>CM045997.1:23231370-23831370 GCA_025175895.1 Wurfbainia villosa | reverse complement strand
GACGGTATATGTCACAAGATTTGAGGTTGCGTTCGTGCGTATCAAGTTTTTAGCGTCGTTGCCGGGGACTGATCGATTCAATATCAAATCGAACAGTGGTAAATTGGATCGGACTTAGGATTAGATTTATTTACTTGCTTTATTTTCTTTCTAGTTTACTTTATTTGTTTTAGTTCTATATTTTCCATATTTAGATTTAGCTTTTACTTTTAGCAGTAGTTTCCTATTTACTTATTGCATCTTAGATTTTGATTTGCTAGATTGTTTTATTTTCTACTCTTAGAATTAGGTTAGCACTCCTAACTTTGTGGTTTGGTTCGTCGTATGCTTAGACGATTAGGGTCGGAAGGTCTGATTCCAATCGACTTAGAAATTGAGCAAACCTTTCATTGTTGGAGAGTAGAGCAACGAAAGATGGAGGATCAAGCTGCATCCTAGGTGAACATAGGTAGTCGACCTCTATGGGACTACGCAGCTCCTAGCGCTAGAGGATTCAGGCCAAGTATAGTTGGACCATCTATTTTGGCAAATAACTTTGAGCTGAAACCGACACTTATACATATGGTCCATCATAGCCAATTCGGGAGAGCTGCGACTGAAGACCCGAACCAACACCTTGAGGTATTTCTTGAAATCTTCTCAATGATGAAAATGAATGGAGTCCCTTATGACGTGATCCGCCTGAGCCTGTTCCCATTTTCACTGTGGGATAAGGCTAAGGCATGGCTTCACTCCTTACCTTCTGGCAGCATCACTACATGGGAGCAATGTGAGCAGCAGTTTCTGAATAAATACTTCCCACCAAGTAAGACTGCTCACATGCGCCATCTTATCATGAGTTTTCGCCAGAAGGAGGGGGAGTCCTTATTCGAGGCTTGGGATCGCTACAAGGGGCTACTCTACCAATGCCCCCACCATGGACTGGAGAGGTGGCTGGTGATCCATATTTTCTATAATGGGATCGCTTACGCCATGAAGATTTCCCTAGATTCTGCCGCAGGAGGAGCACTGATGAATAAGACATAGAGGAAGCAGAGTAGCTTATCGAAGAGGTGGCCCAGAACCACCATCAATGGGCTTCTGAACGTGGTCAACCTACACCTGCACTAGGACGATACACTGTCAACTCCATGGACCACCTTGCAGCAAGGATGGACGCGCTCAGTAGATGATTTGAATCTTTGAATCCTTCATCTACCTGTACGGCCATTGATTTTGGAGAGGGAGCGGCAGCGTATCAAGAGGACCACTATAGAGGGCTGGGGACCTTAGACGAGCAGATTGAGCACTGTGACGCGGTTGGGGACTATGACCAAAGGCCCCACAACCCATACTCTAATACTTATAATCCCGGATGGAGAAATCACCCAAATTTCTCTTATAAGAATAACTCGAGAAACGCACAACCATCAGGGGGGTATGGCCAGTAGCAAGGCAATGGGTAGTGACCACAGAAGTCCAGACTGGAACTGATGATGGAGGACTTCATCGCTACCTAAACTAAGGCCAATGAGGAATTTCGTCGCCAATATCAGAAGTCTGAAGAATCACTAAGAGACTTGAAGGCCACCGTAGAAGGCCTTGCAAGTCATACCAGGATGTTGGAGACGCAAGTGTCCCAAATAGCCCAATCTGTGTCGCAACCTGTGAAGAGCTCTCCGTTGAGTCAAGGAAAAGAGGAAGGAGTGGGGCAAAGTAGCCAATTCGCCAAGGGGTGTGCAGCCATGATTACCACCCTACCTGACCAAGCTGAGTTTGAAGAGAGGATCCCATTACAGCTTGAGGACCCTGGTGAATTTGTTATCCCCTGCTCTATTTATGGGGAGAGCTTCGACGAAGCTCTATGCGACTTGGGGTCATCAGTCAGTGTGATGCCCTACGCATACTATCTAAAGATGGGACTGAGCGGGCTCTAACCAGCGAATCTTGGTATTCGTATGGGTGATGATTCAGTCAAGGATCCCGTTGGCCTGCTACCACACGTGCCTGTGATGATTGAGGATTTCGTGATACCCACGGACTTCATTATACTGGACACAGGACCAAATCCCCAGAATCTCATCATTCTGGGAAGGCCTTTTCTAGAGACTGTAGGGGCGTGCATAGATGTGAAGGCACACCAGATCTCCCTGGAGGTAAATGAGGAGATCATCCTTTTCATCCTTTCGGAGCACAGAGCTCCCTACCTCGACGACTTCACATTTAGCAAAATGAAGCTAGAACCTTCAGATGAAGATCCCGAGACAGATGAATGGAGGTTCACTAAACCACCAGAGCCGAGTTGATAGTGGAGTGCGGTCGAACTAAACGACCTTAAACAAAACGCTTCTTGGGAGGCAACCCAAGTTTAGTTTTAGATTTCCCTTTTGATTGTATTGCATGCATTTGTTTGATTTTAGTTTTGATTTCCATCCCATTTAGAGTTAGGACTAGAAAAGAACTTTGCTAGGCAAAAATGAAATCCATATTAGCCTACACGGCAAAATGTATGAGAAAATTCGGATCGTGGTGCATAAATGGGCAAAAAAATGGGGACACACAGCCTGGCCGTGTGTTTTCCCACGGTCATGCCCGACTGACCCGAGGTGCACACGGCCTGGTCATGTGTTTTCACACGACCGTGGTGCACGAGTTTAAAAGGGGTGAGCCGTGTATTTTTACTCCATTTGCACCGTGTGCTTTGAAAGTTCTTGCCCTAGCCGTGTGATTTTGTCTTCCCCGCCATCTAGAAGCATTTTTAACCTCTAAGGAAGCCAAAAGAAGCAAGGATGAGGAGGACCAAGCATGTAGCACCCCGATATAGCACCTCGGAGCGACGAACAAGGAGAGTCGACGCCCCTTAAGCTCCGGAGGAGGATAACACCCTACCCACTCTTCTTTTTCGCAATAATGAACAAAGAGATAGATATAATATGCTCTCTACTCGTAAACTTACTACTACTAGATACTTAGAAGAGGATTTGCTAGAGTCCTTAGGATTGTTGGGTGATATGCAAGCCTTATTTGCAAAAATAGGGTGGGAAGAGATAATGGGAATAAGGCACCTAACCTACCCTAGGATAGTTCTAGAATTTTTGAGTTCATTAGAGGCGAAAATTTTAACGGGTAGAGAGAGCGAGGAGGGTATGATAACTTTTAGGCTTTTTAACATTGAGCATGAGTGGACCCTTCACCAATGGAACTCATGCTTTGGCTTGCCGAGTGGGTGAGAGAGAAGAACCCCTATTGGGTTCAACTCTCGGGAATGTTGGACCAAGCTGACGGGGAAGCACGCTTATGACCCTTCTAGGACCAAAGCGTCGCGCCTCCAAAACGTTGTCTTTCGATACCTCCACCGCATCATGGCTAGTACTATATTTGGTCGTGGGGAGAGTGACGGTGTAGTTAGAGCTAGCGAGCTACTTTGCCTCTGGGACATGCTACAAGAAAGGAGCAGCATCGATGTAGGGTCCCACTTCATCAGACACTTAGTGAAAATGGGCAAAGCAGCACGAGGAGAGATCAATGTGGGAGGCCTACTTACCCACATTTGCCATAGGATGGGGTATGATTACACTACATTAGAAAGTATAGAGAAGAGCCCTAGGATCGACCTAGAAGTGTGCATGGCCATGAAAATGATTGTGAGAGAAGGAGACTCCTTATCCTTTGTAAGGAAAAAATCTCACTGCCCTTAGGATTCTCGACCCGGATCGTACCACCATCGCTATACACGCCAACTGGTGCTTGGACCTAATAGTGGAGTCCCCTCCACACGAGGGACCATCCACATCGGCGCCCATCTCTCCACCTTTGTATCACTCTCCCTCCAGTCCACATGTGCATAGGAGCCCACCTAGTCCACGCTGACATGAGCCTACACCTGCACCTTTTTCTACTTTTGAGCAGGATGCAGGTATGCTAGCCTATGATTTCTCGAAGTTTCGATCATGCCTCAACGACATTTACACTAAGCAGCAGACGCAGAAGCAGCGATGGGAGGAGCAGAGCGCCTACCAGTAGGCAGAGTTCCATGGATTCCGGGAGCATTTCCAGCGGGCTGAGGAGTTCTACGACGAGGCCCGCATATACTTCCAGGAGGAGGCTGCTCATCGCCAGGATGAAGCCGTCTACCGCAGGAAGATACGACATCACATGCATGCCCAGCAGGTACAGTGGGCTAGAGAGGAGGAGCACTGAGCAGCCGCCGCATCCACCAACTCCCAGATCGACCACATGTATATGTGGCATCAGCGGCTCAGCAGAAGGTTCTCCCAAGATCCAAAGATGCCCAGGCTCCCAGAATTTCCACCTCATTCACCATATTAGAGATATATTTTCGTTTAAGTCTGGGGGTGAGACCCCAAGGTTTTTTTTTTTTTGTTTCCTAGCAGTAGTTTATTTTCAGGTATTTTCATTTATTCATGCATGAGTTGTTGAGTTTCTTTCAGTACTTAATTTTTGTTGTCTGTAAAGCTACCTCAGTAGTATTTTTGAAAGATGCTTGCATGAGTTGTTCCCATAGGTTGCTTAACTTCATTTATCTTGTGGTATTTTATTTTATTTGCTCTATTGAATGTTCTAGACTTACACTGGTTATGCTTTATTTTTGCACTTACACATGTCGAACATTCTGAAAGGGAGAATCTAGTACATACCTAGTTATGATTCACTTCAGTAGTCTAGTACTTTGGAATCCATTAGGTGACTCTAGGTTTAGCATTTTGGTTATTGGAGATGCTCGGATTGTGTAAGCCCATTTGGAAAAATCAAAATCCCAGTGAGCCGGAAAAAAAGAGAGAAAAGAAAAAGAGAAATAAAAGAAAAAGAGAAAAAGAAATGAAAAAAAAAAGAGAGAAAAGAAAAAGAGAAATAAAAGAAAAAGAGAAAAAGAAATGAAAAAAAAAAAGAGAAAAGATTATGAGGGATAAAAAAACAGTTGTCGTGGGTGGAAATGACTAGGTGCCCCTTTGAGACCGAGTTAGGTTACTGGTGAAACACCTACTAATTTCTCTCAATATCGAGCACGCCTTTGAGACTTTATGCTAGATCTAGGGAATGACCCTCGCTTTGGGCAGGTAAGTGCCTAAGAGCTAGAAACCTTAGGAAAGCTATGGGGTGACAACTTAACTAACCATGGAATGGGCATCCCCTAAGAATGGTTCGCTTAGCACGAGCACGAGGAGCTAACTTAGTGAATTTCTAGAACATATTTGTTTTGCTTTGATTGCAAATATCACTTGATAAATTTAGTTAACATGCTAATTATGGAGCAATATCTTTTTAAAAAAAACTTCATGGCACTGAGGTTTGCTTAAGGACAAGCAAAGATTTAAGTCTGGGGGAAGTGATGTGAGCAAAACATATAGGGTTTTAGGAGTAGTTTTCGCTCACATCTCATTACATTTTGTGTTAGTTTCATGCATATGTTACTCTATTTTTGCACGCATTTCCTATTATTTAGTTCGGAGGTCTGCTCGTTGTACTTTTGTGTGCAGGTTAGCTTTTCAAGTGAAAAAGACACGTTTTCGAAGCAAAAGAAAGACATTTCGCAGCTAGACACAGAGTGGGACACGGCCAGGGAGTGTGGATTCACACGGTCATGTCCAATGGCCGAGATCAGCACTCCAGGGTCGCACACGGCCGTGTGGCGGCCCTATAGATTTGCGTGACTAGGGCTTTTTCTTGATTTTGCAGCGGTCCGAGGCGATGTCTATATAAGGATGGCTCCATCCAAACCCTAGGGGAGGAGGCACGACGGCTAGGACGGCATGCCGAAGCCCTAGAAAGCTTCGATAACTCACAACGGGGAGAAGGAACATCGCCGGAGGTCCACGCCTTGCACTTCAACACCGGAGAGAAGATCACGAAAGCATTGTAATTCTTTGTTCCTGTGTTTTATTCCTTATGTATTTGAACTTAGACATGCTTTGTGATTCTTCCTTCATATAGATGGAGTAGTACTTTCGATTCTAGGATTAGGGAGTAGCCTGTGTACACATACAATGTTGGTTCATGTTAAATTCTGCCTATGAGTTTGATTTGACAATTGGTAGTTGCTCTTTACTATATCTATGCATGTTTGGCTTTCTATCTGCTGTGCTTAGGCGATACGAGGGGTGACAGCCCTCGCAATCTAAAATTTAGGGGATTTTATATAAGGAACCTAGGGGTAAACCTGATCTCCTGTAACTATGGGTAGAAGGGTGCGATGGAATCGGAAACGGTTCACCGTAGGGACTGATTTGGCATCGTCATACCATCTATCCCATCCTTTTAGGCGGAGATAGCTCCCGGTAGATGCAGCGGCTCTACGGGAGAGTGTATGATGTCCCTTCCACAAAACCATAGCTAAACATCTAGACAATGCCAATCGACAATATTGTTCTGTGATACACAAGCGAAACCGAAGTCCTAGAATCACCTTTGAAGACCTCGGCACACTCCTTTCCTCCTTCGTGTGACACCGTATAGAGTAGAGTCCACAGACAGCCCTCACCAACCGAAACCTCTTAGAGTCACGTCCGAACAATTACAACCACTAAGTATATTGGTATTTGAATCCCAGTCCCTGTGGGATCGATAATCTTTATTACTTGATGACATTCATGCACTTGCGTGCATTGAGCACGAGCGCGCGCTTTGAGTCCTCGACGGTATCCGTCGCAAGATTTGAGGTTGCGTTATTGCGCATCACTAAGCCAATAGGAATGCTAAACAATCAAAATTAAGGCAAAGTTCAACAATGAACTCTCATCCACCTTAAAATTGATACTCACCCTAAACACTTCTTCTAATCCGTATCCAATGGATTTCCACCCTTTCTAATGATCTCCATAGCATGTCCTAGGGTTAGGAGTGGCTAGAGGACCAAAACATAGCTGAACATGGGCCTAACAACCATCGTTTGCTCAAAATCAGCATTGGCAGTCAACTATCTCAGATACCAGGCGACTGACGCCCACATCAGTCGACTGTTATCCATGGTGTCGACTGATAACTTGTCACGCCCCGAGAGCATGCCGAGCCGAAAATCAAACGGACGACACCTCCCTTGTACGTGGCAACATTTCGGGTTAATACAAGACCCGTAGGCCCACAATAACAACAATATATATATATCAAAACAACAACTACACAAAAACACAGCGGAAACATACCACAACAATACAACAATAACACACATGCATACCGGTATGACTAACACACCACAACAACACGAAACCTCGACAAAATCTGAATATACAACATATACATCACGGAAATTCCGAATACATAACACGACAGACGGAAGGCCCAAAACAAAACACGGGAGCCTCGGAGGTGAGATGAGATGATGTCAGTCGGCGGTGCTCCAAGCTGTCACGAAGTCTTCTACCTGTTACCTGGGCGACAGAAAAACCTAGGGTCCATGGGGGGTGGTGAGTAAAACTCAGCAGGTAATAGAAAATATGTATATATATGTAATATCACATGTATTTCAACGACATACTCTAGAAGTATAATAGGTATATCAGCATAGTATATAAATACAAGCATATACCGTCTAACCAAATAAACAACATAAAAATGCAGACATACCTGAAGTCTGCTACGCTACTCTGATCCAACCTGAACATATATCAAACATATATATATATATATAACAGGAAGAGTAGATCAACTCACAATATACTCTAACTACAGGTCAAGGTATCTAATGGTCTGTCCAACCCATACCAGTATCCGACACAATCGTATAACAAATGCAAGAAACATGCATGAATATGATGTACACCCAAATGCAGCAAACATAATACAATCAAATGCAACATCACAATAAGCATATATATATATAGACTGCATTTATATATGTATGCTAATCACAACCATCCATATATATATATATATATATATATACATGCATATATGTATATATATGGCAATATGCAAAAATGTCATAAGTCGGCAATGCAGCATACATGGTCATGTCGGCTCACTCTAAAGCTACCACGACCCCAGTGTGGCCTCGGTGGCTCGAGCATGACAACTGTCCCAACTCAACATCAACCACTACTCTCAAGTGGCCGAGTGGGAAGTATGATCGAGTAGCATATAAGCGTAAAGAGCAAGCTACACGATGGGAGTCCCTGCTGTTGGCCACTCCGATAGTCACTACCCATGAGTGGTCGAGTGCCACACACGCAGAACTACGGCACACAAATCCAACTACCACCGTCTATAGTGGTAGAGTGTGGCACCACAATGCTCTGCCCTCACACCGGTTACTCCTCTTATGAGTAACCGTGGAGGCAGGATGACTGGCGACACTCTCAACCACAAGGGAGACCTCGTCGCCAGCGTGCATGCAAATGACATGAATGTAATGTCTCCCATACAGACATCCACCATAGATTCTCTATTCTACATAGAATCATACTAACCAGATCAACGCACTCTCTATCCTGCAGAGAGTCGTACTCAACTGATCACAATACTCTCTATCCTGTAGAGAGTCATACCAATCTAATCGACGCACTCTCTATCTTGTAGAGAGTTGTACTCAAATGATCGACGCACTCTCTATCCTGTAGAGAGTCGTACTCAAACCGATTATCAAGCTAGGACCACAGGTCCGTAGCGACACATTAAGTACCATTCACTTGACCATTTATACAATACATAGCCAGTGGTAGACATGCAACCTAGGGGTACTAGGATTAACCATAGGTTCAAGACATTATCTACCTCCGAATGACCTTTTTGTCCAATGTACAATCAGGTTGTCATCCGGACTTTACTATTTGCACTTAACTTAAACAAATTCTAAGTTACTTACATCACCTATATGTATAACTCCCAATCATGATAAAATAAACATGATATCTACAATGGAGTTAATAGACAACGATAAAGGATCAAGCATACGATAATAAGAGCAGGGTTAAGGTAATATGAACACCTAACATGCTCATATCTATGACTAAATCTGAATGCAATACATCTACCCGGACCAGATAGGAAATTACCCACCTGTTAAATAGCTCTGCGAAATAAATATCTTCATGTCTGTGGATCTGCCTTGTACCCACGTCCTGTAAATATCATCATTTACAATTAAATTCAAGCAAACGACAAATATACAAATCCATCCATCAGATCTATAGCAACTACACCTCTTCCATCGACTATTACTCAATGAATCCAATAATAACCGGCTATAGATCTAACATCACATCTATAATAATCCGAATTCGTACTTACCAAGTTTAGCTTCCCTTCACAGTTTCTTGATCCAATTTGCGAGAAACCTAATCTGCCCAGTCAGTTTAACTGCAAACAAATCCCATCAGATTAGCTAAACCTAGCAATCAAGCCAATCAATCGTATAAGTTTGTACCAAATTTAATTAATCAAAATTCCACACATCGTTACCTCTATTCTCTTGAACCACTGTAAATTAGAATGGGAGCACTCTCCACCACAACGATCACACAGTCAACTTTGGCTGTGCTCCAGATCAGGAAATTGCCCCAAAACCCTCGGCAGCCACCCCTCCCTCTGTTCACCACAATCCTACACCACAAATCCCTCGAACATAAAGTTAACTCAGATGAGCCTAGGAAGGATTGCAGCGATAGATCGAAGGACTCACCGTATCGGCATGACTTGTGGCCAGAGACACTGCTCAAGATGGAGATCCGGACCAAAACCAGGCGATAGTGATCGCATCGGCTGGAGGAGCTTGCGGTGGTGGCTGAGGAAGGAGATGAGTTGCGTCGATGAGTGGCGCAGAGGCGGCGGCAACAAGCACGGGAAGGAGCTCAGGCAGGCGGCGAAGTCTGGTTGGCTCAGATTCAAGGTGGAATAGGGTGACGACGTCGTGAGGAGGCATAGTCGGCGCCCGATGTGGCGCACAATCGGGAGGCCGAAGACAACGACGGCGATCAGGCTTTGCGACGACACTCGATCGGGAGAATAACGGGCAGCGGTCGACGCTCGTATGGGTTCGGGAGAGTGGATGGCAGTGGTGACGATGGAGGTCGGGCAGCGCTGAGTGGCGCGGAGACGCAGCGGCGGCAGTAGGTGTTAGTTATAGCCCTAGAGCCAATCATGTGATGGTTGAAAAGGGAACATTTTGTATCATATTCAATAAAGGCAAAGGATTGGTTATTATATTTACATCTTGCTTGTGCCAGCTAAATTAAATATAATAATGCCCTAGAAAAGTAGGTTCTTATCTACAGCACATCAATTGGCAGAATTGATTATGAGAGGCTGTAGAGAACACTTTCCTAAATGTTCCTAGTCAAGTATTAATATGCAAGGGCAATATTAATACATAAAGACTAGCATGTATGTCGATTGATGACTTGATCTCACAAGTCATGGATATATGATATCAAGTTGACACATGGGTATATATTAGAGAATATATACTGAACTGACCCACCATGAGAAAGTTTCATGGATCGTTATATGAGTGTCATAAACTTTCTCATGTGACTATTGGTATGAATAGTCCTCGAACCTGAAGTCACTACGGTTCCCTACATAAGGAATTATGTACTTTGGTATCGTCAAACGTCACCCGTAACAGGGTGGACCATAAAGGCGATTACTGGGTATATAACAAATTATGCGGAGGGATGTGAGTGATGTAGATGGGATCTATCCCTCTCATATGACGAGAGTGATATCGGTGGGCCCCTTGATTGAGTAGAACTACTAAAACGCATGGCCATGCTCAAATGAGTCAATATGAGATATTGAGCTCATTTGTTTGAGTTAGTTTACTCAGGGATCAAGAAACACATAGATTGATCGAGGATGACACGGTCTATGCCTCATTGGTCAATCTGATATCAAGGATAGAAGGACACGGTCATACATTATAGTAGTCACGGAAAGGTTAGTCGGATCTTGACTTATTTCGTAACTTGGGTAGCAATGATGTATTGCTAGATGCCGCTCATTGCTTGTGTATCTAAAAGAGTTTAGATCCACTGCCAACGTTATGAGAGCCTATAGGGTCACACACAAAGAGCATGATGATTAGAAGAATTAGTGCATTCTAGTTTGACTAGAATAATTTGGGAATAAGCTTAAGTACAAAATGGTTTTTGGACTTTAAGCTTAATGAGAATTTTAGCTTATTGATTTAATGAGATTAATTCAATATGTTACCTTATTGATTTAATGAGATTAATTCAATATGATAACATAAGCTTATTGAATTAATAAGATTAATTCAACATGCATGAATGCCACACAAGCATGCCACATAAGCATGCCACCTAAGCTAGATAAGGTGGGCTTATTGAATTAATAAGATTAATTCAACATGCATGAATGTCACACAAGCATGCCACATAATCATGCCACCTAAGCTAGATAAGGTGGAAGGAGACAAAGTGGTTTTTGTCTCCTTAAAGTGGCCGGCCAAACAAGGTGTCTCAATGCAATGGATTGCATTGAATGGTAGGAGGTGAAAGGGTTTTTCCAACCCTATAAAAGACTCCATGGAGTGGCCGGCCAAAATGTGATTGTGATTGTGGTTGTGTGAGAGCTTGAGAGCTTGGTGGAAGCTTTGGTTGTGTGGTTTTGTGGGTGTAGGCTAGCAAGAAGAGTAGTCTTCTTCTTCCCTTCTCTTTTTCCCTAGCTTCCTCTCCTTTAGGGACTTCTCTAGCAAGAAGTAAAGGAGAGCTCTTCTAGTTTTTCTTTTGTGAGACAAGAGCTTGCTCGTGTGGATACGTATAGAGGCACGGACATTTGAACGTGCTAAAGATCCAACAAACCAAAAGGAAAAGCGGGATTAACAAGGGCACGCAACAAAGGTAATCCTCTCCTATAAGATAGGTTTGGTTTTAGAGAAATTTATTTTGTACGAGGTTTTCTTTCGCAAGGATCACTAGGAAGGGATCCTAATTTTTCCGTTGCGCATATGCTATTTGGCATATAGAAATCCCTACAGTGGTATCAGAGCCACTTGCGAAAGATCGTATAAAAATAGTTTTTCTCTATTTTATATATGATATAGAAGTAGGATGAATTTTATTATGAGTTGATAATTGCATTAGCAAATTTTCAAACATAATAAAATATCCGATGTCTTTTAAAAGTTAAAATTGACATGGTGCATGGTTATGGCCTAGTCCCAAAAAGTTTGTGATTGTGTGTTGTAATTCTTAATACGGCCTGCGTGTCGTGCCTTTCTCCTAACATTCTTGTTGTAAAATTAGCTTTAGACTCGAATGTAACTCGAGTATTTCTCCTTTTGTAATATACAACAAAGATGGAGGGTCCATTGGAAGATAATGTTACAAGGAGGAAGTCAACAACACAAGACAACCAAAAGGAAGCACTTGGGAGAAGATGCTATCCCTAGGTTGACCAATCAATCTTCTCATTGGCTTGAGAAGATTGTAGAATAAGGGCCATAACCATGACACACTTAGTTTAACTTGTATGTGATGCATGTTAATTTAGCTTGTATGTGATGCATGTTAATTTAGCTTATATGTGATGTATGCTAATATGTATGTGATGCATGTTTAAGTTTATTTCTTAATAAGTCTAAACGATTGCCTACCAAAGTTTGGTACTCACTACTTCCTCGATCATTTGTTATTGGGTTTGCCAAAGTAAAGCAATGCATTTTATCTTGGAAGAGTGCGAGTGGACAATCGTGATGTCCCGCTATCAAACTTGGTTAAGACTTAATTAAGTTTTTCTTAATTAGTTAAGAAAGTAGAGGCATATATTAGCTTTGAACATAAGTTTTAAAATTAGTTTTATGTGATTTCCGAACATCAGCTTTGTCTTAGAAGTGGTCGTTGCTCTGATATCCAAGAAGGCCTCTGTGCCTCGCCACAGCCTGGAAGCTGGTTTAGGAATAAGCACTAAACTAATCTAAACTTAACCAAAGCTATTAAAGAGTTACATCAGATGTAATTGGCAAAAGATTGCCTACCTAATCATACTACGTCTTGGGCGATTAGCCAAAGCTAACTCAAAATGAATTATGATGTGGATCTTTATCCCATATAAATTTATAGCTAAATAGTAGCTAATGATGAAAGCGAAAAGTGTTTGCCTACATCAATGATTAGCTCATATCAAAGCTATGAGAATTTAGTGGGAGCCTCATTTAATTAAAGGCCTAATTAAATGACTTAGGTATGATACTTAATTTTGCATTTTATTGTTGTAGATCACCATGTCATCTAACACACACACCCTCAACTTGCGATCCGCCCTTGAGAAGGACAAGCTTAATGGAGCGAACTTTCTTGATCGGTATAGGAACTTGAGGATTATCCTCAAGCAAGAACGCAAACTATATGTCCTAGAGCAGCATCTACCCCAAATACACGCCCTGCGGCCACTCGGTCAAAAGATGCTTATAAGAAGCATCAAGATGACGATTAGATGTGTCATGCCTTATGCTTGCAACCATGAACTCGAGCTTGGAAGCAACATGAGAACATGGATGCCTATGATATGGTTGAGCATTTGAAACAACTATATCAAGGACAAGCTGCACGAGCGTTTTGAAGTGTCTAAGGCTCTTTTTGCATGCAAGATGCAAGAAGGAACACTGTAGGAACTCACGACTTAAAATGATTGGGTACGCTGAGAACCTCAAAGACTAGGTTTTCCATCGAGCCAAGAATTGGCAACCGATGTTATCCTCGCAATCGGAAGCATATAATCAATTCACATGAATTATAACATGAATGAAATTGATAAACCTTTGCTCGAGATTCTCACATGTTAAGAATCACAACCGAATCTCAAAAAGAAAGTTAGTAACGTACTAATGGTCAAGAAGGGCAAAGGTAAGTTAAAGGCAAGGGTAAGACCTAAGCCAAAGGCAAGGCCAATTCATCCACTTCAAAGGGTAAAGGTAAAGTACCTAAGGAAGGGACTGCTTCCATTGCGTGAGATCGACATCGAAGCGTAATCGCAAAGTCTACCTTGAGGAAGTAAAGAAGAAAAGAAGTGGGACTTCTGCCTCAGGTATACACGTTATAGAAGTTAATCTATCTATTTCTTCTACATGGGTATTAGATATCGGATGTGCATCTCACATTTGTACTAATGTGCAGGGACTGAGAAATAGTAGACTAATGGCAAAAGGCGAAGTGGACCTACGAGTAGGCAATGGCGCAAAAGTTCTCAGAGTGTAGGGAACATATTCTTTGTCTTTGCCCACCGGGCTTATCTTAGAACTAGAGGAGTGCTTATATGTACTGCATTGACAAAGAACATAATTTCAGATCTTGTTTAGACAAGAAAAACTTTTCTTTTATAATAAAGGACAAATGTTGTTCCATTTATTTGAATGAAATGTTCTATTGTAATGCACCACTTATGAATGGTCTCTATGTTCTAGATTTAGAAAACCCAATATATAACGTAAATACCAAACGGTTCAAATCGAATGATTTGAACCAAACATATCTCTGGCTCTGTCGCCTAGGTCACATAAATGAAAAACGCATATCCCAACTCCATAAAGATGGATTATTGGACTCATTTGATTTTGAATCATATGAGGTATGCGAATCTTGTCTTTTAGGAAAGATGACTAAAACTCCATTTAGTGGACATGGCGAGAGAGCGACGGACTTGTTAGGACTCATACATACTGATGTATGTGGCCCTTTCAATGTCGAAGCCAGAGGAGGCTATAAGTACTTTATTACTTTCACTGATGATATGAGTAGATTTGGCTACTTATATTTGATGAGACATAAGTCAGAATCCTTTGAAAAGTTCAAAGAATTCAAGAATGAAGTACAAAACCAACTTGGTAAGCGTATTAAGCTACTTCGATCAGATCGAGGTGGTGAATACCTTAGTCAAGAGTTTCGTGATCACCTGGCTGAGTGTGGGATAATATCCCAACTCACTCCACCTGGAACACCACAATGGAATGGTGTATCTGAAAGGAGAAATCGTACTCTATTAGATATGGTACGATCAATGATGAGTCAGACTGATCTACCTACTTCCTTTTGGGGACTAGCTCTAGAGACAGCCGCTTTCACACTTAATCGCGTCCCATCAAAAGCCGTAGAAAAGACACCATATACGATATGGACTGGGAAGAGTCCCAAAATGTCTTTTATAAAGATTTGGGGTTGTGAAGCTTATGTAAGACGTCAAGTCTCAGATAAACTAGGACCCAAATCAGATAAGTGTTATTTTGTAGGATATCCCAAGGAAACTAAGGGATATTACTTTTACAATCCCACACTTGGCAAGGTGTTTGTTGCCAGAAATGCTGTCTTTCTAGAAAGAGAATTTATTTCTAGAAAAACTAGTGGGAGTAAAATTCATCTTGAAGAAGTTCAAGATGACGATAACACTAAGGCTTCGATGGAAAATGAACAGGAACCACAAAGTGTTGTGGATGAGGAAAGTGTTGCCCAAAGAGTTGTGGAGCAAACACCTGTTCAAGTAGACCAACCTCTTCGTAGATCTGATAGGATCCGTCGTCAACCCGAGAGATATTCTTTTCTCTTGACTGACAACGGTGAGGTATTGCTTGTCGATCTTGACGAGCCTACATCCTATCAAGAAGCTATGATGAGCCCAGATTCCGAGAAATGGCTAGAGGCCATGAGATCCGAAATGGAATCCATGTACACTAACCAAGTATGGACCTTGGTTGATCCACCTGAAGGGGTAAAACCCATTGGGTGTAAGTGGGTCTTTAAAGTAAAGACTGACATGGATGGTAATAAGCATACCTATAAAGGTAGATTGGTGGCTAAAGGATTCAAACAAATTCATGGTATTGACTATGATGAAACCTTTTCACCAGTTGCGATGCTTAAATCCATTCGGATCATACTTGCTATTGCAGCCTACCACGATTATGAGATCTGGCAGATGGATGTCAAAACCGCTTTTCTGAATGGAAAGCTACTCGAGGATGTGTACATGACACAGCCTGAGGGTTTTGAAGATCCAAAGCATCCTGGAAAGGTATGCAAACTGCAAAGGTCCATTTATGGAAGCTGGAATCTTCGATTCGATGATGCAATCAAGGAGTTTGGTTTCATCAAGAATGAAGATGAACCTTGTGTCTACAAGAGAAATAGTGGGAGCACAGTTGTATTTCTTGTCTTGTATGTAGATGACATACTTCTCATCGGAAATGATATTCCCTCACTCCAGTCTGTGAAGATGTGGTTAGGGAATTGTTTCTCGATGAAAGACTTAGGTGAAGCTGCCTATATTCTAGGCATCAAGATCTATAGAGATAGATCTAAAAGATTACTTGGCCTAAGTCAGAACATACATTGATAAAGTGCTAGATCGTTTTGCTATGCAAAATTCCAAGAAAGGATTTCTGCCTTTATCACATGGTGTGAGTCTTTCGAAGACTCAATGTCCCTCTTCTAAGGAGGAGAGAGATCGCATGGATAAGATCCCTTATGCATCTTCCATAGGGTCTATCATGTACGCCATGCTTTGTACTCGTCCTGACGTCTCGTATGCTTTGAGCATGACGAGTAGATACCAGTCGGATCCAGGTGAAAGTCACTGGATAGCAGTCAAAAATATTCTTAAATACTTACGAAGAACGAAAGAATATTTCCTGATATTTGGAGGCAATGAGGAGCTAGCTGTAAAGGGTTACAGTGATGCAAGCTTCCAAACAGACAAGGATGACTATAGATCGCAATCGGGGTACGTGTTTTGCCTGAATGGTGGAGCTGTGAGCTGGAAGAGTTCAAAGCAGGACACAGTTGCTGATTCTACAACAGAAGCCGAGTATATTGCTGCATCTGATGTAGCAAAGGAGGCTGTTTGGCTCCGCAAGTTCATCAGTGAACTTGGGGTAGTTCCTAGCATTACAGATCCAATAGACCTCTATTGTGACAACAATGGGGCTATTGCACAGGCTAAGGAACCTCGATCACATCAGCGGACCAAACACATACTGCGGCGCTTCCATCTCATTCGAGAGATCATCGATAGAGGAGATGTGAGGATATGCAGAGTACCGACAGAAGCTAACATCGCAGATCCATTGACCAAGGCTTTGGCACAGAGGAAGCATGATGGTCACACTAGGTCACTAGGTATTAGATATCATAGTGATTGGTACTAGTGCTAGTGGGAGATTGTTAGTTATAGCCCTAGAGCCAATCATGTGATGGTTGAAAAGGGAACATTTTGTATCATATTCAATAAAGGCAAAGGATTGGTTATTATATTTACATCTTGCTTGTGCCAGCTAAATTAAATATAATAATGCCCTAGAAAAGTAGGTTCTTATCTACAGCACATCAATTGGCAGAATTGATTATGAGAGGCTGTAGAGAACACTTTCCTAAATGTTCCTAGTCAAGTATTAATATGCAAGGGCAATATTAATACATAAAGACTAGCATGTAGGTCGATTGATGACTTGATCTCACAAGTCATGGATATATGATATCAAGTTGACACATGGGTATATATTAGAGAATATATACTGAACTGACCCGCCATGAAAAAGTTTCATGGATCGTTATATGAGTGTCATAAACTTTCTCATGTGACTATTGGTATGAATAGTCCTCAAACCTGAAGTCACTACGGTTCCCTACATAAGGAATTATGTACTTTGGTATCGTCAAACGTCACCCGTAACAGGATGGACCATAAAGGCGATTACTGGGTATATAACAAATTATGCGGAGGGATGTGAGTGATGTAGATGGGATCTATCCCTCTCATATGACGAGAGTGATATCGGTGGGCCCCTTGATTGAGTAGAACTACTAAAACGCATGGCCATGCTCAAATGAGTCAATATGAGATATTGAGCTCATTTGTTTGAGTTAGTTTACTCAGCGATCAAGAAACACATAGATTGATCGAGGATGACACGGTCTATGCCTCATTGGTCAATCTGATATCAAGGATAGAAGGACACGGTCATACATTATAGTATTCACGGAAAGGTTAGTCGGATCTTGACTTATTTCGTAACTTGGGTAGCAATGATGTATTGCTAGATGCCGCTCATTGCTTGTGTATCTAAAAGAGTTTAGATCCACTGCCAATGTTATGAGAGCCTATAGGGTCACACACAAAGAGCATGATGATTAGAAGAATTAGTGCATTCTAGTTTGACTAGAATAATTTGGGAATAAGCTTAAGTACAAAATGGTTTTTGGACTTTAAGCTTAATGAGAATTTTAGCTTATTGATTTAATGAGATTAATTCAATATGTTACCTTATTGATTTAATGAGATTAATTCAATATGATAACATAAGCTTATTGAATTAATAAGATTAATTCAACATGCATGAATGCCACACAAGCATGCCACATAAGCATGCCACCTAAGCTAGATAAGGTGGGCTTATTGAATTAATAAGATTAATTCAACATGCATGAATGCCACACAAGCATGCCACATAATCATGCCACCTAAGCTAGATAAGGTGGAAGGAGACAAAGTGGTTTTTGTCTCCTTAAAGTGGCCGGCCAAACAAGGTGTCTCAATGCAATGGATTGCATTGAATGGTAGGAGGTGAAAGGGTTTTTCCAACCCTATAAAAGACTCCATGGAGTGGCCGGCCAAAATGTGATTGTGATTGTGGTTGTGTGAGAGCTTGAGAGCTTGGTGGAAGCTTTGGTTGTGTGGTTTTGTGGGTGTAGGCTAGCAAGAAGAGTAGTCTTCTTCTTCCCTTCTCTTTTTCCCTAGCTTCCTCTCCTTTAGGGACTTCTCTAGCAAGAAGTAAAGGAGAGCTCTTCTAGTTTTTCTTTTGTGAGACAAGAGCTTGCTCGTGTGGATACGTATAGAGGCACGGACATTTGAACGTGCTAAAGATCCAACAAACCAAAAGGAAAAGCGGGATTAACAAGGGCACGCAACAAAGGTAATCCTCTCCTATAAGATAGGTTTGGTTTTAGAGAAATTTATTTTGTACGAGGTTTTCTTTCGCAAGGATCACTAGGAAGGGATCCTAATTTTTCCGTTGCGCATATGCTATTTGGCATATAGAAATCCCTACAGTAGGGTTGCGACGGCGAAACGAGGAAAGGAGATGGAAATCGTGGCATGAAGAAAACAGAAGAAATCGGGGAAATAGGGATTGACAAAGAAGATAAGTCGATCGGGCGAAGAAGAGAGAAATGGTCCATCGGGGAAAAACGGAACCATCGAGGAAAAATAAACATTTCGCACATGGGTTAATTAAACCTATTAACTCCTCAATAGATAGTCTAAACAGACTTTATAAAAGCCTCCGTTTAAATCCAAAAAAAATTCTAAAAATTCCATAGGGTATTCTCCTGATTACCCAACATTATTTTATTATTATATATTTTTTTCCGATATTTTACATTCTCCCCCACTAATAAAAATTTGGTCCCCAAATTTCGTACTAACATGAAAGAATTTACTTCAAGCATGTTTCCGAAAGGACCACACCTTCCTCAAGTGAACAGATGAGACTATCGAGCCCGGATAGTATCTTCCAGCTCCCACATAGCCTCCTCGTTGGTATGATGCTATCATCCAACCTTTACGAGTCGAATAGTTTTTGTCCCACTACTATCGCTCCTTGCGACCCAGGCTCCACCCTGAAATTTCCTCGTAAGTCACATTAGACTGAGGTGGAATTGCTATCTTCTTCAGAACATTCTCTGAATGCGGAACGTATTTCCTCAGCATAGAAACATGCAATACGTTGTGAACACCTGCAAGTGTCGGAGGTAAAGCCAACCGACAAGCTACACCTCCATAATCCTCAACACAAGATCTAAATAGATCCTCCAACGTCTAAATGATACACTCAGACTGTTCATCTGCCTGCAGATGAAACATTGCACTAAGTCGAAGCTCTGTGCCCATAGTCGGGTGCAGACTCTGTCAAAATCGTGAGGTATATCGCGAATCTCTATCTGATATGGTACTTAAGAGTACCCCACGCAATCTGATAATCTTTCGGTAATACAACTCTACCGAATGATCCAACAAGTACGACCCACGAATAGAAAGGAAATGAGCTGATTTGGTCAGTCGATCCACACTCACCCAAATCGCATCATGTCCTTTACGGGTCCTAGGCAATCCCGTAATGCAATCAATAGTTATATGCTCCCACTTCCTTTCCGAAATCGGAATTGTCTAGAGCAATCCAGCGAGGTCTTGATGTTCAGCCTTCACCTACTGGCATACTAAACATCGAGCAGCAAAATCTGCTATATCTCTCTTTATACCGTTCTAACCAGTATAAACGTTTCAACTCTCGATACATCCGAGTACCATCAGGATGAATAGCAAATCCCTAATGATGTGCTTCCAGTAGCAACTCTTCCTTAACTGGATGCGTGTCCGGAACACGCTATCCCTACCAGAGATGGAGAATTGTCTTCTCAAAAGAGAAGTTGATCTGTCGTCCAAAAATTCCACTCCACCACGCACTCGGTAAGTGCATGGGAGACTATAGCGACCAATCTTATCTGTTGCAACCATTCGCGTTCCAGCAACTCTATAGTAGCTACCCGGTAGCTAGTCAAAATCTCATGAGCACTTCTGCTCCATACATCTATAAATCCAGATAATAACTACTAAAGCCACGTCATGTTGATGACAGCCTATTCGTAGTTTCTTAACTGACGTAGGCATAAGATATGCCTCATTCAACTGCATCGGAATCGTTCTGATCCTTGAAATGACGCATCTGCGTACATCATCCTTTTATCCACCCCGGAAGGATTAACTAATACTCGTGTAAAAGTTAACCGCCGTCTAGGTCCTGTAAACTGGTTTCACTAGCTTCCAACTAAATGATTTCCATTATCACCTTTGTCAAACAAGTCCGTGGTATAGTAATGCTAAGACATTCCTATACCACATCTACAGTACTAACCAAAACATACAAGATAAACCACCATCTACGGTGGTCGAGTGCGCAACTCCAACTACCACAATCAACAGTGGCTAAGTTACGCAACTCCAACAACTACAAAAGGATCCAATCATGTTCAGGACACACGATTCTCAAATCCTATGATGACTAAATCGTTAATTAGTCTAACACTTAATCAAAACTCATACAATTCATACTAAGTATGAAATTGTCATCCTCCATACACCTGCATCCTGCTTACTCCAAGTTGATGATATATCAATCATCACAATGACTATGATAATTGTATGACACCATGTCACTACAATATCAACACTCCAGTCGTAAACCAATCCTAGAGTATACACAGGTGTCTTTAACTGATCTAAATAGATCATTTATCCACAACGAAGGATATTTACTTTCAACAACTATCGCATTCTATCATCGATAATCGATGCATAATCTCAAAGATTCATCCCTCTTTCAATAAAGAGTTCTGGATCCTTCTCAAGGAGGAATACTGGGATAGATAAATATCCCCTCCAACATCTCCTATAATCACAACTTACGTTCTTCCAATTTCCATAGTGTTTAGTAACACTTATACCAGTCAAATTATCACCCGGTATAGGATCTTCGATATCGAAACTATTTCCACAATCATTTCGATCGCCTACTCCACTTGCCTATGCAATGGCAAACCTTGGAATTCATCAGAAACTACATCCGAATACTCTCAGATTATACGCACATCCGAGAGCATATCGTACCATACTTCCAACAATTTGACCATCCGTAAGGATATGTCTATAGTAAAAGTATATCTTTCAGAGTCTAAGGGCATCCCTTGACTTCTTAATTGTTGATCCTCATCTCACCTGACGGTAGAGATACCATCGATCCACAAGTCGATGTAAAGGACCCTTCTAATCCAACTGAGAATGTTCTAGATACAGATACCTGTAACTACAAGCATCTCTCAACATATTAACCTAAAAGGGTAAAACTAGAGTAATACCCTGAACGATAAAATATCTGTCGATCTGATCCCAAAGGCTCCACGTAGGTCTCGGCCTTTCTCCGAAGAGAATAAGATCAAATCTAATTGTCCACGACAAAACGGTCACATTTCTGCGATGAATGATCCAAGGATTTTTCCTAGATCATCTGATCCTATCACTTAAATCTATGAGCTACAGCTGTAGAATACCGACTAGATATGACCTTCGTCATATACTCTCTCTTCTGCACTAAGCAAAACACATCTGGAGGTAACTACTTGTTGTTGTCTGTCGAGTCTTCTACAATGTCTTCTGCTGATGCTGCTTCTGTGCTGATCTCTGCTAAAGGGGAGTATCAAGGAACTCCAACCACGCCTGAGGTAGTAGGTTGCTGCTGTTGAGATAACTCAATCTTCTGTGCTGATCTCTGTTATCGAGACGATGCATCTTCCTCCCAGAATACTATCGATAGTCTTCAACTGAGTCTTCAAAATACACCTCCTCCACGGTACTGGTTGCTCACAATAGCAACAGCTGAACTGATCCAATGGATAATCTGACTTCGCGTGTCTTTATGATCCGCACTACACGCACACAATCCCTTCAGAGTCTTTGTTCTGATTTTGCTGATATCCACAAGAACCTTCTGATGATCTACGATTGGTCTTCTATAATCGAAAAGTAGCTCAAGGCCTGTGACTTCGATCTTGCTCCTTTATCCAACAGTCGGAGACTTCTTATTCCAACATCTGACTTTCAATGTCTGCTATCAATCTCCATCTCCTAATATTTGTACGGAGTCATTTCTAAACTCCTGTCTCAATCCAATGTCTTTCGGTAAGATCTGGTAGAAGATCCCGTCATCTTAATCCAACAGTAAGC
The DNA here is from genome assembly GCA_025175895.1 of Wurfbainia villosa. Classification (NCBI taxonomy): domain Eukaryota; kingdom Viridiplantae; phylum Streptophyta; class Magnoliopsida; order Zingiberales; family Zingiberaceae; genus Wurfbainia; species Wurfbainia villosa. The sequence goes on along the minus strand of CM045997.1, from coordinate 23,808,654 downwards.
CAACAATCGTAGGTGGCTTAAAATATCCATTCATCTTCTTGAGCTATTAGGTGATCGTAACCTCTGCAAGTCTCACGACTCTGCACAGTACACTATTACTAACCGATCACCCTTTCTTGAAGCTCAAGAATTCCTTACAATGTGTCACTAAAAGTGACACGGGGAAATACACTCTTTCAACATCACTAATCCATGATCAAGTGATATATTATTTCCCGAAGATTATTTCTGCATTTATCACCAAATACCGACTTGATCCCGAAAATGGTATGCAAACCACTCTTCTTTCTCGGTATAACATGAGTTAAGTACTCAAAAGTACTCTCAAAGTTATACAACTCAGTACGAACAACTCAGGGATAAAATCCCTATGAAACACAGTAACCTAGCCTTCCGCTATCTTCATCACAATAGTCTACAAGTCTGTTCATTACCCACAGGTAATGATCTGACAAGCACAGTTAGTGAAAATCTCTAAGGCCGAAATCTCTGATTTCAAACAGAAATGTGACGACTTGACCCCTATTTTCCGACTCGGTATCAGTCGGCTCTCAGAGGTAAATCACCTCCTCGACACAGGTTCAAGACTCACAGACTCAACAGATCATTTCCGGGGTCAATTCATACCACGGTTATGAACAATAACCAACAAACTACAGGTTATTCCCTGTTATAAGCATCTAAATGCATAACCAACATAACCAGGAGTATAAACCCTAAAGGTCACTCAGGTTGGTCGCCTCGGTGGATGACCCCTACTACAAGTCTGCACAGGGGTCATAACTATACTGTATACACCTACTGATCAAGTTTAGATAAATATCTACTAAACCATAATTTATCAGAAATTCTTACCTCGTGCTGGTTGGAGCTCAAGCCGCTGTCCATCTCATCTCAAAAACCAAAACCGGATAAATCAACTCCCGAGAATCCAAGACTCGACTCAAAAATAGCATTGTATGGCATCGTAGAACCTTGAGCTCTGATACCACAAAAGTTGTCGCGCCCCGAGAGCATGCCAAGCCGAAAATCAAATGGACGGCACCTCCCCTGTACGTGGCAACATTTCGGGTTAATACAAGACTCGTAGGCCCACAATAACAACAATATATATATATCAAAACAACAACTACACAAAAACACAGCGGAAACATACCACAACAATACAACAATCCCACACATGCATACCGGTATGACTAACACACCACAACAACACGAAATCTCGACAAAATCTGAATATACAACATATACATCACGAAAATTCCGAATACATAACACGGTGGACGGAAGGCCCAAAACAAAACACGGGAGCCTCGGAGGTGAGATGAGATGATGTCAGCCGGCGGTGCTCCAAGCTGTCACGAAGTCTTCTACATTGCACTGGGCGTGTAAAAACCTGTGGTCCGTGGGGGGTGGTGAGTAAAACTCAGCAGGTAATAGAAAACATGTATATATATGTAATATCACATGTATTTCAACGACATACTCTAGAAGTATAATAGGTATATCAGCATAGTATATAAATACAAGCATATACCGTCTAACCAAATAAACAACACATACAGTGCACTCGCTACTCACTGATCAACTGAATATATATCAAACATATATATATATAACAGGAAGAGTAGATCAACTCACAATATACTCTAGCTACAGGTCAAGGTATCTAATGGTCTGTCCAACCCATACCAGTATCCGACACAATCGTATAACAAATGCAAGAAACATGCATGAATATGATGTACACCCAAATGCAGCAAACATAATACAATCAAATGCAACATCACAATAAGCATATATATATATAGACTGCATCTATATATGTATGCTAATCACAACCATCCATATATATATATATATACATGCATATATGTATATATATGGCAATATGCAAAAATGTCATAAGTCGGCAATGCAGCATGCATGGTTATGTCGGCTCACCCTAAAGCTACCACGACCCCAGTGTGGCCTCGATGGCTCGAGCATGACAACTGTCCCAACTCAACACCAACCACTACTCTCGAGTGGCCGAGTGGGCATTATGATCGAGTAGCATATAAGCGTAAAGAGCAAGCTACACGATGGGGGTCCCTGCTGTTGGCCACTCCGACAGTCACTACCCATGAGTGGTTGAGTGCAACACACGCAAGACTACGGCACGCAAATCCAACTACCACCGTCTATAGTGGTAGAGTGCGGCACCACAATGCTCTGCCCTCACACCGGTTACTCCTCCTATGAGTAACCGTGGAGGCAGGATGACTGGTGACACTCTCAACCACAAGGGAGACCTCGTCGCCAGCGTGCATGCAAATGACATGAATGCAATGTCTCCCATACAGACATCCACCATAGATTCTCTATTCTACATAGAATCATACTAACCAGATCAACGTACTCTCTATCCTGCAGAGAGTCATACTCAACTGATCATAATACTCTCTATCCTGTAGAGAGTCATACCAATCTAATCGATGCACTCTCTATCTTGTAGATAGTCGTACTCAAATGATCGATGCACTCTCTATCCTGTAGAGAGTCGTACTCAAACCGATTATCAAGCTAGGACCACAGGTCCGTAGCGACACATTAAGTACCATTCACTTGACCATTTATACAATACATAGTCAGTGGTAGACATGCAACCTAGGGGTACTAGGATTAACCGTAGGTTCAAGGCATTATCTACCTCCGGATGACCTTTTTGTCCAATGTACAATCAGGTTGTCATCCGGACTTTACTATTTGCACTTAACTTAAACAAATTCTAAGTTACTTACATCACCTATATGTATAACTCCTAATCATGATAAAATAAACATGATATCAACAATGGAGTTAATAGCCAACGATAAAGGATCAAGCATACGATAATAAGAGCAGGGTCAAGGTAATATGAACACCTAACATGCTCATATCTATGACTAAATCTGAATGTAATACATCTACCCGGACCAGGTAGGAAATTACCCACCTATTAAATAGCTCTGCGAAATAAATATTTTCACGTCTGTGGATCTGCCTCGTATCCACGTCCTGTAAATATCATCATTTATAATTAAATTCAACTACATGACAAATATACAAATCCATCCATCAGATCTATAGCAACTACACCTCTTCCATCGACTATTACTCAATGAATCCAATAATAGCCGGCTATAGATCTAACATCACATCTATAATAATCCGAATTCGTACTTACCAAGTTTAGCTTCCCTTCACAGTTTCTTGATCCAATTTGCGAGAAACCTAATACAATCTTTAATCGCAAGCAAATCCCATCAGATTAGCTAAACCTAGCAATCAAGCCAATCAATCGTATAAGTTTGTACCAAATTTAATTAATCAAAATTCCACACATCGTTACCTCTATTCTCTTGAACCAATGTAAATTAGAATGGGAGCACTCTCCACCACAACGATCACACAGTCAACTTTGGCTATGCTCCAGATCAGGAAATTGCCCCAAAACCCTCGGCAGCCACCCCTCCCTCTGTTCACCACAATCCTACACCACAAATCCCTCGAACAGAAAGTTAACTCAGATGAGCCTAGGAAGGATTGCAGCGATAGATCGAAGGACTCACCGTATCGGCATGACTTGTGGCCGGAGACACTGCTCAAGATGGAGATCCAGACCAAAACCAGGCGACAGTGATCGCGTCGGCTGGAGGAGCTCGCGGTGGTGGCTGAGGAAGGAGACGAGTTGCGTCGACGAGTGGCGCAGAGGTGGCAGCAACAAGCACGGGAAGGAGCTCAGGCAGGCGGCGAAGTCTGGTCGGCTCAGATTCAAGGTGGAATGGGGTGACGACGTTGTGAGGAGGCATAGTCGACGCCTGATGTGGCGCACAATCGGGAGGCCAAAGACGACGACGGCGATCAGGCTTTGCGACGGCGCTCGATCGGGAGAATAACGGGGAGCGGTCAGTGCTCGTATGGGTTCGGGAGAGTGGACGGCAGTGGCGACGACGGAGGTCGGGCAGCGCGGAGACGCAGCGGTGGCGGTAGGGCTGCGACGGCGAAACGAGGAAGGAGATGGAAATCGTGGCGTGAAGGAAATAGAAGAAATCGGGGAAATAGGGATCGACAAAGAAGAGAAGTCGATCGGGCAGAGAAGAGAGAAACGGTCCATTGGGGAAAAACGGAACCATCGGGGAAAAATAAACATTTCGCACATGGGTTAATTAAACCTATTAACTCCTCAATAGATAGTCTAAACAGACTTTATAAAAGTCTCCGTTTAAATCCAAAAAAATTTCTAAAAATTCCATAGGGTATTCTCCTGATTACCCAACATTATTTTATTTTTTTTCCGGTATTTTACATAACTGCAAAGTGCAGTTTTCAGTTTTCAGAACCTAAGTTCCGAAATTCATAAGTAAATATACATACATTGAAAAATCATGAAAATTTGTACGTACATTACTTATCACAATCATTATGGGTGAAAAATATTTGAAAATTATTTTACCCACAAAATAGTGAAATTGATACAAAGTTCAAAAGTTAAGAAAAGCTTCAATATTGAGCTCTCTTTGTATCACCTCATTCCATGGTGATTACTATCAAAAGATAGACTTCACCAAGGTTTTTCAAAAAGTTTTTGAAATATTTTTGAAACCTTTAATTTAATTTTTCTTAAACATCTCACTTGTATCTAGAGGTGTAAAACACATACAAGTCAAGTATTAGTGAGATGTGGGGTCTTTGTTATTTAGAGTTTCATGCATATCTCTAGGCAACAATATTTGATTCCCTTCAAATCATGCTTTAGTCCTTAAATCCATTTTATTTATGCATGAATGATGATTGTGGCATAATTGATACAAAGATAAGACCATATGCCAAAATCATGATGTCATGGCATGTGAATGAATTCTAAGCATACATGACATACAAACAAAACCCTAAATATGATCATGACATTTTATATGATAAAAATAAATATGATGTCATGTCATGGCAAGGCAAACAAAGCATGACAATTATAAAATACTAAGATATAGAATACCTAAGTGTTAATCCCAAATTGTCATTTATATAATCAAATCCATTTTTGCCTTAATGCGAATTATCCCCCTAGTGTGCCAAAAACTCAAAATGGCACACCATTACTCCTAAGACCTAATTGTGTCAATTTAATCATTTTTCAACTTCTCAAAGCACAATGGCACATCCTAATGTGTCAACTCAACCATGGCTAGGTTAACTACCCATCCACTTAGGGTTGACACACCCTAACCCATCTAGCGTGAATTGATCACGCTCCTAGGAACCCAATACCTATTGGAGCTCCTTGGGTTAACTAGGTATTCACTAGGGATAACTTCCCTAGATACTTTCCTAATGACCCTTTTTGGTTTTGACACCTTAGTCATTTGGGTCTTTCCTAGGTCAACTCTAGAGGTGACTCCTCCTTTGACCTTCTTAGTGGTTTTCTTGTTTTTTCTTAAGTCCTTAGCCACTAAACACTTACCATGGCTAGTCTTAGGGATAACTTCCCTATTAGCCTAGGTTTTTCTAGACCTAGATATTATTCCATAATTGAATGGAACATTGTGATAGGACATAGGTTTGTGACCCAAACCTTTCTTGCCCTTGGACATTTCTTGGTTACTAGGCCTTGAATTTTGAACATTTGACCCTTTAATTGAATTTGTAATTCTTGCTAGGGTCTTCTCAAGTTTTTCAAACCTTGACCCCAAGGCTTGGTTTTCTAATTCTAATTTTCCCGATTTTGAATTTTCATTCTTTCTTTGGGAAGGACTTTTCCTAGGCATATGCCTAGACTTCTTGGGATTAATATCTAAATTTTCTTCAATTCTCCTAATGGACTCCCTAGGAAGAATTGGTCTAGATTTATGGTGTCTAGGTTTGTCCTTAGATAAATCGACATGTTGGCACCTAGGCAAACATATTTATTCCTCTTAGCATGCTTTTCATTAATAATTGCAAGAGAGCTAAAATAATTTCTAGCATGCTTATTAACCTTAGAAATTGAAGGTGCATTAAATTTTACCTTACAGTTAGCTTTAGAAGCTCCCCCTACATGAGATGCCCCTTCTTGGCCTTTCTTCCTCCCCTTAGGATATTGGCTCCTATAATGTCCCTTTTGATGGCATTTGAAACACACAAGGTGCTCCTTGTTGGAGCGTTGGTGGCCGGCTAGAGTGGGGTGAATAGCCCTCAATCGCGTACGGTGGAAGTCATTTTGTTAACCGTCTACAATAATCGTTAGCGCAAGCGGAAATATAAAACTAAGACAATTAAGAACAACACAAAGTAATAGAAATGCTAACAAAAGATATAATGTGGTTCACGGCCTCGTCGCTAATCCATGGTCCGATTCGTCTCCGGTGAATCACTCCTATTGGACTCTCCCTTTAGCCAAAGCAAGGTGGAGGTAAACCTTCTTACAACACAAACACTCTTTCTTACAATAGATTTAAAATAAGAACAAGAGAAAGAGTTGGAAGCTTGTGGGGCACTTGGATGATCAATTAGAGCATAAGCATTAGCCATCCAAAAACCCACACCTTCTCTATAAATAGATAAGGTTGTTTTCTTCCCGTTGGCCACTAGCAGTCGACTGATGCCCCGATGAGTCGACTGTTTTTGTAGCCGTTGCCCAATAACGGCTTCTTCCATATTGGATTTCATCCAACGGCTCCCACATCAGTCGACTGATCTTCCCATCAGTCGACTGATAGAGCTAACAGTCGAGTGCTGGAAGCGAGCACTCAACTGATCACCATTATGTGCTCAAAACCCTCGTGACCAGTCGACTGATGCCATCATGAACCAAACTCGAACACCAGTCGAGTCACAGTCGACTTGGAGTAGTCGATTGATGTCGGGTAAAACTCAAAATTTACATCCGTTTGAGCGTCCGATGGTCGGGTAAACCTCAACCCTTGCGGTCGAGCCTCCGACACTTAGCCATTCGGCCAAGTTCACCTAATGAGCTACTTAAATTTCACTCATTCTCTCATCTCACTTGAAGTGCCTCGCCGAAGCTCTCTTCGTTCGCGGCCACGTCCCTCGGCAGCACCAAGCACACGGCTCTACAATGCTCCTTCGCGTCTCTTGCCCTCGAAGTCTGCTTCCTTGGCTTCGCTTCAAGTCATCTCGTCCGGCGGTCCCTCAGATGCATCAAGCGCACGGCTTCGCAATGCTCCTTCGCCGACTCAAGCATGAGGTTGTGAGTTGGTGAAACTTGTCAAAGCTCCATGTGCGAATTACTAAGTCCCGCAAGACTCCAACGCACATATCAAATCCAATCATCCTAACTTAAACCCTTTACCACACACATCAAAACCATATCACATGGGTTGATTGCCCTAACAATCTCCCCCTTTTTGATGTGTGGCAATCCGTTTAAGTTAAGTAAACAAATAACAATAACATAAGCAAGGAAAGCATGTAAATAAAAACATGAGTATTACAACTCCCCCTTAAACATGCAACTCCCCCTTAAGACATGCTAAATTTTCCCTTTTAGCATGATTAACTTAAACCTATCAATTCTCCCCCTTTGACACCATCAAAAATATTATCCAAATATTATAATCCAAGGCATCAAGTCTAGGGAACACAAATCACCAAGAATTGAACAAAAATCAGTTAAAACACCTTACTGTGCTCATGCACAGTACATCAGTCGACTGGTTCAGACTACCAGTCGACTGGCACTCAGGTTTCAGCCATTTCTGATTTTCAGACCGAAATTCAGAAATGCATCAGAAATTCCAAAAAATTCTAAAAATTGTGAAATTTTGAAAACACATTTCTTTTAAGGTCCTTTATCAGTGAAAAATGAGTTTTCATGAAAATTACTTATATTTTCAATGATTTGCCAAAAATCCAAAAATCTCAAAAACAACTAGTATTTGATCAAGTTTGTATCAATTTTAACATCTAGTTTTGCTTTAGATTGTTTCAAAACATGAAAACATAGATTTTAATGTAATAAATGGTTTTAAAAATATATGAAATATCCAGCCATGATCTTTGTACAATATGTCTATGAATTAAACATATGCTTCCCCATGATTAGTCTATTATTACTATTTTGATACTTTAAATGACCATCTAAATGCCATAGGTATTAGTGGACCATTAGTATCATCCTATCATCTCACCCATGCTAAATTTTCAATCAAGGTTATCCTTATAGTGGGATGTGCGATGTTCCTAAAGGTATTTATATACTTAACCTTCAAATTCATGCAATTCTACACAAGGCTAAGTATCACACTAACATACCACATGATCATAAAGACATATATGCATTGATTTCACATTATGATCATGAAACAAATGTATCAATCAATTTGTAATCATGAATTAGGTATAAAATCATGATAATAAGTCAAGTATCCCCTAAAACATGATTTAAACTATTTGTGGGTGCATTATCATCACCCAACACTATTTCAAAATTAAGTCCACGTCATCCTAAGTCAACCAATCAACATAATATAAGTGAAATCCTTATGGTTGACTATCCTAGGATTTTCCTAACCCTTAAGGATGGATTTAGGAACCCAATACAAGTTCTTTCCTATAGGGTTCACTAAATATTCCTTAGGGATCCATTTTCTAGCAATTGTCTTATTTTTGGCTTGACCCCTAGCAAGCAAACATTTATAGGCCTTTTCATTTATCTTTCCCTTATAACCTAGGCCCTTCCTATTGAAGCTTTCCCTTTGGCTCCCTATGATCATGTTCAAAGTATTTGAGCCTATTGTGAATTTTTCTAGAGTTTTAGTCAAATGGTCTACCTTTTCCCTTAAAGCCCTATTTTCCTCAATGTATGCATCATTAACATCAAAAGGCATATAATTACCATGTGAGCATGCATCATCATCATTAATATTTAAACATGCTTGTTCTAATTTTTCTTCTAGGGTCTTAATTTGATCAAGCTGCATTTGTTCTTTTTCTTAGCCCTAAATAATTCCTTATTAAGGCTAGAAATTATTGACATAATTTTCTTGGGAGGTAGATTCGTTACCTCACTTACCAAATCCTCTTCCGATTATGAGGATGAAGAAGAAGCTCCCCCTTCACTCGAGCTCTCTTCACTTGTACTTGATTTTTCACCTTCGGAGGAGGTGGAGTCTAGATCATCAAATGCCATCAAGGCAAGGTTTGTGACAAAAGCATTTTCTTCCTCTGATGATGATGAGGAGGAAGGATCATCCCATGTCCTTGCCTTGAGTGCTTTGGCCTTCCCTTTTTCTTTGGCCTTCTTCTCTTCTTCCTTCTTCTTGCTCCCCTTCTTCTTTTCTTCTTTTCTCCTCCTTTCTTCTTTGCTCCTGTTCAAGAGGGGACAATCATCTCTTATATATCCCTCTTGTTGGCAATTATAGTAAATTATCTTCCTCTTGTGCCTTCTCCTATCATAAGATTTGTTAAATTTTAAATTTCTTAAAGTACGCCTTACCTTCCTTACCATATAAGCATCTTCATTGTTATTCATGGAGGATGAGGAAGATGCTTCATCGGATGAGAAGGAAGTCTCCATCTTCTTCTTCTTCCCCTTGTTGGCTACTAGTGTCACTCCCCTTATATTGGGATTTCCCGAGCCGCAAAAACCGCTTTTTGCGTTGCGGAAACCTCGGAAGCCCCGGCCACGGATCCGTGCGAAGTATAAAAATTATAATTACATGTATGTGCTTACAGAAATCCTAGATCTACCTTAGATCTAAGAGGTTAGAACGTTACCCTCGTAGCGACGCCCTTCGCTTATCCCGCTCGTCCAAAAGTTCGCCGGAACTCGAGAGTGTCAAGTGCACACTCCTCTATGGTATCCACACAAGCAATAGGTGGAGAAAACTCAACCTTGAGTGTGCTAGCACTCCTTGGTTGGTTCGGCCAAAGAGAGGGATGGGAGAGGGAGAGCTTGAGAGAAAAAGTTCCAAGGAAGAAGATGAAGTTATTGGAATAACTCACCCAAATGAATTTCATCTAATGAAACCCCTAAAGTGGCCGGCCACTTCAAGGAGAGGGAGTTACATGCATGCATGTAACTCCCATGTCCCTTGGTCTCCCTCATGAGGTGGCACCAATTGACAAAGTCAATGATGATGTGGAGCATCATCATTGGCCGGCCATGCCTAGTCATCATCATGACATGGCATTTGGTCAAGTCAAACTTGACCTTTCATCTTCCCTCTCAAGTCAAGTCAAACTTGACCTCTAATCTCCCATGGTTGATCAAATCTAACCACTTGACTCAAGTCAATTTAATATAATGAATCTCTATTCATTAATTTAAATTGATTTGATGAATCAAATCTCAATTAGACTCATTCAACACTTGAATCAACTTGAGTCTAACTCAATTAGTCTAATTTGGATTACTCTTAATCCAATTTGGTTCATCCCATGAACCTAATCCTCATGGTTCATCATATGAACCTAATCTCCATCTAATTGCTCTTATGTGTGTGAACCTATAGGTTCTTGTAACATTGGCAATGTCCCTAAACCGATTTAGGAACATAAGCAATGAGCGGTATCTAGCAACACATCATTGCTACCCAAGTTACAAGAATGTTGAGCTCCAACATCACCTTTGTGACTACTAATTGTGACTCTCACAATATGTGACAATGTCCCTCTATCCTTGACATCTAGATTGACCAATCGAGGCATAGACCGTGTCATCCTCGGTACAATCTAAATCTTGAACTCCAAGTAGACTCACTCTAATCAAATGAGCTCAATATCTCATATTGACTCATTTGGGCATGGCCATGCACTTCGTGGTCTCACTCTATCAAGAATATCGATGTCACCCCCATCATATAGGAGGGATAGATCTCATCTACATCACTCACATCCCTCCGCATAATTTGTTACATACCCAGTAATCGCCTTTATAGTCCACCCATTTACGGGTGACGTTTGACGAAGCCAAAGTATGCAATTCATTATGTAGGGAACCATGGTGACTTCAGGTCTAAGGACTAATAGTCATACTAATAGCCACATGAGAAAGTATATGACACTCATATAACGATCCATGATACTTTCTCATGGCGGGTCATTCAGTATACATTCTCCAATGCATACCCATGTGTCAACTTGATATCTCATATCCATGACTTGTGAGATCAAGTTATCTTGTTGACCTACATGCTAGTCTCTACGCATTAACATTGTCCCTGAATGTTAATACTCGACTAGGAATGATTAAGAGTAGTGTTCTCTATATCATCTCATTATCGATTCAACCAATCGATTGATATAGATAAGAACCTACTACTCAAGGACATTATTATATTTAGTTATTTGGCACCAATACAAGTAAATATAATAACCATGCCTTTATAAATAGGAATATGATACAATAAAGTCCATACAACAATCATCATATGATTGGCTCTAGGGCTTTCACTAACAATCTCCCACTAGCACTAGTGCCAATCACCGTAGTATCTAATACCCAATGACCTAGTGTGACCATCATGCTTTTTCTGTGCCAAAGCCTTGGTCAAGGGATCTGCGATGTTAGCCTCTGTGGGTACTCTGCAAATCTTCACATCTCCTCTATCGATAATCTCTCGAATAAGATGGAAGCACCGATATATTCGGCCTCTGTTGTAGAATCGAGTGTATTACGCTTGGAACTATTCCAGCTCACAGCGCCTCCATTCAAGCAAAACACGAACCCTGACTGCGATCTAAAATCATCCTGGTCAGTTTGGAAGCTTGCATCGCTGTAACCCTTTACAGCTAGCTCCTCATCGCCTCCAAATATCAAGAAATATTCTTTAGTCCTTCTCAAGTACTTAAGAATATTCTTGGTACTATCGATGGCGCTCACCGATCGATGTATCTACTGCGTCATGCTCAAAGCATACGAGACATCGGAACGAGTACACGGCATGGCGTACAGTGATAGATCCTATAGCGGTGCGTAAGGGATCTTATCCATGCGGTCTCTCTCCTCTCTAGAAGAGGGACTTTGAGTCTTGAAGACTCACACCATGTGACATCGACAAGTCCTTTCTTGGAATTCTCGCATGGCAAACCAAGTAATACCTGTCAGTCAATGTATGTACTCGACTTAGGCCAAGCAATCTCTTAGATCTATCTCTATAGATCTTGATGCCTAGAATACAGTCTTCACCTAAGTCCTTCATTGAGAAGCACGTCGACCAAGTCTTCACGGTGTAGCGAAGGGATGTCATTCCCAATGAGTAGTATGTCATCCACATACAATACAAGGAACACAATGTTCCCATTAACCCTCTTGTAGACATAGGGTTCATCTTCATTCTTGATGAAACCAAACCTTTGATCGCATCATCGAATCGAAGATTCCGCTCGAGAAGCTTGCTTTAGCCCATAAATGGACCTTTGCGGCTTGCATACCTTCGATATCTTTGTGGATCTACAAAACCCTCAGGTTGTGTCATGTACACATCCTCGAGCAAGTTTCCATTCAGAAATGCGGTTTTGACATCCATCTGCCAGATCTCATAATCGTGGTATGCTGCAATAGCAAGCAAGATCCGAATGGACTTAAACATCGTCACTGGAGAAAAGGTTTCATCATAGTCAATACCATGAATTTGCTTGAAACCTTTAGCCACCAATCGGCCCTTATAGGTATGCGTAAGTCCATCCATGTCAGTCTTTCTCCTAAAGACCCACTTACACCCAATGGGTTTGACCCCTTCAGGTGGATCAACCAAAGTCCATACTTGGTTAGTGTACATGGATTCCATCTCGGATCTCATGGCGTCTAGCCATTTCTCAGAATCTGGGCTCATCACAGCTTCCTGATAGGAGGTAGGCTCATTCTCAATGAGCATAACGTCATCATGGTCAGACAAGAGAAATGAGTATCTCTCAGGCTGACGACGTACCCTATCAGACCTGCCGAGGGAGGGCATAACGTCGTATGATTTGCTTTAAATGTCAACAACCGGGACACTATAGGAGTCAAGGCCCAAAGGGGGAGAAGAAGACTCATAAAGGAAGAGATACACATGTAGGGGGAGCTAAGGAAAATCCTAAGATAACTTTTACGTATTCTTCTTCTTCAATTAATTATCAAAAGCATGCTAGAAGCAATCTTGCAATTATTCATGAAAGGCATGCTAGAAATAATAGGCTTTATTGTTTAGGAGTGAAACATGTCAACCTTAGGAATAAGGAGATATTTGGGACTAATGTCCCTAAAACAATTTTACCTAAGGAAAGTATTAGGAAGATAGAGAACCATCTAGGCTTTAACTCTAAGAATTCTAGACATATGCCTAGAAAGAACAAATCAATTCAAAGAAACAATGGGCGCACAAAATTAGAGAAATTGGAGTTGGAGAACCAAGCCTTGAGGTCAAGGCTTGAGAAAATGGAAAAGACTCTTAGGATTATGCAAAATCAAATGCAAAGGTCAAGCCTAGGTTCTAGGAGTCAAAGCCAAAGGCCTAGGAAACAAGAACCATCCAAGGGCAAGCTTAAGCCCAAAAAGACCTATCACAATGTTCCATTCGATTATGGAACTCAATCTAGGTCTAGGAAAACCAAGGTCAAAAGGAAAGTCATCCCTAAGGTTGACCAAGATAGGTGCTTAGTGGTTAAGGTTTCAATGAAACCTAGGGAAGTCATTAAGAAGGTTACAAGGGGAGTTACCCCTAGAGTTAACCTAGGTAAGACCCAAATGACCAAGGCTTCTAAGCCTAAGAGGGTCATTAGGAGGGTATCTAGGGAAGTTATCCCTAAGGAATACCTAGTAAATCCAAGGAGCTCCAATAGGTTTTGGGTTCCTAGGAGCGTGATCAATTCACGCTAAATGGGTTAGGGTGTGCCAACTTTAAATGGATAGGTAGTTAACCTAACCATGGTAAAGGTGGCACTTTAGGTCATTTCCAAGGTAATGTGATACTTTGGAAATGTTATTTGATTATAATCCTAAAGGTTTTTAGGATGTGCCAATATATTTTGAAGATTATGAAAAATCAATCAAATTGGCACAAACTAGTTTTAGAAGTCATGGTGTGTCATTTTGGGTTTTTGGCACACTTGGGGGATAAGTGACATTAAGGCAAAATTGGATTTAATTCTAGAAATGGCAATTTGAGATTAACACTTAGGTATTTAATACCTTAGTATTTTACATTTGCCATGCCATATATGTCATGATCATGTTTAGGTTGTAGTTTTAATGTCATGTATGTTTAGATTAAATCATATGCCATGACATCATGATCATTGGCCATGCTTATTTATATTATCATTTATGCCATGATCATTCATGCTTTTAAAGTAATTAAAATTGATTTAAGGACTATGGCATGACTTGAAGTCCCATGTATAAGGGAATCAAGTAGTGTTGCCCTAGAAAATGCATGAAACCCTAGTTTAGGATGAACAAAACTCACATCTCACATCACATTGACATGTGTGTGTATTGATACACCCTAGACACATATGAGATGCTAGGAAATGAGTTAAGTGTTAGGAATGTTGCACCCGCTAGAGGGGGGGTGAATAGCATTGTCGTCGCTTGATGGAATTCGTTCGTGTTCTTCTCTACAAGTTGTGTTAGCGCAGCAGAATATATAGCAATAACAAAATAATACAAACACAATTACAAGACAAAGATATAATGTGGTTCGGAACCAAATAGTTCCTACTCCACGGATCAAGCTCAAACGAGCTCTAACTATGCCAATCACACACCACTATGACAATAACTCCTTCTCAGAATAATCTGGAGGTGGAGAAACCTCGTACAATAGTTCTTACAATAATAAGAATGAAATACAAGCAAATACACTAAAATGCAAGTAAAGAAAATTTTACAAAGAGCTTTTGGATGCTTGTATGTTGATTGCTTAAACCGTGGTTGAAGACCCTGATTTGCACCAGCAAATCACCTCAAGAACGTCCAAGAAATCGCTGCTCAATCCCTCCTCCATGAGCTCCATTTAAAGCTACTGCCTGGGCTAGATTTTGCCTATCAGTCGGCTACTCGAGACCATCAGTCGACTGGTGTCACTGTTGTAGTGAAACAACGGCTAGATCCACGCTGGAAAAATCCAACAAATCCATCATCAGTCGACTGATCATGCCCATCAGTCGACTGATAGAGCCTTCACTCAACTGTTAACCCCAACAGTCGAGTCCGACTCTATTCTGTGCCCGAATTCTCGAGCATCAGTCGACTGATCGACATATCAGTCGACTGATCAGGCAAGCAGTTGATTGCCAAAGGCTGGCAGTCAACTGCTAGGCTAATTCCCACAGTTAAACCCTAGTTGACTCACACCAGTCGACTGCCCATAGGTCCCAGTCAACTGAAACACCTCAAACATGAGGTTTTACTCCAAGTATGGTGCTAGACCACCCGTAGCCTAGACCTATACCTTCTAGCTATCTCTGTCAGCCTCACGCCTATCGGATCCCTCCAAGTCATCCATGACTTGTTCATCCATACGCTAGCCTTCAAGTGCTTCCATCAGCTATTTCATGCTAACGGTGTCTATACTGCCAAGGCACATTGAACTTATTCTGCCAAGACTCCCGCTTGGACTTTACGCCGCCAATATTTCCCTTGGACTTTCCAAATGCCAAGACTCAAGCTTGGACTTTCCCTTGCCAACCCATGTTGGACTTTCCATGCCAAGACCCATGCTTGGACTTTCCTTTGCCAACCCATGTTAGACTTTCCCTTGCCAAGACCCATGCTTGGACTTTACATTCCAAGTACTCAAGACTTGGACTTTTCCCATGATAATGGTCAAACCATCATCAAATATCAAATACTAACCTGGGTCGATTGCATCAGCAATCTCCCCAACACATGTCAGACATCAATGTCAGACATCCATGCCAAACATCAAAATACTTACTCGAGTCAAACTCGAGTCCGGTCAATCATGACCTGGGCCGATTGCACCAACATTAAGTTCAAGGTGCATAGTTTTTGCATCTAGATAAACTTAAACACAACTTATACCATGGATGAATCATGAGAAAATCTTGTGTACAAGTCATGTGCATTAAGCCCATAGACCATGGTTCAATATATGGTTTTAAAACTATTTCAAAATCATTTTGAAAACCCTTGGTGTATTCTATCTTTTGATAGAAGTCACCATTGATGATGTTGTTACAAAGAGGGCTCAAAACATTAAAGTTTTTCTTCATTTTTTAACTTTATATCAATTTCACTATTTTATGGGTAAATTATTTTTCACATATGTTTACCCATTGTATTGCTTATGAGTATTATACGTATGAAGTTTCAGAATTTTTCGAATTAAATATAATTACTTATGCTTTTTCTAATTTCAATTTCTATTTCTGATTTTTATATTTTACAATTATCAGTCAACTATCATTGTATGGCAGTCGACTGATGCATAAGGCAGTCGACTGTTAACTGTCAGAGTCAACTGCCAGAGCTGATTTCGGGTAAACAAGGATGTTTAGCCCATGTTTCAGCTATGTTAGGGTTCCTTAACTTCTCCTAACCCTAGGATATACTTTAGAAAGCATTGGAAAGGGTGAAAATTCATTGGATATGGATTATGAGAGTTGTTAGGGTGATGTATCAATTTTAAGGTGTGGAAAAGTTCAATGTTGAACTTTTAACCTTATTTTTGATGATTTAGCGTTCTTATAGGCTTAGGAACTCTCCAAGGACATTGTTGGTGCAATGGTCAAGGGGGAGCAAGCCTTTAGGGGGAGGTATCCATCATGGGATGATGGATGTGTTCTTCCTCATGAGGGGGAGAATTTTGGGAGAATGTGAGATGCCCAATTTGGAAATTGGGAGAGTTTTATAGGAAGCCTCTCTTAAGTGATATGGGACTTATCACTAGGAAGTGTGAAGGCATCCTAGGTGTTTTTGGACCAAGGGGGAGATTGTAAGATCTCATTGGGATATGAGACATTGACCTCCTTAGGGAGAACCTTTTTGATGTATGTCAAAAAGGGGGAGAAGTTAAGATTCCCAATTTGGACAATTGGGATAATTGAATTGAGTTAGTGTTCTAACTCAAAGGTATGTGGTTTTATCAAACATCAAAAAGGGAGAGATTGTTAGTGCAATTGGCCCAGGTCACGATTGACTAGACTCGAGTTTGACTCAAGGGATATTTTGATGTTCGACAAAATGTATGACAATGTGATTGTCAAGGGAAAGTCCAAGTCTTGAGTACTTGGCATGAGAAGTCCAAGCATGGGTCTTGGCAAAGGAAAGTCCAAGCTTGAGTCTTGGCAAATGGAAAGTCCAACATGGGTTGGCAAGGGAAGTCCAAGGGGTGATATTGGCAGCGTAAAGTCTAAGGGTGGAGTCTTGGCAGCATAAGTCCAATGGTTGGTGGCATAAATTCTAAGCGGGAGTCTTGGCAGCGTAAGCCCAATGTGCCTTGGCAGTGTAGACCACATTAGCATGACAATAGCTGATGGAAGCACCTGAAGGCTAGCGTATGGATGAACAAGTCATGGATTACTTGGAGGGATCTGATAGGCATGAGGCTGATGGAGGTGGCTAGAAGGCTTAGGTCTAGGCTAAGGGTGATCTAGCAAGTATGAGGATATCATACTTGGGGTAAAACCTCATGTTTGAGGTGTATCAGTCGACTGATGTGATTCGACTGGTGTTCGACTATAGGAAATGACCTAGCAGTCGACTGTCAGAAATGGGCAGTCCACTGTTGACCTGAGTAGTCAATTGATATCAGTCAACTGCTGATCGGGTATTTGGGGACAGAAAGTTCCCGAGTCGACTGTTAGGGTTTGACAGTCG
The DNA here is from genome assembly GCA_025175895.1 of Wurfbainia villosa. NCBI lineage: Eukaryota > Viridiplantae > Streptophyta > Magnoliopsida > Zingiberales > Zingiberaceae > Wurfbainia > Wurfbainia villosa. The sequence continues at coordinate 23,790,869 of CM045997.1, read as the reverse complement.
AGTGATGGGCATGATCAGTCGACTGATGGTCTATCCGTTGAAACTTATCCAACGTGGCTCGGGTCGTTATGAGACAATCGCTACAGGAGCAGTCGATTGATGGTCTCGATCAGTCGACTGCTAGGTGAAATCCAGCTCAAATTGTAGGTTTAAAAGGAGCACGAAGGGAGGGATTTGGCAATCGATTCCTTGGGCGATTTGGAGTGATTTGCCGGTGGAAATCAGGATCTTCAAGGCTAGTCTAAGGCAATCAACAAGTAAGCTTCCAAAATATTTTTGTAAAGTGTTCTTTACATTCTTTTTTTGTATTTACTTGTATATGCTTGGTGTTCATTATATTACTTAGGGTAATCACTTGTACAAGGTTTCTCCACCTCCGACGTGTTGTCGAGAAAGAGCATTGTTGATTAGTGGTGTTGATTGCATCGCTAGAGCTCATTTGAGCTCTATCCATAGAGTAGGTTTTGGTGCAGGGGCACTAGATAATCGAACCTGTGTTTTGATTATGGCAAAGACACAAAGTTAAGTTTATATCGTTATCTCACGAGCTAAATCGAGTGTGCAGAAAAGTACTAAAGCTGGAGCTGAAGGCTAGCGACACCCGGAGGAAGTCGTGGTGGTCGGGCGACACTCGAGTGACTTCGGAGGGAGCCGAAGGAATCGAGTGGAAGGCCAGAAGTGAGAGCTACAAGGTAAGTATCGAGGAAAGCTCGTGTGAGTGAGAGATTGTAAGGTCGTGTCCTCTTTACGGGGATGACCGTAGGCGGCGATCCGGCTAAGACTTCCTATGGAAGGTCTAGGTCAAGATCGGACGGTTAGAAACCGTCGCATTTATCATTTTCTGAGCTAACCTCTTACTGCAGGGAAGTGGCCAGGCTGGCAGTTTTCTGCTGGACATTGGGCAGTCGACTGATGCTCATCAGTCGATTGATTCTCATCAGTCGACTGATGGGAGTCATCAGTCAACTGATGGCGACGAATTAGCCTTTGCGCTAGGTCAAAATGGATAAGGTTTGACGCGGCCACTTCGCGATAAAAATTATACAACTTCGTGATCTGTTCCAAAAAAAAAGAGGAGACATATTCAGAGGCCAAAATCTATAAAAGGAGGGGAGGATTCCAACTCCAAATCACATCAAGTTTATTCTCAAGTGCTCCTACAACGCCAACGCTCCAACGCCGTCATAATGCCGACGCGACGACAAGTTCAAATCTCCTTCTTCGGCAGCAGTAGCAAGTAATTGTTTTTATTGTATTCTTTGTTTTAATCGTAACGAGGTGAGGTAGGCTTGTTGCCTCATCCTCGTACATTGAGTTTTGTGATCGTTGTCTCCTACCTCCAATGAGGAGGAGACGTTATACTGCTTTGCCCTTCGTACGCGGTCTAGGACCGATAGGGCCTTGGAGTAGCAATCGCTGAGTTGTGAACCAAGTAAAAAATAAACGTGTCTCTTTATTCTCCGCTGCTCTTACTCATTTAATTATCTACTCAAACAAAATGTTGAAAAGATTTACGATCGCTATTCACCCCCCCCCCCTCTAGCGACGCTTCTCGATCCAACAATTGGTATCAGAGCGGGGGCGCTAAGATTTGGTGAAACCACCGATCTAGCACGTTTTGGTTTTCTGTTCATATTTTTCGATTCATATTTTTTTTAGGTCTTTTTCGTCCCGCACTACTAATCCAAGACGAAGTCTTAGTACGTTTCTTTTGGTTGTGTGCTTGCAAGTATTCTCTCTTGGAGTAGCCGACGGTAAAACAGCCATAACTTTTCGCACAAGTGGACTCACATAACGATCTACCTACCAAATCGAAGCTCTCTGAGAGATCTACATTTCATACTAGGGTTTACCCTCGTAACAAGATATTTCCAGCCCCAAAATCCAATGTCTAGTACCCTTTCGGGGACATCGAAGATACTTAATGGCTCACATTGAGGGGTATAGCTCCACCCGACCTCCGTTCTTTAACGGAGATGATTTCCGTTATTGGAAAGGTCGGAAGGAGTGTTTCTTGAAAACACAAGTCAAGACTTGGATAATAATCCAAACTGGCTTTGCTCTACCCACCAATGATCAAGGAGAGCCCTTGGATTTCAACAAGTGGACAAATGCAACCAAGAGGCAAATCGAAGCTGATGCAAGAGCAACCCAAATATTGCAATGCGGCTTGTCCAAGGAGGAACTCAACCGCATCGGACCATTCATTAGCGCCAATGACCTATGGAACAAATTAATCGAGCTACACGAAGGAACGTCCGATGCTAAGGTATGTAAACGTGACCTTCTTTTCAATAAGTTGTATAACCTTAAGATGCAGGAACACGAGACGGCGACGCAACTACACGCCCGCATCCAGGACATTGTCAACGGCCTACACACCATCTGACACAAGGTCGAAAATCGTGACCTACTAAGGTACGTCCTTAATTCATTTCCTAGGACTACCTTGTGGGCATCCATGGTCGATGCCTACAAGGTCTCTAAGGACCTTTCGAAGCTTAGGTTAGACAAATTATTTTCCGAGTTTAAACTTCACGAGCAAACTAACGTGGTCCGGGCCGAGAGAGGTATTGCTCTACTTGCAGGACAAAGAAGCAAGCCACCTACCAGTCAAGAAGATGGACTCGAACCCAACGACGAATTAGAGTCCGAATCCGAAAAGGTGGAAGCAATAGTGAACGTAGTGCGGAAGATTGTTCGGAGGGAAAGGAAGCTACTAAAGAATCAAAAGAGGGCACAATTCAAATCAAATCAAAAGAAGGCTTTTCATGCAACATGGGACAACAAAGAAGGCGGCGGCATAGCATGCATGGCAAGACCCGAAGAGTCCGAGTCAAAGTCCGAATCCAAATCCAATTACAACACCGACTCCGAACTCGAGGACTACTTCGAGAAGCAACTCAAAGCCGGACCAAAAGAGAAAATTAAGGTTAGCCGCTCACTAATTCATACGCTTTACAATACAATTAAAATGCTTAATAGGAAATTAACTAAGTCCGAGTCTAGGGTTGAGTCGTTACTTGAGGAGGTTGAAACCCTCAAGCAAAAGGTTACTCTAACCTCTTCAACTAGTCAAGTTCAAGAGGGAAACTCAGCCCAAATTGAAAAACTTGATGAGGAGAATTCTCTCTTGAAAGACCGAGTTCAAGAGGTTGAGGCTACGTTGGAAAGGTTCACGTTGGGATCTAAGAATCTTAACCGACTACTTGAAACCCAAAGAGTCATGTACAACAAAGCCAGACTCAGATTTAGGTCAACGACTACGAATAGGTCATATATGTCTATCGTAAATCGTAGTCATCAAAGAGTCCAAGCATGGGTCCCAAAGGTTTTATTGAATTCACATATAAGGACTAATAAGTTTTGGATTCCCCAGGATCAAATTCATTATTTGAATAGACAATATTGGTTCAATGGTCCAGGGGGAGCTAACACTAAAATAGTATACCCGCTTACTTAGCAAAAACATTGAATATTTTACTTTAATTTGTAGAACAGCTAGATAGGGAAAATAGTTAGTCAACTCTTGACAACATAGTATCAGGATGCGGCGAGATGATAGTACGTTATGGAAACAAAGTCTCATATATTCGAGCTAGATAAGGCATATCTAGCTTGGTGCACTTGACCGAGTGGAACTAGCTGAAGCTACCTCACCGTATCCTAAACTAGTTAGACCAGGAAGTAATCCTAAGTGACTTAAGTGATATTTTCTTGAATTTGGCTTTGTCTAAGGAAGTGGTCGTTGTTCCGATCAAAGAAGGCCCCTGTGCCTCGCCACGACCTGGAAGCTAATTTCTCGAAAAGTTACTTAACGATCTAAAGGTTAAATTTGAATCTAACCCAAGGTTGACTATCTTTAATCAATTTAAAATCATCTCACAAAACAAATAAGGTGAACAAATTCTGAGACACATAGAATGGGTGAGATGTTAAGGATAATTGAAATATAACCTCTTCGAAATACTACTTATTTTCCCAACTATTGTACTTAACAACTCTTAGGCCAAAGTTTAGCGCCCCCTACATCTCTTATACTTCATATATTTGACTAAGGGGGAAAGCAAACTAAACCGAAGGGTTATATTACAAACCTTTAGATTATTGGTGCAGAGGGACACACCTCGAACCAATCTATCTAATTACTGCTTGACGCATGCTTGGACTCATAGTTGATTTATCTTAATGCATGCATATACCATATTGTTTTTAAACCCCTATTTTATATAACAAACTTCAATTTTACATAACAAACCCCAACATTTGTTGATTTATGGCAAAAGGGGGAGAAGAGCGAAAGTTAAGGGGGAGTAACACAAAATTTATTTAAACTCACCTAGGGTTAAGGGGGAGTTTTGGTTAAGGGGGAGTTTTTGGTTTTGGTTAAGGGGGAGTTTTTGAAAATGAAATTCATCATTTACTATACTTGTTTTATGCTTTAATTTCCCTTAACTTTGTGTTGGTTTGCCATAGATCAAAAAGGGGGAGATTGTTGGTGCAGGGGCACTAGATAATCGAACCTGTGTTTTGATTATGGCAAAGACACAAAGTTAAGTTTACATCGTTATCTCACGAGCTAAATCGAGTGTGCAAAAAACTACTAAAGTTGGAGCTGAAGGCTAGCGACACCCGGAGGAAGTCGTGGTGGTCGGGCGACACTCGAGTGACTTCGGAGGGAGCCGAAGGAATCGAGTGGAAGGCCAGAAGCGAGAGCTACAAGGTAAGTATCGAGGAAAGCTCGTGTGAGTGAGAGATTGTAAGGTCGTGTCCTCTTTACGGGGATGACCGTAGGTGGCGATCCGGCTAAGACTTCCAGTGGAAGGTCTAGGTCGAGATCGGATGGTTAGAAACCGTCGCATTTATTATTTTCCGAGCTAACCTCTTCTGCGCGGGAAGTGGCGGTGTGACTCTCGGACATTGGGCGTCGTGATGCTCATCGGTCGTGATGGAATCATCATCGGTCGATGGTGACAAATCGACCTTTGCCCTAGGTCAAGCGGATAAGATTTGACGCGCCACTTGCGATAAAAATTATACAACCGTGATCTGTTTCCAAAAGAGGAGACATATTCAGAGGCCAAAATCTATAAAAGGAGGGGAGGATTCCAACTCCAAATCACATCAAGTTTATTCTCAAGTGCTCCTACAACGCCAACGCTCCAACGCCATCATAACGCCGACGCGACGACAAGTTCAAATCTCCTTCGTCGACAGCAGTAGCAAGTAATTGTTTTTATTGTATTCTTTGTTTTAATCATAACAAGGTGAGGTAGGCTTGTTTCCTCATCCTCGTACATTCGGTTTTGTGATCGTTGTCTCCTACCTCCAACGAGGAGGAGACGTTATAGTGCTTTGCCCTCCGTATGCGGTCTAGGACCGATAGGGCCTTGGAGTAGCAACCGCTGGGTTGTGAACCAAGTAAAAATAAATGTGTCTCTTTATTTTCCGCTGCTCTTACTCATTTAATTATCTACTCGAATGAAACGTTGAAAAGATTTACGATCGCTATTCACCCCCCTCTAGCGACGCTTCTCGATCCAACAGTAGGAACCTTGAGGTTATGAACCACGTTATATCGGTTGTTTTGTGTGTATTGTGTGTTTGCCTATTTTATTTTTGTATATTCCGCTGCATACTAATGTGTTGTAGACAAGAACGTGATCAATTCCATCGAACCGACGACAACGCTATTCACCCCCCCCCCTCTAGTGGGCACATAGGTCCCAACACTTAGGGTTAATGTCTAAATGGTCTTCTACCTTATTAATAGTTTCCCTAGGTAGGATTGTTTTAGGGATATTAGTCCTAAATTTCTCCTTATTTCTAAGATTGACATGTTTAGCCCCTAAACAATAGAGCCTATTTCTAGCATGCTCTTCATGTACAATAGCAAGAGAATTAAGATTATTTCTAGCATGTTTTTTAATATTAAAACTAGAAGGTGCATTACTAAATTTTACCTTAGGGTTTGCTTTTAAAGCTTCCCCTACTTGTGATGCTCTTTCTTGGCCCTTCTTGCTCCCCCTAGGGCATTGACTCCTATAATGACCCCGTTGTTGTCACTTGAAGCACACCATATGCTCCTTGCTCTTCTTTGTAGGGACACCGGCATCCTTAGCTTTCGATGTCAGTTGACTTTTCTTGACTTTCTTAGGACACTTGCTCTTGTAGTGTCCTTGTTCCCTACACTCAAAACACATGATATGATTTTTATTATTGATTGATGTGCTTGAGTTACCTAGGTCGTTGGTGGTGGCCAGAGTTGATTCTTCATCTCTTCCGGAGGTTGAAACCATTTCTTGACCTTGCTCCGGCTCCGGTGGTCTAATATCCTCTCCCTCAATCCTAGAGGTGGAGGCTTCTTCCAATTCCACCTCTTCTTCCTTCTCAGATGTTGACTCCTCTTCAACTTCTGAATCCCCACTTTCTTATAAGGATGAGCTAGCTTCTTCGGCCTCTTCTTTTGATTGAGTCGATGATGGTTCTTCATGGAGCTTGGCCAATTTCTCCCATAGCTCCTTGGCATCTTGAAATTCACCTAACCTAGACACAATATCATTAGGAAATGAATTTAATATCAATTGCATTACCTTATCATTTCTATCGACTTGCTCTTCAGTCCATCTTTTCTTCTTGAGATATCCACCTTTTGGACCTCTTGGAAGCTCGAACCCCTTCACTAGAATCATCCAATCTTCAAAGTCCATCATGAAGAAGTTCTCCATCCATGCCCTCCATTGCTCAAACCCTTCTTGTCCATAGAAGGTGTATGGAATTGGGGTGTTGATGTCCCATTCCAATTTTTCTTGGAATTAGGGTCTTGCTCCCGGTTGTTAATCCATTGAAGAGCTCCTAGCTCTTATACCACTTGTTAGGACCTATGCGCCCACTAGAGAGGGGTGAATAGCATTTCATCGTCGGATGATGGAATTCGATTGTGCTTGCTACACAATGTTAGTACGCAGCGAAAATACGAAATATACAATCAAAATAAACACAAGCACAATCACAACACGATGATATAACGTGGTTCGAAACCGTATGGTTCCTACTCCATGGATTGAACTCGAGTGAGCTTTAGCGATGCAACCAACACTACTAATCAAATACTCCTTCTCGAAACAATCCAGAGGTGGAGAAAATCTCTTACAACAGATTATAAAGTAATACAAGATACAACAAGAAAATATAAAGTAAATACAACAACTAGCGTAAAGAAAACTTTACAAATGATTACTTTGAATGCTTGCTTGTTAATCGCCTTGGACTAGCCTTGAAGATCTGGATTGCAGTAGTAAATCCCCTCTAAAATGCCCAAGAAAATTGCTACAAAAACCTCCCCTTCGAGCTACCTTTATAACATGCACTCGGGTTGTTTTCGCGCTTGGCAGTCGACTGCCAAAACCTCCGGTTCGATTGCCAACACTGTTATTGTGAGACAACGGCTCGATCCATCCTGAAAAAAATCCAATGGCTCTCTCACCAGTCGACTGCCAATGCTCGTAGTCGACTGCCTAGTCGGCTACAGAGCATTCTGAGCTCGCTGTCGAACCAGCAGTCGACTGTCATACATGGCAGTCAACTACCATCAGTCGACTGCCAACATTGGCAATCGACTGCTAAGCCTTTTTTCAGCCCTAAGCTGTAGTCGAGCACTAGTCGACTCACAGCAGTCGAACTAGTCATAATCCCAGTCAACTACTGATGGTCGACTCGGTTGTCAAGTGTCAAACACTTGACCATCTGACCGGTATAAAGCCTCGATCAACCGATAACCTCAAACATGAGGTTTAACCCCAAGTATGGCGCCCCCATACTTGCTAAACCACCCTTACCTAGACCTAAGCCTTCTAGCCACTTCTGTCAGCCTCATGCCTATCGTATCCCTCCAAGTCATCCATGACTTGTTCATTCGTACGCTAGCCTTCAGGTGCTTCCATCGGCTATTGTCATGCTAATGGTGTCTACACCGCCAAGGCACATTGGACTTACGTTGCCAAGACTTACGCTTGGACTTTACGCCTCCAACCATTGGACTTATGATGCCAAGACTCCACCCTTGGACTTTACGCTGCCAATATCACCCCTTGGACTTCCCAAATGTCAAGTACCCATGACTTGGACTTTCACAATTGCCAAGACTCAAGCTTGGACTTTCCCTTGCCAAGACCCATGCTTGGACTTTCCATTGCCAAGTACTCAAGACTTAGACTTTCCCTTGCCAAGACCCATGCTTGGACTTTCCATTGCCAAGTACTCAAGACTTGGACTTTCCCATGCCAAGACTCATGCTTGGACTTTCCATGCCATGTACTCATGACTTGGACTTCTTCATCATATGGTCAATCCTAAGTCAACCATATAGTCAACCACTATCAAATAATGATTTCTCCTTTTGTCAAACATCAAAATACTACTCGAGTCAAACTCGAGTCTGGTCAATCATGACCTGGGCCGATTGCACCAACACGTTTATGAAATATATCGGCCATGTTTTCACCACTGAGTTTGGACCCCATGACAGATGTTTTACTAGTTCTTGCTCAATGTGAGCATGATTATCAAGAACCTAAAGTCAAATAAGTATGTGTTAAAGTCAATATTTATCCAATTTATTATCATAGACTACTTACATATTTTTTGAACCATGGTGTAAATTCTTCATCGCAGATACGATCAAACTCTTGCTCCGAAAGCTCAGAATATAGGGTTTGAAAAATCCTACCATAAAATTAAATATAACACGAACAATAATTTATGATATATGAAATATATAATATAACATTTATATACTCACTCAAAATACTGCGTTACTTCTGGATAATTCAGTAAAATATATATGTGGGTTGCTCGCTACTCTTAACCAGTTAAGTATCTACTTGTACAAGATCCACTTGGTCAACCAAGGTATTTAAAAATTGATAATGACTTCAAATTGGTATCAACAGGACCCTCATCATTTTTTTCTACTCTCTGACTTTTGCATTGAACGTGAGGTTCAAAAGTTGTAACTTCCTCCACAATATATGCATTAACAATAGAAGCCTCAACATGAGCCTTATTTTTCACTTTATTTTTCAAGTGATAGAGGAATCTAATAGTAATAAAATAAAATGTATTAGAAATTAATTTATTCTAAAATTAATCAAATGCATAGACAATGATAAAAAAAAGAAAAAGTTCACCTTTCAAATGGATACATCCATCGAAATTGAACAGGACCTCCAACTTTAGCCTCATATGGCAAGTGAACCAAAAAATGTTCCATGGAATCAAAAAATGTCAGTGGAAATATTCTTTCTAAGTTACATAAAATAATTGGAATGTCTCTCTCTGATGTCTCTATGTGTGAATGACTCAATACTATCGAGCAAATATCATGAAGGAAAATATTTAATTCTGTAATTACACCTCATATAAAATTTGGTAACATTTCTTTAAAAGCAATAGGAATTGTCTTTCCATGAATATACGATAGTCATGACTTTTCAAACCAATCAATTTTCATTCAAACCAATCAATTTGCATTCCTTCAAATTGACGCATCTACCAAGATTAGAGACATAACCATCAGGAAATTTTAATGATTTCAACCATTCATAAACAATCCATCTCTGATCCTTATTCAATGTATAAACTGCTTTTAATTTTGGTCCCCTACTATTTTCATCAACATCAAGAGCGGGTCGTTTACATATGAGATGCATATCTTTTCTTGCATTCAGATTGTATTTTATTTTTCTGGGAATATCAATCACCGTATTTATCAAATTATCAAAAACATTCTTCTCAATATGCATTACATAAAGATTATGATGAATCAAATTACTCTGTCGATATGGTAAATCCCAAAATATACTCCGTTTAGTCCATTTATGCGTAATTTAATAGTCATATGCTGTAACATTTGGTTCTTCAATAACAGATGGAAAGTTAAGCACTCTATGCCATAAGAATTGACTGGTGAATCTGAATGGTGGAGGTGTTCTTTCAATTCTATTCTTAGTGAATTCTTCTTTATTTCTTTTGAATTTATGATTTGGCGGTAAAAATTGTCTATGACAATCAAAATAACTCGGTTTCTTTCCATGTTTCAATCTGAATGACTTTGATCTCTCCATATATATTGGACATCATAAAATTCCAACGGTACTCCATCTTGATAACATACCATAAGCAGGAAAATCATTTACGGTCCAAAGAAGTGCAGCTTTCATTGTGAACATCTGATTAGTATGGACATCATATGTAGAAACACTCTCATTATTGGTGTAATCGGCCCAGGTCATGATTGATCAGACTCAAGTTGGACTTGAGTAGTGTTTTGATGTTTGACAATGGTTTGGGGAGATTGTTGGTGCAATCGATCCGGATCATGATTGATAGGACTCGAGTTTGACTCGAGTAGTATTTTGATGTTTGACGATGGTTTGACCATTGTTTAACTATATGATTGACATGGGGTTGACCATATATTGGAAAGTCCAAGTCATGGGTACTTTGCATGGAAAGTCCAAGCATGGGTCTTGGCAAGGGAAAAGTCCAAGCTTGAGTCTTGGCAATTGGAAAGTCCAACATGGGTTGGCAAGGGAAGTCCAAGGGCTTATATTGGCGGCGTAAAGTCCAAGGGTGGAGTCTTGGCTACATAAGTCTAATGGTTGGCGGCGTAAAGTCCAAGCGGGAGTCTTGGTAGTGTAAGCCCAATGTGCCTTGGCAGTGTAGACCACATTAGCATGACAATAGCTGATGGAAGGACCTGAAGGCTAGCATATAGATGAACAAATCATGGATGACTTGGAGGGATCCGATTGGCGTGAGGCTGACGGAGGTGGCTAGAAGGCTTAGGTCTAGGCTAAGGGTGGTCTAGCAAGTATGAGAGCATCATACTTGGTGTTAAAACCTCATGGATGAGGTTATCAGTCGACTGATATGAGTCGACTAGTGTTCAACTGTAGGAAATGGCCTAGCAGTCGACTGTTGTCCTGAGCAGTTGACTGATATGGTTATCAGTCGACTGATGGTCGAGTTTTCGGGGATAGAAAGTTCCTGAGTCGACTTTTAGGGTTTGCCAATCGAGTGATGACTCGATCAGTCGACTGATAGACATGATCACTCGACTGATGGTCTATCCATTGGAACTTATCCAACGTGGCTCGGGCCGTTGTGAGACAATGACTACAGGAGCAGTCGACTGAGTGTCTCGATCAGTCGATTGCTAGGAGAAATCCAGCCCAAATGCAGGTTATAAAAGCAACTCATGGAGAGGGATTTGGCTATGGTTCTCTTGAGCAATTTGAAGGGGAATAGTTGGTGTTTTCCAGTCCTTCAAGGCTAGTCCAAGGCAATCAAAGATAAAGTAATCAAAAGCTCTTGTAAAGTGTTTTTCTTTACTTGTATTGCATTTCATATTTGTATTTACTTGTATCCATTGTATTATTTAGTGTAATTATTTGTACGAGGTTTCTCTGCCTCTGACTTGTTGTCGAGAAGGAGTATTATTGTTTAGTGGTGTTGGTTGCATCGCTAGAGCTCATTTAAGCTCAATCCGTGGAGTAGGAACCTTAAGGTTCCGAACCACGTTACATCCTTGTGTATTTGTTTTTGTCTTCATTTTTGTTATTGCTATTATATATATTCCGCTGCGCATAATAAGCTTTGTAGAGACGAACACGAACGAATTCTATCGACGTACGAAATCGCTATTCACCCCCTCTCTAACGAACATCACCCCCCCCCCTCCACCTCCTCCATCATCTGCGGGAGATGATCCTAGCTAGGTGCACATCATATATTTTTTTTTCTTTTTGTAGTGAGGTTGAGAGCACTTTGGACATCTATCTTGATTGTAGAACTGAATTTATGTTGAATGAAATATTTTGTTTGTGCAAAATTATGTGTCTTTGCTTGGTTGTGTGTGTGTTGATTTATTTATATATCCTTCTTGCCATGTCATGACATCATATTTTCTTTTATCATATAAAATGTCATGATATTGCTTAGGGTTAATTTCTATGTCATGTTCATGTTTTAAAGTATATTCATATGTCATGACATCATGATCATTGGTCATGCTTATTTATGTTATCATTTATGTCATGATCATTCATGCATTAATAAAACTGATTTAAGGACAATGGCATGATTTGAAGTCCCATGTATAAGGGAATCAAATAGAGTTGCCTAGAAAATGTATGAAGCCATAATAACCCTAATTCCACATCTCATAATTACATTGACTTGTGTGTGTTTTATACACCTTAGATACATGTGAGATGTTAGGAAAATGAGTTAAGTCCAAGGTGCATAGATATTGCATCTAGATGAAGTTAAACTTATTTCAATCATAAATATTAATCATGAGGAAAGCTAATGTACAAGTCATGTACATCAAGCTCATAGTCCATGGATCAAAAAGGTTTTCAAAATCATTTTAAAATCTTTTTAAAAAACCTTGGTGAAGTCTATCTTTTGATAGCAATCACCATTGAAGAAGTTGATACAGAGTATATCAAAAACATTAAAGTTTTAATGGTTTGTGAACTTTGTATCAATCTCTTATTTTAATGGGTATTTTTATTTTCAAACTATTTTTCACCCATTATATTCCATGTAAGTAATGTGCATATAAAGTTTCAAAAATTTTCAAAATACGTATATTTACTTATGCATTTTCAAATTTCACTTCTGAAAACCTGATTTCTGAAAATCAGGGATCAGTCGACTCTTATAGTATATTAGTCGACTGATGATGATATCAGTCGACTGTTATATGGAAAAGTCGACTGATGGGTCGATTTCAGGTAAACAAGGATGTTTAGCCCATGTTTCAGTCATGTTAGGCTACCCTAACTATTCCTAACCCTAGGATATGCTTTGGAAAGCATTAGAAAGGGTGAAAATCCATTGGATATGGATTAGGAAAATTGTTTAGGGTGTGTATGGAATTTTAAGGGAGATGAAAGTTCAATGTTGAATATTTCCCTTAATTTCGATTTGTTAGTGTTCCTATAGGCTTAGGGACTCTCCAAGGATATTGTTGGTGCAATGGTCAAGGGGGAGCAAGCCTTTAGGAGGAGGTTATCCATTATGGGATGATGGATGTATTTTTTCTCATGAGAGGGAGATTTGGGAAAATTTGAAAAAGTGAGGATTGTCTCTCTTAAGTGATATGAGACTTATCACTAGGAAGAGCTAAGGCATCCTAGGTGTTTTGGACCAAGGGGGAGATTGTAAGATCTCATTGGGATATGAGACATTGACCTCCTTGGAGAGAACCTTTTTGATGTATATCAAAAAGGGAGAGAATTAACACGGGAGAATTAACGAGATTACCAATTTGGAAGAATTGGTAAGAAGATTTGAGTTAGGTGGCCTAACTCAATGTTTTGTTTGTGGTTTTTGTCAAACATCAAAAAGGGGGAGATTATTGGTGCAATCGGCCCAGGTCATGATTGACCAGACTCGAGTTGGACTCGAGAAGTATTTTTATGTTTAATAATGGTTTGGGGAGATTATTGATGCAATCAACTCGAGTCATGATTGACCGAACTCGAGTTTGACTCGAGTAGTATTTTGATGTTTGACGATGGTTTGACCATTGTTTGACTATATGGTTGACATGGGGTTGACCAAATGTTGGAAAGTCCAAGTCATGGGTACTTGGCATGGAAAGTCCAAGCATGGGTCTTGGCAAGGGAAAAGTCCAAGCTTGAGTCTTGACAATTGAAAAGTCCAACATGGGTTGGCAAGGGAAGTCCAAGGGGTGATATTGGCGGCGTAAAGTCCAAGGGTGGAGTCTTGGTAGCATAAGTCCAATAATTGGCGGTGTAAAGTCCAAGCGGGAGTCTTGGCAGCGTAAGCCTAATGTGCCTTGGCGGTGTAGACCACATTAGCATGACAATAGCTAATGGAAGCACCTGAAGGCTAGCATATGGATGAACAAGTCATGGATGACTTGAAGGGATCCGATAGGCGTGAGGCTAACGGAGGTGGCTAGAAGGCTTAGGTCTAGGCTAAGGGTGGTATAGCAAGTATTAGGGCATCATACTTGGTGTTAAAACCTCATGGATGAGGTTATTAGTCAACTGATATGAGTCGACTGGTGTTCGACTACCAACATTGGGCAGTCGACTGTTGTCCTATGCAATCGACTGATATGGTTATCAGTCGACTGATGGTTGAGTTTTCGGGGACAGAAAGTTTCCGAGTCGACTGTTAGGGTTTGACAGTCGAGTGATGACTCGATCAGTTGACTGATGGGCATGATCAGTCGACTGATGGTCTATCCATTGGAACTTATCCAACGTAGCTCGTGTCATTGTGAGACAATGACTACAGGAGCAGTCAACTGATGGTCTTGATCAGTCGATTGTTAGGCAAAATCCAGCCCAAATGCATGTTATAAAAGCAGCTCGTGGAGAGGGATTTGGCTATGGTTCTCTTGGACGATTTGAAGGGGAATAGTTGGTGCATATATATATATATATATATATATATATATAATAATAATACTTTTTAATTAGGAAAATACCCTATGGAATTTTTCAGGAATTTTTAGAAATTTTCTTGGGCTTAAATGGAAATTTCTTTGGCAGTTGCGGGGAAAGATTTAATAGGCTTTGGGAAAGTCTATTTAGGATAAATTAAATTTGATGATGCATGGTTAGGAGTTAACTTAAACCTAACCTAGGTTTAAGTCTATTGGGTTTAATTATTTGAATCTAGGTTTAGTTGAACCAAGGGTTAATTGATTATAGAATTAAACCAGACCCATTTGCAAAACCTGCTCCGTTTCCTCCCCATTAACGCCAAGCTCCGTTTCTTCGGTTTCCCATCGCCGATAATTTTATAACCTCCCCGAGCATTTTCTCCCTCGCATCTTCTTCTTCCCCGATCTCACGAGCACAGCTTCTTCTACCTTGCCATCTTGACCTCTCTGTTGTGGCGGACGCCCTCTTGGTGGGAAGTCCGGCTGGAAGGAAGGAAGCTCTCTACTTCCTCGCAATCCAGCTGCTGTCGACCTCTTCGGTGGAAGATCCGACTGGTGCAAAAAACGGCGATCAGGCAGTCGGGTGGAGGCTCTTTTTGGGAGTGAGGGAGCGGTCCTGGCCAATCATCGCTAGAGCTAGGGAAGTAGGTTTGTGGGCGTCGATTTCGCCGGTGAACAGAGGATTTGAGGAAGATCACTGCCGGAGTTGAGGTGAGTAGGTGCTGCTCTTCTTCGATCTTGAATGGGATTGAAATCCCTATTGTGGTTTTCCTTTGTTGAGCGTGGATTTTGTTTGGGCAATGATCATGAGTGTGGTTTCTCCGGTGAACAAGGGAGAAGGGAAACGTTGTTGCCGAGGGACTTCTAAGGCAGGTAAGCAGTATTTATAGCTTTAATTTGAGTGTTGTTGAATTTCTTTACTGCTGTGTGTGGATGTTTGTGATGAGATTTGTGCTTGGGGGTCAGATGTGTTGATGTCGGCTGTGAATAGGAGTGATGGTCGGTTGTGAAGGCAGTGGAGGTTGTGAAGGTGACGTTGCGTGAACTCAATGAGGGGCTATGGCAGTGTGGTGAATCGAAGCAGTGGGGTCGAACTAATTGCGGCGGTGATCGTTGAGTTGGTGGCCAAATTCTTTCCTATGGATGGGTAATGGTTTGATTTTAGTATAGATTACAGAAGTTGATCGTGAATTTGATGTTAGTTGTGATGTTGTGATTGCTAGGTGGGAAAAGGCAATTGGAGTAATGGGTTCGGTAAATAAATCGGATCATTTCAGATTTAAATTTCCTAGGGTGGATCAGTGAATCTCCTATGGAATTTCTTACTGCCTTCACCATAAATTTGTGGTAAGACCTCCATTATTGTTCTATTTATTTAGATTAGAGTATTGTGAGGATGGTGGATTGGATGTAAGTGTGGATATTAAATTGCAGGTGTTTAGGTTGGATTGGATTCAACAGATTCATATATGGGTATTTAAAAATGCATAATAAGTTGCTAATTGGTCTAATGGTTGATAGGGATTAATGTAGTTGATCGGGATATGAAGCCGATGTAGGATTCGATTCGATCCTTCGTTGTATGCTTGCACTTAATCATAATATTTGATATGTGCAGGACAAGGATACGAGACAGGACCGCGACCGTGAAGATTTCATTATTTTGAGCTTTATATCAGGTGGGTAATTCCTACCCTGGTCAGGTAGTTGTTGATGCATGCAGATTTAGATATATGATCATATTACCTTGACTCCACTCTTATTTATTCTTTTGCTTGATACTTTATCTTTGGACATATATGCTCGTTTGTTATTATCACATTTTCCCTCATCATGATTAGGAGTTATAGATGTGATGTAAGTAAACCTATAAATGCTTAGTTTTGTGTAAATAGTGGAGTACAAATGATGACCTGATTTGTAAATTGGGTAAAAGGGCATTCGTGGGTAAGTAAGGTCCTGAATGTAGGATTGATTCCAATACCCTTATGTTGCATGTTTACTACCGATCATGTGTTGTGTAAATGGTCATGTGATTTGTGATTAGTGTGTCGCTACGGACTGGTAGTCCTAGCTTATTATGATCAGTTGAGTACGACTCTCTACAGGATAGAGAGTGCGTCGATCAGATTGGTATGACTCTCTACAAGATAGAGAGTGTTATGATCAGTTGAATACGACTCTCTGTAGGATAGAGAGTGTGTTGATCAGATTGGTATGACTCTCTGTAGAATAGAGAGTCTGTGGTGGATGTTTGTATGTGTGACTGTGCATTCATGTCATTTGCATGCATACTGATGACATTGTCTCCCTTGTGGTTGAGAGGGTCGTCAGTCATCCTACCTCCCTGGTTACTCATGGAGGAGTAACTGGTGTGAGGGCAGAGCATTTGTTGTGTCGCACTCTACCACTATAGCCGGTGGTAGTTGGAGTTGCGTGCAGTTGTCCTGGGTGCGTGGTACTCGACCACTCATAGGTAGTGTTAGTCGAAGTGGCCAGCAGCAGGGACCCCCGTTGTGTAGCGAGCTCTTTACGCTCATATTCTACTCGTTCATACTGCCCACTCGGCCACTCTTGAGCAGTAGTTGGTGTTAAGTTGAGATAGTTGTCATGTCGTGCCACCTAGGCCACACTGGGGTTGTGGTAGTGAGTAGGGGTTTGCAGGCATGACCATGCATGATGCATTACCGTATCTTATGGCATTTTGCATATTGCCGTATATATACATATATAAATGTATAATATGGATGATTGTGATTAGTATATACATAGATGCAGTCTATATGTATGCTTACTCTGATGTTGCATTTGTATGTGCTATGTTTGCTGCACTTGTTTATACATATTCATACATGCTATTGCATTTTCTATATGGTTGTGTGTCGAATACCTATATACTTGTTGGTCGGTCTCTCTGATACCTTCGACCCATATCATGATATAGTGTGAGTTAGTATTACTCTTCATGTTGTATATTGTGGATATATGCTTAGGTTGGATATATGTAGCGTAGCAGACTTTCAGGTATGTCTGCACTTTACGCTGTTCATTTTGTTTAGGGATTATATGCATGTATTTATATACTATGCTGGTGTATACCTGATGTATCTGTAGATTATATTGTTAAATTACATGTGATATTTGATATATACATGTTCTCTCATATTATCGCTAAGTTATACTCACCATTACAAACCCTAGGTTTTTCTGTCGCCCAGGTAACAGGTAGAAGTCTTCGTGACGGCTTGGAGCATCGCTGGCTGGCATCGTCTCATCTCAACTCCAAGGGTCTGAGCTTTTGGGTTTATCGTTGGTGTTTCGTTATGGTATTTGGTTTTATATGATGATTTGTAGTGTTGGACACTGTTGTTGTTGTACCGTTCTTTCTGATTTTGTTACGGCATTTTCTTAATGTGGTGTTAGTCATACCGGTATACATGGTGTGTGGTTTGTATTGTAGTTGTATTAGTTCCATTGTGCTTTGTTATGTTGTTATGTTTACATTTGTATTGTTATTGTTATTGTGGGCCCAAGGGCCTTGTATAAACAAGATATGTTGCCACGTACAAGGGAGATGTTGTCCGTTTGATTTTCGATTCGACATACTCTCGGGGCATGACAACTTTAGTGGTATCAGAGCCCTAGGTTATGCGATGTCATACAATGATATTTTTGTTGAGTCTTGGATTCTCGGGAGTCGATTAGTTTGGTTTTGATTTTCTAATATGAGACTGACAGCGGCCTGAGCTCCGAGCAGCACGAAGTAAGTATTCCTGATAACTTATATTTATTTAGATACTTATCTAAATCTGATTAACAGGTGTATACAGTCAAAGTTATGACACCTGTGCAGACTTGTAGTAGGGGTCATCCACCGAGGCGACCAGTCGGAGTTGCCTTTAGGGTTTATACTCTCGGTTTTATTGGCTATGCTTTTAATATTTATAACAGGGAATAATAGGTAGTGTGTTGGTTATGCTTCGTAATCATGGTTTGAGTTGACCACGGGAACGACCTGTTGAGTCTGTGAGTCTTGAACCTATGTCGAAAAAGTGATTTACCTTTGAGAACCGACTGATACCGAGTCGGAAAATAGAGATCAAGTCGTCATATTTCTTGTGGAAATCAAAGACTACAGTCTTAGAGATTTTCACTAACGGTGCTAGTCAGATCAATACCCGTGGGGTAATGGACTAGGTGTGTATACTATTATTGCTACAGCAAGTGGAGGGTTAGTATAAGTGTTTCATAGGGATTTTGATCCCTAAGTTGTTCGTACTAGATTGTATAACTTTGAAGGTACTTTTGAGTACTTAACTCATGTTATACAGAGAAAGTAGAGTTATTTGCATACCATTATCGGGATCAAGCCAGTATTTGGTGGTAAATACAGAAAATAACCTTCGAGGAATAATATATCACTCGATCATGGTTTAGTGATGTTGAGATAGAGTATTTCCCCGCGTCACTTTCTGTGACATATTGTAGGGAATTCTTGAGCTTCAAGTAGGGTGATCATCGGTAACAGGAATACCATGCAGAGTCATTAAACTTGCAAAGTTTATGCTCACCTAATAGCTCAAGAGTGTAAATGAATATCTTAAGCCACTCAGAGTTATTGGCTTACTTTTGGATTAAGATGACTGGATCTTCTATCAGATCCTGCCGAAAGACATTGGATTGAGTCAGGAGTTTAGAAATGACTCTGTACAAGTGTTTAGGAGATGAAGATCAATAAGCAGACATTGCAAGTCAGATGTTGGAATGAGAAGCCTCTGAATGTTGAACAAAAGGAGCAAGATCGGAGTCATAGGCCACGAGCTACTAGTGGAGAGTTTTTCGATCATAGAAGACCCATCGCAGATCATTAGAACTGTCTGATGTTATCAGGGAAATCAGAACAAAGACTCCGAAGGGATTATGTGCGTGCAGTGCGGATCACGAAGTCACGCAAAGTCAAATTATCCATTGGATCAGATCATTTGTTGCTATTGTAAGCAACCAGTACAATTGAGGAGGTGTATTTTGAAGACTCAGTTGAAGACTATCAATGGTGTTTCAACAGGATGATGCACCGTCTCGACAACAGAGATCAGCACAGAAGATTGCGTTATCTCATCAGCAGCGACCTACTACCTCAGGCGTGGTTGGAGTCCCTTGATACTTCTTTTAGGGGAAGTGATTTACTCAGCAGTATCAACAGAAGACATCTTAGAAGATTCATGCAGACGACAACAATAGTTACCCCCCAGATGTGGATTGGCTTTGTACAGAGGAAAGAGTATACGACGATGGTCGTGTCTATTCTATATTCTACAGTTGCAGCTCGTAGGACTAAGTGATGAGATCATATGATCTAGGAAAATCCCCAGGTCATTCGTCGTAGAAATGCGACCGCTTTGTCACGGACTGTTGGATCTGATCCTGTTCTCTTCTGGGAAAGACCGAGACCTGCATGGAGCCTTTGGATCGGATCGGCAGTTAATTGATCATTCAAGGTATTACTTTAGTTACCCTCTGGGTTAATATATTGAGAGATGCTTGTAGCTTATAGGTATCTTTGTCGAGAACATTCTTAGTTCGAATTAGAAGGATTCCTTTACATCGACTTGTGGGTCGATGGTATCTCTACCATCAGGTGAGATGTGGACTAACAATTAAGAAGTCAAGGGATGCCCTTAGACTTGGATAGACATACCTTTACTATATCCTTACGGATGGTTAAATTATTGAAATTATGATATGATATGTCTCTCGGATGTGCGTATAATCCGAGAGTATTCAAATGTAGTTTTGGATGAACTCCTAGGCTTCCCGCTGCATAGGCAAATGGAGTATACGATTAGAGTGATTTCGGGAATAGTTCCGATATCGAAGATCCCATACCGGGTGATAATTTGATTGGTATAAGTGTTACTAAACACTATGGGAATTGGAAGAATGTAAGTTACGATTACAGGAGGTGTTGGATGGGATATTTATCTGTTCCAATATTTTCTTGAGAAGATCCGGAACTATTTATTAAAAGAGAGATGGACCTTTGAGATTATGCATCGATTATCGATGATGGAATGCGATAGTTGTTGAAAGTGAATATCCTTTGTTGTAGAAAGATGATCTGTTTAGATCAACTAAGGACACCTGTGTATACTCTAGGGTTGGTTTACAATTGGAGTGTTGATATTGTAGTAACATGGTGTCATACAATTATCATTATCGTTGTGATGATTAATATATCATCAGTGTAGAGTAAAGAGGATACAGGTGGGTAGAGACGACAATTTCATACTTGGTATGAATTGTATGAGTTTTG
The DNA here is from genome assembly GCA_025175895.1 of Wurfbainia villosa. NCBI lineage: Eukaryota > Viridiplantae > Streptophyta > Magnoliopsida > Zingiberales > Zingiberaceae > Wurfbainia > Wurfbainia villosa. The sequence goes on along the minus strand of CM045997.1, from coordinate 23,770,065 downwards.
ATTATATTGTTAGACTATTTAATGATTTAGTCATCTATGGACTTGAGAAATCATGTATTATGGACACGATTGGATCAGTTTATGGTTGTTGGAGTTGCGCAACTTGACCACTGTTGATGGTGGTAGATAGAGTTGCGCACTCGACCATCGTAGGTGGTGGTTTCCTTGTATGATTTGGTTAATACTGTAGAGGTGGATTAGAATGTTTTGAGCATTACTATACCACAGATTTGTTTGACCAAGATGGTGATGGAATTCACTAGGTCGGAAGCTGGTGAACCCAGTTACAGGACCTAGACGGTGGTTAACTTTTACACGAGTATTAGTTAATCCTTCCGGGGTAGATGGAAGGATGTCGTACACAAAAGCATCGTTTCAAGAATCAGAGCGATCCCGATGCAGTTGAATGAGGTCTATCTTAAGCTTACGACAGTTAACGAACTGTGAGACAAGCTGTCATACACATGACGTGGACTTAGTGGATGTTATCCTGATTTATGGATGTATTGAGCAGGAATGCTCATGGAATTTTGACTAGCTACTGGGTAGCTACCATAGAGTTCCTGAAACACGGACAGTTGCAACAAGAGAGATTGATCGATATAGTCTCCCATGCACTACAGAGTGTGTGGTGGAGTGGAGTTTGGATGGTAGATGGACTTTTCTTATAAGAAAGTATATCTCTGACTCCGAGGAGGATAGTGGTTTTCGGGGTTGCATTAGATTTTATTGCTCGATGTTTAGTATGCCAGCAGGCAAAGGCTGAACATCAAGAACCCGCTAGGTTACTTCAGGAAATTTTGATTTCGGAATGGAAGTGGGAGAATAATCACTATGGGTTTCGTTACGGGATTGCCTAGAACCCGTAAAGGACATGATCGTGGATTGACTAACCAAATCCGCTCATTTTCTACCTATCCGCGGGACGGACTCGTTGGACCGTCTAGCAGAGTTATACTATCAAGAGATTATCAGATTGCACGGAGTGCCTTTGGGTATTATATCTGATAGAGACCTGCGATTTACCTCGCGATTTTGGCAGAGTCTACAGCAGGCCATGGGAACAGAGCTTCAGCTTAGTACAACATTTCATACGCAAATAGATGGACAGTCTGAGCATACCATTCATACATTGGAGGATTTGTTGAGATCTTGTGTTATGGATTTCGGAGGCAGTTGGGAGAACCACGTTCATTTAGTGAAATTTGCCTATAACAACAGCTACCACTCTTCTATTCAGATGGTTCCTTTCGAGGCCTTATATGGTAGACCTTGTGAATCTCCTGTGTTGTGGGAGAAAGTCGGAGACGATAGCTATTGGGGCCACAGAGTGTCCGGCATGATGCAGAGTTGGTGCGCGTCATCAGATGACGGTTATCAGAGGCACAGGATCGACAGAAAAGTTGCGCAGACCAAAGGCGAAGGCCTTTGGAATTCTCAGTCGGAAATCATGTGTTCCTACAAGTTTCACCCACCAATGGAGTCAAAAGATTTGGGTTAAAAGGGAAGTTAGCTCCACGCTACATTGGTCCATTTGAGATATTGGAGCGAATTAGAGGTGTAGCTTACCGGTTAGCTTTACCTTCGACTCTTGCGGATGTTCACAATGTATTTCATGTTTCTATGCTGAGGAAATACATGGCGCGATCTGATCATGTTTTAAAGGAGGTATCAATCCCACGTCAGCCTAATGCGTCATATGAGGAGATTCCAGTGCGAATCCTTAGTCACAAAGAACGTCGTTTGAGGAACAAAAACCATCCTACTGGTAAAAGTTGGATGGCAGGATCATACTGATGAGAAGGCTACATGGGAGTTGGAAGATACTATCCGAGCTCGGTGCCCTCATCTGTTCACTTAAGGCTATCAGTTACCCCCACTTAAATACTTGAGGTGTGTGATTCTTTCTTCAAGTACTTGAGTTGAGCAGTGTGACATTGCTTACTCATCATACTTGAGTTGGAAATTTGGTGACCAAATTTTTATTAGTGGGGGAGAATGTAAGGTATATATATATATATATATATATATATATATATATATATATATATATATAAAATAATGCTTGTTAATTAGGAAAATACCCTATGGAATTTTCCAAAAAATTTTAGAAATTTTTCTAGGCTTAAATGGAAATTTCTATGGCAGTTGTGGGGAAAGATTTAATAGGCTTTGGGAAAGTCTGTTTGGGATAAATTAAATTTGATGATGCATGGTTAGGAGTTAACTTAAACCTAACATAGGTTTAAGTCTATTGGTTTTAATTATTTGAATCTAGGTTTAGTTGAACCAAGGGTCAATTGGTTATAGAATTAAACCAGACCCATTTACAAAACCCGCTCCGTTTCCTCCCCATTAACGCCAAGCTCCGTTTCTTCAGTTTCCCATTGCCGATCATTTTATAACCTCCCGAGAGTTTTCTCCCTCGCGTCTTCTTCTTCCCCGATCTCACGAGCGCTGCTTCTTCTACCTTGCCTTCTCGACCTCTCTGCTATGGCTGACACCCTCTTAGTGGGAAGTCTGGCTGGAAGGAAGGAAGCTCTCTACTTCCTCACGATCCAGCTGCTGCTGACCTCTTCTGTGGAAGATCCGGCTGGGGTGAAAAACGGCGATCGGGCAGTCAGGTGGAGGCTCTTTTTGGGAGCGAGTGAGCGGTCTTGGCCAATCATCGCTGGAGCTAGGGAAGTAGGTTTGTGGGCGTCGATTTTGACGGTGAACAGAGTATTTGAGGAAGATCGCCGCCGGAGTTGGGGTGAGTAGGTGCTGCTCTTCTTCGATCTTGAACGGGATTGAAATCCCTGTTGTGGTTTTCCTTTGTTGAGCGTGGATTTTGTTTGGGCAGTGATCGTGAGTGTGGTTGCTCCGGTGAATAGGGGAGAAGGGAAACATTGCTACTGAGGGACTTCTAAGGCAGGTAAGTGGTATTTACAGCTTTAATTTGAGTGTTGTTGAATTTCTTTACTGCTGTGTGTGGATGTTTGTGATGATATTTGTGCTTGGGGGTCAGATGTGTTGATGTCGGCTGTGAATAGGAGTGTTGGTCGGCTGTGAAGGCAGTGGAGGTTGTGAAGGTGACGTTGCGTGAACTCAATGAGGAGTTGTGGCAGTGTGGTGAATCGAAGCAGTGGGGTTGAACTGACTGCGGCGGTGATCGTTGAGTTGGTGGCCAAATTCTTTCCTATGGATGGGTAATGGTTTGATTTTAGTATAGATTATAGAAGCTGATCGTGAATTTGATGTTAGCTGTGATGTTGCGATTGCTAGGTGGGAAAAGGCAATTGGAGTAATGGGTTCGGTCAATAAATCGGATCATTTCAGATTTAAATTTCCTAGGGTGGATCAGTGAATTTCCTGTGGAATTTCTTATTGCTTTCACCATAAATTTTTGGTAAGACCTCCATTATTGTTCTATTTCTTTAGATTAAAGTATTGTGAGGATGGTGGATTTGGATGTAAGTGTGGATATTAAATTGCAGGTGTTTAGGTTGGATTGGATTCAACATATTCATATATGGGTATTTAAAAATGCATAATAGGTTGCTAATTGGTCTAATGGTTGATAGCGATTAATGTGGAGCATTGATTAGGTTAATTGGATAACTAGATCAATCTAGTTGATCGGGATACGAAGCCGATGTAGGATTCGATTCGATCCTTCATTATATACTTGCTCTTAATCATAATATTTGATATGTGTAGGACATGGATACGAGACAGAACTGCGACTGTGAAGATTTCATTATTTTGAGCTTTATATCAAGTGGGTAATTTCCTACCCTAGTCAGGTAGTTGTTGATGCATGCAGATTTAGATATATTATCATATTACCCTGACTCTACTTTTATTTATTCTTGTGCTTGATACTTTGTCTTTGGCCATATATGCTCTATTGCTGTTATCAAATTTTCCCTCATCATGATTAGGAGTTATAAATGTGATGTAAGTAAACATATAAATGTTTAGTTATGTGTAAATAGTGGAGTACGCATGATGACCTGATTTGTAAATTTGGTAAAAGGGCATCCGTGGTAAGTAAGGTCCTGAACGTAGGATTGATTCCAATACCTTTATGTTGCATGTTTACTACTGATCGTGTGTTGTGTAAATGGTCAGGTGATTTGTGATTAGTTTGTCGCTACGGACCGGTAGTCCTAGCTTATTATGATTAGTTGAGTACGACTCTCTGCAGGATAAAGAGTGCGTCGATCAGATTGGTAAGACTCTCTAAAGGATAGAGAGTTTTATGATCAGTTGAGTATGACTCTCTGAAGGATAGAGAGTGCATTGATCAGATTGGTATGACTCTCTGTAGAATAGAGTCTGTGGTAGATGTCTATATGTCTGACTGTGCATTCATGTCATTTGCATGCTTACTGACGACATAGTCTCCCTTGTGGTTGAGAGTGTTAGACTATCCGAGCCGCAAAAACCTCGAAAGTTGGCCACGGATCCATGTGAAGAATAACAAAAATACATGTACGTGTTTAAAAACCTTAGATCTACATGAAAGGAGAGTTACCCTTGATGTGACGTCCTTCGCTTATCCCGCTTGTCCAAATGGCTTGTCGGAACTCGAGAGTGTCAAGTGTACACTTCTCTATCGGTATCCACACGAGCAATAGGTGGAGAAAATAAACCTAGAGTGTGCTAGCACCCTTTGGAAGCACACGGCAAAGGAGGGGGAGAGAGCTTGAGAAGAGAGGAGGAAGAAGATGAAGTTACCACACTTAACTTCACACTCTAACACCCATTCAATAGTGGCCGGCCACTATAAGGGAGTTACATGCATGCATGTAATTCCAAGAGCCATGGCTCTTGGTCTCTATCATGAGGTGGCACCCCATGATGTGTCCATGATGATGTGGAACATCATCATTGGCCGGCCCCATGCCAAGTCTGTTAGTAATATATGAGAGATGTCCTAAGGCAATCGCCTTATGTATGAACCATTTATATGATAAATGAAGATTCACTATTTGAGTATACATGTTTTATGTATTTGATTGGATCTTAAACTCATTTACTGAATGTCCACGATACGATTCACAGCATGAGAGAATTTGTGATTGGAACACAACTAGTGAGTATCTCTACATGTGTAATTGTGATGTATCGGAATTATCCCTAGTCGATGAATTGATGGATTTGGACACCATCAATTCTGTCGAGACTAGCACGAGGTATACTCCTTGGTGTATCCAAGCAGCTGATTCTCACTGGCTGGAGACATTGTAATGTCCGGAGTTAATCGTGGATGCTAGTTATGGTAACTAGTTCATTGGAGTGACTAGCCGTAAGACTTCATATGGTTCTCTGCATATATAGATATGTCAATGAAGTTCTTACTGTGGCTTAAGTGCGATGTTCCTTAGACTTGTGGTATTCAAGTCATCTTGATCATGGAGACTTATGCTTTGACATCTTAAGCAAACATCTCTAAGGAGATGTGGACCCGGGATGATTGGGTATAAGTCGAAGTGATCGAAGGTGTTTGAATAGCCTATAAAGAATTCACCACTCCTTGCGAGGAGATGTATACCCATGGCATCTCGTCGGATTGTTACTAAAGTCTTTGGCCAAAGCATTACATGTTTAGAGTATGGTACTCTTCGATACATGTGGAGTAACTAGAATCCGTAGGACGAAGAAATGATACTTGGGCTAGGTGTGACGTAGTCAGCCTAGTGGGGACTGACACAATAGACCATGTCCTGAACCAAGTGGGTATAAGATGAGTGAAGGGAATGGGGCACGAATCATTCGAGCTGCTGAAGGGTTTCAGAAATAGTTCTGGATCAACCGTTGATTTTTTCGGTTAATTGGGGATCATGATGTACTACTAGGTGCCACTCATGATCGTTCTATAATTAATGGTTAATTATAGACGGCCAACATAAACCGAGAACCTATTTGGTCACATGCACAACGAGCGTAATCCAAAGGATTTAAAATGAGCTTGAGAATGGGATTCTCAGACCGAGAGAAACTAAGTTTGGTTGGACCAAACATGGAGCGAGCATGAAATCGTTTCAGTCGCAATGGAAGCGTGGATGGGTCGTGTCTTATGAAGACATAATGGATGGACCAAAATGGTTTGGTTCTAATCCAATGGAGAAGAATAAACCAAAGGGTTTGGTTTATTTTAAACGAATGAACCAAAAGTTGGTTCGGTTCGTTTTAACTTAAAATAAACCATCATGGTTTGGTTTATTTTAACTTATCTTAATGGAGCGGGTTAACGGGCCTAATGGTTATGATCCAATAACCATTAAGAGAATTAGTTCTCTATAAAAGAGGGCTTAAGGGATAATTAAGCCCTAATCCATAAACCCCTAGCCCTAAGGTTGCCGCCCACCTCCTCCTTGGAGCTCTCGGCGCCAACCTATTGCCGCCGCCCAAAGCTCCTCCAACCGGCATCCAGAAGGCTGCTTCCTTCCCCCTCGCCGGCGTCGAGCTGCTGCCGGTTAGTGCTCCGGTGATCTCCTTCAAGTTTGGCATCAAGGTGAGCTCTATCTCCCTTGGTTGGCCGGCGCCTATCACCTCCACCAAAGCTGTCCAGTTTTCTGGACAGCTTGTTCTCCTCTCGTCGGAGCGTCGTTTGGACGACGGTTAGAGCTCCGACAGCGGCTAACTTACCGGAGATTCGATCTCCGGTAATCCTCTGAGGTGGAGGACGAAGGATTCGTCAATTGGTTGACGAATACCTCTCCGGAGAAGCGAGTTTTGAGAACTCGTATTAGGATCCGAATTTGGATTCGGATCGTGATCATCTCTCGATCACGTCGTCTTCAACACGAGGCTAGTAACCCGTACGAAGACGAAGCTCGTGGCTTAGCGAAGTCATCCCGAGGAACTCGGCGTGGATACGGATAGAGACGATTCTAGCGAGGATCGTTCCGGTTGATGTCGTTCCCGCTACACGTCATACGAAAGGTATAACGTAGATAAATTTCCTTTTATTGCAAATTTAAATTTACGGTTATGTCTACACTTGTTGTAATATGCATGCGTGTGTTGTGTGTGTTGTAATAAATGTAGATTTATTATTTTTATTGCTTCCGCTGTGTTCATGTTTACGAAACGTGATCGAACACACACACGCCGCGGTGTCGGAAATCCAACAGTGGTATCAGAGCCCAGGTTGTGTTTCGACATAATCGTAAAATGGTTTTGCGATAGTCATAATGTATTTCTGGAAATTTTCTAATTTTGGAAATTTTGAAGTATTTATGGAAATTTTTCAATTTTGGAAAGTCTAGAAGTATTTATGGAAATCTTCCACTTTTGGAAAGTTGGAAGTATTTATGGAAATTGATATTTTCCATAAATAAAATATTTGATTAGATTCTAGAAATTTGTTTCCTAATTTAATCATGATTTGATTTGGGAAATCAAATCTTAAAATATTTTATTTCCATAAGTAGTTTTAATGATTTAGGAAATTAGTTTCCTAAATAGATTTTCCTTAATCAAATAATTCCATGAATAAAATATGTGATTAGATTTGGAAATTTGTTTCCTAATTTAATTATGATTTGATTTGGAGAATCAAATCTTAAACATATTTTATTTTCATAAATAGTTATGACATATAAGGAAATTATATACATGACATAATTGTATGTCATGTAATTGCATTAGATGCATAACATTATGTCATGCGTGTCGTGACATGTAGATGTATGTCATGTATGTCATGTCATGTAGATAATAGTTATTTGCATGCAAAGAGGATGAGACATAAAACCCTTAAACAATATTAAAGCCTACACCTTCCATTAATATGGTTAGAACCAGAGTTCCGTTTCTTGTTTGGGTTGTTGGACTCTCTCCAAGCCTGCCTCGAACCCTAATATGTACAAACCATGGAATAGATTCAAACTAAAATGCTAAGAGTCAGAGGTCAATCGTTAGCTTTGGTTGTTGGACTCTCTCCAAGCTGGGCTAATTGGTTGAATGCGCTCTAACCATATTAAAACTATTTCTCGATTAATGGGTTGGCTTTAACCTGGAGCATCGACTTGTTGGACTCTCTCCAAGGTCGATGTAAAGGGAGGTGAAGTTGGGTGCTATGCATATGATGCATACTTGTTAATGTGTTAACAACCCGATGTATGTGTGAACATTCAATTAGTTGATAGCACATTGTGATAGTTGCATATACGTGATATGCAATCGGTATAGTTGATACCTACCGTCGTAGTTATGAATGGCTTGTTGGACTCTCTCCAAGGTTGTTCATAACTATGATGGATATCAGCCCATTCGGAGATGGACCTACAATCTCCCGAAGTGATTTTGGGGTTTTTGAAATTCAAAAAATGAATGGGATTTATAAATGTATATTGATGCATTTTAAAAATCATCTTTATCATATATGCTCATTTTGTATTTCTAAGATTGATCATGATGTGTTTGAATTTGTGTTCCATTTTGGATTCAAATAAAATAACTGGGCCGAACTTCTTGGACTAGCTTAGAAACTTGAGAATTGTTCTCAAAGTGGAAAAGCTTGCGTATGTCCTCGAAGCGCCTCTTCCCACCCATCCTAGTGACAATGCAACTCTGGACCAATTGTTGGCCTATCAGAAACATGTGAGTGATTCTGAACAAATGAGTTGCATCATGCTAGCCGCGATGGAACCCAAGCTACGAAAGCAGCATGAGCATATGGATGCTCATATCGTAGTCCTTCATCTTTATGAGTTGTTTGATAAGCAAGTGAGATTCGAAAGGTTCAAAGTCTCCAAGCTCCTCTTCACCTCTGAGATGCAAGAAGGTTCATCTGTGGTACTGCTCAACATGCTGAAGACTGTGGAGCCTTCTGAGAAGCATGAGCAGGGGACGGTGTTGTTAGTTGATTCCTCGAAGAAAGGTTCTAAGAGGGAGTCAAAGGAACAACGGAAGGGGAAGAAGAAAAAGGCTAAAAAGGAAGAACCAGCTCAAAAGGGCACTTGCCATCATTATGGCAAGTAGGGCCATTTGCGAAAAAAGTGCAAGATTTATCTTGAGTCCGTGAAGAAGGATAAGGCATCGGATGCCCCATCTTCTTCAGAAATCTTCTTTATTGATTGTCATTCTATTTCCTCAGACACTTGAGTATTTGATACTGGGTGTGGCTCACATATATGTAATGACATACATGGGCTAAGGAATAGAAGAAGACTCGTTAAGGGAGAGTCAAATTTACGTGTTGGGAATGGGGCAACGGTTGCTGCACTCGCCATCGGAACGTATTTGTTGGAACTCCCTATAGGACTTGTCTTAGAACTGGACAATTGCTTTTATGTTCCTTCGTTGATAAAGAACATCATTTCTATTTCTTGTTTAAATAGAAATGGGTACCATTTGACTTTTAGTAACAATTGTTGTTACATAACTTTGAATGGAGTTCTTTAAGGATTTGGAACTTTAAGCAATGGTGTTTATCGTTGGGCGTATCGGTGATATTTTCAATATCGAAAGCGAGCAACAAGCGTGCTCGAAAGATAATCAATTAGACTCCTACATGTGGTATTGTCGTCTTGGCCATATAAGCAAAGAAGCATGTCGAATTACACCGATGTGGAATTGCGGAATCGTTGAATAAGATTCATACGATACATGCAATCATGCTTAAAAGGCAAGATGACTAAGTTACCTTTCTTTGGAAAGGTGAGCGAGTGGGAGAGTTACTAGGTCTAATACATGATGTATGTGGACCTATGTCAACTCAAGCTTTAGGAGGCTATAGCTACTTCATTACCTTCAGATGATCACTCACGGTTTGGGTATGTGTTCTTGATGAAACACAAGTCTGAAGCCTTTGAAAGGTTCAAAGAATTCAGAAATGAAGTAGAGAAACAACATGACAAGAGTATTAAAATACTTCGATCGGATCGAGGTAGTGAATACTTAAGTCAAGAGTTTCTTGATTATCTAAGAGACAATGGCATATTGTCTCAATGGACTCCGCCATATACACCACAGCATAATGGTGTATCTGAGGCGTCTTAGGACCTTGTTGGACATGGTCGTCAATGATGAATCATGCGACTCTTCCCAAGTCCTTTTGGGGCTATGCACTTGAACATTGTTACTTGTTAAGCAGAATGCCTACCAAAGGTAGTCTCAACTACTCCATATGAGATATGGAATAGTAAGAAACCTCATGTATCTTACTTGAAGATATGGGGTTGTCACCTTATGTAAGCCGGGATGTCAGACAAATTGGATGCTAAGTCGATAAATGTCTATTTATTGGATACCCTAAGGAAACAAGGGTTACCAATTCTATCATCTGTGGAACAAAAGGTGTTTGTTTGAGGCATCTTTGTGTTTCTAGAGAAAGAGTTTCTCTTGCAAGAAAACAGTGGGAGTGTCGTCGAGCTTGAGGAGGCTCGAGAGACTCAAATAGACATTGATGAGATACCTGGTGAAGCACAACAGCCAACAACTCATAGTGATGAGCAATCGGCTGGACCTATTGTAACACCACATCTTCGTAGATCTGGTAGAACACGCAATATTCCTGAGAGATATGGATTTCTCATAAGTGAATCGAACGACGTGTTACTCATTGATGATGAGGAGCCTACCAGTTATGAAGAAGTGCTGACAAGTTCAGAAAGGGATAAGTGGCTTGGTGCCATGAAGTCGGAAATGGATTCCATGTATGAAAACCAAGTTTGGAACTTGGTTGACCCACCTGAAGGCATAAAGCCTATAGGGTGCAAGTGGGTTTTCAAGAAGAAAACCGACATGGATGGTAATGTGATTACCTATAAGGCTAGATTGGTGGCGAAAGGATATGCGTCAAAAGCAAGGTGTTGATTATGGCGAAACCTATTACTTTGTAGCTATCTTAAATCCATTGGATGCTCTGGCCATAGCGGCTCATTATGATTATGAGATATGGCGGATGGATGTGAAAACAACTTTCCTTAATGGAAACACCTCGAGGGCGTGTATATGATATGACTGAGGTTTCACATCGGTTGATAAAACCAAGGTATGCAAATTGCGACGATCCATTTATGGATTGAAGCAAGCATCCAGGAGCTGGAATATCCATTTTGATGAGACAATCAAAAGTTTGATTTCTCACAAAATCCAGACGAACCTTGTGTGTACAAGAAGGTTAGTGGGAGTGCGATCGTGTTCTAGTATTGTATATCGATGACATACTACTTATAGAAATGATGTTTCAATCTTACGATCGATTGAAGGTTTGGTTATCAAGACATTCTCCATGAAAGACACAGGAGAAGCAACCTACATCCTCGGGATTAAGATCTATAGAGATAGATCGAAGCGGTTGCTTGGTCTTCGCGATCTACATATATAGGCCGAGTGCTAAAGAAGTTTAGCATGTCGGAATCAAGAAAGGTTTCTTACCCATCGGGCATGGGGTACACCTTTGAAGTCTATGTGTCCAGAAGGCGAGAGGATTTGCATGAGTAAGATTCCTATGCATCATGATAGGATCTATCATGTATGTTATGTTATATGCGAGGCCCGATGTATCGTATGCGCTCACGAGTGTCACGGCGGATGCGATCCGATCGAGAATGGATCATTGGGTGGTATTAAGGCGATCCTTAAGTACTTAAGAAGAACTAAGGATCGTTCTAATATATGGAGAAGGATACATGGTGATACGTGGGTATCACGGATGCGGACTCGAGAGACAAGGATGATTCCATGTCTTGATGCGGGTATGTATTCACACTAGAATGGGCGCAATAAGTTGGAAAGGTTCCAAGCTTGACACTATAGCGGATTACGCCACTAAAGGCGAGAATACATTGCGGCTTTAGGCGGACAAAGGAAGCGGTTTGGATCAGAAGTTCATCTAGAACTTGATGTGGTCTCATCGAATGATCAAACATGTGTAGCCGCTATCATCTTATCGGAGAGATCATCGGTAGGAGCGAAATACAAATCGAGAAAATTCCCCTTTGAAAGGAACTTAGCGGATCCTTTGACTAAGGCATTACCTCGAAAGTAAGTTTGAGGGTCATGTTAGAGCTTATGGTATTGGATCTACCGTAGCGATTGGCATTAGGCCAAGTGGGAAGTCTGTTAGTAATATATGAGAGATGTCCTAAGGCAATGCGCCTGTATGAACCATTTATATGATAAATGAAGATTCACTATTTGAGTATACATGTTTTATGTATTTGATTGGATCTTAAACTCATTTCTTGAATGTCACGATCGATTCACATGAGAGAATTTGTGATTGGATCACAACTAGTGAGTATCTCTACATGTGTAATTGTGATGTATCGGAATTATCCTAGTCGATGAATTGATGGATTTGGACACCATCAATTCTGTCGAGACTAGCACGAGGTATACTCCTTGGTGTATCCAAGCAGCTGATTCTCACTGGCTGGAGACATTGTGATGTCCGGAGTTAATCGTGGATGCTAGTTATGGTAACTAGTTCATTTGAGTGACCAGCCGTAAGACTTCATATGGTTCTCTGCATATATAGATATATCAATGAAGTTCTTACTGTGGCTTAAGTGTGATGTTCCTTAGACTTGCGGTATTCAAGTCATCTTGATCATGGAGACTTATGCTTTGACATCTTAAGCAAACATCTCTAAGGAGATGTGGACCCGGGATGATTGGGTATAAGTCGAAGTGATCGAAGGTGTTTGAATAGCCTATAAAGGATTCACCACTCCTTGCGAGGAGATGTATACCCATGGCCGCCGCCCAAAGCTCCTCCAACCGGCGTCCAGAAGGCTGCTTCCTTCCCCCTCGCCGGCGTCGAGCTACTGCCGGTTAGTGCCCCGGTGATCTCCTTCAAGTTTGGCATCAAGGTGAGCTCTATCTCCCTTGGTTGGCCGGCGCCTATCACCTCCACCAAAGCTGTCCAGTTTTCTGGACAGCTTGTTCTCCTCTCGTCGGAGCGTCGTTTGGACGACGGTTAGAGCTCCGACAGTGGCTAACTTACCGGGGATTCGATCTCCGGTAATCCTCTGAGGTGGAGGATGAAGGATTCGTCAATTGGTTGACGAATACCTCTCCGGAGAAGCGAGTTTTGAGAACTCGTATTAGGATCCGAATTTGGATTCGGATCGTGATCATCTCTCGATCACGTCGTCTTCAACACGAGGCTAGTAACCCGTACGAAGACGAAGCTCGTGGCTTAGCGAAGTCCTCCCGAGGAACTCGGCGTGGATACGGATAGAGACGATTCTAGCGAGGATCGTTCCGGTTGATGCCGTTCCCGCTACACGTCATACGAAAGGTATAACGTAGATAAATTTCCTTTTATTGCAAATTTAAATTTACGGTTATGTCTACACTTGTTGTAATATGCATGCGTGTATTGTGTGTGTTGTAATAAATGTAGATTTATTATTTTTATTGCTTCCTCTGTGTTCATGTTTACAAAACGTGATCGAACACACACACGCCGCGGTGCCGGAAACCCAACAAAGTCACCATGATATGGCAATTGGTCAAGTCAAAATTGACCATTCATCTTCCCTCTCAAGTCAAGTAAAACTTGACCTCTTATCTCCCATGGTTGATCAAATCCAACCATTTAATTCAAGTCAATTTGATTTAATGAATCTTTATTCATTAATTTAAATTGACTCAATGAATCAAATCTAAATTAGACTCATTCAACACTTGAATCAAATTGAGTCCAACTCAATTAGTCTAATTTGGATTACTCTTAATCCAATTTGGTTCATCACATGAACCTAATCCTCATGGTTCATCATATGAACCTAATCTCCATCTAATTGCCCTTTGTGTGTGACCCTATAGGTTCTTGTAACGTTGGCAATGCTCCTAAACCGATTTAGGAACATAAGTAATGAGCGGTATCTAGCAACACACCATTGCTACCCAAGGTACAAGAATGTTGAGATCCAACATCACCTTTGTGACTACTAATTGTGACTCTCACAATATGTGACAATGTCCCTCTATCCTTGACATCTAGATTGACCAATTGAGGTATAGACCATGTCATCCTCGGTACAATCTATATCTTGAACTCCAAGTTGACTCACTCAAATCAAATGAGCTCAATATCTCATATTGACTCATTTGGGCATGGTCATGCACTTAGTGGTCTCACTCTATCAAGAATAACGATGTCACTCCCGTCATATAGGAGGGATAGATCTCATCTATATCACTCATATCCCTCTACATAATTTGTTACATACTCAGTAATCGCCTTTATAGTCCTCCCATTTATGGGTGACGTTTGACGAAGCCAAAGTATGCAACTCCTTATGTAGGGAACCATGGTAACTTCAAGTCCAAGGACTAATAGTTATACTAATAGTCATATGAGAAAGTATATGACACTCATATAATGATCCATGATACTTTCTCATGGTGGGTCATTCAGTATACATTCTCTAATGCATACCCATGTGTCAACTTGATATCTCATATCCATGACTTGTGAGATCAAGTCATCGAGTTGACCTATATGCTAGTCTCTTCACATTAACATTGTCCCTGAATGTTAATACTTGACTAGGAATGATTAAGAGTAGTGTTCTCTATATCATCCCATTATCGATTCAACCAATCGATTGATATAGTTAAGAACCTACTACTCAAGGACGTTATTATACTTAATTATTTAGCACCAATACAAGTAAGTATAATAATTATAAATAAATGCCTTTATAAATAGGAATATGATACAACAAGTACATACAATAATCATCACATGATTGGCTCTAGGGCTTTCACTAATAATCTCCCACTAGCACTAGTGTCAATCACTGTAGCATCTAATACCCAATGACCTAGTGTGACCATCATGCTTTTTCTGTGTCAAAACCTTGGTCAAGGAATCTACGACGTTAGCCTCTGTGGGTACTCTGCAAATCTTCACATCTCCTCTATTGATAATCTCTCGAATGAGATGGAAGCGCCGTAGTATATATTTGGTCCGCTGGTGTGAGTGAGGTTCCTTAGCCTGCGCAATCGCTCCATTATTGTCACAATAGAGCTCTATAGGTTCTGCTATGCTAGGAACCACCCCAAGCTCAGTAATGAACTTGCAGATCCAAACTGCCTCTTTTGTTGCCTCTGATACAGCAATATACTCGGCCTCTGTTGTAGAATCAGCAACTGTGTACTGCTTCGAACTCTTCTAGCTCACAATGCCACCATTCAAGCAAAACACGAACCCTGACTGCGATCTATAATCATCCTGCTCAGTTTGGAAGCTGGCATCGTTGTAACCCTTTACAGCTAGCTCCTCATCGCCTCTAAATATCAAGAAATATTCTTTAGTCCTTCTCAAGTACTTAAGAATATTCTTGACTACTATCCAATGACGCTCACCTGGATTTGACTGATATCTACTCATCATGCTCAAAGCATATGAGACATCAGAACGAGTACATAGCATAGCATACATGATAGATCCTATGGAAGATGCATAAGGGATCTTATCCATGCGGTCTCTCTCCTCTCTAAAAGAGGGACTTTGAGTCTTCGAAAGACTCACACCATGTGACATCGGCAGAAGTCCCTTCTTGGAATTCTACATGGCAAACCGTAGTAATACCGTGTCAATATATGTACTCTGACTTAGGTTAAGCAATCTCTTAGATCTATCTCTATAGATCTTGATGCCTAGAATACAGGTTGCTTCACCTAAGTCCTTCATTGAGAAACACGTCTCCATCCAAGTCTTCACAGACTGTAGCGAAGGGATGTCATTCCCAATGAGTAGTATGTCATCCACATACAATACTAGGAAGACAACTGTGTTTCCATTAACCCTCTTGTAGACACAGGGTTCATCTTTATTCTTGATGAAACCAAACTGTTTGATCGCATCATCGAATCAAAGATTCCAGCTCCGAGAAGCTTGCTTTAGCCCATAAATTGACCTTTGCAGCTTGCATACTTTGCTAGTATGCTGTGGATCTACAAAACCCTCAGGCTGTGTCATGTACACATCCTCGAGCAAGTTTCCATTCAGAAACGTAGTTTTGACATCCATCTGCCAGATCTCATAATCGTGGTATGCTGCAATAGCAAGCATGATCCGAATAGACTTAAACATTGCCACTGAAGAAAAGGTTCCATCATAGTCAATACCATGAATTTTCTTGAAACCTTTAGCCACCAATCGGCCCTTATAAGTATGCGTAAGTCCATCCATGTCAGTCTTTCTCTTAAAGACCCACTTACACCCAATGGGTTTGACACCTTCAGGTGGATCAACCAAATTCCATACTTGGTTGGTGTACATGGATTCCATCTCAGATCTCATGGCCTCTAGCCATTTCTCAGAATCTGGGCTCATCACAGCTTCCTGATAGGAGGTAGGCTCATTCTTAATGAGCATAACATCATCATGGTCAGACAAGAGAAATGAGTATCCCTTAGGCTGACGATGTACCCTATCAGACCTGCGAAGAGGTAGGTCTACCTGAACAGGTTATTGTTCCACAACTCTTTGTGCAACAATCTCATCACCCACAACACTTTGTAGTTCCTGTTCAACCTCCATCAAGGCCTCAGTGTTATGGTCCTTATCTTGAATTTCTTCAAGATCGAACGTACTCCCACTAGTTTTTCTAGAAATAAAATCCCTTTCTAAAAATACCCTAGTCTTTGCCACAAACACTTTGTGCTGACCGGTAATGTAGAAGTAATATCCCTTCGTTTCCTTGGGATATCCAACAAAATAGCACTTATCGGATTTGGGTCCCAGTTTGTCTAATACTTGACGTCGAACGTAAATCTCACAACCCCAAATCCTCATGAAAGACATCTTGGGATGTTTCCCTGTCCATATCATATATGGTGTCTTTATGACAGCCTTTAATGGTACACAGTTAAGTGTGAAGGTTGTTGTGTCTAGAGCATATCCCCAAAAGGATATAGGAAGATCTGTGTGACTCATCATAGATCGTACCATATCTAATAGGGTATGATTCCTCCTTTCGGATACACCATTCCACAGTGGTGTTCCAGGAGGAGTGAGCTAGGATAGAATCCCACACTCAGCTAGATAGTCATGGAACTCATGGCTAAGGTATTCACCACCTCAATCTGATCAAAGTATCTTAATACTCTTGCTAAGCTGGTTTTGTACTTCATTCTTGAATTCTTTGAACTTTTCAAAGGATTCTAACTTAGTTTGTTGCTCTTTCTCTGTGTCCACTAAAGGGAGTCTTGGTCATCTTGCCAAGAAGGGAAGACTCGCATGTCTCATATGATTCAAAATCAAATGAGTCCAGCAGCCCATCCTTATGGAGCTGGGATAAGTGACTCTCATTTATGTGACCTAAGCGACAATGCCAGAGATAGGTTTGGTTTAACTCATTTGACTTGAACCTTTTGGTACTTATGTTATAGATGGGGCTCTCTAAGTCTAGAATGTAGAGTCCATTCATCAGAGGTGCACTACAATAGAACATATCAATTAAATAAACTAAACAATATTTGTTCTTTATTATAAATGAAAAGCCTTTCTTGTCCAAACAAGAAACTGAAATTATGTTCTTAGTCAAAGCAGGCACATAACAACATTCATCTAGTTCTAGTACAAGCCCAGAGGGCAGAGATAGATCATAAGTTCCTACAGCAACAGCAGCAACCCTTGCTCCATTGCCTACTCGTAGGTCCACCTCACCCTTCGTCAATGCCCTGCTATTTCTCAGCGCTTGCACATTAGTACAAATGTGATATGCACATCTGGTATCTAATACCCATGATGAAGAAATAGATAGACTGACTTCTATAACATTTATACTTGAAGTAGAAGTCTCACTTCTTTTCTTCTTAAGATCTTCCAGGTATGTTTTGCAGTTACTATTCCAATGTCCAACTTCCTTACAGTGGAAGCAAGTCCCTTCCTTGGCCACCCCTCCTTTTGGTTTCAGTGCCTTGCCTTTGTCCTTGGCTTGGGACTTTCCCTTACCTTTAGGCTTGCCCTTGCCTTTCTTCTTTTGCACCATCAAAATGGAGTTAGGATTTCCCTTCTTAAGGTTAAGCTCAGTAGTTCTCAACATGCTAAGCATCTTAGGCAGTGGCTTATCAATTTCATTCATGTTGTAATTCATGACAAATTAATTGTAGCTTTGTGACAAAGATTGCAAGATCAAGTCAGTGGCCAGCTCTTGGCAAAGTGGGAACCCCAACCTCTATAGGTTTTCTATGTACCCAATCATCTTGAGTACATATGGACCTACAGTAGTGCCTTAGAGATCTCGTATCTCTCATGCCTAGCTTGTCCTTAATACAGTTGACGAAGATGTTCAACCATATCAAAAGCATTCATGAACTCGTGTTGCTTCTGAAGCTCAGAGTTCATGGTCGCGAGCATGAGGCATGACACATCTAATGCATCATCTTGATGCTTCTTGTAAGCATCTCGGTCAGCTCGCGAGGCAGTGGCAGGAGGTGCTTCCGGAATGGGCTGCTCTAGGACGTACAATTTTCTTTCTTGGGTGAGAACAATATTCAAATTCCTGTACCAGTCCAAAATATTAGCTCCATTGAGCTTGTCCTTTTCAAGGACAGAACATAGGAAGAGAGTGTTCATGTTTGTCGACATGGTAATTGTAAAATACCGCAGAGAAAAATAAAATAAAATGTTGGATAATTGGGAGAATATCCTATGGAATTTTCCAGAAATTTTTAGAAATTTTTCTGGATTTAAACGGAGGTCTTATATATATTTCATGGGGATAAAGTAAACAGGCTTTTGTAAAGCCTGTTTAGACTATCTTCAATGGCTTAATTAAGCTGATTCCCTTTCACGACTTCTCCTTCCCGTCGGTTTCTTTTTCTCCGCGACTGCTCTTTTCCTTCAGATCGTGCCATCTTCTTGCCTCCCCCCTCTCAATTTCTCATGCGTCGCCCTCCTTCCCTCACCGCCATCCCGCGATGATCCACGGCTGCTCACGACCATGAGCAGAGCACTACACGTCCTGTCGTCCCTGCGCGCGAGCACAGCAACGTCTCCTTCCCTCGTGATTGTGCTCACCGGCGCCGCACCACTTGTCGCTGATGGCCGCCTCTTCTTCTCCCTCTCCTCTGCGAACGACGGTCGGCGTCCTCGACTGTCTTCGCAGATGGGCTGGAATCGGGAGGGTAGGAGTAGAGGGAAGCTTGGATTGGGGCGGAGGGTGTGCGCGGCTGGAGACCTGCGCCGACGATGAGCGTGCTCGGGGCCGAGAGCGAGGTCAGCAAAGCCAACACCGTGTGCAAATTTGGGGCTCAGATGCCTATCGAAGCAGATGGTGGCCTGGCAGCGATTGGGCAGCAAAAGGGAGCAGAGAGTCGGTTTGAGGGATTCTACGTCGGTGGTCGTCGGAGCTAGGGCAGCGGTGGTTGAGCATCGGTTTTCTTTGGCGAACAGAGTGATTGGGGGAGGAGTATTGTCGGCGTTGCTTCAATTTGTCGATAAGCATGACCCATCTCTTTCCTTTCCCTACTCTCAGCAGTGATTTATTCGTCGATGGAGCCACCGAGGGGTGGCTTGCCGCGGTGTGGCAGGGAATTGCCATTGTGAGGGTTGTTCTGGTGAACAAAGCAAGCCTATTGGCACCCTTTGTTGATAGTCTCTGATATGGCGTCCCCAACCTAGTTCGCTATTGTTTCTCCTCACAGCAAGCTGTGACCAGATCGAAGATGTCGTGTGCCATAGCCATGGGTCGTTTTGTGCTGGACAGTAGTAAGTGTTGTGGATGGAGGTATGATAGTTGAGATTAGCTAATTGTTGGATTATATAGCTAATATGATTTTTGGTTGAATGGATTCTTGATCATTACCAGGTAAAGGAACTATTAGAATTGGGATGGGCTGTGCAAGGTAAGTCCAATCTGGATGTTTGTTATTGATTGTAGTAAGGTTGCGATCTATGAATTGGACAGAATGGGAGGCAACTACGAGTTGGTGTCATGAATTTGAAACTAGGTAAGTTTCAAATTTGGACTTGGTTAATTATGCAATAGAAGAGTTATATATATGATTAATTAATTGGGGTGAATCTATTATAATTGTCTAGATTTAATATGGGATTTGATTAATCAATCAGGGATTAAGAATGAGTTGGATTCCTACAGTTGTTTATATTCGTGTTGGGTTATCTTCTGTGTTATGTACAGGATGCTGATTCGAGACACTCATGAACGTGAAGATCCTTGATACGAGCTTCTCAACAAGTGGGTAATTTCCTACCTGGTTCGGGTAGATGTATTGCATTCAGATTAAGTCATTGATATGAGCATGTTAGGTGTTCATATTACCTTGACCCTGCTCTTTTTATCGTATGCTTGATCCTTTACCGTTGGCTATTAACTCCATTGCTGATATCATGTTTATTTTATCATGATTAGGAGTTATATATATAGGTGATGTAAGTAAATTAGTGTTAGAATGTATACTGAAAGTCTAGCTCTTTTTGTATGAATATTTTGTTTTGAAATAAGAATCACATGATCATTGTTTGCATTTTATATATTCATTATATATGTGTGCATATTGTCTAAATATTTTACATTGTAGATAACATGGTGCTTGGTGTGGCACAGAAGATCATGTTATCAGTTCCTTGTAAAATATAAGTAGAGGCCACAACCAAGATGGTTTTGGACAAACCATTGGCATGGTTGTAGTGTAGCTTGGTATTGTTTTGTCTTGAACATAGAGTTACACTGGTACACTTAGGTGTATTGAGCAGGACCGACATAGAGGTGATTCAATTTAGTACTGACTACATGATTGAATCGGACCTCGGATATTATGTTGTACATGCTCTTAATCCCGATATAATAACGGGCACATGTACTTAGTATTTATTTCTTTGATTTACCAGTGGGTGAGATTTAGATGGATTAAATCAATATGCCCGGTAAGTTGGGAAATAATATTATTTACATGGTGTGTCGTTGATTATAGGAGGAAACCGTGTCCTATATATTAGGTTGATGATGTCCCCTTGAGGAGCTCATAAGGTTCATCATGTAAACCCAGCTGGTTGACTTAGTCAATATGATGATAAGGTTGAGTGGTACTACTCGAGGAATTAGATGTTAATTAATTGATGGTCAGTAAATCAATTAATTGACGGACATTCGATATCTTAAACACGGGGAGATTAATGTACAAATAATATAGGGAGCCCATATTGATTTATGGGGGTTGGTGAGGTAGTTCAATGATGATCCTCTAGTGGAATGGAACATCATTGATGGATCAAGTTTGTGTGGTTCCGATCCATCGGGTGGCCAAGACCCAACTCCTCCTTATGGTCCCTATCGTAGCCTAATATAATCCTTATGAAGTCTAGATCCAAGAATGTAAAACAAAACCTAGAACCAACGGTTGGGATTAAATCCCTAGATCCGATGGTTGGATGAAACCCTAGAACCAACGGTTGAGATTAAATCCCTAGATCCGATGGTTAGGATGAAATCCTAGAATCGACGGTTGGGATTAAATCCCTAGATCCGACGGTTGGGATAAAACCCTAGATCCGACGGTTGGGATGGAACCTTAGATCCGACGGTTGGGATGAAATCCTAGATCCGACGGTTGGGATTAAACCCTAAATCTGACGGTTGGGATAAAACCCTAGATCCGACGGTGGAGATTAAATCCCTAGATCCGACGGTGGAGATTAAAGGAGGCTTAAGCCTAATTCTATAAATAGGGGGCTTAGGCTTGGGCGGCAAGTATTGGTTTAGAATTGGAATTAGGGTTTGGCTCATCCACAAGTGGGCGGCTAGGGTTCATTGGGTGGCTAGGGTTTTGGAGCAAAGAAGTGGGCGGCAACCTCCTTCCTTCAAGTTGATTGCCGGCGCCCATCCTCCTCCATCAACACTTGGCCGGCGCCCATCCTAGAGGTCTTTCCCTTCTTCCTTGGCCGGCGGTTCTCCTCCCATTGGTGGCCGGCTCTTTTCCTCCTCCCTATTCTCCAAAGTGGCCGGCGGCAACACTTCTTGAAGTTGGCCGGCGAATCATCCAATGTTTCCTTGACCGGCGGTTGCACCAAGTTCCATAATTTGGTGGCCAGTTCTAGATAGGAAGGTATTTGTTGTTTCTTCTCTTTGTTCGCAGCGGACAAGGTAGAGAAGAAAGTGATCTAAAAGGCTTCTACTCGTGGAGGATCTTCGTCCACATGTCGTCCACGAGAAGGATAGGACATACGGTAGAAGATCATGAGGTATAAAGTTATTTTAACTTTATGTACAGATCTGAGCATGTTATTATTTGTTTTGATTATGCATGTGTGTGTATGAATATATATTGTATAATCATGAACCCCAAAGACAAACACAAAAACCGGCGATCCATCCGTCGTCTCTTCCGCGGCTAACCAACTAGAAGAGTTGTGTTGCTTGAACAACTAGTTTGTTCAAGCGACCACTCAAGTTGTTAGCACGACGACGAATAGGTTGTGCTAAGGAAGCTCATCCCATCCGGATTAATTCTTTCATTAGTGAAAATTTTAATCCGGGGACATGGGAGCCAATGAGCCTCCGATGCGGCCACCTAACACTTAGAATTTGTTTAAGTTAAGTGCAAGTAGTAAAGTCCGGATTACAACCTGATTGTAAATTGGGCAAAAAGGTCATCCGTGGGTAGATAAGGTCTTGAACCTACGGTTAATTTTAATACCCCTAGGTTGCATGTTTACCACTATGTGTTGTATAGATGGTCAAGTGGATGGTTCTTAATGTGTCGCTACGGACCTGTGGTCCTAGATAATCGGTTTGGGCACGACTCTCTACAGGATAGAGAGTGCATCGATCAGTCGAGTACGACTCTCTATTGGATAGAGAGTGCATCGATCCGTTGAGTACGACTCTCTATTAGAGAGAGAGTTATGATCAGTTGAGTACGACTCTCTACCGGATAGAGAGTCCGTCGATCTGTTGAGTACAACTCTCTACAGGATAGAGAGTATTGATTACATGGGTATGACTCTTTGCTGAACAGAGAGTTTGTGGTAGATGGTTGTACCTGTGACAACATACACATGTCATTTGCATGCATTCTGACAACATAGTCTCCCTTGGGGTTGAGAGAGTCGTCAGTCATCTTGCCTCCCAGAGCACTCCCCGAGGAGTAACTGGTGTGAGGGCAGAGCATTTGTTGTGCCGCACTCTACCACTATAGACGGTGGTAGTTGGAGTTGCGTGCAGTTGTCTTGGGTGCGTGGTACTCGACCACTCATTGGTAGTGTTAGTCGGAGTGACCAGCAGCAGGGACCCCCGTTGCGTAGCGAGCTCTTTACGCTCATATGCTACTTGATCATACTACCCAACTCGGTCACTTGAGAGTGGTGGCGGCTGGAGTCGGGATAGTTATCATGTCGTGCCACCTAGGCCACACTGGGGTCGTGGTAGCGAGTAGGGGTGAGCAGGCATGACCATGCATGTTGCATTGTCGTACCTGATGGCACTTTGCATATTACCATATATATATACATATATATGGATGGTTGAGATTAATATATATATATATATATATATATGCGGTCTATATATATATATATGATTATTGTGATGTTGCATTTGATTGTACTATGCTTGTTGCATTTGTTGTACATATTCATACATGCTACTGCATTTCCTGTATAGTAGTAGGCTGGTACTTGTATATCTGTTGGTTATTCATGGTGATACCCTTGGATCATATTCAGGATATTGTGAGTTAGTACTATTCTTTTATACCCTATGATGTGGTTATATGCCCAGGTTGGATCAGGATAGAGTAGCTGACGGTCAGGTATGTCAGCATCGTTGTTGTTCAGTTTATTTTGTGTATGCATACATATATACCTTTTATGCTGATGTATACCCGTTGTTCGAGTAGATTTAAACTGTTGAATGACATGTAATATTGATACATATATTTACATGTTTTTTCTAATTACCTGCTGAGTTTTACTCACCACCCCTCCCACGAACCCTGGGTATTCTGTCGCCCAGGTAACAGGTAGAAGACTTCGTGGCAGCTTCGAGCACCGCTGGCTGACATCTCATCTCACCTCCGAGGCTCCCGCGTTTTGTTTTGGGCCTTCCGTCCGCCGTGTTATGTAGTCGGAGTTTTCGTGATGTACATGTTGTATATTCGGATTTTGTCGAAGTTTTGTATTGTTGTGATATGTTAGTCATACCGGTATGCATGTGTAGGGTTGTATTATTGTTGTATCATTTCCACTGTGTGTAGTTGTTTTGATATATATATACTGTTGTGGTTTGGTGTATGTTTATATATTGTTGTCATTGTGGGCCTACGGGTCTTGTATTAACCCGAAATGTTGCCACGTACAGGGGAGGTGACGTCCGTTTGATTTTCAGCTCGGCATGCTCTCGGGGCATGACAACTTTAGTGGTATCAGAGCCCAAGGTTCTGCGATGTCATACAATGTTGTTTTTGTGTCGAGTCTTGGATTCTCGGGAGTCGATTTATTCGGTTTTGGTTTTTGAGATGAGATGGATAGCGGCCTGAGCTCCAAGCAGCACGAGGTAAGAATTCCTGATAACTTGTGGTTTAGTAGATATTTATCTAAACTTGTTCAGTAGGTGTATACAATAGAGTTATGACACCTGTGTAGACTTGTAGTAGGGGTCGTCCACCGAGATGATCAACCGGAGTGACGTTTAGGGTTTATACTCCCGGTTATGTTGGCTATGCATTTAGATGCTTATGTCAGGGAATAACCTATAGTGTGTTGGTTATTGTTCGTAGCCGTGGTATGAGTTGACCCCGGAAATGACCTGCTGTGTCTGTGAGTTTTGAACCTGTGTCGAAAAGGTGATTTACCTTTGAGAGCCGACTGATACCGAGTCGGAAAAACATGGGTCAAGTCGTCACATTTCTGGTTGAAATCAGAGATTTCAGCCTTAGAGATTTTCACTAACGGTGCTAGTCAGATCATTACCTGTGGGTAATGAACATACTTGTAGACTATTGTTGATGCAGATAGCGGAAGGCTAGGTTACGGTATTTCATAGGGATTTTTTTTATCCCTGAGTTGTTCGTACTGAGTAGTATAACTTTGAGAGTACTTTTGAGTATTTAACTCATGTTATACCGAAAAAGAAGAGTTGTTTGCATACCATTATCGGGATCAAGTCGGTATTTGATGATAAATGCAGAAAATAATCTTCGGGGAAATAATATATCACTTGATCATGGTTTAGTGATGTTGAAAGAGAGTATTTCCCCGTGTCACTTTTAGTGACGCATTGTAAGGAATTCTTTAGCTTCAAGAAAGGGTGATCGGTCAGTAATAGTGTACTGTGCAGAGTCGTAAGACTTGCAGAGGTTACGACCACCTAATAGCTCAAGAAGATGAATGGATGATTTAAGCCACCCAGAGTTATTGGTTTATAGTTGGATTAGGATGCCGGGATCTTCTACTAGATCTTGCCGGAAGACGTTGGATTGAGACAGGAGTTTAGAAATGACTCCGTACAAGGGTTTAAGAATTGGAGACCGATAAGTAAATAATGTAGGTTAACTTATTAGAGTCAGAAGTCTCCGACTGTTGGATAAAGGAGTAAGATCGGAGTCATAGGCGTCGAGCTATTTTTCGATTATAGAAGACCAGTCGCGGATCATCAAGATGTTCTCATGGATATCAGCAAAGTCAGAACAAAGACTTCGAAGGGATTGTGTGAGTGCAGTGCAGATCACGAAGACAAGTGAAGTCAGATATCCGTTGGATCAGTTCATTTGTTGCTATTGTGAGCAACCAGTATATTTGGGGAGTTATCCTTTGAAGACTCATTTGAAGACTACCAATGGTGTTCCGGAAGGAAGATGCATCGTCTCGACAGCAGAGATCAACATAGAAGATTGGATTATCTCATCAGCAGCGACCTACTACCTCAGGAGTGGTTAGAGTTCCTTGATACTCCCCTTCAGCAGAGATCAGCACAGAAGCAGCATCAGCAGAAGACATTGTAGAAGACTCAGCAGACAACAACAAGCAGTTACCTCCAGATGTGTTTTGCTTAGTGCAGAAGAGAGAGTATACGACGAAGGTCGTATCTATTCGGTATTCTACAGTTGTAGCTCATAGGATTTAGGGATGGATCAGATGATTTGGGAAAGAATCCTTGGATCATTCATCGGAGAAATGCGATCGTTTTGTCGCGGACTGTTGGATCTGATCTTATTCTCTTCGGAGAAAGGCTGAGACCTGCGTGGAGCCTTTGGGATCGGTTCGACAGATATGTCATCGTTCAGGGTATTACTCTAGTTTTACCCTCTGAGTTAATATATGAGAGATACTTGTAGTTTACAGGTATCTTTGTCTAGAACATTCTTAGTTGATTAGAAGGGTCCTTTACATCGACTTGTGGGTCGGTGGTATCTCTACCGTCTGGTGAGATGTGGATCAATAATTAAGAAGTCAAGGGATACCCTTAGACTTTGATAGACATACTTTTGTTGTAGACATATCCTTACGGATGGTCAAATTGTTGGAAGTATGGTACGATATGTCTCTCGGATGTGCATATAATCTGAGAGCCTTCGGATGTAATTTCGGATGAACTCCAAAGCTTGTTGTTGCTTAGGCAAGTGGAGTAGGCGTTCGAAATGATTACGAAAATAGTCTGGTAATGAAGATCACGTACTGAGTGATAGTTTTGTTGGTATCAGTGTTGTTAAACACTATAAGAATTAGAAGAATGTAAGTGTAATTATAGGAGAAGTTGGAAGGGATATTTATCTATCCCAGTATTCCTCCTTAAGAAGATCCGGAACTCTTATTGAAAGAGAAATGAACCTTTGAAATTATGCATCGATTACCGATGATGGAATGCGATGATTGTTGAAAGTAAATATCCTACATTGAGGATAAATGAGCTTTTAGATCAGCAAAGGACACCTGTGTATACTCTAAGGTTGATTTACAACTGGAATATTGTAGTGGCGTGATGTCATACGATTATCATGGTCGTTATGACGATTAATATATATCATCAGCTTAGAGTAAAGGGGATGCAGGTTTGTGGAGACAATAATTTCATACTTGGTATGAATTGTATGAGTTTTGATTAAGTTGCTAGACTAATTAACGATTAAGTCGTCACTGGATTTGAGAATCGTGTATCCTGAACATGATTGGATCCTTTTATAGTTGTTGGAATTGCGTAACCTGGCCACTGTTGATCGTGGTAGTTGGAGTTGCGCACTCGACCACCGTAGATGGTGGTTTGCATTGTATGTTTTGGTTAGTACTGTAGATGTGGATAGAATGTTTGACATTACTATACCACGGACTTGTTTGACAAGGGTGATGATGGAAATCATTTAGTCGGAAGCTGGTGAAACCAGTTTACAGGACTTAGATGGTGGTTAACTTTTACACAAGTATTAGTTAACCCTTCCGGGAGTGGATAAAAGGATGTTGTACTCAAATGTATCGTTTCATGGATCGGAACGATTCCGATGCAGTTGAATGAGGCATATCTTATGCCTATGTCAGTTGAGAAACTATGAGATAGTCTGTCATATGCATGACGTGACTTTAGTAGTTATCTTCTGGATTTGTAGTTGTATGGAGCAGAAGTGTTCATGAAGTTTTGACTGGCTACTCGGTAGCTACTATAGAGTTGCTGGAACGCGAACAGTTGCAACTTGAGAGATTGGTAGCTAAAGTCTCCTATGCACTTACAGAGTGTGTGGTGGAGTGGATTTTGGATGGTAGATGGACTTATCTTGTAAGAAGATAATTTTTCATCTCTAATATGGATATGTGTTCTGGACACGCATCCAGTTAAGGAAGAGTTGCTACAGGAGACACATTATTTGAGATTTACTATACATCCTGGTGGTATTGAGATGTACCGAGAGTTGAAATGCTTATGCTGGTGGAATGGTATGAAGAGAGATACCACAGACTTTGTTGCTGGGTATTTAGTATACCAGTAGGTGAAAGTTGAACATTAGAAACCTGCTAGATTGCTCCAGGAAATTCCAATTTCGGAATGGAAGTGGGAGCATATCACTATTGATTTCATTACAGGATTGCTTAGAACCCATAAAAGACATGATGTGATTTGGGTGATCATGGATCGACTGACCAAATCAGTTCATTTCCTTCATATTCGTGGGTTGTACTTGTTGGATCATCCGACAGCATTGTATTACCGAAAGATTATCAGATTGCGTGGGGTACTTTTGAGTACTATATCTGATAGAGACCCGCGATTTACCTTGCGATTTTGGGAGAGTCTGCACCAGACTATGGGCACAGAGCTTCGGCTTAGTGCAACATTTCATCCGCGGACTAATGGACTGTCTGAGCATGACATTCAAACGTTGGAGGATCTATTCAGATCTTGTGTCGTGGATTATGGAGGTGTAGCTTATCGGTTGGCTTTACCTCCAACACTTGCGGGTGCTCACAACGTATTTCCTATTGTTATACTGAGGAAATACATGTCGCATGTTGATTATGTTCTGAAAGAGGTTCCGAATTCTACCTCAATCTAATGCGACTTACGAGGTGATTCCAGGGTGAAGCCTGGGTCGCAAGGAGCGACAGTAGTGGGACGAAAACCATCCGACTCGTAAAAATTGGATGACAACATCATACCAATGAGGAGGCTATGTGGGAGCTGGAAGATACTATCCGAGCTCGATAGTCTCATCTGGTCACTTGAGGAAGGTATGTGGTCCCTTCGAAAATTTGCTTGAAGTAAATTTTTGCATGTTAGTACGAAATTTGGAGACCAAATTTTTATAAGTGAGGGAGAATGTAAAATACCGCAGAGAAAAAAAAATAAAATGTTGGATAATTGGGAGAATATCCTATGGAATTTTCCAGGAATTTTTAGAAATTTTTCTGGATTTAAACGGAGGTCTTATATATATTTCATGGGGATAAAGCAAACAGGCTTTTGTAAAGCCTGTTTAGACTATCTTCAATGGCTTAATTAAGCCGATTACCTTTCGCGACTTCTCCTTCCCGTCGGTTTCTTTTTCTCCGCGACTGCTCTTTTCCTTCGGATCGCATCGTCTTCTTGCCTCCCCCCTCTCAATTTCTCACGCGTCACCCTCCTTCCCTCACCACCGTCCCGCGACGATCCACGGCTGCTCGCGACCACGAGCAAAGCACTACACGTCCTGCCGTCCCTGCGCGCGAGCACAGCAACGTCTCCTTCCCTCGTGCCTGTGCTCGTCGGCACCGCACCACTTGCCGCTGATGGTCGCTTCTTCTTCTCCCTCTCCTCTGCGAACGACGGCCGGCGTCCTCGACTGTCTTCGCAGATGGGCTGGAATCGGGAGGGTAGGAGTAGAGGGAAGCTTGGATTGGGGCGGAGGGTGTGCACGGCTGGAGACCTGCGCCGACGACGAGCGTGCTCGAGGCTGAGAGCGAGGTCAGCAGAGCCAACACCGTGTGCTAATTTGGGGCTCAGATGCCTATCAGAGCAGACGGTGGCCTAGCAGTGATTGGGCAGCAAAAGGGAGCAGAGCGTCGGTTTGAGGGATTCTACGTCGGTGGTCGTCGGAGATAGGGCAGCGGTGGTTGAGCGTCAGTTTTCTTTGGCGAACAGAGTGATTGGGGGAGGAGTACTGTCGGCGTTGCTTCAATTTGCCGGTAAGCATGACCCATCTCTTTCCTTTCCCTACTGTCCAGTGTGATTTATTGCTGCCGATGGAGCCTACCGGAGGGGTGGCTTAGCGGCTGTGAGCAGGGGGAATTGCCGACTGTGAGGGTTGTTCTGGTGAACAAAGCAAGCCTATTGGCACCCTTTGTTGATAGTCTCTGATATGGCATCCCCAACCTAGTTCGCTATTGTTTCTCCTCACAGCAAGCTGTGACCAGATCGAAGATGTCGTGTGTCGTAGCCATGGGTCGTTTTGTGCTGGACAGTAGTAAGTGTTGTGGATGGAGGTATGATAGTTGAGATTAGCTAATTGTTGGATTATATAGCTAATATGATTTTTGGTTGAATGGATTCTTGATCATTACCAGGTAAAGGAACTATTAGAATTGGGATGGGCTGTGCAAGGTAAGTCCAATCTGGATGTTTGTTATTGATTGTAGTAAGGTTGCGATATATGAATTGGACAGAATGGGAGGCAACTACGAGTTGTTGTCATGAATTTGAAACTAGGTAAGTTTCAAATTTGGACTTGGTTAATTATGCAATAGAAGAGTTATATATATGATTAATTAATTGGCATGAATCTATTATAATTGTCTAGATTTAATATGGGATTTGGTTAATCAATCAGGGATTAAGATTGAGTTGGATTCCTACAGTTGTTTATATTCGTGTTGGGTTATCTTCTGTGTTATGTACAGGATGCTGATTCGAGACACTCATGAACGCGAAGATCCTTGATACGAGCTTCTCAACAGGTGGGTAATTTCCTACCTAGTCCGGGTAGATGTATTGCATTCAGATTTAGTCATTGATATGAGCATGTTAGGTGTTCATATTACCTTGACCCTGCTCTTTTTATCGTATGCTTGATCCTTTACCGTTGGCTATTAACTCCATTGCTGATATCATGTTTATTTTATCATGATTAGGAGTTATATATATAGGTGATGTAAGTAACTTAGAATTTGTTTAAGTTAAGTGCAAGTAGTAAAGTCCGGATTACAACCTGATTGTAAATTGGGCAAAAAGGTCATCCATGGGTAGATAAGGTCTTGAACCTACGGTTAATTTTAATACCCCAAGGTTGCATGTTTACCACTATGTGTTGTATAGATGGTCAAGTGGATGGTACTTAATGTGTCGCTACGGACCTGTGGTCCTAGCTTGATAATCGGTTTGGGCACGACTCTCTACAGGATAGAGAGTGCGTCGATCAGTCAAGTATAACTCTCTATTGGATAGAGAGTGCATCGATCCGTTGAGTACGACTCTCTATTAGAGAGAGAGTTATGATCAGTTGAGTACGACTCTCTACCGGATAGAGAGTCCGTCGATCTGTTGAGTACAACTCTCTACAGGATAGAGAGTATTGATTAGATGGGTATGACTCTTTGCTGAACAGAAAGTTTGTGGTAGATGGTTGTACCTGTGACAGCATACACATGTCATTTGCATGCATTCTGACAAAATAGTCTCCCTTGGGGTTGAGAGAGTCGTCAGTCATCTTGCCTCCCAGAGCACTCCCCGAGGAGTAACTGGTGTGAGGGAAGAGCATTGGTTGTGCCGCACTCTACCACTATAGACGGTGGTAGTTGGAGTTGCATGCAGTTGTCTTGGGTGCGTGGTACTCGACCACTCATTGGTAGTGTTAGTCGGAGTGACCAGCAGTAGGGACCCCCGTTGCGTAGCGAGCTCTTTACGCTCATATGCTACTTGATCATACTACCCAACTCGGTCACTCGAGAGTGGTGGCAGCTGGAGTCGGGATAGTTGTCATGTCGTGCCACCTAGGCCACACTAGGGTCGTGGTAGCGAGTAGGGGTGAGCAGGCATGACCATGCATGTTGCATTGTCGTACCTGATGGCACTTTGCATATTACCATATATATATACATATATATGGATGGTTGAGATTAATATATATATATAGATGCGGTCTATATATATATATGATTATTGTGATGTTGCATTTGATTGTACTATGCTTGTTGCATTTGTTGTACATATTCATACATACTACTGCATTTCCTGTATGGTAGTAGGCTGGTACTTGTATATTTGTTGGTTATTCACAGTGATACCCTTGGATCATATTCAGGATATTGTGAGTTAGTACTATTCTTTTATACCCTATGATGTGGTTATATGCCCAGGTTGGATCAGGATAGAGTAGCTGACGGTCAGGTATGTCAGCATCGTTGTTGTTCAGTTTATTTAGTGTATGCATGCATATATACCTTTTATGCTGATGTATACCCGTTGTTCGAGTAGATTTAAACTGTTGAATGACATGTAATATTGATACATATATTTACATGTTTTCTCTGATTACCTGCTGAGTTTTACTCACCACCCCCCCCACGGACCCTGGGTATTCTGTCGCCCAGGTAACAGGTAGAAGACTTCGTGGCAGCTTGGAGCACCGCTGGCTGACATCTCATCTCACCTCCGAGGCTCCCGTGTTTTGTTTTGGGCCTTCCGTCCGCCGTGTTATGTAGTCGGAGTTTTCGTGATGTACATGTTGTATATTCGGATTTTGTCGAAGTTTTGTATTGTTGTGATATGTTAGTCATACCAGTATGCATGTGTAGGGTTGTATTATTGTTGTATCGTTTCCGCTGTGTGTAGTTGTTTTCATATATATATACTGTTGTGGTTTTGTGTATGTTTATATATTGTTGTCATTGTGGGCTTACGGGCCTTGTATTAACCCGAAATGTTGTCACGTACAGGGGAGGTGCCGTCCGTTTGATTTTCGGCTCGGCATGCTCTCGGGGCGTGACAGTAATCTACTACACAATGCAAAAAATTAATATCATATTTCATTTATCATTTAATTAGTCCTTTAATCAAATGATGCTCCCACTGAATTATAGGACTTTTATAGAATCGAGTCATGGATGTGGTCAAACCACATTACTAGATTCATACAAACTAGTTATAATTCTCGCGGGACAAGATCCACATCATACTACGCCTTGAGTTAGCTTTGGCTAAATCACCCAAAACTTAGTATGATCGGTAGGTAACAAATTACCAATTACATCTCTATGCAACTCTTGTTTATAGGATCAAGATCCACATTTACAAAAGACCTTGAGTTATCTTTGGATAAATCGCCCAAGATTTAGTGTAAATGTAACCTTATCCTACCTTTCCAACGGTTGGAATATGCCTATAGTTTTACTCGATCCAATTGAGTTAACTAGTTTTACTCAAACTAATTGAGCTTATTCTCACTCAAGCTGTGATAGGCGGGACTAAGATTGTCCCTCCGCACCCTACCAAGATAATATGCGTTGCTCTACTTTGGCAGATTCAACAACAACAAATGATCGAGGTAGTGAAGGGTATCAAAACTTGGTAGGCATTTTCGAGTTGATTCGATTAAGATCTAATCTAATCGTGAAAGTGTATCATATACGCATTAAGGCCTTTATTACCCTACACTAGCATGCATCATATACATACAAGCAAAATATCCTAGCATGCATCATATACATACAAGCAAAATTTACTAGCATGCATCACATACATACAAGCAAAAATAAATAAATAAATAAATAAATATATATATATATATATATATATATATATATATATATATATATATATATATATATCTATATATATATATATATATATATATATAAATATAAATTGTGGTGAGGTCATGGCCCTACTACGATCTTCTCAAGCCAATGAGAAGATCGGACAGTCAACCTAGGGTTAGCGGCTTCTCCAAGCACCTCCTTTGACCGCCATGTGTCGCCGGCACCCTCCTCGTAACTTCGTCTACTAGTGGACCTTCCACCACTCCATTTTTGTACATTACAAACATAAAACTCGAGTTATATTTAAGTCTAAAACTATTTACAACTGAAATATTAAAAAGAGAGGCACGACGCGCAGGTCGCATACATTATACAACATGCACAATACAAAAATGGCGCGTGAGCCATATTATGAATTACAATATATTTATCCAATCACATTGGGTTTCTTGAGCCATGACCATCACAGTATTATACATAATTCTAAATTATATATTTTACATAAATTTCTATAATTTTTCCTTTTTTTTTTAAATTTTATGAGTCACATCTCCGTAACGGTCCCGCTAAGCAATTTTCGGGCGTGATCGCGGGACAATGCCCCTTGCGGGTTTAGGGGCAGTGCCCCTTCTCACAAAATGAACCTTGCGAGTGTCCCATCTTGAT
The DNA here is from genome assembly GCA_025175895.1 of Wurfbainia villosa. Taxonomy (NCBI): domain Eukaryota; kingdom Viridiplantae; phylum Streptophyta; class Magnoliopsida; order Zingiberales; family Zingiberaceae; genus Wurfbainia; species Wurfbainia villosa. The sequence continues at coordinate 23,736,257 of CM045997.1, read as the reverse complement.
CTTACAGTGACTTAAGTCACTATCCCAAAAACCTAAAGTGAGAATTCGCCGTTCCGGAGAGTTTTTCTCAGTGGTTGTAGCCTACAAGTGTCCCAACACTTGTTGCTTCGGCTCTTCGAGAAAAATACCCAAAAAATCTATAAAAATAGAAAATTTACAGAAATTTACAGATCTATAATTTTTATATCTAATACAAAAACTACAAAATTAAATACATACATGCTTCGCATGTGGCTCTAATACCATTATTGGACTGTCCGAGCCACAAAAATCGCTTTTTGCATTGCAGAAACCTCGGAAGTCGGCCATGGATCCATGCGAAGAATAACAAAAATACATGTACATATGTAAAAACCTTAGATCTACCTTAGATCTACATGAAAGGAGCGTTACCCTTGATGCGACGCCCTTCGCTTATCCTGTTTGTCCAAACGGCTTGTCGGAACTCGAGAATGTCAAGTGTACACTCCTCTATCGGTATCCACACGAGAAATAGGTGGAGAAAAGCAACCTAGAGTGTGCTAGCACCCTTTGGAAGCACACGACAAAGGAGGGGGAGAGAGCTTGAGAAGAGAGGAGGAAGAAGATGAAGTTACCACACTTAACTTCACACTCTAACACCCATTCAATAGTGGTCGGCCACTATAAGAGAGTTACATGCATGCATGTAATTCCAAGAGCCATGGCTCTTGGTCTCCCTCATGAGGTGGCACCCCATGATGTGTCCATGATGATGTGGAACATCATCATTGGTCGGCCCCATGCCAAGTCACCATGACATGGCAATTGGTCAAGTCAAAATTGACAATTCATCTTCCCTCTCAAGTCAAGTCAAACTTGACCTCTTATCTCCCATGGTTGATCAAATCCAACCATTTAATTCAAGTCAATTTGATTTAATGAATCTCTATTCATTAGTTTAAATTGACTCAATGAATCAAATCTAAATTAGACTCATTCAACACTTGAATCGAATTGAGTCCAACTCAATTAGTCTAATTTAGATTACTCTTAATCCAATTTGGTTCATCACATGAACCTAATCCTCATGATCCATCATATGAACATAATCTCCATCTAATTTCCCTTTGTGTGTGACCCTATAGGTTCTTGTAATGTTGGCAATGCTCCTAAACCGATTTAGGAACATAAGTAATGAGCGGTATCTAGCAACACATCGTTGCTACCCAAGTTACAAGAATGTTGAGATCCAACATCACCTTTGTGACTACTAATTGTGACTCTCACAATATGTGACAATGTCCCTCTATCCTTGACATCTAGATTGACCAATTGAGGCATAGACCGTGTCATCCTCGGTACAATCTATATCAAGTAGACTCACTCTAATCAAATGAGCTCAATATCTCATATTGACTCATTTGGTCATGGTCATGCACTTATTGGTCTCACTCTATCAAGAATAACGATATCACTCCCGTCATATAGGAGGGATAGATCTCATCTACATCACTCACATCCCTTCGCATAATTTGTTACATACCCAGTAATCGACTTTATAGTACACCCATTTACAGGTGACATTTGACGAAGCCAAAGTATGCAACTCCTTATGTAGGGAACCATGGTGACTTCAAGTCCAAGGTATTGGTGCAATCGGCCCAAGTCACGATTGACCGGACTCGAGTTTGACTCGAGCAATGTTTTGATGTTTGACATGGAAGTTTGACATCGATGTTTGACATTGATGTCTGATAATATTTTGGGGAGATTATTGGCACAATCGACCCGGGTCATGATTGACCGGACTTGAGTTTGACTCGAGGAAGATTTTGATGGTTGACTGGAGTTGACCATGTCATGGAAAGTCCAAGTCTTGAGTACTTGGCATGTAAAGTCCAAACTTGGGTCTTGGCATGGGAAGTCCAATCATGGGTCTTGGCATGGAAAGTCCAACATGGGTTGGCAAGGAAAAGTCCGAGCTTGAGTCTTGGCATTTGAGAAGTCCAAGGGGTTTGATATTGGCGGCGTAAAGTCCAAGCGGAGTCTTGGCAGCATAAGTCCAATGGTTGGAGGCATAAAGTCCAAGCAGAGTCTTGGCAGCGTAAGTCTAATGTGCATTGCCAGTGTGGACACCGTTAGCATGACATAGCCGATGGAAGCACCTGAAGGCTAGGGCAATGGATGAACAAGTCATGGATGACTTGGAGGGATCCGAGGGGCGCGAGGCTGATGGAGGTGGCTAGAAGGCTTAGGTCTAGACTAAGGGTGGTCTAGCAAGTATGGGGGCACCATACTTAGGTTAAAACCTCATGTTTGAGGTGTGCTAGTTGACTGGTGTCATATGGCAGTCGACTGGTGTGAGTCAACTAGGGTTTGACTACGGGAAGTGTCCCAGTAGTCGACTGTCAGAGGTGGGCAGTCGACTGATGGCTCGAGCAATCGACTGATCATGTGATCAGTCGACTGGTGCTCGAGAATTTGGGCACAGAATGGAGTCTGACTCGACTGCTGGGGTTATCAGTCGAGTGAAGGCTCGATCAGTCGACTGATGTCCTATCCGTTAGATTTTTTCAACGTGGAGTGCACCGTTGTCTCACAGCAACAATGTCATCAGTCGACTGATGGTCCCGACCAGTCGACTGATAGGCAAAAATCTAGCCCGATTGTAGGTTATAAAGGCAGCTTGGAAGGAGGGTTTTTGCAGTGATTTCTTGGGCTTTGTTGAGGCGATTTGCTGCTGCAAATCAGGGTCTTCAACCATGATTCAAGAGATCAAACAAGCGAGCATTCAAAAGAGTTTTGTGTAAAGTTTTCTTTGCATCTCTTGTTGTATTTCATTTGTATATTGCTTATATTTATCTCTTACTATTGTAAGATCACTTGTACGAGGTTTCTCCGCCTCCGACTTGTGTCGAGGAGTGTTTATTAGTGGTGTGTGATTGGCATTGCTAGAGCTCTTTAGAGCTCGATCCGTGGAGTAGAAACCGTTCGATTTCGATCCACATTATATGATTGTGTTATTCTGTTCTTGTATTGTTATTGCTTTATTTCCACTGCGCTAACAAAGATTTGTAGATAAGCACACAACGAATCGATGCTATTCACCCCCCCCCCCTCTCTAGCGGTCAACGTTTCCTCTACAATTGATATCATAGCTAGGGGCTCTTCTACGAACTAACCGCCGGGAGCAAAGACGCTAGAGGAAAAGATGGAGAGATTGGGTGACGACATCAATGTTCCACCTTCCTTCGACCACGAAGATTTCACGTATTGAAAAGGTAGAATGATGCATTTTCTAATGTGTGACTTTGACAATTGGATTAGTGTCCTAGTAGGTTTTGACACTCCAAAAGACGAAGAAGGAAGAAAAATCAAGAAAAAGAATTAGAGCCAAGAACAACTCTGATACTATAACATCAACAATAAGGTAATGGGTATTTTTCTCAATATAATGCCTAATGATATTTTGATCAAGATAGAGAATTGTAAAGACGCCAAGGAGGTATGGAACAAATTGGAGCAACCTCAAGAAGAGCCTTCAACATCCGGTCAAGATGAAGAAGCTCAAAATCCGGCTTCCACCACGAACCTAGGTAACTCAAGCAATGTAATTTTAAATAAAATTCATATAATTTGCTTTGAGTGTAGGGAATCCGGACACTACAAGAGTAAGTGTCCGAAAAGAGTAAGGAAAACTCCACCGGCACCTAAGAGTCAAGAAAAGTCAAAGGATGCTGGTGTCCCCAGCAAGAAGAGCAAGGAGCATGTGGTGTGCTTCAAATGTCATCAAAAGGGGCACTATAGGAGTCAATGTCCTAGGGGGAGCAAGAAGACTCAAGAGGGGGCATCACATGTAGGGGGAGCTTCTAAAGCAATCCCTAAGGTAAAATTAAATAATGCTCCTACTTTAGTTAATAGACAAAAGCATGCTAGGAATTTCAATTCACTTGTTATTTATCATGAAAAGCATGCTAGGAACCATAAATATTTTTGCCTATGAGCTAAGAATATTCATTTCAATAATAAGGAGAAATTTGGGACTAATATCCCTAAAATAAATTTATCTAAAGACAAATCTAGGTCAAATAATTCTAGACCAATTCTACCTAGGGAGACAATTAGAAATGTACAAGAGCACCTAGGCTTAAACCCTAAATGGACTAGGCATATGCCTAGGAAAAACAATGCCCAAAGACCAAATGAAAAATCGAAAATTGGGCAATTAGAATTGGAAAACCAAGCCTTGAGGTCAAGGCTTGAGAAACTTGAAAAGACCCTTGCAAAAATGACAAATCAAATGCAAAGGTCAAATGGTCAAACCATAGGGTCTAGAAGTCAAATTCAACACCTAGGGCCTAAGAGACAAAAGTCAACCAAGGGAAAGAAAGGCTTGGGTCACAAACCTAAGCCTAAGGTGGATTATCATAGTGTTCCATTTGATTATGGAACACAAACTAGGTCTAAGAAGACCAAGGTTACTAGGGAAGTCATCCCTAAGGGTAACCAAGGTGTGTGCCTAGTGGCTAGGGTTTCTAAGAAACCTAGGGTGGCCACTAAGAAGGTTACAAGGGGAGTCACCCCTAGAGTTAACCATGGCAAGACCCAAATGACCAAGGCAAACAAGCCTAGAAGGGTCATTGGGAAGGTATCTAGGGAGGTTATCCCTAAGGAATACCTAGTAAACCCTAGGAGCTCAAATAAGTTTTGGGTTCCCAAGAGCATGATCAATTCATGCTAGATGGGTTTAGGTGTGCCAACTTTAAATGGATGGGTAGTTAACCTAACCATGGTAAAGGTGGCACTTTAGGTAATTTTCAAGGTTATGGATACCTTGGAAATAGATTTGATCTATAATCCTAAAAGATTTTAGGATGTGCCAATACATTCTAGGAATTATGAAAAATCAATTGAATTGGCACAATTTAGGTTTAGAGATCATAGTGTATCATTTTGGGGTTTTGGCACATTTGAGAGAAAAGTGATAATATGGAAAAAAATATATTTAATTATATCAAATGGCAATTAATATTAAAATTTAGGTATTATTATACCTATATATTTTATATGTCATGCTTTGATTGTCATATAACATGTCATGACATCATATCTATTTTTAATCATTTAAAATGTCATGATCATGTTTAGGGTTAGGTTAAATGTCATGTATGTTTAAATTGTATCATATGTCATGACATCATGATCATTGGTCATGTTTACTTATGTTATCATTTATGTCATGATCATACTTCATGCATTTAAATTAATGAAAATTGATTTAAGGACTTTGGCATGGCTTGAAGTCCCATGTATAAGGGAATCAAGTAGGGTTGCCTTAGAAAAATGCATGAAACCCTAGATTAGGAGAACAAAACCCACATCTCACATCACATTGACTTGTGTGTATTTTTATACACCCTAGATATATGTGAGATGATAGGATATGAGTTAAGTTCAAGGTGCATAGTTTTTGCATCTAGATGAACTTAAACTCATCTTATTGTATTGGTGGATCATTGGGAAAACTTATGTACAAGTCATGTACATTAATCCCAAGGAATATAATCCAAAATAAGGTTTTAAAAATATTTTAAAATACTTTTAGAAAACCTTGGTGAAGTCTATCTTTTGATAGCAATCACCATTGATGAAGTTGATACAAAGTGAGCTAAAACATTGAAGTTTTAATGGTTTTTGAACTTTGTTTCAATCTCCTATTTTAATGGGTAAAATATTTTTCACCGAATGCATGTATTATAAGTATTATACATATGAAATTTTATGATTTTTCAAGCTATGTATAATTACTTATGATTTTCAAACTCTGATTCTGATAATTAAAAAACTGAGTTTTCAGTTATCAATCGACTGCCTGCTTTGGCGATCGATGGGGCGGCGGTCAAGCAGAATCGCTCGGAAATCGCTCGGCGGAAACCTCCTAGCGAAAACCACCTAGTAGATCGCTCGTAGATATGTTCGCGTAATCGCCTCGGAAATCGCCTCGTGGAAATCGCTCTAGCGAAATCGCTCGCAGAATCGCTCGGGCGCAGCTTATCATTTTGACTATCGCTTGGTGCCCGGCCGATCGAGGGCCACTTCGCTTGGATCGATTTTTGAAGGACTCGACTGATTGGCTGATTTTGGGGAAAACAAGGTTGTTTAGCCCATTTTCAGCCATGGTAAAGTTTCCTAACCACTCCTAACCCTAGGATATGCTTTGGAAAGCATTATAAAGGGTGAAAATCCATTGGATATGAATTAGGAGAGGTGTTAGGATGATGTATCAAATTTAAGGTGTGGAGAGTTCATGTTTGAACTTTGAACCTTATTTTTGATAGTTTAGAGTTCCTATTGGCTTAGGGACTTCCCAAGGACATTGTTGGTGCAATGGTCAAGGGGGAGCAAGCCTTTAGGGGGAGGTATCTATCATGGGATGATGGATGGTATTTTTCCTCATGAGGGGGAAAATGGGATTTTGAGATACTCAATTTGGAAATTGGGAGAGTGTATAGGATTGCCTCTCTTGAGTGATATGAGACTTATCACAAGAAAGATGGTAGGCATCCTAGGTATTTTTGAACCAAGGGGGAGATTGTAAGATCTCATTGGATATGAGACATTGACCTCCTTGGAGAGTAAACCTTTTAGATGTTAGTTAAAAAGGGGGAGAATATTTTGGGAGAGAATGTTATGGAGAGTGTTATTAATTGATGTTATCAATTGTCAATTCGGAGAATTGGGGAGAAAGTGAAATTACCAATTTGGGATAATTGGTAAGGCGATTTGAGTTAGTGTTCTAACTCAAAGGTATGTGTTTTTGTCAAACATCAAAAAGGAGGAGATTGTTGGTGCAATTGTCCCAGGTCACGATTAACCGGACTCGAGTTTGACTCGAGCGATGTTTTGATGTTTGACATGGAAGTTTGACATCGATGTTTGACATTGGTATCTGATAATGTTTTGAGGAGATTGTTGACACAATCGACCCGAGTCATGATTGACCAGACTCGAGTTTGACTCGAGAGGGATTTTGATGGTTGACTGGAGTTGACCATGTCATGGAAAGTCCAAGTCTTGAGTACTTGGCATGTAAAGTCCAAGCATGGGTCTTGGCATGGGAAGTCCAAGCGTGGGTCTTAGCATGGAAAGTCCAACATGGGTTGGCAAGGGAAAGTCCAAGCTTGAGTCTTGGCATTTGAGAAGTCCAAGGGGTTTGATATTGGCGGCGTAAAGTCCAAGCGGAGTCTTGGCAGCATAAGTCCAATGGTTGGCGGCGTAAAGTCTAAGTGGAGTCTTGGCAGCGTAAGTCCTGTTGGGATGTATACTGAAAAGTCTATCTTTTGTATGAACATCTTTATTTTTGAAATAAGAATCACATGATCATTGTTTGTATATTTATGGTTATGTATATCATCTAATACATTACATTATAGATAACATGGTGTGTGGTGTCACACGGGAGATCATGTTATCAGTTCCTTGTAAAGTATAAGTAAAGGCTCACAACCGAGATGGTTATGGACAAACCATTGGAATGATTGTAGTGTGATTTGGTATTGGTTTGTCTTGACCATAGAATTACACTAGTACACTTTGTGTGTATTGAGTAGGACCGACATAGAGGTGATTCGATTTATTGCAGACTACATAATCGAATCGGACATCAGATATTATATTGTACATGCTCTTAATCCCGATATAATAACGGGCACATATACTTAGTATTCATTTCTTTGATTTACCAATGGACGAGATTTATAGAATAAATCGATAGGCTCGGTAAGTTGGGAAATGGTATTATTTATATGGTGTGCCATTGATTATAGGAGGAAATTGTGTCCTATATATTAGGATGATGATGTCTCCTTGAGGAGCTCATAAGGTTCATCATGTAAACCCTGCAGGTGGACTTGGTCCGGCATAATGATAAGGTTGAGTGGTACTACTCATGGAGTTAGATGTTGATTAATTAATTGTCAGTAAATTAATTAATCAACGGACATTCGAGATCTTAAACACAGGGAGAAAATGCACATATAATATATGGAGCCCATATTAACTTATGGGGGTTGGTGAGGTAGATCAATGATAATCCTCTAGTGGAATGGATAATCATTAATGGATCGGACTTTATGTGGGCTTGATCCATTGGGTGGCCAAGATCCAACTCCTCCTCATGGTCCCTATTGTAGCCTATTAAAACCTCATGAAGCCTAGATCCAATGGTTGAAAACAAAACTCTAGATCCGACGGTGGAGATTAAATCTCTAGATCCGACGGTTGAGATTAAATCTCTAGATCCGACGGTTGAGATTAAATCCCTAGAATTGACGGTGGAGATTAAAGGAGGCTTAAGCCTAACTCTATAAAAGGAGGCAAGGGTAATTGAAGAGGGGCTAGGGTTTGGGCGGCAAGGGTTTGGAGGTTGGGCGGCCACAAATAAGGAAATTGTTTCCTTTTTCTTCTTCTTCCTTGGTGGTCGGCGCCCATCTTCTTCTCTCCTCTCCTTGGCCGGCGTCCAAAGCACTTCCTCCTCTTCTCCTTGGCCGGTGGAAACAAAGCCTAGGGTCTCTTCCCTTGGAGTTTTGGCCAGCATCCACCATCCTTCTTCTCCTCTTGGCCGGCGGCAAGCATCAAGGTGGGTGCTTGGTGGTTGGTTAAAGGAAGGAGAAGAGTTTTGTTTCTATACTTCCTCTTGTTCGAAGCAAGCAAGGAAGGATGATTGGTGATCTAGGAGGCTTCGACTTTTGGAAGATCGTCACCCACACAACGTCCAAAAGGAGGAAGGACATACAATAGAAGATCGAGAGGTATAACGCTTGTTTATTTTCTTTTGTAACATGTCTATAATTGTTTTTCAATCATATACATGTTGTATATTCTATTTTATGGTTAAATTAACTTGGACCCCGAATACAAATACAAAAGCCGGCGATCCGTACATCGTCTATTCCATAGCTATTCGTAAAATAGAGGTTGGTGGCTTGAACAATAAGTTTGTTCAAGTGACTACTCTACTCGAATAGCACGACAATGAAATGGTAGCTTGGGTGATCCCTCCTTGTCAAGGATAAATTTTTTTATCCGGGGACATAGAAGGGATCGCGATGAACAAGCGACCGAGTTGAAGTGGGAAGTGAAGTTTCCCACCTTCAAGTCCAATGTGCCTTGGCGGTGTAGACACTGTTAGCATGACATATCCGATGGAAGCACCTGAAGGCTAGCGCAATGGATGAACAAGTCATGGATGACTTGGAGGGATCCGAGAGGTGCAAGGCTGACGGAGGTGGCTAGAAGGCTTAGGTCTAGGCTAAGGGTGGTCTAGCAAGTATGGGGGCACCATACTTGGGTTAAAACCTCATGTTTGAGGTGTGCCAATGACCGTGTCATATGGCGATCGATGTGAGTCAACTAGGGTTTGACGTGAAGTGTCCTAGCAATGATCGCCAAAGGTGGACAATGATCGATGAGCTGAGCAGCCGATCGATCGATCGTAATCACCGACCGGGTGCTCGAGAATTTAGGCACATAATGGAGTCTGACTCGACTGCTGGGGTTAGCAGTCGAGTGAAGGCTCGATCAGTCGACTGATGGACATGAGTCGACTGATGTCCTGTCCGTTGGATTTTTCCAGCATGGATCATTGTCTCACCGCAACAGTGTCATCAGTCGACTGATAGGCGAAAATCTAGCCCAGTTGCAGGTTATAAAGGCAGCTCGAAAGGAGGGTTTTATAGTGATTTCTTGAGCTTTGTTGAGGCGATTTGCTACTGCAAATCAGGGTTTTTAACTACGATTCAAGCGAGCATTCAAAAGAGTTTTGTGTAAAGTTTTCTTTGCATATCTTGTTGTATTTCATGTGTATATTGCTTGTATTTATCTCTTACTATTGTAAGATCACTTGTATGAGATTTCTCCGCCTCCGACTTGTGTCAAGGTGTGTTTATTAGTTGTGTGTGATTGGCATCGCTAGAGCTCTTTAGAGCTCGATCCGTGGAGTAGGAACCGTTCGGTTCCGAACCACGTTATATGATTGTGTTATTGTGTGCTTGTATTGTTATTGCTTTATTTCTGCTGCGCTAACGAAGATTTGTAGACAAGCACGCAACGAAATCCATCACGCAACGAATCGACACTATTCACCCCCCCCCCTCTAGAGGTCAACGTTTCCTCTACACAAGGACTAATAGTCATATGAGAAAGTATATGACACTCATATAATGATCCATGATACTTTCTCATGGCAGGTCATTCAGTATACATTCTCCAATGTATACCCTTGTGTTAACTTGATATCTCATATCCATGACTTGTGAGATCAATTCATCGAGTTGACCTACATACTAGTCTCTTCGCATTAACATTATCCCTGAATGTTAATACTTGACTAGGAATGATTAAGAGTAGTGTTCTCTATATCATCCCATTATCAATTCAACCAATCAATTGATATAGATAAGAACCTTCTACTCAAGGACGTTATTATACTTAGTTATTTGGCATCAATACAAGTAAGTATAATAACCATAAATAAATGTCTTTATAAATAGGAATATGATACAACAAGTCCATACAACAATCATCACATGATTGGCTCTAGGGCTTTCATTAACAGAGAGGGTCGTTAGTCATCCTGCCTCCCAGGTTACTCATGGAGGAGCAACTGGTGTGAGGGCAGAGCATTTGTTGTGCCGCACTCTATCACTATTGACGGTGGTAGTTGGAGTTGCGTGCAGTTGTCTTAGGTGCGTGGTACTTGACTACTCATAGGTAGTGTCAGTCGGAGTGGCCAGCAGCAGGGACTCCCATTGTGTAGCGAGCTCTTTACACTCATATGCTACTCGTTTATACTGCTCACTCGGCCACTCTAGAGCAATGGTTGGTGTTGAGTTGGGATAGTTGTCATGTCGTGCCACCTAGGCCACACTGGGGTCGTGGTAGCGAGTAGGGGTGCACAGGCATGATCATGCATGCTGCATTGTCGTATCTTATGGCGTTTTGCATATTGTCGTGTATATACATATATGCATGTATATATATGGATGATTATGATTAGTATATATATAGATGCAGTGTATATGTATGCTTACTCTAATGTTGCATTTGTATGTACTATGCTTGCTATATTTGTTTGTACATATTTATACATGCTATTGCATTTGTATATACTATGTTTGCTGCATTTTCTATATAATTGTTGGTCGATCTCTCTGATACCTTCGACCCATATCATGATATAGTGTGAGCTAGTATTACTCTTCATGTTGTATATTGTGGATATATGCTCAGGTTGGATATATGTAGCGTAGCAGACTTTCAGGTATGTCTGCACTTTATGTTGTTCATTTTGTTTAGGGATTATATGCATGTATTTATATATTATGCTGGTGTATACCTGATGTACCTGTAGGTTATATTTTTGAATTACATGTGATATTTGATATATACATGTTCTCTCATATTACCGTTGAGTTATACTCACCACCACAGACCCTGGGTTTTTCTGTCGCCCAGGTAACAGGTAGAAGTCTTCGTGACGGCTTGGAGCATCGCTGGCTGGCATCGTCTCATCTCAACTCCAAGGGTCCAAGCTTTTGTGTTTATCATTGGTGTTTCGTTATGGTATTTAGTTTTATATGATGATTTGTAGTGTTGGACACTGCTGTTGTTGTACCGTTCTTTTTGGTTTTGTTACGACATTTTCTTAATTTGGTGTTAGTCATACCGGTATGCATGGTGTGTGGTTTGTATTGTAGTTGTGTTAGTTCCGTTGTGTTTTGTTATGTTGTTATGTTTACATTTGTATATGTTATTGTTATTGTGGGCCCAAGGGCCTTGTATAAACAGGATATGTTGTCACGTATAGGGGAGATGTTGTCCGTTTGATTTTCGGTTCGGCATACTCTTGGGGCGTGACAGCTAGTCCAAGGCAATCAAAGATCAAGCAATCAAAAGCTCCATGTAAAGTGTTTTTCTTTACTTGTATTGCATTTCATATTTTTTATTTGCTTGTATCCATTGTATTACTTAGTGTAATCATTTGTACGAGGTTTCTTCGCCTCCGACTTGTTGTCGAGAAGGAGTATTATTGTTTAGTGGTGTTGGTTGCATCGCTAGAGCTCATTTGAGCTCAATCTGTGGAGTAGGAACCTTGAGATTCTGAACCATGTTGCATCCTTGTATATTTGTGTTTGTCTTCATTTTTGTTATTGCTATTATATATATTCCGTTGCACATAACAAGTTTTATAGAGACGAACACGAACGAATTCCATCGACGTACGAAATCGCTATTCACCCCCCCCCCTCCTCTAGCAGACATCACGGTCCCTACACTCATCCCATAGTTGTTTCAGCTCAGCAATCAGTGGTTGCATGTAAACATCTATTAACTTCTTGGGATTATGAGGGTCAGGCACAATCAATGTTAAAAATATATACAGTGTTTTCATACACATATCAGGTGGAAGGTTATACGGAGTTAAGATAATTGGCCAGCAAGAATAAGTTCTTCCTGATTTGCCAAATTGAGCAAATCCATCAGCACATAAACCCAAACTGATGTTTCGAGTCTCATTCACAAACTCAGGATATGTTCTATCAAAATTTTTCCACGCCTCTGCATCTGATGGATGACACATTAGTCTCTCCTCTGTTTCATGATTTGCATGCCAAATCATGTGTTCAATAGTGACATTTGATGCATAAAACCTTTGTAATCTAGGAGTTAAAGGCAAATAAAATATTTGTCTGTATGATTTACATCGCTTATTACGATTCGATCTCGTGGTACTCTTGTACCTACATTGATTATAGAATTTACAAATCTCTAAATCTGTATTATTTCTCCAATATAGCATACAACTGTCTCTGCAAACATCAATTCTTTGCACTGGAAGACTTAAATCTTTCACAAATTTTTTTATACTGTAAAAATCGTTGGCCATTATGTGATCACGCGGTAATACTTCTCCAATAACTTAAACGAAATCATTAAAATAATCTTTGGACACATTATGCTCAACTTTAACATTCAATAATCTTGCAATGAGAGATAATTTAGTGTGATTGTCACAACCATATCATACGGGTTCATTTGCAGCTCTCAACACTTCTTGAAATTTGAGATATGGTTCATTGTATACATTTTCATGAACACCAGTTACTTCTACCTCCTCCAATGGCGATGAATAACTAGTATACATGTGTTTAAATGTTTAAGGATAACTAGAACTTATAGCGTTCGATTCGGTATTCAAATTATGACCAACTGCATCAACTATCATCCTCTGATATGAATTGAATTGATCATAATATCGATCTTTGATCTCCACTAACTGTCCTTTGTATGTTTCGTCCAACCTCTTAATCAGATATGAACGGTTCACCATGACATGTCCAATTATAATAATTTGGAGTAAAACCAAATTTACAAAGATGTTCTCAAACTTTATCACACTGGAACAATTTATCATTATGATATTTTTTGCATGAACACCTTAATTTATTCTCATCCATAAACTCAATTCAAAAATTGTTTCAGCCCAATAATAAATTCATCAGTTAAACCACGACATTCTGATAAATTCTTTTTATACATCCAACTTCTTTCTCTCTCCATTTGTTCTGTTTTCAAATTTATATCAAGGATTAATTCTATTTTTTCCATATTCCATCCATATTAATTTAATAAATTTATACACAAAATAAATTTTTCTAGTGCTTACTGTGCTTTTGTATGATATTGAATTATAAACTATAACATATCGAACAAATATTATATATTTACGGTAAAAAAATTACTTAAAATCAAATATTAATTATATATATTATATAATGATAATGTGATAAATTTTAGAATATACAATATACCTATCCTTGTGGAAGCAATGGATGAGCTCACAGTTGAAGACTTCACAAATAGGAGGATCACCTGAAGGATAAAGTACAACAAATCTATGAAAAATAAAACATTAGTTTTGTATTTATATTACATATTACTAATTTAATTTAAATAACATGTTGACTCTGTTGTAGCCAAGTACATGATGCGGAGGGACGGAGTTGCCACAACAGTTGTGCACGATCCAGAGGCAGCATTGAACCACCCAACTGGGGCACGGCAGAGCCTAAAACAAACGCTCCAGCTGGGGCGACGATGAACCACCCAGGTGTGCAATCCATGGGCGACGATGAACACCTGCGCGCAGTCGTCGCTATTCCCATATGACTTGTGGCGGCGTTGCGGACGCGGTGCCAGTCGTGGCACCTCGTGGCACTCTGGCGAAATCCGCGGACACCTTACCTCGCGGTAGTTGCTCCGGCGGTGGAAGAGGGAGGCATACTGATCGAGCGGCATAGAGAAGCGCGTGAGGAGGGATCGAGGAAAGGAGAAGGGGATATTAATTAGGAAAAATCGACAATGATTTCTAATTCATTGCAATATTCATTGCCAATTTGACGACGAATACAGTATTTGTTGCCAAGTAAAATGGCAACGAAAAAATTTTCGTCGCTAAATTTATCGTAAATTTTGCAACGAATTATTAAATCGTTGCAAATTCTACGATGAATTTACATTTCGTCGTAAAAATCTGCGACAAATTTTATTTTCCGTCATAAAATTGGCGACAAAAATTAAATTCGTTGTCAAATTAGCGACGAATATTAAATTCGTTGCAAATTTCTTAATTCCCGCCATTATTTTTTTTCCAAATAATTGAAAGTGTCCGATGAAAATCTTTTGTCGCCAAATTTGTCGAAAAATTTTCAACCAATTTATAATTTATTGCAAATTTTTGTAACGAATTATAGATTCGTTGCAAATTTACAACGAAAATATAATTCATTGCAAAATTTTGCAACGAATTCATAGTTCGTTGTAAATTTTCCGACGAATTTATATTTCGTTGTAAAATTTTGCAACGAAATTAATTTTCCATTGTAAATTTGCGACGAAAAATCAAATTCGTTGCAAAACTGTGACGATATTTGTGACAAAATTTAATTTGTTGCAAATGTAAATAAGTTTGCAACAAAATTTTTTTTTGTTGGAAATTTCGTTACTAATTTACGATGAAATTTACAATTCATTGTAAATTTTGTTATAAATTTATAATAAATTATTTTCATTGTCAAATTTCTATTTTATTGTATTTTTTAGTGTTAGTTCGGATACATTTGTGCCGTGAATCTTGTTCGAACTGAATCTCATATTTAAAAAAAAAATGATAAATACCATCAACTTGATATAGTTATAATTAATTATATGTCTCGAACAAAAGGATATATAGGTGAATTTCCCCACCGTGAAAATTAAAAGGGCTTGGCGTGGAGGTCGACGACAGTGCATGCATGCATCATGCATGCACTGCCAACTGCTACGTATCTTCAACCACCAGAACCCTACCGATAAGATCATGTACAGACATATAAATATATATATGGTGCGATCAGGGCAATGTTTGTTTGCTTCAACGACTTCAATGATGAGAGGATCCATGGGGGTTGAAGAGAGATCATGAGCAGTAGTGTTCTTGTCATATCGGCAGTTGGGGCATTGCCTCACATGGTGCATCTCAACTTCCAAGCCATGTACATGTACATGGGGAGGAGCCCACTCCTGTTTGCCCTTATTTATTTGGATCTATATCCATTCTAGATCCTAAATCGGTCCTATTTAAACGAGTTTACTAGGTTGGTATTTTAAAAAATATTTGGATCGACATATATTTCACTGGTATTTTAAAAAAATATATATACCTTTCATTTATATTAAAAAATTATCAATCAAATTATAATTGATTGTTATTTTTTAGAAAAGTTTATCGACCATGCATTAATTACCAATCAAGCCTTGACAAAAATTTTTTGACCGACAATTTATATTACCGGCTAAAAGATTAAAATTACCAATCATTTTTTCCCCGATAATTCATTCTTTTCTTGTTGTGAATTTGATCGAGTTGAGAATGATAGTGATCGGACCACTAAACACTACTTGCAATGCTTGTTCTTTTTTTTTCCCTTTCACCACGACATGCTCTAACATCAAATTAGATATAATTCTTTATTCAGAATATGTATGAGAAAGTAACGACTAAAGTGAAGACTAGGTTTTAGTGCAATATATATTGAACTAATTAAAGATATGTATGAAAAAGTAATGACTAGAGTGAATACTTCAGACGGATTAACTAAAACATTTTCAATAAAGATAGGGTTAATTACATCAATGATCAACTTTAAGTCCTTATCTTTTTACACTAATTATGGACGAACTCACTGTACACATTCAAGATATAGTATCGTTGCGCATGTTGTTTGCAGATGATATTGTTTTGGTAGATGAGACACGTGAAGAAGTAAATGTTAAACTAGAATCTTGACAAAAAATATTAGAAGCGAAAAGTTTTAGACTTAGTAGAGTGAAGACAAAATATATAGAATTTAAGTTTAGCAATATTAAACACAATGAGACAAGTGTTAAGATAGGAGATGACGAGTTGTTTGGAGCTGAGAGTTTTAAATATTTAGGATCATTTTTGCAAGGTAAAGGAGAGATTGAGGGAGATGTCTCACATAAAATACAAGTAGGATGGTTGAAATGGAGAAAAGTGTCGCATATTTTATGTGATCGTGAAGTACTTCTAAAATTTAAAGGGAAGTTCTACAAAATGACGATTAGACCTGCTATGTTATATGACATTGAATGTTGGACTACGACTCGAGCACATGAGTAAAAGAAGAGATCACAGAGATGAGGATGCTAAGGTCGATGTGCGGACGTCGACATACGAGGATGGAAAAAATAAGAAATAAGAGCATTAGAGGAAAAGTCAAAGTTGCATCTATTGAAGAAAAGCTCCGAGAGACACATTTAAGGTGGTATAGACATGCACTTAGACGATCAATAAATGCTCCAATTAGGCGATATGAAATAATGACAAATATACACATCAAACGAGGAAGAGGAAGATCAAAAAAGACTTAGTTAATAACAATAAAATAAAATAAAATTTACTTATATATAGATGATAATATAGTAGGGGATAGAGTCCAATGACATAGAAGGATCCATATAGCCGACCACATCTAATGGGATAAGACTTGATTGTTGTTGTTGTAGTAGTATATAAATTGACAACGTGATTTATTCTTTTTAATTAATATATGTTTCAAATAAATTTATCTACAAACTAATTAAATTAACTCAAAGAACTTTATCCTATTATTTATATATATTTTTCTACACTTTGCAATAAAAATTTATTGAATACAATAAAATAAAAGGTTAAAAAATAAGATCATGAAGGTTTATCAATAAATATTGATAGATATTTTAAATTAAAAAAATATCCAATTATATATGAGCAAGGTGCGTGTCTTGTCTTAACTAGTTGACTAATAAAAATTAAATTATTGATTAATTGCAAACAGTTGCATCATGTCCTCATCCGGCTCCACTCGCATGCCACTAATTGACAATGATGATGACTTAAGATTTTTTTTTTTCAACTCTTGAATTAAGAAATTAATTAAGTTTATTTGGCTTACTCAACTACTTGTTTATTCTCTAAACAAAAAATAATAATAATGTTAGCTAGTTTCTCACAAACAATTAGGGTGTGTTTATTTAAGTGTTTATTGTGTTCTTTACAAGGTCACGTGGTTTAAAAATAACTTATAAATATTTTTTCCTATAAAATTGATATATTTTTTATCAACTAACCTTCATGATTAATTAATTTTTCTAATTATACTTTTATTAATTTTTGCTTTCTATACATCTCATCCAATTTTACTCATTCTAACTTTTAGAACATCATTTTAATTTGATTCTCGATTTCTTTCTAGCACGGGCTCAAGGATGTGAATATTAAATTTATTAATCGAGGCAAAGAGCAAATGTAATTGTAAAAATTATGACTTTCATCCTTACTTTTCACTTAAGAAGATGGTAACCCTAAATACCTTCCGCATCCAATGGAAGCTGTTGATTTAGGCCACACATTTTCTTAATCGTCTATCGACTTGTCTCCCCATAAGAGTAGATCGAGTTTAATTGTAATCTTTAATTGTAATATACATGTAGGCAATCATGCATATATATGATATTCAAATTTGGATCTCTTACTTTCAATCTTAATCATCTTGCTTTCTTTAATTGTTATGTTAATATATAGATATTTCACAAAATTTAAATATATATTATGATACACAATGATGATTTTAGATAATAAAATGAAAACTAAATCTTCTTCATTTTTTTTTATAGCAAACTATTTCTTGTAAAATAATTAATATATAGTTATGACTTCTTACGTACGAAATAATGTTCACTATAATAACCCTTAACGAACCTTCTTTAGCATTGAACTCATGAGGACCAAACTCAGTAAGTAAAGTCGGATAATCAAACAAGTTAGTTAGGTTAACCTAGTTGAGGGGGTCAATTATATTGGTCTAGACAAGTCGAGCGGATTGAATAGTCTAAGCAGGTCAATGGTCACTACAACAAAAATTTTAAAAGATAACATTTTTTACCGTTGTCTATGATCCAAAAAGACCGTGATAAATCAACGCATTGAGAAAGATATGACACTCAAAAACAACGGTTAAAAATCGTTGTCTATTCCTTAAATCAATAATAGTTTTTCACCGTTGTCTTTGAACACCCTATCTTTCTCAACATGTCAATTTACTATAAATTTTTTAAGTCATAGACAACGATTTTTCACCGTTGTCTTTCAAAACAAAAGAGAACATATAATAGTTATCTTTGAGTGCTCTATCTTTCTCAACGTGTTAATTTACTATAATTTTTTGAGTCATAGACAACGATTTTTAACTGTTGTCGTTTCTCAACACGCACTAGAGAACAATAAACTGTTGTCAATATACAGTATTGTGTTTTTAATATATATCATACAACAATATCAAAAAAAATATAGAAAATATATATACAAGTGCACTTGTATAGCAATGTGAAGTATAAGCTCATATCATCCCATTTTAAATGATCACCCTTAAAAACATATATACACAGTACTTGTAGCAAAATAACTACACATTATATGCTCAGTACTACACCAAAAGAGTTATGAATAACCAAAACACTTATAGATTATAACATCTAACCAAAAGAGTTATGGATATCTAAATTTTTTACTCATCAGGTATGTGATCTTGTATGCATTTAAGTCACTCTGAACATACTTCATTAATTTCCTTTACAGCTATCACAACTTTGCGAATTGTATGTGAATAAATGAGTGAAAATATAAACTACTGAACACTTTGAGTATTGTGATAATTAATTGCACAAATTATTTTAAAAATAGGTTTCAATAAGAAAATTTAAAAATATGTCTAATCTATTGGTCACAGCAAAGCTTTGTCAATGGATGTGGCACCTTCAATTATCTCTCTCATATATCGCAAAACGAAATAACCGCACTATATGCTCCATCCGATTAAAGGGAAGCATGTGTTGAAAAAAATGGTAGTAGAAGTTAATAACTTAATTGGAATAACAATACAAATAAGGAGAAGACTACAACCATTAATGAATGTTTTCTAGAAGTATAATAGCACTAGTTGCAAACTTGCAACTAACATGATCCAAGTTAAATGGTTCTCTCTCAAGGAATACAAAATATTTTCTAAACCCAACCAACTGTATTATGTGACGAAAAACTCATAATAAACGTCAAACTACAACAGGTTTCTAAGCAAAAGAAATGCATAATATCAAGATATTTTAGTTACTAGAAAACATATCTTGACTATTTTCCACAAAAGTTGTTTCTTCCCATATTTGTCAATATCTATGTTGAATAGTTTCAAGGCATTTCATATATTCATAAGAGATTATACACTTTTAATTCATTTAGTATACAAGAATCTAGTATTAAAATAAAGTTTCCAAACTTACAATTTCTCTAAAAATTTTAGTTAATGAAAAATGTGTTTGAGAAGAAAAGAAGAAAAGTGCAGTAGTTTAATTCTTTTCAACCTTTTTTAATACAAAGTGATGCACGGTCTATTTCCAAAGGTCAAGGTACTAACCTATAGAGCTACCAAATCATAAGGTACTAGCAAATTATTTCAACCGGACCTAAATGAGCATACACTAGCATTGGATGTTTATATGCAGGAAAATATCTAATTTTTATCAATCTTATTACATGCAGTTCTATATTAGAAGAGATGCATTTATAACTTATGCTTCTTTTGAATCCTTTAGTTCTATGATTATAACCAGAGGTTCCAGTAGCTCATAAATAGTTGAAAAAAGTTAGATAATGTTCAATTGCTCCACAAGACTAAAGCTGAGTGAAATATGAGAGTAGATACAATTTAATTGACCTGTTTGAACTAATAAGGATTCACAAAGCCTATAAAATCATCAATAGCCTTCCAAGTAGTGCATAGTTTTATGTTTGATAAGTGTCATTTATCAAAAGATTCCAAGGACTCAAGCTAGGTCTCTTAATTCATTTGGAATATCTTTGGGGTTGAGAACTAAGATAATATGAATAAAAAAACAATAATACATTCATAAAAGATAATTATGCAGATTCAAAAGGTAATGGTTGATTGAATTATTGCATGAAAGAAATCATAAGTTCCAACAAAATAAGAGGTACAAAAATCCAACTCACGTCCTTCATTTTTCTTAATAGCATGTTTCATCACTATATCATACATTTAAAAAATAAATGTCTTAAAATCGAGCAATTCAATAATATCATTAGAGATTAAAGATACCTTTAAAGTCTCAACTTCGTTAATCGCATCCACATCACCATCACTGTCTATTTTCATCTCATTTGACAGACCATGATCATATTTTAACTCATCTTCATGTAAGGTAGAAGGAAACTTTACACTACAACTTCCCTTCTCATCATTCTCAAGCTCACATGTCTTTTTTGAAAATCATTCACTGGATCATTTATCCAATTAAACCTATTGAGTAACTCATTACTCCATTTTTCATTGCATTATTAATTAATCCCAATCTCGATTAATCGAGATATATCGATAACCAAATCATTAATCACTTAATTAATTAATCACATCTAATTAACCTAACTAACTAACAAACAGAGCTTAATTATTTTAATCAAACTTAATAAAAGTAATACCATTGATAGGAGTTGCTCTCATGACCGGTGAGGCAGGCTGCAAAGGAGAGGGCAACGACCGTTGAGGCCAACAGCCAACGATACTGCTCGTGCGAAAAAGAAGAGGGCAACGGATAAGGGAAGGTGGCGACAGAGTCTGGCCACAATGCGAAGCAGGCCACGACAGACGAAGGCAAGCCGATACTGCACGCGAGCAAGAGGGGATGACAGAGCTACGACTGGTTAGTGAGATGGTCGGAGGCAAGTCAAGCTCGCGATGCTCAGCGAAGCACGTGAACAGGAGGGCGACGACAACGTCATTGCTCGCAACAGAGGCGATTGGGAAAGGTTGCTCGGGAAGGAGGCGGCTGGCCGCGAAGCTGCTTACGACGGTGAGTTGGGCAAGGAGTAGGGTTGCTCGCGCCAGAGGCAGCTAGCCACAGAGTTGCTCACGACGAAAGCCCTACAAACGACGATGCTACTTGTGGTAGAGGTCGAGCTCCTCCCTAACCTTGGTGGACAACGCAGAGAGCAAGTGACCAGTGTTAGGGCAATCTCTTGTCGTAATATGGTTTTGATGGTGTGGCAAAGGGTTTAAGTTAGTTTGATATGTTGATTTGATATGTGCGTTGAAGTCGTGCAGGACTTAGTAATTCGCACATGGAGCCGTGGCGAGTTTCACATCTCATGACTCGTGCCTTGAGTCGGTGAAGGATAGCTTTGCGGAAGCCGTGCGCTTGGAGCATCCGAGGGACCGCCGGACGAGAAGCTTGGAGTGAAGCCGGAGGAAGTAGACTTCGAGGCAAGAGACGCGAAGGAGCATTGCAGAGTCGTGCGCCTGATGCTGCCGAGGGACGTGGCTGCGAACGAAGAGAACTTCGAAGGCGAGGGACTCCGAGGGATGAGAGTGAGCGATTGTAACCCGGGAATGGTAGCTCTTAGGTGAAACTTGGTCATTTGGCCAAGTGTCGGATGGGTTTTCCCGACACCAGTCGACTGCCATGTTATGGCAGTCGACTGCTCTAAGTCGATGGTTCGATCGACTGGTATAATACCAATTTTAGTGCTTGGCGGATCGCTATGGATCGGCAATGATCGATGTGATCGGCGAATCGGCCAGGAATGGCAATGACCGATGGCATTGTGCACGGGCATAGAATGGAGTTGACTCAGTTGAGCACTCGACTGATCGAGCATCGATCGATGGTATGATCACGATCGATGCCGCATCGCTGGATGGTATCCATGGAAAGCAGTATTAAAGCATGACGATCGATCGAGGGTATCACGACCGATCCTAGAAACCCTCTTCCTCTATAAAAAGGAAGGGGATGGGGCTTTGGGAGGTTAATGCTTGAACGCCCAACTACTCCCAAAGTGCCCTAAATGATTTCCCACTCTTCTACTTGCTCTAATCTTCATTCCATTGTAGAAGAGTGATCTTTGTGTAAAAGAGGTTACCTCCACCTAGCTTTGTGCAAAGGAGAGATCTAGTGGATAGATTGCGGAGTGATTCACCGTGGACGAATCGGACCGTGGATTAGCAGCGTAGCCGTGAACCACGTTACATCTCGTGTTTGTATTGCTTGTCTATCTTTTGTGTTGTCTTTATTTGTATTTGTATTTGTATATTCCGCTTGCGCTAACGTTTTGTAGACGAGTAAAATACGACATCAAACGAAAGAGGGCTATTCACCCCCCTCTAGCCGGCCAATCGATCCCCTACAAGTGGTATCAGAGCCAGGTTGCTTGTCACCGGACTAACCGCCGCAACAAGCTCTACATCTCAAATGGCCGGCTCAAACATCCACCCACCGAAGTTCGACGGCGAATTCTCTTGGTGGAAAAAGAGAATGGAGATATTCTTCGAAACCGACTTTGAAATTCTATTAATAATGGAAAACGGGTTCGAGTTGCCTAGGAACGAAAATGGGGAGTCATTGGAGAAATCAAGGTGGAGCAAGAGGCAAAGAGAAGAATATTTGGCAAATTCAAAGGCCAAGCACCACCTATACAATGTACTCCCCCAACAAGAAGTCAATAGGATAGGGGAATGTTCTAGTGCTAAGGAGATGTGGGAGAAGCTAGTTGAACTTCATGAAGGCACTTCGGAAGCCAAGCTAGCAAGAAGGGATCTCCTCCACTCCCAACTATCAAATATTAAGCTTGAAAAGAGAGAAAAGGTAACTTCCCTACATTCTAGATTTAAAGAAATATTAATTGGGCTAACAAGTGTAGGAGAAAAGCTCTCCAACCGGGATATGGTAATGAAGGTCATAGATGCCTTTCCCCGGTCCTCAAGATGGAGCTCCATGGTGGATTCGTTTTACATCTCCAAGAACTTGGAAGTAAGTACCTTGGAGGAATTTTTCTCAACAATGGAGCTCCACGAAACTAGGCTTGAGGGAATACAAGAAGAGCCTAGAATTCAAACCTCAAGAGGAGTAGCCTTGATGGCAAATAAGGAGAAGAAGAAGATAGAGATCCCCTCCTCCTCCGATGATGAAGCCTCTACCTCTTCCATGGATAGCACGGAAGAAGCCTACATGGTAAGGAAGGTAAGGCGTGCATTTAAGAATTTTAGATTTGATAAATCTCATGATAGGAATAGAAGACCAAGGGGGAAGATCATTTGTTACAATTGTCAAGGGGAGGGACACATAAGGGACAATTGTCCCCTCCTAAACAAGAGCAAAGAGGAAAGGAAAAAGAAGGAAGAAAAGAAGAAGAAGAAGGGGAGCAAGAAGAAAAAGGAAGAAGAAAAGAAGGCCAAGGAAAGAGGAAAAGCCATGGCTCTCAAAGCAAAGACATTGGATGACCTTGCTTCCTTATCCTTATGTCTATTCCAACCTAGCACTAATGACTCTTCATGACTCGGATTGCTCCTCCTCCTCCTCAAATGAAGAATCAAGCTCAAGTGGAGAGAGCTCAAGTGAAGGGGGAGCTTCTACATCCTCCTCATCCGAAGAAGAAGAAGAAGACATGGAAACTATGGTAACGAATGCCTCTCCTAAGAAAATAGTTTCCATAATTTCTAGTTTAACTAGGGACTTATTTGGAATGAAAAAGAAAAATAAAAGCATGCTTGATCAAATTAAGGCATTAGAAAATAAGCTAGAAAATGCATGCTTAAATAATAATGATATTTCTTCTAGCTTAAATGATGCATGTTCACATGACTATATGCCTTTGGATGTTAATGATGCATGCATAGAGGAAAATAGGGCTTTAAGGGAAAAGGTAGACTATTTGACAAAAGCCCTAGAGAAATTCACTATTGGCTCCAACACATTGAACATGATTATAGGGAGCCAAAGGGCAAGCTTCAACAAAAAGGGCCTAGGATACAAAGAAAAGAAAAATGAAAAGGCCTATAAATGCCTAATTGCTAGGGGACAAGATGAGAAGAAAGTAATAGCTAGGAAATGGATCCCCAAGGAATACTTAGTGAACCCAATAGGAAAGAACTTATTTTGGGTTCCAAAATCCATCCTTAAGGGTTAGGAAAACCCTAGGGTAGTCAACCATATGGAATTGACCTATATCATATTTTGGTTGACTTAGGATGGCGGGACAATATTTTTAGAATAGTGTTGGGTGATGATAATGTGCCTATAAATAGATAATAATGCTTAAATCATGATGATTAATGTAATTGCTATGTATGTTTGAAATCATGATTTATGATTTTAATATTTGGCACGTAATCATGAGAAATAGGGTTGAATCATGCTTTAGGTGATACTTTATTTATTATCATCATATAATACCTAATGCATGATTATTATTTAATGAATACATGTATTTCATGATCATAATGTGAAATTAATTCATATATGTCATTATGATCATGTAGGTTGTTGGGTTGATACTTAACCATGATAAAATTGCATGAATACAAGGGTTAAGTATATACAAATACCCCCTAAGATGCATCTTACACTCACTATAGGCTAACTTGATTGCAAACTTAGCATGGGTGAGATGTTAGGATGATACAAATGTCCACTAGTGCCTATAGCATTTAGATGGTCATTTAAAGTATCAAAATAGCAATAATAGACTAATCATGGGGAATGCTTATGTTTAATTTATAGACATATTTTCCAAAGATCATGGTTGGATATTTCATATGTTTTCAAAACAATTTCTTACTTTAAAATACATGTATTCATGTTTTGAAACAATTTGATGCAAGACTAGGTGTTAAAATGGATACTCTTATAATCAAAAACCTAGTAGTTTTTAAAGCTTTTGGATTTTTGGCAAATACGTGGAAATATGATGATTTTTCATGAAAACATATTTTTCGCTGATAGATATACTTAAAAGAAATGTGTTCCCCAAATCTCATGATTTTTCAAATTTTCTGGAATTTTTAATGCATTTCTGAAATTCACCCCAGAAATTAGAAATCCCAAAACAACAGGCTACGATCAGTCCGAACCACCGATCGATGACCTGAATATCAGACCAGTAAAGGCTGAATTCCGATTTTAAATCAACTTGTGGTATTTTCTTTCTATTAGACTTGATGTCATGTGCTTTTAACTTAGTGATACTCTTTTTTATGGTGTCAAAGGGGGAGAAATGATTATGTTTAAGTTAATTATGATAGGGGGAGAAATTAAGGGGGAGTTTCATGGATTAAGAGGGAGTTGCATGTTGCTATATCATGTTTATGTTTACATGCTTTCTTTCCTTTAAAATTTATATCAAATGTTTTTACCTAACTTAAACAGATTGCCACACATCAAAAAGGGGGAGATTGTTAGGGCAATCTCTTGCCGTAATATGGTTTTGATGGTGTGGCAAAGGGTTTAAGTTAGTTTAATATGTTGATTTGATATGTGCGTTGAAGTCGTGCAGGACTTAGTAATTCGCACATGGAGCTGTGGCGAGTTTCACATCTCATGACTCGTGCCTTGAGTCGGTGAAGGATAGCTTTGCGGAAGCCGTGCGCTTGGAGCATCCGAGGGACCGCCGGACGAGAAGCTTGGAGTGAAGCCGGAGGAAGTAGACTTCGAGGCAAGAGACGCGAGTCGTCGCTGATCGCTTAGGGGCGTGGCGCGGCGAGAACTTCGAAGGCGAGGGACTCCGAGGGATGAGAGTGAGCGATTGTAACCCGGGAAGGGTAGCTCTTAGTTGAAACTTGGCCATTTGGCCAAGTGTCGGATGGGTTTTCCCGACACCAGTCGACTGCCATGTCATGACAGTCGACTACTCTAAGTCGATGGTTCGATCGACTGGTATAATACCAATTTTAGTGTTTGGCAATCACATGGAGACAATGATCGATGATGTCGGCGATCGCCCGAGGAATGGCGGTCGGTGATGGCACTATCGCAGACGCGAGAATGGAGTCGATTCAGTTGAGCACTCGACTGATCGAGCATTAGTCGACTGATGGTAGGATCAGTCGACTGATGCCAGTACCGTTGGATGGTATCCAACGTGGAAAGCAGCCGTTATTGGGCAACGGCTACAGGACCAGTCGACTGATCGAGGGCATCAGTCGACTGATCCTGTGTCAACGGGAAGAAACCCTCTTCCTCTATAAAAAGGAAGGGGATGGGGCTTTGGGAGGTTAATGCTTGAACGCACAACTACTCCCAAAGTGCCCTAAACGATTTCCCACTCTTCTACTTGCTCTAATCTTCATTCCATTGTAGAAGAGTGATCTTTGTGTAAAAGAGGTTACCTCCACCTAGCTTTGTGCAAAGGAGAGATCTAGTGGATAGATTGCGGAGTGATTCACCGTGGACGAATCGGACCGTGGATTAGCGGCGTAGCCGTGAACCACGTTACATCTCGTGTTTGTATTTCTTGTCTATCTTTTGTGTTGTCTTTATTTGTATTTGTATATTCCGCTTGCGCTAACGTTTTGTAGACGAGTAAAATACGACATCAAACGAAAGAGGGCTATTCACCCCCCTCTAGCCGGCCAATCGATCCCCTACAACCAGCAGATGGAGACGCGCAAATGCATGAATGGTAGGCGATGTTTAGCCACGATGTGCAAGCAAAACGGTGGCACAAAGAAGAGGGCTCGCACAGGGGAGAGAGTGGCGGTGATCGGAGAAGGAAAGTGGCGATGAAGAGGAGAAGAAAAAATATGTTGCAATGAGGAAGAGAGATAGGGCACGAAAGAGGAATGGAAATAAAGAATAGAAACTTAGGGGGCGTTTGACAGCATTCTCATTTTCTGTTTTCTGGAAAACAAAAAATATTTTTTTTTGTTTTTCAGTTTTCCAAAAACTTCTCTCTCAGAAAATGGAGATGGAAAACGCCAACCAAATGCGTTTTCTCGTTTTCTCAGAAAATAAAAACAGAAAATAGAAAATTTTCTCTCTACCAAACGTTTTGATGTATATAACTTAGGTTAATCAAACCTATTAACTCTTCACTTAATTGATAATCCTCATATCATAAGATAAAAATTCTATTTAAATCCTAAAAATTCCTAAATAATTATATAAGTGAATTACATAATTATTAAATTTTATTTTAGCCTAAAACAATTAAATTATGTTCATTTCATTACCACCTGGAAGCATTTCTCTAAATAAAAAAGAATGTATGTGAATCTTAATTTTATCGCTCCAACTATATTTGACTTTCAGATTATACAATTTAACAATGGTTGATAACTTATAAATTTTGTATATCCTGAATATAGATTATACTTGCCACACGAACAAGATATTGCATTAAAATCACTCGAATTTTGTATTGCAAATTGCAAGAACTCTACTCCAATTGTATACTCATATAATAATTTATCCTTGTAAATCCATTCTTTGTCCATTTTAGTACATAAAAAATCAATTGATAATGAAATAAACCTTCATAATACTTAACACCAATAAATTATATTAGTCACTAACAATATCAAAACTTTCAAAAGAATAAAATCGTTGTCTTTGGGTTCACACCGGTGGAGAAGACGAAGGTGGTTGAAATGGAGAAGACGAAGTAGAGAGAGCAAGTGAGGCGAGAGCAAAGCAGGAAGCTTTGGGATCACACCATGAAGATGAGGCTTTGGGATTGCACTGCCGGAGGAGTATTTTCTGAACGAAGGGTTGTGGTTTCGAGTGTATTCTTCTTAATTAGGGTTAAGACCTTTCATTTATTTTTTATTTTTTTTTATGATTACTAATGAAAGTCACACATGTGTTTCAATTTCTAGTGCGAGTTTTAAGACGAGAAAAAGACAACCATTATAATTTCATTGACAAAGATTTACCGTTGTATTATTATCACAACAATAATAATTTTTTATCATTGTACCAAACGTTGTGAAAATATTCTCATTAACAACAGTTCATTGTATTGTTGTCCCAACTGCTGTTAAGATAAAAAAAATTAAAGACAACAATTTAGAAAAGTCATTGTAAAATGCATTGTTGATTAATAAAAAATGTGCTCAACGATAATGGATAGTATAAAATCGTTATTTTTTATGTTATATAGACACTCAAAGATAACGATTTATCAAAAAATATTATCTTTTACTAAAATTATAACAGTTTCTCATAAAACTATTGTCTTTACGGTGTTATCTTTTAGTATTTTTATTGTAGTGGGTGATCTTGTGGAGTTGAGCAATTTAATTAATTAGACATGCGTGTTGTTGATCAACTCAATCCAGACATTAAATATTCAAAAGGGGTCAAGCAAGCCAAGCCTATTGATCTAGATGCTAAGTAAACAAGTTGACGTGAGCCATCTAAGGGGGCATTTGATTTGAGGAACGTTTTTAATTTCCGTCGCATTTTCTTATTTTTCAGAAAGTGATTTTAGATGTTTTTTATTTTCTAGCCAAATGATATCTCTTTTTCTAAAAAACGAATTTAAAAATTACGAACCAAACATGTTATTTTATTTTTTCAGAAAATAAAAATGAAAAATGAGAAATCAAATGCTACCTAAGTTGTCAGTTATGTCTTTTTCTCATTCGTTGCTATTTATCATACAGTTAACGATGAACTATCCAATAGCGGAGTCAAAAATTTCAATCGATCCAGATTAATATCTGGACTAAAAAATGACCTCGGATTAATAATGAAATTATAAACCGAGTCAAAGATTTTTATACAAACAAAAAATATTAAAAAAATTACCCGAGCTAAAGCCTAGGTAAAAAACATGCATGGCTCCGCTCTTGGAATTATCTTAATTCGTGGTAAATAATTTAATAAATTTTTAAATATTTATTTATTAAAAAGACTTAGCGACCATTTGTAAAAGTTTGAACAGTCAATCTAGCGCTTTTTATTGGTCTATCTCATGACCATTGTGAGAGAGATAAATTACAGAGAATCATATAAGTTTTGATGTGGTGGCCAAGATACAAGGGGGAGGATCATATGAGTCTTAATGTGGTGGCCAAGATACGTGGGGTCATCTGAATTCAAAAAAACGCTTTAGACCTCCTCCGAAATCGACCCATATCATTTCTACAAACAATGTCGTGTCTTAACCACCATGCTATTCTCGTGGGGACAAAGACTTAGCGACCATCGAATTTATATTTCTTCGTTAAAAATTTAATAAAATTAAAATGCAAAAATATAGCAACGACATTTATTTACGTTGTCGCTAATATTTTATTTTTTTTATAAAAAATATTTTTTTAATATTTATTATTTATTATTATTATTATTATTAATTAGTGACGAATTATTATATCGTCGTTAAAATTTCGTCATGATTTTACTAATATCTTACAGTGGGAGTGAGATAATATGTCAGCCAAGTCAATTTTATTGAGTCAATTAGTCCAACCATGTCAATGTTAATTAGCCAAGCATGCTAAATGGGGCAAACTAGACGAGCACGATGAAAGATGAAACGATCGAACTAAAGATCGATCCAACAGTCAAAGCGAGCTAATCATTGTTGAAACAATAATGATGCCATTGTCTGTTCTCATATATGTAATATCTGCATCAGCATTGCTATCTTATCATTCCATATGTCTTTAGTTTGTCGAGCGTCTTCTAAAATCAACAATATAATTAATTTAAATATAAAAAAAATAAAATAATACTATATCATTTTTTATTTAAAAAAACTCTCTTTTTTAGTATTATTATATATATAGCTATAGGTTCCTACAACACAAAGTAATTTTTTTTATCAATTTAATAAAAATGATTTTATTATTATTATAGCAGCTATAATATTGCTATTATATACATTAGTAATTATGTCCACAGTGGATACTAAGCTAATCGATTTTGTAGTAGCTATGTTTATTTGTTCAAGAAATTTTAATTAAATTTGGCTAAATTGATAAAAAAAATTTTAATATAATAATATTTTATGTGTAATATTTTTAAATAAAATGGCTTAAAATTTTTTAAAATCGATTAGCTTTGACATATTATAATAACTATCCCTAGTAGATATAATCGTTTTTGTTTTTTAGATATAAAAATACAATAAAGCGTCCTTTTGATTTTTTTTTTTTTTTTTGCAACAGAAAAGTACACTTTTAACGAAAACAATAACGAGGGCTTTTTTTTTTTTAAATTTTTTTACCAGGATTAAGAAAAATAAAAGATTAAACCGGAATTTAGGCCAGTTGAATCATAAAAACTAAAACCGAAACTGAACCCAGAACAAAACAAAAAACACGATGCCTTTCATCACGCTGCTGCAGTTTGTTGACTGCGAACTGTGAATGATATTTGTCAATATTAATTAAGAATCATATTGACAGCGACAAATTAAATGGTGTGGCCTATCGATTCTTTTTTTTAAGAATAATATCTGTCTCATCTTCTCTGTTGATTGAGTCGGCCATTAATATTAATATGGTTTCACTATTTTCAGTGTCATGGGCAAAAAATATAGATTAATTCTACATCCAGCCTTAATTTGAATGTAAATTAAAATTGTAATTCTTTCATTCATTAGAAATGGTCATTTTAAAATAACTATTTATTTCTTCGATAATGTGTATTCACTTTTTTCACAAAAATATATATTCATTGTCGAGGTGGATTAATAGAATGGGCTTTGGTTATAAGAAAATAGATGGAAGACTAGAACAACGTTGCTATCGGGCAAAGTTAAATTTCGATGTGAAATTTAAGATTTTTATTCGGATTCAAATTTTTTTTATTTTTTTAATCAATCAATCGAGAGACATAACCTCTTTAATTTACCTCTCTTCGTCGTCGAAAAACTGACGGTGAACCTCAATGATATGCCACGAATTGCATTTTTAGGATGGTAGGGAATTATTATTATTATTATTTTTAAACAAATATAGCAAACCCAAGATGTCGATAGGATTAATCTCCGATCCTATATCAGTTTAAAACTCGATGCTTGTTCCACTCAAACCATTAATTCTGCAGTGTGGCATGACTTAACAAAAATCTCTGTGCAAGTACGGTTAAAAATTTGATTGAAAATGAAATGGAGACTTTCATATTTCAAAAATATTTTATTTCAGTTGGAAGTTTCATAATTTATATTGAATTATACAAATATCTATCTATGCTTGTAAATTAAATATGTATAGATATATAAAATAAAAACTCTTTGGCATGTGCATCCCCATAAGAGATACTAATATAGGATCCGATCCAGATTGTTCTTGTGGAGATGACGTAGTGATTAAGGTACGATGATATTTGCAGAAGTGGCATGAATCGATTCCAGAGGAGGTATAAAATTCTTTCCTAGATTCAGATGATCCCTACGTATCTTAGCCACAATGTCAAGACCCATAGGACCCTCCGTAATTACTTTCCTCACAATGGTCGTGGGGCAAGCCGGTGGAAGCCGTTAGGTTGACAGTTCCAATCTTTTGCAGATGCATATGCAGAGGAATATAGGATCCGGATTATATTGAACTCGGATGACTTATATGCGAGTGCAATTTGTGCGCATTGAATGTTGGATTGATTGAGATAAAATTTGTCAACGAATCACCTTATGTTTTATCACCCGAATTCATTTTGTCGTTAAACACATGCATTATTCAATTATCGATATAAAACGGTTAGATAATTAATAGTGATTTTGTAATTGCCCAGACGAAATGACCGATCATTGACGTATGGTTGGTGACTGACGTTTTGAGCTAGCCAAACAATGGCAATAAATGACTTTTACTTTGCCATTAATTCGATGTTGTGTTTCAGAGCTATATAAGGAGGTTATGATCTTGGACAGAAAGCAAACAACACAGATGAACTCTCTAACTAATTTTGCTCCTCTCATATTCTCTTTCTCCCTGCTGAGAAACTTGCTCGGTAGCTCCTCTATATAGTGTTCAGTTACATGTTCAATTTATCGAGAACAATTCATGCTTAATTGTGCATGCGGTCATATATATTATTGAAAAACAAATGTATGTAGTAACTTTAAAGTATTGTCAAAGGGAATAAATCTATTTTAAAGAAACTATATCATAAACAAGTCTTTACATCTCTTTCCACTCAACTTGCCTAGCTTAATGGTCCGACACTTTGCAACTCGGTACTCCGTAGCTCGACACTCAACTTGGCTAACTCAATAGCTCCCCTCTCGCTTGATGAATTGAGCAACACATGAATACATTGTCTAGCATTATTGGGATAGTCACAATGGAAGAAAGAACATTGATACAATGGAAGTGTGTATTTATTATTATTATTATTATTTTCACAATGTTCCTTCCATATCATGTAATATGTACATTACTCTAATATTGATATTTTCATTAACATCAAAAGTCACTTTCACATGAACCAGGCATCCTATGGATCTGTTGGTAGTTTTAACATCTAATTAGAGATTATCTAAGTAATAATAATTGAACGATGAAGCTGTAAAAACTGAAAAGAAAACTTACAACCTTCGTCCGAAATCTTCTCGCTTCCTTGTATTGGACGTCGTTTCTGCTTGCGATCTGAGGATCGATCACACTGGAAAGAACCTCCTTCTCCACGAGACAAGATCCGTCAGCGCCTTGGTGTTCACTGTTCTCTCTCTCCGACGGCAGCCTTTCGGCGTCAAAACCCTAAACACTCCCCCTCATCTTTGGACGCACCACACCCCCTTATAAAGGGGGTGTTACTATACTGCACGAGTCGCCATTTCTTATGACGACTTCATGCAAATGCACACATATTGCAATCAAACATGTGCACGGTTACATCTCCCACTCGTCCAAAGTATGTCACATAGATAAAATGGTCACATAGACCAATAAGAGGTATTTAGTCACATAGACCAAATAGAGTCGGAGTCATTAGTCCCAAATGACTAATAGAAGTTTCTAGTCATATAGACCAAAATCATGTCGGAGATTATAGTCCCAAAAGACTAATAGAACAAAGATCAATAGTCACAAAGACCATTAGAACAACCAATTCATACTTAGGAAAATGACTCATGCGACAGCAAGCACACTGAGCAATCCAATGCTATGAAAGTTGTTACACCTTACATAGCTGCTCACAGAGCGATCAATGCTAAGAAAAGTTGTTACGCCTAACTTAGCCGCTCTACAAATGGTGCATAACCATTCTCTGAATGACACATAGTCACTCACCTGATGACCCATTGTCATCCTCCAGGTGGCTCCCAGCCATTTTCCAGGTGGTACTGAATCTTTCTCCTGGTGGTACTTAATCGTTTTCCTGGATATAATGTCTTGCTATTCGCCCAGATTAAATAATTTCCATTTACACCAATATGAACATCTCTAATCCCTCATAATGACTATCAAGTCAAGAGCATGTTCTATATTCTTAATATTCACAAACATTTCCATACATAACAGAAATGGGTCGACCAGTGAATAATTATCAAAGGATGTAAACATATTTAATCTTCTTTTTTAGTGTGAATCCATTCATTTTAATCAGTCGCTTTCCTAGTTATGTTCCATAGACCGAATCATCCATAGTCAATAGGTTTACATGCTAAAGTAGCAAACCCTGATTAAAATTTCAAGCAGACACCTAAATAGTCACAAAGGGCAAACGCTGAGATCAACATATAATCTCAAAAGGGCTCACATAGTAGAGAAGCAGGGATTCATTCTCCTACTACCCTTATTGTCGCCTTAGCACACGTGGTATGAATCACATGCTACGATGTTATTCTCTTTATCAATAAAGAGCGCATGTTTACCTCAATATCGTACAGATTTTGATCCAGACATTCCAAATGTCTAATCCTGAATTCAACCTATGAATTCTAATCTGGCTCATAAACAGGTATTATAAATGTTGGGAACATTTATTTCGATCACTTTTCTTAAATGATCTTATCTTGATACATATATCAAGACGACTCCAACTTATAGGTATGTATCTCATACATATAACTTCCAAAGTTATCCTATAAGTAATAGTCTTGACATAACAAATAGAGATGATTGTCCATGTGAGAGGACCAATCACTACCTGTCAACATGCTCACCGAGATCTTATCAGAATGTAACATCACATACACTGAATAAATTATGACTTGCATTAAAGAACAATCAAATTACATTATCTGATTGTCATTACAAAATTGTTACATTCTTCGAAGTCTCATAGATTTTACATGCTCATTAAATGACTCTCTAGTCATTGGCTTAGTAAAAGGATCTGCAAGCATAGCTCGAGTAGGGATATACTCAAGAATAACCTTCTTCTTAGCAACAATATCCCTGATAAAGTTGTATTTTATAGAAATATGCTTGCCCTTGCTGTGATATTTGGGATCCTTGGAAAAAGCTATCGCAGCTTGACTGTCACAGTAGACAGTCACTGGACTCCCACTGTCTTCAGCAATCTTCAGATGCTTTAGGAACCTTCTTAACCAGACCGCTTCTTGTACAGCTGCCGAACATGCCACATATTCAGCTTCCATGGTTGATAAGGCCACACAGGGCACATTTCTTGTCGCTCCAAGAGATGGCGCCACCATTCAACAAGAACGCATAGCCGATGTAGATTTTCTATCATCCAGTCCCACAATCAGACCGAATATCCCTTCAGGCTCATATCCGATCCTTGATAACAGAGACTATAATCTGTCGTCGCTTTCAGATATCTGAATATCCTTTTTACTGCCTTCCAGTGTCTCGGTCCTGGGTTTGACTGGAAACGGCTGACTAAGCCAACAGCATAGCTGATATCGGGACGAGTACACAACATAGTGTACATTAAACTACCAACAGCACTGACATATGATTTTTTATTCATCTCGGCTATTTCATTTGGAGTTTTGGGACTCATACTCTTGCTCAGAACAGTACCTTTCACAATAGGTGTCTGTTCACTGTTGCAATTGGACATGCTGAAATGTTGTAACATCTTATTTATATAAGACTCTTGAGACAAACCCAAAAGTCTCTTAGATCTATCCCTGATAATCTTTACTCCTAAGATGTATTCAGCTTCTCCCATATCTATTGTGTCAAACTGTGATGAAAGCCACTTTTTGACTTCTATCACAAAACCTATGTCATTTCCTGCAATCAGCATATCATCAACATATAATGATAAAATGACATACTTTCCTTTATCCTTCTTCAGGAAAACGCAATGATCCTCATTGATCATTTCGAAACCATAAGATAAAACCACTTCGTTAAATCTTATGTTCCATTGTCTTGATGCTTGCTTTAGCCCATATATAGATTTCTTCAATCTACATACTTTATCTTCTTGGCCTTCAGCAACGAAACCTTCTGGTTGAACCATATAGATTTCTTCATCAAGCTCACCGTTAAGGAAAGCGGTTTTTACATCCATTTGATGTAACTCCAAGTCATAGTGAGCCACTAAAGCCAAAATGACTCGGATTGACACAAACTTTACTACGGGAGAAAATGTCTCCTCAAAGTCAATACCCTCTAATTGGGTAAATCCTTTTGCAACTAGACGAGCTTTGTATCGGTTAATCGATCCATCAGCTTTCCTCTTTATTTTGAGAATCCATTTATTCCCAATAGCCCTTCGGCCAGGAGGAAGATCGACTAACTCCCAAACATGATTCTTAATCATTGACTCCATTTCTTCAACCATTGCAACTTTCCACCTTTCTCCAGCTCTAGAGGTCAGAGCTTCCTTTACTGACTGAGGTTCCTCATCGTCAACAGGGAGTGTTATCATTGCCTCATTCTCAATATCAAACCTCTTCTTAGGTTTGATCTTACGAACACTTTTCCGTAAGTTGGGATGTTGAGAAGTCACCCCGTGACTAGGCAAAGTACTCCCACTGGGTTGACTAGTTCCAGGTATCCCACTTGACACCTGTCCAGTTGATAACGACTCTTCTTCCTCAAATAGAGGAACTGTCTTATCAACTTCACCTCTTGTTGGGAACTCAGTTTCGAGAAAAGTGGCATCTCTTGAATCCAATTCAGAGATGGTTCCATCTGACATCTCACCTATGAAAACATAACCTTTTGAGGTATCAGAATATCTTATAAAGATACACTTCTTACCTCTAGGTCCTAATTTTCTATACTTGTGAGAACTGTCATGAACGTAGGCAGCCGACCCCCAGGGTCTCAGATTTCCCAAATCTGGTTTTCTGCCCGTCCACCGTTCATATGGGGTAGTTGGAACTGACTTTGAAGGCACTTTGTTAAGGATATAGGCTGCAGCTAATAATGCATCTCCCCAAAAGGAGATCGGCAAATTAGCCTGCGCCATCATAGACCTAACCATTTCGAGAAGAGTCCTATTTCTTCTCTCAGCAATCCCATTTTGCTGTGGAGTTCCAGGGATCGTTAGCTGTCTAATAATCCCTTTATCATTACATATTATCTTGAACATATCAGACAAATATTCTCTACCACGGTCAGTGCGTAAAGTCTTAACCTTACGTTCCGTTTGATTCTCAACTTCGTTCATATAACGAATGAAGCAATCTAATGCTTCAGATTTGTGAGAAATCAAATACACATGACCGAAACGAGAGAAATCATCAATAAATGTAATGAAATAAGAAGCTCCATGTCTAGCCCTCACATTCATTGGACCACAAATATCCGAATGAATCAATTGCAATGGCGACTCTGCCCTAATAGCCTTACCGAATGGTTTCCTAATTGCTTTTCCAGCAAGACAATGCTCACATATAGACAAGCTAACCTTAGCTCGAGAGCCCAATAAGCCCTCTTTAGCTAATCGATTCATGCGATCTTGTCCTATATGTCCTAATCTAGCATGCCAAACATCATCAGTTATTTCTGCATCACTAGTAAGAGCAATATTTGAAAAACAATTATCAATCGCACAATTGTCATTTGGTTCCACATCAAGAACCATAAAACCATTCGTTAAAAAACCATAACCGATTGACACTGAGTCAATCTTGAGTTCAACACACCGACTGTAAAAATTTATACAATACCCTAGATCAAGAAGACAAGTAACAGAAACAAGATTCCTCCGAATCTCAGGAGCATACAAGACATCATGTAGAAACAAAGTTCTTCCACCCCGAAGGTTAAGTTTGCAAGTCCAATTTGACTTCAACTCTTGCATTGTTTCCTACATATATCCATTTATTGCCACCGGTACGTGATGCAGATCCACATATGTAACTCGCTCCCGAAGCTACATGGTTGGTTGCTCCGAATCTATAATCCACAAAGGATAAGAATCACCAACAACACGTAACTAGCAACAAAATGCTCGTAAGACAGATCGGAAGTTACCTTTCTTGGCTCGGTACACTCCCGAGCATAGTGACCCTTCTTGTCACAATTAAAGCAAGTTACCTTGCTTTTAGGTTTCTTCCCCGTCTTCTTGTTCTTCTTCTTCTTGATTGGGCCAGTCCCATTTACAGCTGCAACTTCCTTCTTCTTTCCCTTCCCTTTCTTGAACCATCTCTTTTTCTTGGATCCAGATGATCCAGCAGAACCGGCAGCCAAATAGGCTTGGCCAGAAATCCTCGCGGATTCTACTCTCTCCGCCTCAAGTTCTACATGGTGCGAGACATCAGCGAAAGTATTAATACTCTCGCTGTGAGTAAGGGTCTGCTTCATGGTTTCCCAAGAATCTGGAAGGGATCGAATGACTGCCTGAACCTGTTGTTCATCCGTCAGCTCGTGACCGGCAGTTCTAAGCTCTCGAATCATATTCGACATCTCCCTGAGATGTTGAACCATAGTGACATTCGGACGCTTCTTGTAGCTATCGAACTTGATCGTTAGCTGTCGAAGTTTGCTCAGACTGACTCCGCTGTACTTGTCCTTAAGGGCAACCCAGACAGCATGAGCTGAAGGATACGGCTCATACTCAAAGACTAGGTCATCTATCATTGAACTAATCAAGATGCCCTTAGCAGTGGATTCTTTCTTCTTCCATGCCTTGTAGACATCAATATCTCGTCTGTTTTGTGCAGTGGGACCATCTACAGGTTCTACCATGACCTGATTCTGACCTCTAGAACTTCTTGTTCCTCAAGTACATACTGTATCTTGAGGTGTCAGATCTTGTAGTTATCCCCATTGAGTTTCTCACCCTTATTGAGTTCAGCTATGATGTTCTTAGTTGCCATAACCTAACATAAATAAACACATTATTTAGTTATTCAGTGTATGATTTTATGTATGTAATCTACAAACTGACTCAATGTGAATTCGATTTGGTTTACAAAATCAAGTGACAATCCAATTCTCACTCATCATTTGTATGTTCCAATCGAATCGACTTTGATCAATTACATTACATACATCCCATCTTAACATGATATTATTAAATGAACCTATCATTTAAATTATACTCAATATGAACAAATCAAAGAGTAAAAATATCATGCACATGTAGAGTTAACAGCATAATATGAACATGTCATTAAATTAAACTTGCTGTACATTGTCAACAAATAACAAAAGATAACTCTACTAAGAATGTTACATATAACATTCTTCCTACTCATAACTTAAAAATAAAAACCTAAACAACTAGATAGATAATCATTACTCCCACTAGGACAAACACTAGTGCAGTAATGATCCAAACATGCCCAATCTTCTTGGGCTGAACTAGGACATCCCCCGTCGAGATGCTCTCAAGATGATGCCAGGATGCAGAATCTTACAGGACACCTTTGAAGCGATCCAAAAGGAAAGATCCCATCAGGGTCCTCTTCCGAATCATCCTCTGGATCATCACAATGCACCTCACAGGCCTCGTAGTGAAGCAGTTCAGCGCATAACTGGGTATAAGAGTTGCGTCCCTCATAGCGCCCCCAGATCTCATGCACAATCTCACTCAGGTGTTGTGGCATTGAGCGGACCAGAGCCCAAATTCTGTAATTGTCCAGAATCGGAAACTCCTGCATCTCGAGTCTCCAGAACAATCTATCAAGCCTCCCGATGTGCCACCCGACTCCATGAGCTGAGTCATACTCTATCCCCTGGATAGCCTCTCTCAGCCGATTACGCAATACATCGCGTCTAGTCATAGTGGTAATCATCCGTGCCATCTGAAAAAATTGAAATTAATTAAGTCAGTACAAAACCGACAAACCAGTACATATACCGGCTTAATTCAATTTATATATATAGGCATGGATCTATCATAATAAATCAAGAATAAATTTCCTTGATTTTATGGAGGACAGTCGACTGACTTAGACCAGTCAAATGGTACTCTTACCAATCGACTATCATCTAAGTCTAATCGATTTAGACTGTTTTGACTCGACTTTTTATGTGAAAACCAAAACTCCTTTATTTCTCTCCGAATACCCCAGGCACTCGAGTGAAATAAACGGTTGTTTAATTTTTCACATTATTCTTAGCCATCAACTCTAGTTCATTTTGTCTATCTGTAAGTTATTTATTTCAAGTACTAATTGCTCCAAACAATTACTTGATTATTAAGTTATGAGTCAAGTTGACCAAAGTCAACTTAGTCAACTTCTTGGGCACTTACTGTGGTGCCCGACCACTTTAAGTGAATACTTGACCGGTTCAGATCAGTCACCAAACTGATTACTTATGCTAACCGGTCATATTGCAGTAAAATCACCCTTTCCAGGGCTAAAACCGCCATTTCCAGGGGTTAAACCGCCCTTTCCAGCGTTAAAACCAACTCGCTCTCTCAAACCGCCTGCTTGGCGACCGCTCACGGGCATAAAACCACCCCGCAAGCGAAAAACCGCCCCGACAACCGCCGCCATGGCGGCGGTGAAACCGCCGGCAGCGGGCAAACCGCCGGTAGCAAAACGCTCGCTTGAGTGAAACCGCCGCCAGAAAGCGCCAGCGCAAACCGCCTGGTAGACAAACCGCCGCCAAAGCAGAGAGCATTGTTGGTAGTTTTAACATCTAATTAGAGATTATCTAAGTAATAATAATTGAACGATGAAGCTGTAAAAACTGAAAAGAAAACTTACAACCTTCGTCCGAAATCTTCTCGCTTCCTTGTATTGGACGTCGTTTCTGCTTGCGATCTGAGGATCGATCACACTAGAAAGAACCTCTTTCTCCACGAGACAAGATCCGTCAGCGCCTTAGTGTTCACTGTTCTCTCTCTCCGACGGCGACCTTTCAGCGTCAAAACCCTAAACACTCCCCCTCATCTTTGGACGCACCACACCCCCTTATAAAGGGGGTGTTACTTGCGCTGCACGAAGTGCGCCATCTGCGCGCACTTCATGCAGCACCGTGCACACATTGCACCGAAACGTGTGCACGATTACAGGATCCATCGAGCCCTAGAGTACGAGAAGCTCCTTTTGAATCGAGGCGACTAGTAAATGCATCGTGCCCTCAAGTTGAGCTAACAAGAGGTCAAGCTTTTTAATTACCATTTTGATAATTTTTCTTATAATGAAAATATCTCCTCTATTAATTAATTCAATACAAGATACAAAAGATAAGTATAAACACGACACGTGTGAGTATCAAAGTATTATTATTAATAAGGAGAAGAACTTAATTTAAATTATTATTATTATTTTCCTTCGACAAACATCAAATCAAATGAAAATCCAAGATTATCATGACTTTTTAAAAATAAAAATAAAAATTGAAAAATAATTAAAAATTTGGGTTTAAAAATAATATCTAAAAAATTGGCTTTTTAATATTTCAAGTAGTTTTTGATAATTAAAAAATTAATTTAAATTTTAAACAATATACATAGGAATTTAGACGAAAGATTTATCATGTTCTATATTCCATAAACCATATTAAAAAAAAATTATTCCTATTTATTCCTTGTCGACACATTCCCTAAGAAGAATAACTATTTCATTTATTTTTCAGTTTAATTCAGCACATCATAATAGGCAAATTTGGTTGTTTAAAAATCCCATAAATTATAATATTTTTTGAAGCATTTATTCGACATTTTTTTTCCTATTTATTGTTTAAAAATTTGAATTTATCAATCCATTCATTCATCAAATCAAATAGTCCATTGCTCTGGCATCCACAGCGGAAGATATTTAGATTTAAGAATATTTGAAGAGTTTAGGGATATTTTTTCAAATATCCCAAACTCCAAATATCTTCAAATATTCCTAAACTTCAAATATCTTCGAGTGCCAATTCAAAAATGGAGTTAATAAAATCACCAGACAAATTTTTAAAAATATACAAAAAAAAATTATGAGTTGCAAGCGTGAGGGCCCACTGCATGCTGCACTGCTTTTAATTTATTATTATTTTAAATACAATTTCCACTATCACTTTGATGCTACCGTGTTTTTAATTTTTTTAAAATATTTGATTGTTAAAATATGAAATTTAGAAGTGAGATATTTTATGATCGAACTCATAAATATTTAATGTATGAAATATTTTATTATGAAATGTGAAATATTTAAAAAATGAGATATTTTGTGGAAGTGAGGATCGCAAATATTTGATAAAAATATTCCCTTTCAGGATAATTTTTTCAAATATGCGTGAATAATAAATATATTATGAAAATAAATAAATCTTAAATTAATTATGAAAATCGATGAGAGAGGTGAATTGTCGGAATTTAAGTCCCGGATTTTTTTTTATTTTTCATTGCAATGATTAATTGGAATATGATAGTCCATCCCAATTATAAAAGCACCCTTGGACGAATTTTATCACAACTCTAGGTCAACACTTAGGAAATCAGACAATCAAAAATCGTTGACTTAATCTTAGGTTAGGCTTCACCAAGCATCCGAATATTAAAATATAGACTTCTATTGTGGTAGCTAGGCCATTCAAAAGAAAGATAAAAAAACGTGTTTATTTCACTTAGTAAGATAGGTAAATTTCTCTAGTTTCAATGGAGACCAGATTGAATGACCCTCATTCCATAATCTACATAGTGATTATTCTTTGGGTAAGCACTCCATTGTAGAGCAAGATAACACAAGCACAAGGGATAGCCATCCATTAACTCCAGGTCAAATACATTAGCAAAATCAAATGGCGTTTCCAACCTGTCGTCGACCATGCGGCGAGTGCTATGAAACTCACCATAACAAGAGAGAGAAATGACACAGTCAGGTGACATAGATCTTGCTCACGAAATATGAGATAATCTTGAGGTTTTATTCATATAATAAGAGCTGCAGCCATGGACTCATGGGTTGAAATACCTTTCTAATGAATTTCATCTGAACTTCCTAGGGTAACTTGGATGAATCTTCTTAAAACGGATGCTTTATAAGACTCAACTTGTTTTTCACTGATAAGGTTTCATCACAGTGGCTAGCATCCTGAAGCTGTTCAGGGCAGTTACCACTTGGTCCATTTGGCCTGTCGCCTTTCCATGGATAAGCACTGGAGGGCTAAAATTACAGCCTTTTGTCGCCAAAAGAGAGTAAATGTAAGCGTGATTTAAGACATAATTATATAATACTTATGACCAATACAATGGGTGAAAAATGTTTGAAAAATATTTTACCCGTAAAATAGTGAAGTTGACACAAAGTTTAAAAGTGAAGAAAAACTTCAATGTTTTTGCTCACTTTGTATCAACTTCATCAATGATGATTGCTATCAAAAGATAGACTTCACCAAGATTTTCTAAAATGATTTTAAAATATTTTTGAAAACCTATATTGGATCATGTTCCTTGGGCTTAATGTACATGGCTTGAACATAAGCTTTTCCAATGATCCACTAATAATATAAGATGAGTTTAGGTTCATCTAGATGCAAAAACTATGCACCTTGAACTTAACTCATATCCTAGCATCTCACATGTA
This sequence comes from Wurfbainia villosa, assembly GCA_025175895.1. NCBI lineage: Eukaryota > Viridiplantae > Streptophyta > Magnoliopsida > Zingiberales > Zingiberaceae > Wurfbainia > Wurfbainia villosa. Next base: position 23,692,999 of record CM045997.1, on the reverse strand, counting down.
TCTAGGGTGTATAAATACATATACATGTCAATGTGATGTGAGATGTGAGTTTTGTTCATCCTAATTTAGGGTTTCATGCATTTTCTAAGGTAACCCTACTTGATTCCCTTATACATGGGACTTCAAGTTATGTCTAGTCCTTAAAATCAATTTTAATCAAATTAAATGCATGAATGATCATGACATAAAATGATAACATGATTAAGTATGACCAATGATTATGATATCATGACATATGATAAAATTTAAGCTTCCATGACATTTATCCCTAATCCTAAACATACTCATGATATTTTATATGATAAAGATTAATATGATGTCATGACATGTTTATATGACAAACAAAGCAAGACAAATCAAATGTATAGGTATAATAATACCTAAATTTTAAAGTTAATTGCCATTTGTTATTATTAATCTCATTTTGCCATATTATCAATTATTCCCAAAGTGTGCCTGTAAAATACCAGGAAAAAAAAAAGAAAAAGAAAAAAAGTATGGTTAGGAGTTAATTACATCTAACCTAGCTTAAGGAATTTTATTAACCTAGATTTAATTAAATTTAGGGTTAATGGTTTATTGGGTTTAAAGCCCACCCCGTTAAAAACCACCCGACCCGTTAACCTATTAAACGACCGCCGCTTCCTCTTCTTCCGCTACGACACCGCCTCCTCAAGGCGAGCATTTCGCTGCAGCGGTAATAAATCGGCCACGACTCGCCTGACGCCTTCCCAAGCCTCGCTTCCTCTTCTTCCTCACACGCCATGCAGCCTCGCGATCTCGCCTCCACGGAACGCCGGCCGCCGGACGACCTCTCCTCGCTGGTCTTCTCGCCTCACGACTCTTCCTTCCGCAAGCAGCAGCCGGCAACCTCGACCGCCTTCCCGGGACGGCTGGAAGCGCCGATTTGGGCAGTGGAAGCGAATAGAATCGCCGGTCGGGAGAGAGGAGTCGCAGCCACTGACAGTCGGTAATAGGTAAGGATTTTCCTCCCTACCTTGGCTGAATTCTACAATTTCGGTGCTCCCTTGTTGATTGAGCATGGGTTTGTGAAATAGGGCAGCGACGGGTGTTCTTGAAGTCTCCGGCGAACCGAGCGGTCCACTGTCGTTTGGAGTCGGGGAAAGGTGAGCACCGGTTGTACTGCTTCCTATCTTTGATGTCAATTAGTTGTTGCCATAGATCCCTCTGCTAAGGTCGAGTTCCATGTAGGGCAGTGGTTTCGGTTGGTGAACAGGGTTGCCGGTTGTTGGGGATTTTACTGCCGACGAGGATCAACTTCGGGTAAGCACGATTGATTTCCTATTTGTGCTGTGAATTCCATTCGGTTGAATGGAATGATGTGCTGTGGCTATTTCTCCTGAACTAATCGATAGATTTTTGGGCAGTGGCTGTTTCTGGAAACGGTGGAATTTGGGAAAGGTTATACTACCGGTGGAGGTTCCAAAACTTGCCAGTAAGCAAGCCATTTTCCGTTTTGGTTTTTGTCAGTGTAGGTCAATTCATTGTTGCCCTTGATTTAGTTAGTTAAAAATGGTTAAATAGTTAGGTATCTAATTGGTGGAACTGGGTTTGAATTAATAATAAGGGTTGGTCGATGGTGAGGTTTTGTCGGGTGTTTGAAACAGTAGCTGTGTTTGGGCTACGAATAGAGATGTGTATCGGTGTGAATATAGGTTAGATTAATACTTAATTTGTTGGTGATCCTATTACATCAAATTAAGTATAAAAAGATTGAATCTTCGTGAGATTGACTTTGTTAAGTCGGATATAGAATTGGATGAGGGAGTTAGCACTTTTGCTAATTGAAACCGATGGATTTAAAAATAAATGGTCAAGTCTGGCTCATTGGGGTTTCTAAATCGTATTCGATAAGGGATACGAATATGTGGATAACGTAGTAGCTAATCATATTATTATTGTATGCTTTTACTAAATGATAATTGGTGATATTTACAGGACGTGGATACGAGACGGGTCCGCGGCCGCGAAGAGTTTATTACTACGAGCATTGACAGCAGGTAAGTAATTTCCTACTGGTCGGGTAGATGTAATGATTTCCAGATTTAGACATAGATATGAACATGTTAGGTGTTCATATTACCTTGGCCATGCTCTGTTTATCGTATGCTTGAACTTATCGTTGATATATATGTGTGCTCGATTATTGATAACACATATTCCCTAGCATGATCTAGGAGTTACAGATGTGATGTAAGTAGGTCTAACTGTTTAGTAGGGTGTAGATGTTAGAGTACGAAGGATGACCTAAATTGTAAATTTGGCAAAAAGGTCCTCTGTGGATAAGTATGACCCTAAATGTAGGACTCACACTCTATAGCAGTGGTTGGTGTGAGTTGGGACAGTTGTCATGTCGTGCCACCTAGGCCACACTGGGGTCGTGGTAGCGAGTAGGGGTGAGCAGGCATGACCATGCATGCTGCATTGCCGTATCATATGGTGTTTTGCATATGATTATATATATATACATACCTTCTTGTATATATATATATATATATATATATAAATGATGATTAGTATACATACAGATACAGTCTATATGTATACTCACTTTGATGATGCATTTGTATGTACTATGCTTGTTGCATTTGTTTGTACATATTCATACATGCTACTGCATTTCCTGTATGGTAGTAGGCTGGTACTTGTATACCTGTTGGTTATTCACGGTGATACCCTTGATCATACTCAGGATATTGTGTGAGTTAGTACTATTCTTTTATACCCTATGATGTGGTTATATGCCCAGGTTGGATCAGGATAGAGTAGCTGACTGTCAGGTATGTCAGCATCGTTGTTGTTCAGTTTATTTAGAGTATGCATGCATATATACCTTTTATGCTGATGTATACCCGTTGTTCGAGTAGATTTAAACTGTTGAATGACATGTAATATTGATACATATATTTACATGTTTTCTCTGATTACCTGCTGAGTTTTACTCACCACCACCGACCCTGGGTTTTTCTGCGCCTGTGTAATGTAGACGCTTTCGATTTACTTGGAGTCATGACCGATCCATCCCATCTCCGTTTTCCGAGTCTCCCGAGGAGTTCGTTTTTCTTATGGCTTGGACTTTGTTTATGTGTTATAGATTTTGGTCCTATGTCATGGACCCTAGTTATTATGGACTTTATCGTGATGTCATGGACTCTATTTGTGTAGTCGTTTTATTTACAGTTTTATGATTGTGGATTTGTCAGGTGGTGTACACCTGTATGTTTTTGGTATGTATGTTGTGGGTATGTGCTCTTTATTTCCGCTGCTGCTATTAGTATTTTATATTATGTTGTTGTTGTGGGCCTACGGGCCTTGTATTAACTCGAAATGTTGCCACGTACAGGGGAGATGCCGTCCGTTTGATTTTCGGCACGGCATACTCTTGGGGCGTGACAACTTTATTGGTATCAGAGCCCAAGGTTCTGCGATGCCATACAATGTTGCTTTTGAGTCGAGTCTTGGATTCTCGGGAGTCGATTTATTTTGGTTTTGTTTTTTTTTCTGAGATGAGATGGACAGTGGCCTGAGCTCCAAGAAGCACGAGGTAAGAGTTCCTGATAACTTATGGTTTAGTAGATATTTAGCTAAACTTGATCAGTAGGTGTATACAATAGAGTTATGACACCTATGCAGACTTGTAGTAGGGTTCGTCCACCGAGGCGACCAATCGGAGTGACCTTTAGGGTTTATACTCCCGGTTATGTTGGCTATGCATTTAGACACTTATACCAGGAAATAACCTGTAGTGTGTTGGTTATTATTCGTAACCGTGGTATGAGTTGACTACGGGAATGACCTGTTGAGCCTGTGAGTCTTGAACCTGTGTCGAGGAGGTGATTTACCTCTGAGAGCCGACTGATACCGAGTCGAAAAAACAGAGGCCAAGTCGTCACATTTATTATGGAAATCAGAGACTACAGTCTTAGAGATTTCCACTAACTGTGCTAGTCGGATCATTACCTGTGGATAATGAACAGACTTGTAGACTATTGTTGATGCGGATAGCGGAAGGCTAGGTTATGGAGTTTCATAGGGAATTTATCCCTGAGTTGTTCGTACTGAGTTGTATAACTTTGAGAGTACTTTTAAGTACTTAACTCATGTTATACCGAGAAAGAAGAATTGTTTGCATACCATTATCGGGATCAAGCCGGTATTTGGTGATAAATGTAGAAAATAATCTTCGGGAAATAATATATCACTTGATCATGGATTAGTGATGTTGAAAGAGTGTATTTCCCCGTGTCACTTTTAGTGACATATTGTAAGGAATTCTTGAGCTTCAAGAAAGGGTGATCGGTTAGTAATAGTGTACTGTGCAGAGTCGTGAGACTTGCGGAGGTTACGACCACTTAATAGCTCAAGAAGATGAATGGATGATTTAAGCCATCCAGAGTTATTGGCTTATAGTTGGATTAGTATGTCGGGATCTTCTACCAGATCCTGCCGGAAGATGTGGGATTGAGACAGGGGTTTAGAAATGACTCCGTACAAGTGTTTAAAAGTTGGAGACCGATAAGCAAATATTGTAGGTCAACTTATTAGAGTCAGAAGTCTCTGACTATTGGATAAAAGGAGCAAGATCGGAGTCATAGACTTTGAGCTATTTTCTGATTATAGAAGATCAATCGCAGATCATCAGAAGGTTCTTGTGGATATCAGCAAAATCAGAACAAAGACTCCGAAGGGATTGTGTGCGTGCAGTGCGGACCATGAAGACACGCGAAGTCAGATTATCCGTTGGAGCATTTCAGCTGTTGCTATTATTGAGCAACCAGTATAGTGGAGGAGGTGTACTTTGAAGATTCAGTTGAAGACTACCAATGGTGTTCCAGGAGGATGATGCACCGTCTCGACAGCAGAGATCAGCACCGAAGATTGGATTATCTGATCAACAATAATCTACTACCTCAGGCGTGGTTGGAGTTCCTTGATACTCCCCTTCAGCAGAGATCAGCACAGAAGCAGCATCAGCAGAAGACATCTTAGAAGATTCAGCAGACAACAACAGTTACCTCCAGATGTGAGTTTATTTGTACAGAGGAGAGAGTATACGACAATGGTCGTATCTATTTTATATTCTACAGTTGCAACTCGTAGGATTTAGTGATGGGATGGAATGATCTAGGAAAAATCCTCAGATCATTCATCGCAGAAATGCGATCGTTTTGTCGCGGACTGTTGGATCTGATCTTATTCTCTTCGGAGAAAGGCGGAGACCTGCGGGGAGCCTTTGGATCGGATCGACAGATAATTGATCGTTCAGGGTATTACTCTAGTTTTACCCTCTGGATTAATATATTGGGAGATACTTGTAGTTTACAGGTATCTTTGTCTAGAACATTCTCAGCTGAAGTAGAAGGGTCCTTTACATCGACTTGTGGGTCGATGGTATCTTTACCATCTGGTGAGATGTGGATCAACAATTAAGAAGTCAAGGGAGGCCCTTAGACTTTGATAGACATATCTTTACTGTAGACATATCCTTACGGATGGTCAAGTTGTTGAGATTATAGTATGATTATGTCTCTCAGATGTGCGTATAATCCGAGAGCATTCGGATGTAGTTTTGGATGAACTCCTAACCTTGTTGTTGCTTAGGAAAGTGGAGTAGGCGATCGAAATGATTGCGGAAATTAGTTCTGGTTTCGAATATCACATATGAGTGATAATTTTGTTGGTATCAGTGTTGCTAAACACTATGGAAATTGGAAGAACGTAAGTTGTGATTATAGGAGATGTTGGAAGGAGATATTTATCTATCCCAGTATTTCTCCTTGAGAAGGATCTAGACCTCTTTGATAAAAGAGGGATGAACCTTTGAAATTATGCATCGATTATCGAAGATGGAATGCGATAATTGTTGAAAGTAAGTATCCTTCGTTGAGGATGAATGATCTACTTAGATAAGCCAATAATGCCTGTGTATACCTAGGGTTGGTTTACGACTGGAGTGTTGATATGGTATTGACATGGCGTCATACGATTATCATTGTCGTTGTGATGATTGATATATCATCAGCCTAGAGAAAAGAGGATGCAGGTGTGTGAAGACGACAATTTCATACTTTGTATGAATTGTATGAATTTTGATTAAGTTGCTAGACTAATTAACGATTTAGTCGTCTTTGGATTTGAGAATCGTGTATCCTTAACACGATTGAATCCTTTTGTGGTTGTTGGAGTTGCGTAACTTGACCACTGTTGGTTGTGGTAGTTGGAGTTACGCACTCAACCACCATAGATGGTGGTTTTCCTTGTATGTTTTGGTTAATTTCGTAGATGTGGATAGAATGCTTGACATTACTATACCACGGGCTTGTTTGACAAAGGTGATAATGGAAATCATTTAGTCAGAAGCTGGTGAAACCAGTTTATAGGACCTAGATGGCGGTTAACTTTTACACGAGTATTAGTTAATCCTTCCGGGGTGGATAAAAGGATGATGTACGCAGATGCGTCATTTCAGGGATCGGAATGATTCCGATGCAGTTGAATGAGGCATATCTTATGCCTACGTCAGTTAAGAAACTACGAGATAGTCTGTCATATACATGACATGACTTTAGTAGTTATTATCTGGATTTGTAGTTGTATGGAGCAGAAGTGCTCATAGAATTTAACAAGCTAATGGGTAGCTACAATAGAGTTGTTGGAACGCGAACGGTTGCAACTTGTGAGATTGGGCGCTATAGTCTCCCATGCACTTACAGAGTGTGTGGTGGAGTGGATTTTGGATGGTAGATGGACTTATCTTGTGAGAAGATAATTTTCTGTCTCTAATATGGATGTGTTCTGGACACGCATCCAATTAAGGAAGAGTTGCTACAGGAAGCACATCAGTCGAGATTTGCTATACATCCTGGTGGTACTCGGATGTACCGGGATTTGAAGCTCTTATACTGGTGGAACGGTATGAAACGGGATATTGCAGACTTTGTTGCACGATGTCTAGTATGCCAACAAGTGAAGGCTGAATATCAGAAACCTGCTGGCTTACTTTAGGAAATTTCGATCACGGAATGGAAATGGGAAAATATTACGATGGACTTCGTTACGGGATTACCCAGAACCCGTAAAGGACATACTGCGATTTGGGTGATCGTGGATCGATTAACCAAATCCGCTCACTTCCTTCCGATTCATGAGACGGACTCATTGGATCGTCTAGCGGAATTGTAATGCCGAGAGATCATCAGATTGCATGGAGTACCATTGAGTATCATATCTGATAGAGATTCGCAATTTACTTCGTGATTCTGGCAGAGTCTGTAGCAGGCCATGGGTACAGAGCTTCGACTCAGTACAACCTTTCATCCTCAGACAGACGGACAGTCCGAACGTACCATTCAGACTCTGGAGGATCTATTGAGATCATGCATCTTGGATTTCGGTGGCAGTTGGGAGGATCACATTCCTTTGGTGGAGTTTGCCTACAACAACAGTTACCACTCTTCTATCCAGAGGGCTCCTTTCGAGGCATTATACGGTAGACCCTGTAGATCTCCTGTGTTATGGGAGGAAGTTGGGGAATGACAGATATTGAGGCCTCAGAGTATCCAGCATGATGCAGAGTTGGTACGAGTGATCAGACGAAGGTTATCTGAGGCACAGGACCGGCAGAAGAGTTATGCGGACCGGAGGCGAAGGCCTCTGGAATTTTCAGTCGGGGACCATGTTTTCCTACGAGTGTCACCCACCAAAGGAGTCAAGAGATTTGGGCTAAAAGGAAAATTAGCTCCACGTTACATTGGTCCATTTGCGATATTGGAGCGGATTGGAGGTGTAGCGTATCGGTTGGCTTTACCTCTGACACTTGCGGGTGTTCACAACGTATTCCATGTATCTATGCTGAGGAAATACGTGCCGCGATCTGACCATGTTCTGAAAGAAGTTCCGATTCCACTCTAGGCGAATGCGACTTATGAGGAGACTCCGGTGCGGATTCTTGGTCGCAAGGAGCGGCAGTTGCGGAACAAAACCATTCGACTTGTAAAGGTGGGATGACAGCATCATACGGATGAGGAGGCTACATGGGAGATGGAGGATACTATCCGAGCTCGATACCCTCATCTGTTTACCTGAGGTATGTGGTTATTTCAGAATATGCTTGAATTAATTTTTGCATATAAGTACAAAATTTGGGGACCAAATTTTAATAAGTGGGGGAGAATGTAAAATACCAGGAAAAAAAAAAGAAAAAAAGCATGGTTAGGAGTTAATTACATCTAACCTAGCTTAAGGAATTTTATTAGCCTAGATTTAATTAAATTTAGGGTTAATGATTTATTGGGTTTAAAGCCCACCTCGTTAAAAACCACCCGACCCGTTAACCTATTAAACGACCGCCGCTTCCTTCTTCCGTTTTTCGCCGACACCGTCTCCTCGCGCGAGCATTTCGCGCAGCAGAATAAATCGCCGCTGACTCTGTCGCCCGGCGCTGCCCTTCCCAAGCCTCGTTTCCTCTTCTTCTTCACACACGGCGGCACTCTCACCTCCTCACCGCACGCACGCGAGCGACTCCTCTCCCTCACAGCATTTCTGCCTCTCGCGATCTCGCCTCCACGGAACGCCGGCCGTCGGATGCCCTCTCCTCGCTGGTCTTCCCGCCTCACGACTCTTCCTTCCGCAAGCAGCAGCCGACAACCTCAACCACCTTCCCGGGACGGCTGGAAGCGCCGATTTGGGCAGTGGAAGCGAATGTAACCGGCCGGGAGAGAGGAGTCACGCCATCGACAATCAGAATGTAAGGATTTTCCTCCCTACCTTGGCCGAATTCTACAATTTCGGTGCTCCCTTGTTGATTGAGCATGGGTTTGTGAAATAGGGCAGCGACGGGTGTTCTTGAAGTCTCCGGCGAACCGAGCGGTCCACTGTCGTTTGGAGTCGGGGAAAGGTGAGCACCGGTTGTACTGCTCCCTATCTTTGATGTCAATTAGTTGTTGCCATAGATCCCTCTACTAAGGTCGAGTTCCATGTAGGGCAGTGGTTTCGGTTGGTGAATAGGGCTGCCGGTTGTTGGGGATTTTGCTGCCGACGAGGATCAACTTCGGGTAAGCACGATTGATTTCCTATTTGTGCTGTGAATTCCATTTGGTTGAATGGAATGATGTGCTGTGGCTATTTCTCCTGAACTGATCGATAGATTTTTGGACAGTGGCTGTTTCTGGAAACGGTGGAATTTGGGAAAGGTTATACTTGTTAGGGATCGTTTGGAACGACTAGAGGGGGGGTGAATAGCGTTTTTCGGTTTCTACAAAAATGATTAGCGGAAGCAAACACAATGATATAAGTAAAAACAATAGCAAACGCAAACAAAGCCTTTTACGTGGTTCGGAGATAGCGCTCCTACTCCACGGCGATCCTTAAGGTGGATCAATCCAAGCAAATCCACTAATAAGCTTTCTTTACACACAACTCCTCTTCTTTACAAAGAATGAAGATCTACGCTTAGAGAGAAGAGGAGGAGATTTAAATCACTTAGAAAGCTAAAGAATTCATGGAGGCTCTTGAGAAAGATTAGGAAATAAGCATTAACCCCAAAAACCTCCATCAGCTCTCTTTTTATAGAGAAGAGGCTGATTTTTCCATTGGAGCACGATCAATGATCGATGTACAACATCACGATCGCTAGCGGGTTAACGCATCAATAGCCGGATTCGTGGGATTCAGAGTCGTTTCATCCAACGACACTTTCATCAGTCGACTGATCCCTCCATCAGTCGACTGATGGAGTGATCAGTCGAGTGATCACGGCCGCAGTCGAGTGCGACTTCATTCTGTTAGTAATATATGAGGGATGTCCTAAGGCAATTGCCTTATGTATGAACCATTTATATGATAAATGAAGATTCACTATTTGAGTATACATGTTTTATGTATTTGATTGGATCTTAAACTCATTTACTGAATGTCCACGATACGATTCACAGCATGAGAGAATTTGTGATTGGATCACAACTAGTGAGTATCTCTACATGTGTAATTGTGATGTATCGGAATTATCCCTAGTCGATGAATTGATGGATCTGGACACCATCAATTCTGTTGAGACTAGCACGAGGTATACCCCTTGGTGTATCCAAGCAGCTGATTCTCACTGGCTGGAGACATAGTGATGTCCGGAGTTAATCGTGGATGCTAGTTATGGTAACTAGTTCATTGGAGTGACCAGCCGTAAGACTTCATATGGTTCTCTGCATATATAGATATGTCAATGAAGTTCTTCTGTGGCTTAAGTGCGATGTTCCTTTGACTTGCGGTATTCAAGTCATCTTGATCATGGAGACTTATGCTTTGACATCTTAAGCAAACATCTCTAAGGAGATGTGGACCCGGATGATTGGGTATAAGTCGAGTGATCGAAGGTGTTTGAATAGCCTATAAAGGATTCACCACTCCTTGCGAGGAGATGTATACCCATGGCCTCTCGTCGGATTGTTACTAAAGTCTTTGGCCAAAGCATTACATGTTTAGAGTAAGGTACTCTTCGACACATGTGGAGTAACTAGAATCCGTAGGACGAGGAAATGATACTTGGGCTAGGTGTGACGTAGTCAGCCTAGTGGGGACTGACACAATAGACCATGTCCTGAACCAAGTGGGTATAAGATGAGTGAAGGGAATGGGGCACGATTCATTCGAGCTGCTGAAGGGTTTCAGAAATTGTTCTGATCAACCGTTGATCTTTTCGGTTAATTGGGGATCATGATGTACTACTAGGTGCCACTCATGATCATTCTATAATTAATGGTTAATTATAGGCGGCCAACATAAACCGAGAACCTATTTGGTCACACGACAACGAGTGTAATCCAAAGGATTTAAACGAGCTTGAGAATGGGATTCTCGCATCGAGAAACTATGTTTGGTTGGACCAAACATAAAGCGAGCATGAAATTGTTTCATGCAATGGAAGCGTGGATGGGCGTGTCTTATGAAGACATAATGGATGGACCAAAATGGTTTGGTTCTAATCCAATGGATGAGAATAAACCAAAGGGTTTGGTTTATATTAAAGCGAATGAACCAAAGGTTGGTTCGTTTTAACTTAAAATAAACCATCATGGTTTGGTTTATTTTAACTTATCTTAATGGAGCGGGTTAACGGGCTTTATGGATATGATCCATTAACCATTAAGAGAATTAGTTCTCTATAAAATAGGGCTTAAACCCTAATCTAAAACCCTAATCTAGTTTTGGCCGCCCAAACCCCCTCCCTCTCCTATTCGGCGCCAACACCAAAAGCTGCTGCCGCCCAGCTTGTGTGCAGCCGTCCAAGTCTTTGCCGGCGACCAAGCTTCAGCCGGTGAACCTCCGGCGACCCTCCGGTGATCTCCTCTAGGTTCAGTGATAAGGTGAGCTTCCATCTCTCCTTGGCCGGCCTCTATTCCTCCACCAAAAGCTGTCCAGTTTTTCTGGACAGCTTGTTTCTTTGTTATCGGAGCGTCGTTTGGACGACGGTTAGTGCTCCGATAGCGCCTAACTTACCGGGGATTTGATCTCCGGTAATCCTCTGAGGTGGAGGACGAAGGATTCGTCAAACGGTTGACGAATACCTCTCCGGAGAAGCGAGTTTTGAGAACTCGTTTTGGATCCGAATTTGGATTCGGATCGTGATCATCTCTCGATCACGTCGTCTTCAACACGAGGCTAGTAACCCGTATGAAGACGAAGCTCGTGACTTAGCGAAGTCATCCCGAGGAGCTCGGCGTGGATACGGATAGAGACGATTCTTACGAGGATCGTTCCGGTTGATGCCGTTCCCGCTACACGTCATACGGAAGGTATAACGTAGTTTAATTTCCTTTTATTGCAAATTTTAATTTACGGTTATGTCTACACTTGTTGTAATAGCATGCGTGTGTTGTAATAAATATAGATTTATTAATTTTAATTGCTTCTGCTGTGCTCATGTTTACGAAACATGATCGAACACACACACGCCGCGGTGCCGGAAACCCAACACATTACATGCTCGCTTATGTCTATCGACCGATCGACACTATTGGCGATTGGATCGATTGCAACATCGATCGCTTAGTCACGTGATGATCGCTAGTCGTGGTTTCACCGACTCGGTTGAGCACTGACCACGATCGGATACTCATCAAGTGTGAATATTCCACACTTGATTTCTCCCCCTAGACCTAGACTTAACCTCCTAGCTCTTCCTTAAGCCTTGTGCCTTCAGGATCCCTCCGAGTCCGCGACTTGTTCATCCTTTGCGCTTTGCTTCCAAGAGCTCCTTTGGTTTTGTCATGTCTAGAGTTTTCCTTTGCCAAAGCGTGCTTGGACTTTACGCCGCCAAGTCTACATACTTGGACTTACGCTGCCAAGACTTGCTTTTGGACTCCCTTTGCCAAGGTCCGTTTGGACTTAATGCTGCCAAGACAACATGCTTGGTCTTATGTCGCCAAACCTTTTCCTTGGACTTTTCTTTCACCAAGTCTTCATACTTGGATTTCCCTGTCACTTAGATATCATCACAATTTAGATCACAATTTGTTGCCCAACTTAGATGATTATCCAAACATCAAAACATACAAATGCTTGGGGCATTGTTGCACCAACAATCTCCCCCTTTTTGATGTTTGGCAATCATTTAAGTTAGGTCTTTTAAAGATACGCATATTATCACATCATATATCCAATTCTAATTCTAACTTAAACATTTCTTCTCCCCCTTTGACATACATCAAAAAGAGAAGAAAGATAAAAGCATATATTTCATGAAACGATTGAGTGTTTGACAATCTTGAACTAAGGCATAGATTTTAAAATTTTAACTCCCCTTAATCCAAGATACAGATTATGATGAATAAAATACATGTGGAGCTAAAGTCATCAAACAATTTGAAAGTTTAAATCCTAACTTTGCACCAACAATGTAAATTTTTGGAGGAGAAAGATATATTTTGTGAAACTCCTCCTAAAACACGGCATTAAACATCCATACACGTTGTTTATACTCAATATTACCATGTTATTTCTTTAGGATATCAACAATACACTAAACCTCAGAAAATGAGGCTAATTTTCTGAAACCACATTATATCGATCGATGGTTTCGAACACGATCGCTATAATTGTAATATTTAAAATCACCTTTTCGTGCCAAGTTCAAATGCGCAAATTCTAGAAACCTCGAAAAATCATGAAAATTTGTGTACACATTTCTGAAATCATACTTTATCAAGGAAAAATATTTTGAAAAATATATGTTTTCCAGATTTCAATATTGATACAAATTTGGAAACTAGCAAACAGTTCTAAAATTTTGCAAACTTTGTATAACTTTTGTGATACACTTAAAAACTGTTTTTCAAAGTATGATAATAATAGTTGAAAATATGTTTTATTTGACATTTCCAACCATGTTCTTGGAGCTATATGTACATCAATTGTGTATAAGCCTTCCCAATGATTGGTCCAATTAAGAATTAATGTGTCTAGATGACACTTTGGTCCATAGTAATGCATCATAACAAGCATTATGAACCAAATGCATCTTCCTATCATCTCACATGTTGTCTAGGTGGCTCAATACAAAAATCATGGTTTCTTAAGTATTTTGTGAGATGGTTAAAAGTATGAAATCTAGTATTTCTATAGGATCATGTAGACCTACACCTTCACTCAACCAAGCACATTCCAAGTTCTCTCCTAAGTGATGAAAATTCTACTTCGGGGAGAGCCTTGGTAAATATATCGGCTAAGTTGGACTTGGATTCAATATAATTGAGCTCAATGTCCCCCTTAGCCACATGGTCTCTAATGAAGTGATGCTTCACTTCAATGTGCTTGGTCCTAGAGTGATGCACCGGATTTTTGGTCAAGTTAATGGTGCTCACATTATCACAAAATACTTTCATGTTGGAGTAAGATAGCTCATAATCTTCTAATGTATGTTTCATCCATAAGAGTTGAGCTACACAACCACCCATAGCCACATATTCGGCCTCGGTGGTGGATAAAGCAACACAAGGTTGCTTCCTACTACTCCAACTCACTAGGGAGGACCCAAGGAATAGGGATCCACCACTAGTGCTCTTCCGATCCAATTTGCAACCGGCATAATCGGAATCGGTGTACCCAATTAAATCAATAAACCTAGTCCTAGGGTACCATAGACCTACATTTAGCGTGCCCTTGACATATCTTAAAATTCTTTTAACGGCAACTAAATGAGATTCCTTAGCACATGATTGATACCTAGCACACATACCAACTGCAAATAGTATGTCGGGTCTACTAGCGGTTAAATACAAGAGGCTACCAATCATGCTCCTATAAAGGGTGAGATCTATTTGTTTTTCTTCACTATCACTATCTATTTTAGTATTGGTTGCCATTGGAGTTGACACTACCTTAGCATTTTCCAAACCAAATTTCTTAATCATTTCCTTAGCATATTTGGTTTGATAAATGTAAATTCCTTCACTTGTTTGTTTAACTTGCAAACCTAGGAAGAAATTTAATTCTCCAACTAGACTCATCTCAAACTCTTTCTCCATATTTTGAATAAAGTCTTGAAGAAGTTCATCATTTGTTGACCCAAAGATAATGTCATCGACATACACTTGGGCTATAAAGATGTCATTAGATGTTGACTTTATAAAGAGAGTTTGATCTATACTACCCCTTTTGAAATCCTTAGAGATTAGGAAAGTTGACAATCTTTCATACCAAGCCCGGGGAGCTTGTTTCAAACCGTATAAGGCTTTCCTAAGCTTGTATACATGGTTTGGGTACTCCGTATTTTCAAACCCGGGAGGTTGTTCTACATACACCTCTTCCTTAATAAACCCATTTAGGAATGCCGATTTGACATCCATTTGATAAAGTTTGAAACCCATATAGGAGGCATATGCTAAAAGTATTCTAATGGACTCTAATCTAGCAACTGGGGCATATGTTTCATCATAATCAAGTCCTTCAACTTGATTAAAACCCCTTGCAACTAATCGTGCTTTATTTCTAGTGATATTCCCTTGCTCATCTAGTTTATTCCTAAAGACCTATCTTGTAGTAATAATAGTGTTTTCACTTGGTCTAGGAACTAACTCCCACACTTGACTCCTCTCAAATTGAGCCAACTCATCTTGCATTGCTAAGATCCAATCCGGATCAAGTAATGCATCTTTAATGTTTTTGGGCTCACTTTGAGAAATTAGAGCTATATGACTAGTGGGATCCCTATGGAATGACCTAGTCCTAACTCCTTGAGATAATTCACCCACAATTTGATCTAATGGGTGACTTTGATGAACTCTTATGGTTCTAGGAGGTGTATCAAGTTGAGTTTGATCATGATTAACTTCAATCCTAAGTTCATCATCGGAGTTATCCCTTACTCCCCCTTGATCATTACCCCCTAAGGTTAAATCTTGCAATTGTTGGGTAATTCCTTAATATTCATTGTTTATGTCATCATTAATAGGGGATTTCCTAGGGTATGTATTTGAATTTTCATCAAATTGAACATTCGAAGATTCTTCAATCTTTTGAGTCCTTTTATTGTAAACTCTATATCCTACACTAGTGGATGAGTATCCAACTAGGATTCCCTCATCCGCTTTGGACTCAAACTTACTTAGGTTGTCCTTGGTATTTAAGATATAGACTTTACATCCAAAGACCTTAAAATAATGAATTGTTGGAATTGTACCATTCCACAATTCAAATGGAGTTTTTCTTAAGAACTTATGAATCAATACCCTATTTTGGATATAGCAAGCGGTATTAACCACTTCCGCCCACAAGTAGCTAGGTAAGGAATATGCATTAAGCATTGTCCTAGCCGCTTCTTGTAGGGCACAATTTTTCCTTTCCACAATCCCATTTTGTTGGGGTGTTCTAGGACAATAAAATTCATGCTTGTACCCTTGTTCTAGGCAAAAATTTGAAAATTTAGAATTCTCAAACTCTCCACCATGATCACTACGGATCCGGTTGATTTTGAGTTTTCTTTCATTTTCTACTCTTTTGCTAAATCCTATGATTATTTCTAAAGTTTCATCTTTATTTTTCAGGAAAAACACCCAAGTAAACCTAGAAAAATAATCTACTATTACCAAGCAATATTTACTACCAATTATAGATGGGGTACTATGGCAATCAAATAGATCCATATGTAATAATTCCAACGGTAAAGCGGTACTAAGTAAATTTTTACCTTTGTGTGATGTTTTTGTTGCTTCCCTTCTTGGCAAGCATCACACATCTTGTCCTTGAGAAATTTGACTCTAGGCAATCCTTTGACTAACTTCAATTTTGCTATTTTGGCTATATTCTTCATGTTTATGTGTCCTAGCCTCCTATGCCAAAGCCAACTTTCTTCCTCTTTTGCAATAAGACACTTAGTGGAAGAATTAGTAGCATAGGATAAATCAACATAATATATATTTGATTTCCTAAAGCCTACTAACATGCAATCATTTATAGTTTTGTGTCTTATAAAGCATTTTGAGGAATCAAATTTAACATCAAAATTTGCATCACATAATTGGCTTACACTAAGTAGGTTAAATTTCATATTTTTAACTAATAGAACTTTATGAATGGCAAGATTGGGAGATACCTCAATGGTACCCTTTCCTAGAATTTTAAGTTTACCGCTATTACCAAATGACACCTTTCCTTTGCTAGTATGGTTGATAGTGGAGAATTTTCTCTCATCCCCGGTCATATGCTTTGAGCACCCTCTATCAACTATCCACAAGCTTGGTTCTTCTACCTATATCACATGAAAAACACAATCCTTAGGTACCCAAATCTTAGGACCACTAGCATCGATTATAAATTTCTTAGGTACCCATGCCTTACTCCCCTTGCTTTTAATCATTGATTTTCTACTAACTAGGGATGCAAATGCTACCTCTTTCTCCTTAGGTCTATATCCTAATCCGGCCTTATTGTAAATTGATCTTTGATCTTTAATAATCATATCTAGATATTTAGAACCATTTGTGAACTTTTCTAGGCATGCTCTTAATTTACCTATTTCTTTTCTTAACTCATCATTTTCATCCCTAAGAGTACAGTCATCATTATCACTAGATGGTTTATCACATGATGTATCTACATTCTTAAATGATTTGATCTCTAATTTTAGATCCTTAATCCTAGTTTTTGATCTATTTAAAGCATTTTGTAAGCATGCAATAGTCTTATAAAGTAAATCTACTTTGGGTGAGTTGTTTACCTCATCATCATCACTTGATGATGATTCATCGCTTGAAGAGGAAGAAGACTCCTCGCTTGAGCTTCCGGTTTCTTCCAATGCCATGAGGGCTAAGTTCCGGGTTGTATGACAAACTTCTTCATCGTCGGAAGACTCCTCCATAGTTAGAGTATCCCATGTTTGTGCCATCATCGCCTCCTTCTTCTTCTTTTCCTTCTCCTCCTTTTTCTTTAGTTCCGGGCAATTTGGCTTTATATGCCCTTTCTTGTTGCAACCAAAACACGTCACATTAGAAATAGAATTTGAAATGTTTGAAGATTTACCTCTTGAGGATTGAAACATCCTCTTCACATCTTTCTTGATGAGCCTCCTTGACTTCCCACCAAATTTCTTGACGTAGTGTGCCACCTCACTTGCCGATAGCTCATCCTCACTACTTGATGAGTCTTCCTCGGATTCGGATGAGGAAGACACCTCCTTCTTTTCCTTTTTCTTCTTCTCCTTCTTTCCTACAAAAAGAGCTATACCCTTCTCTTTGGATGAAGTGTTATCTTGTTCATGCAATTGAAATTCACAAAATAGCTCATCTAATTTAACTAATGAAAGATCCCTAGAGACCTTATAGGCATCTACCATTGAGACCCATAAGGTGGTCCTAGGGAAAGCTTGTAATACATACCTTACAAGGTCTCGGTTGTCGACCTTTTCACCTATAACGTGTAGTCCGTTGACTACTTCCTTGAAGCCCCCGTGCATTTGGCTCACGGTTTCATTTGTCTTCATAGTGAAGCTTTGGAGTTGCCCAATCAGAAGATCCCTCTTGGCCCTTCTTGTCTCTTTGGATCCTTCGTTGAGTTCGATGAGCTTCTCCCAAAGCTCTTTTGCGGAGTTGAATGGCCCGACCTTAGAGAGTTGCTCCTTGGATAGACCACATTGAAGTGTGGTCGTTGCTTTTGCATTTGCTTGTGCTTTCTTGGCCATCTCTCTTGTCCAATCTTTTGTTGGTAGTGGTGCTCCGAATTCGTCGACCGGCTTCTCAAAACCATCTACAACACTAAACCAATTCTCAATATCGTTCATTAAATAATACTCCATCCTACCTTTCCAATATCCGAAATCGTTGCCGTCGAAGAACGGAGGCCTCGCCGTGCTATACCCCTCTTGAAATGCCATCTTTGCTCCGGTTGATTGCTAGATCTTCCGATGCGATCCGGGCTCTGATACCACTTGTTAGGGATCGTTTGGAACGGCTAGAGGGGGGGTGAATAACGTTTTTCGGTTTCTACAAAAATGATTAGCGGAAGCAAACACAATGATATAAGTAAAAACAATAGCAAACGCAAACAAAGCCTTTTACGTGGTTCGGAGATAGCGCTCCTACTCCACGGCGATCCTTAAGGTGGATCAATCCAAGCAAATCCACTAATAAGCTTTCTTTACACACAACTCCTCTTCTTTACAAAGAATGAAGATCTACGCTTAGAGAGAAGAGGAGGAGATTTAAATCACTTAGAAAGCTAAAGAATTCGTGGAGGCTCTTGAGAAAGATTAGGAAATAAGCATTAACCCCAAAAACCTCCATCAGCCCTCTTTTTATAGAGAAGAGGCTGATTTTCCCGTTGGAGCACGATCAGTCGACTGATGTACAACATCAGTCGACTGCTGGTGTGGTTAACGGCTTCTGAATAGCCGGATTCGCGGGATTCAGAGTAGTTTCATCCAACGGCACTTTCATCAGTCGACTGATCCCTCCATCAGTCGACTGATGGAGTGATCAGTCGAGTGATCACGGCCGCAGTCGAGTGTGACTCCATTCTATGCTCGTTTTTATGTCTATCGATCGACACTATTGGCGATCGATTGCAACATCGATCAATCGCCTTGGTCACGGAATGATCGCTAGTCGTCGGTTTCATCCCGACTCCGAGCACTGATCACGGTGATACATCGTATCAGTCGATTGATACTCATCAAGTGTGAATATTCCACACTTGATTTCTCCCCCTAGACCTAGACTTAACCTCCTAGCTCTTCCTTAAGCCTTGCGCCTTCAAGATCCCTCCGAGTCCGTGACTTGTTCATTCTTTGCGCTTTGCTTCCAAGAGCTCCTTTGGTTTTGTCATGTCTAGAGTTTTCCTTTGCCAAAGCGTGCTTGGACTTTACACCGCCAAGTCTACATGCTTGGACTTACGCTGCCAAGACTTGCTTTTGGACTCCCTTTGCCAAGGTCCATTTGGACTTAATGCTGCCAAGACAACATGCTTGGTCTTATGCCGCCAAACCTTTGCCTTGGACTTTTCTTTCACCAAGTCTTCATACTTGGATTTCCCTGTCACTTAGATATCATCACAATTTAGATCACAATTTGTTGCCCAACTTAGATGATTATCCAAACATCAAAACATACAAATGCTTGGGGCATTGTTGCACCAACAATACTACCGGTGGAGGTTCCAAAACTTGCCGGTAAGCAAGCCATTTTCCGTTTTGGTTTTTGTCAGTGTAGGTTAATTCATTGTTGCCCTTGATTTAGCTAGTTAACAATGGTTAAATAGTTAGGTATCTAATTGGTGGAACTGGGTTTGAATTAATAATAAGGGTTGGTCAATGGTGAGGTTTTGTCGGGTGTTTGAAACAGTAGCTGTGTTTGGGCTACGAATAGAGATGTGTATCGGTGTGAATATAGGTTAGATTAATACTTAATTTGTTGGTGATCCTATTACATCAAATTAAGTATAAAATGATTGAATATTCGTGAGATTGACTTTGTTAAGTCGGATATAGAATTGGATGAGGGAGTTAGCACTTTTGCTAATTGAAACCGATGGATTTAAAAATAAATGGTCAAGTCTGGCTCATTGGGGTTTCTAAATCGTATTCGATAAGGGATACAGATATGTGGATAACGTAGTAGCTAATCATATTATTGTTGTATGCTTTCACTAAATGATAATTGGTGATATTTACAGGATGTGGATACGAGACGGGTCCGCGACCGCGAAGAGTTTATTACTACGAGCATTGACAGCAGGTAAGTAATTTCCTACCGGTCGGGTAGATGTAATGATTTCCAGATTTAGACATAGATACGAACATGTTAGGTGTTCATATTACCTTGACCATGCTCTATTTATCGTATGCTTGAACTTATCGTTGATATATATGTGTGTTCGATTATTGATAACACATATTCCCTAGCATGATCTAGGAGTTACAGATGTGATGTAAGTAGGTCTAACTGTTTAGTAGGGTGTAGATGTTAGAGTATGGAGGATGACCTAAATTGTAAATTTGGCAAAAAGGTCCTTTGTGGATAAGTATGACTCTAAATGTAGGACTCATTCCATACTTATATGTTGCATATTTATTTACCAACCACGGGTTGTGTAAATGGTCAGGTGAGTCGTGGACAGTGTGTCGCTACGGACCGATGGTCCTAGCTTCTCATGAGTATGACTCTCTACAGGATAAAGAGTGTACTGATCAATTGGATGTGACTCTCTGTTGAACAGAGAGTATATGATAGATGTCTGTATGTGAGACAGTACCCTCATGTCATTGCATGCATACTGACGACATCGTCTCCCCTTGGGGTTGAGAGAGAGTCGTTAGTCATCCTGCCTCCCAGGTTACTTCCAGAGGAGTAACTGGTGTGAGGGCATAGCATTTGTTGTGCCGCACTCTACCATTATTGACGATGGTTGTTGGAGTTGCGTGCAGTTGTCCTGGGTGCGTGGCACTCGACCGCTCATTGGTAGTGTCAGTCAGAGTAGCTAGCAGCAGGGACCCCCGTTGCGTAGCGAGCTCTTTACGCTCACATGCTACTTGATCATACTGCCCACTCAGCCACTCTATAGCAGTGGTTGGTGTGAGTTGGGACAGTTGTCATGTCGTGCCACCTAGGCCACACTGGGGTCATGGTAGCGAGTAGGGGTGAGCAGGCATGACCATGCATGCTGCATTGCCGTATCATACGGTGTTTTGCATATTGTTATATATATATACATACCTTCTTGTATATATGTATATATACATGGATGATGGTGATTAGTATACATACAGATACAGTCTATATGTATACTCACTTTGATGATGCATTTGTATATACTATGCTTGTTGCATTTGTTTGTACATATTCATACATGCTACTGCATTTCCTGTATGGTAGTAGGCTGGTACTTGTTTACCTGTTGGTTATTCACGGTGATACCCTTGATCATACTCAGGATATTGTGTGAGTTAGTACTATTCTTTTATACCCTATGATGTGGTTATATGCCCAGGTTGGATCAGAATAGAGTAGCTGACTGTCAGGTATGTCAGCATCGTTGTTGTTCAGTTTATTTAGAGTATGCATGCATATATACCTTTTATGCTGATGTATACCCGTTGTTTGAGTAGATTTAAACTGTTGAATGACATGTAATATTGATACATATATTTACATGTTTTCTCTGATTACCTTCTGAGTTTTACTCACCACCACCGACTCACGGTTTTTCTCACGCCTGTAATGTAGACGCTTTGACGACTTGAGTCATACTGTGACCGATCCATCCCATCTCCGTTTTCCGAGTCTCCCGAGGAGTTCGTTTTTCTTATGGCTTGGACTTTGTTTATGTGTTATGGATTTTGGTCATATGTCATGGACCCTAGTTATTATGGACTTTATCGTGATGTCATGGACTCTATTTGTGTAGTCGTTTTATTTACGGTTTTATGATTGTTGATTTGTCAGGTGGTGTACACCTGTATGTTTTTGGTATGTATGTTGTGGGTATGCGCTCTTTATTTCTGCTGCTGCTATTAGTGTTTTATATTATGTTATTGTTGTGGGCCTACGGGCCTTGTATTAACTCGAAATGTTGCCACGTACAGGGGAGATGCCGTCCGTTTGATTTTCGGCACGACATACTCTCGGGGCGTGACAGTGCCAAAAACCCAAAATGACACACTTTAACCTCTAAATCTAAATTGTGCCAATTTGATTGATTTTTCATAATTCCAAAAAATATATTAGCATATCCTAAAAACTTTTAGGATTATAATTCAAATCTATTTCCAAGATATCCATAACCTTGAAAATATCCTAAAGTGCCAACTTTGCTATGGTTGGGTTAGCTACCCTTCCAATCAAGGTTAACACACTTAAACGCATCTAGCGTGAATCAATCACGCTCCTAGGAACCCAAAACCTATTTGAGCTCCTTGGGTTTACTAGGTATTCCTTAGGGATGACCTCCTTAGATACCCTCCTAATGACCCTTCTAGGCTTGTTAGCCTTGGTCATTGTGGTCTTGCCTAGGTTAACTCTAGTGGTGACTCCCCTTGTAACCTTCTTAGTGGCTTCCTTAGGTTTCTTTGAAACCCTAGCCACTAGGCACACACCATGGTCAACTCTAGGGATGACTTTTCTATTGACCTTGGTCTTCCTAGACCTAACTTGAGTTCCATAGTCAAATGGAACATTATGGTAGGTTTTTTTGGGCTTAGGCTTGTCCTTGGATGGTTCTTGTTTCCTAGGTCTTTGACTTTAACTTCTAGCCCCTAGGCTTTGACAATTTGACCCTTTAATTGAATTTTATATATTCCTAAGGGTCTTCTCTAATTTCTCAAGCCTTGACCTCAAAGCTTGATTTTCTAGCTCTAATCTTCCCAAATTAGATTTTTCATATGTCCTTTGGGAATTGTTCTTCCTAGGCATGTGTCTAGTCCATTTAGGATTGAAACCTAGGTGGTCTTCAATTTTTCTAATAGATTCCCTAGGTAAGGTTTTTCTAGGGATATTAGTCCAAAATTTCTCCTTATTGTTAAAATGGACACTTTTTGCACCTAGACAATAAAATCTATTATTTTTGCTAGCATGTTTTTCATGATGAATTGTAAGAGAATTAAAAGCATGCTTTTTGACCTTTAAACTAGAAGGTGCATTATTGAAATATACTTTAGGGTTAGTCTTAGCTCCCCCTACTTGTGATGCTCCTTCCCTTCTCCTAGGGCATTGGCTCCTATAGTGTCCCGATTGTCGGCATTTGAAGCATACCACGTTCTCCTTACTTTTCTTAGTGGGGACACCGACATCTTTGACTTTTGGTGCCGGAGGAGCTTTCTTTACTCTTTTCGGACACTTGCTCTTGTAGTGCCCGGATTCCCTACACTCAAAGCAAATTATATAATTTTTATTTAAAATCGACATGCTTGAGTTACCTAGGGTGGTGGTAGGTGCCGGAGTTTGAGCTTCTTCATCTTGACCGGATGTGGAAGACTCTTCTTAATGCTCCGGAGTGGAAGGTCTAATCTCCTTCCCCTCAATCCTAGAGGTGGAGGCTTCTTCCAATTCTACCTCTTCTTCCTCTTCCGATCGAGATCCAGATGTTTATTCCCTATCAACTTCCGAATCCTCACTTGCTTGTGAGGATGAAGGTTCTTCTTCTTCGGGCTCTTGGACTGATGATGAATTTTCATGAAGCTTGGCTAAATTGCTCCAAAGTTCCTTGGCATCTATGTAATTACCTAACATACACACAATGTCGTTAGGAACTAAATCAACAAAGAATTTTATTTCCTTTGTGTTTTTCTCGAATCTTTGGAGTTGTTCCTCACTCCATCTCTTCTTCTTGAGGAATCCTCCCTTTGGTCCTCTTGGATATTCGAATCCTTCCATCAAAATGGACCATTCTTAAAAGTTCCTCATCATGATGAAGTCTTCAATTCTTCTCTTCCATGAATTGAAGCTTTCTCGTCCATATAGTGCGTACGAAATTGAGGTGTTGATATCCCAACCCAATTGTTCTTCAAATTCCATCTTTCCTCTAGCTTGCTCCCTCGGATGTGAAGTCGGTGAAGAGCAACCCGCTCTGATACCAATTGTTAGGAACGTTGCACCCGCTAGAGGGGGGGGGGTGAATAGCGTCGTCGGTGCTTGATGGAATTCGTTCGTATTCATCTCTACAAGTCGTGTTAGCACAGCGGAATATATAGCAATAACAAAATAAGACAAACACAATCACAAGACAAAGATATAACGTGGTTCGGAATCGAATGGTTCCTACTCCACGGATCGGGCTCATAAGAGCCCTAGCAATGCCACATACCACTAATCCAATAAACTCCTTCTCGGAACAATCCGGAGGTGGAGAAACCTCGTATAAGTGATTACAAAAGTAATACAATAAGAATACAAGAAAATACAATAATGAATTGCAATACAAGTAAAGAAAACAACTTTACAAAAGCTTTTGATTGCTTGCTTTTGGTTGCTTGAAGAATAGCCTTGGAGACCTTGAATTACACCAGCAATTCACCCCAAAAACTCCTCAAAGAACCATAGTGAATCCTCCCTCCACGAGCTCCCTTTATAGCTGCTCCTTGGGTTGGATTTCACCTATCAGTCGACTGGTCGGGACCATCAGTCGACTGGTGCCATTGTTGTCGTGAGACAACGACTAGATCCACGCTGGAAAATCCAATGGATCCATCTTCAATCGACTGATAGAGCCTTCACTCAACTGTTAACCCCAACAGTCGAGTCTGACTTCATTCTGTGCTCGAATTCTCAAACATCAGTCGATTGATAGACATATCAGTCGACTGATCAAGCAAGCAGTCGACTGCCAAAGGCTGACAGTCGCCTGCTAGGCCAATTCCCGTAGTCAAACCCTAGTTGACTCACACCAGTCGACTGATACACCTCAAACATGAGATTTTACTCCAAATATGGTGCCCCCATACTTGCTAGACCACTCGTAGCCTAGACCTAAGCCTTCTAGCCACCTCCGTCAGCCTTGTGCCTATCGGATCCCTCCAAGTCATCCATGACTTGTTCATCCATATGCTAGCCTTCAGGTGCTTCCATAAGCTATTGTCATGCTAACGGTGTCTACACCACCAAGGCACATTGGACTTACGCTGTCAAGACTCCCGCTTGGACTTTACGCCGCTAACCATTGGACTTATGCTGCCAAGACTTCCGCTTGGACTTTACGCCGCCAATATTCCCCTTGGACCCTATATCTACTGGACTGTTGGATTCTAGATTGCTTGCTCATCATTAACATGTAGTTATTGATTGATATTATTATTATACATGCCTATTTATTGTTGCGATATAAATTGGTAGATATTACTAGTATATGCTTACCTATTATTTGTTGGATTGGTATTATGATTGGACTAGTGGGGTAGTATAACTAAGATGGGATAAATTCTTAGAAGGTATATATTGGTTCTGTGACCTCTTTAGAATTTAGTGCATGGTTATTTTGGTTATGTTGTTTGCTTAGGTTATATTATATATTCTTTCTAGTATTGCTTTGACCTTATAATTGTTTGACCCATGTATGTTCTATTTAGTTACTGAGTTGCTTCTCATCATTAACATGTAGTTTTTGATTGATATTACGGTTATGTGCTTATTTATTGCTTTAGTATAAATTAGTAGATGTTACTGGTATATGTTTATTTAGTAATTACTTCAATTGATATTTTGATTGAGACTAGTAGAGATAGTATAATTTAGATGAGGTTATTCTTTAGGAGCGAATCTAAGGAATGAAACAATATTAATAGATCCCTAGGTGTTGGAACCCTGGCATAATAACTCAGATGTGCTTATTGATAGATGCTACTGGTATATGTTTATCTATTTATGGTTTCGATGGATATTGTGATTGGACTAGTAGAGGTAGTATGATTAAGATTAGATCAATCCTTAGATGGTATATAACGTTTCTCATATCTCGGTTGCCAACTATGTCTCCCATTCGTGGTTGAGAAAGTTTGCAGTAGAGTTTCCCTACTTTTGAACTAAGGTTGCTTTGTATACCTGGAGTCGATCATATCTCCCATTAATGGTTGAGATAATCTACCGTAAAGTTATACTCTTGCGTTATCCGTTCGAAGTTAGTGATAATTGGATTCGTATGTCGTCTACAACTAGATAGCTACCTTACATCTTAACCGCCCACGAGACCCATTCGTGGTAACATATTGTTTCATGCATGATTGAACTAGAAGAAATAGTATAATTAGAGGAGATTATTCCTTAGAAGGGAATGTAAGGAATGAAACATTAGTTATTGAACATGTGTTATTAGTAGATTTGTTACTCTTATCAACCTTGATAGGCGTTTTATGTTTTATGTGTTGGAATCTCAGGCTTAACCACCCCGATATATTTATTAGGAGATTTATTGTCTTTATCGGCCTTGATAGACATTTCACATTAGTTGGGTTGGAACCCTAGGATTAACCACCTCGACGTGCTTATTAATAGATTGACGATCTTTATCAATTTTGATAGATGTTCCATGCTAGATGTGTTGGATAACCCTAGGCTTAACAACCTAGGATAATCGACTGCCCACGAGACCCATTCGTGGTAGCATGTTATTGTGTGCAGTCGATAACTAGATAGTTATATACTCTGACTGCCCACGAGACCCATTCGTGATAGCATGTTGTTGCATGCAGTTAATAGCTAGATAGCTATATACTCTGTCTGCCCACGAGATCCATTCGTGGTAGCATATCATTGCACGCAGACATTGAGTCTTTATATTGCCTCTCTACCCATGAGTCCCATTCGTGGTAGTATGTGGTTGCGTGTAGACAGTGCTCTGTATATTTCCTAGCTGTCACGAGTCTCACTCGTGGTAGCATGCTCGCAGATAGTGCCCTTTGTATTATCTCGAGAGCCATGAGACTTTATTGTGGTATCTAGATAGTTATTGCTAGTAGATTTATAGTTGGTTGAGTATGCCACAGGTGCATTTATTATATTGCTGACCAAGTTTATTGTGGACCTATATTGATGCTTTGAGGTTTGGGTTACTCTAGTTTGTTTTCTTTGACCTCTATTATGTTTATATGAGCATGCACTATCTTCTATCCATCCACTGAGTCATTGTACTCACCCCCTCTTCTCTTATCCTCCAGGTTAGCTGATAGAGGATGTGTCTTGTTGACCTACCTTCGCATTGCTCAGAGAGTCCCTTGCCGTGTTGGTCCCACTGCATCATTGAGATGTCATTTTATTTTCTTTATTATTATCATATTTTGTATACTCCCTTCCGATTTTGGTCGCAATTTGATTTGGTGTCATAAATCTATTTTACTTTTAATTGATTTATATTTTAGTCATTCATGCATGGAGTTGATATAATAATTATATTTTATTATTATTTTAAAGTTTTACCATATCTGGTTCCAGTATTGTATTTATGAATATTGTCACTAAGGGGCTATTCTATCATTTGGATGACGAATATACTCCCGGGGCATGACAATTTTATTGGTATCAGAGTTCAGGTTTGTGATTTCGATTTGTGGGTTTTGTGTTTCGAGGTTTTCTTTTCCTTTGTTTTTGGAGTTCTTATGTTTTGAGGCCAAGCAAGCTGAAGGATATCTTTGAGCTATAGGAAAAATTATTGCCTTTAATGGTCATTGTACTTTCCTCGAGTAATAGGAAGTTATCACTATGTTCTTTTGTTGGGTACTCACTTAATTGGTTACAATAGGAAATGCCACCTAGTGAAATTGCCCCTACTCATGGTCGTGGATGAGGTTGACCTCGAAAGTGACCTATTGATATTGTGGGACCTACCCTCGGGGTTAAAAATGTAGACTCTTTAGAGGTGTCGACTAATGTCGAATTAGGAAACTAGGGTTAGGCCCGCTAGCCACCCATTTGGAGGTCAAGGAGTAACCCCTCAGAGAGTACTAGTCCCTACTACTACTGATTTGGTTATAGATAAGGCGTGTATACCTACATTGGCCAAGACAATGAAAGATCGTTTTACTTATTGTAGGGGGATACCTGTTGGTATAGGGGCACTAGATAATTGAACCTATGTTTTGATTATGACAAAGGTTCTAAGTTAAGTTATTATTGTTATCTCATGAGCTGTGTTAAGTGTGCAGGAAGTGTTTAAGCTAAGCCCAAGGGAAAGCGACACCCGAAGAATCTCGGGACGAGAAACCGTAGTGGTCGGGCGACACCAGGAGAATCTCGTGGAGTCGAGGAACCTTGGTGGAAGACCGAAAGCTAAGCGACAAGTCAGAAGGATTAGAGGTAAGCACTAAGTGAAGAGTAATGGTGAGGTCGTGTCCTCTGTATGGGGACGAACTTAGGCGGTGATCTGACAAAGACTTACAGTGGAAGGTCTAGGTCGAGATCGGACGGTAAGTAGCCGTCGTATTATCTATTACTTGTTAGTTCTATGCTAACTCTTTGTTGTAGGAGAGTGACCAGACCAACAATCGACTGACAACTGTTGGCAGTCGACTACTCCTAGCATCAGTCGACTACTGAGGGTCATCAGTCGATTGCTATTCAAACTGGTCAGCTTGAAGAAAGTCAAGATAAGCTCCACTTATCCTAGGGAGATGAGGCTTTTTGACCCAGATCTAGATCTCAAAGAATTAGGATTTGAAGAGCTATAAAAGAAGGAGGTTTTCACACATTTGAGATATCTATTCTTGCTCCCAAAGTGCTCCAACAACGCTACGCTTCGACGACAACACTACGCCTCCGTAACGCTGACGAAATGCCAATCTTCCAACCTTTTTCGTCAGTAGTCTTTTCTTTTGTTGTCCGTCAATTTGTTTACTTTTCTTGTACTCAAAGTTTTCATCGTAACGAGGTGAGGTAAACTTGTTTTCTCATCCTCGAGTTTTTGTCTTTTTGTTGTAATCGTTGTCTCCTACCTCTAACGAGGAGGAGACTTATAGTGGATTGATTCTTCGTACACAGTCTAGGATCGCGAGGCCTTTGAGTAGCAACCTTTCGGTTACGAACCAAGTAAAAATAAAATTGTCTCTTTACTTCTTATTGTTTTACATTCCGCTGTGCATCACTCGAGTTTTAGACGAACGAAAAGAAATTTTATACAGTCGCTATTCACCCCCCTCTAGCGATTCTCTCGATCCAACAATTGGTATCAGCGCGAAGGACCTATGAAATAAGTTCATCGAGCTACACGAAGGTACGACCGCCATAAAGGTTTGTAAGCGTGACCTTTTTTTAAATAAACTATTTAATTTGAAAATGCAGCATCATGAGACTGCTACACAACTTCACGCAAGGATCTAGAACATCATGAACAACCTCCACTCGATCGAACAAAAAGTCGAGAATCGAGATATAATAAGGTATGCCTTGAATGCTTTTCCTAGGACCACCTTGTGGGCATCCTGTTAGTATGAGCCCTTAGTGCCAATTATGAGATGATTGATGAGGGAGACTTTTGTATTATATTCTTGCATTAATAAAAGCAAAGATTGATTATTATATTTCTTTATGCGTGTGCTAGCTAAATAAATATAATAATGCCCATGAATAGTAGGTTATTATCTACAGTATATCAATTGGTAGAATTGATTATGAGAAGCTATAGAGAACACTATTCTTAAATATTCCTAGTCGAGTATTGTATTAATAGACAAGGGCTATATTGATACATTGAGACTAGCATGTAGGTCAATGGATGACTTGATCTCATAAGTCATGGATATATAATATCACATTGATACATGGGTACATATATAGGAGACTATATATACTGAATTGACCCACC
Source organism: Wurfbainia villosa (assembly GCA_025175895.1). Lineage (NCBI taxonomy): Eukaryota > Viridiplantae > Streptophyta > Magnoliopsida > Zingiberales > Zingiberaceae > Wurfbainia > Wurfbainia villosa. The sequence continues at coordinate 23,663,218 of CM045997.1, read as the reverse complement.
ATGAGAAAGTATCATGGATCGTTATATGAGTGTCATATACTTTCTCATGTGACTATTGGTGTGAATAGTCCTTAGACCTGAAGTCACTACGATTCCCTACATAAGGAGTTATGTACTTTGGTATCGTCTAACGTCACACCGTAATTGGGTGACTATAACGGCGATCATTGAGTATGTAACGAATTATGCGGAGGGATGTGAGTGATGTAGATGGGATTTATCCCTCCCATATGACGGGAGTGATATCTTTGGCCTCTTGATAGAGTAGGACCACGAAATGCATGGCCATGCTCAAATGAGTCAATATGAGATATTGAGCTCATTTGTTTGAGTGAGTCTACTTGGGGATCAAGAAAAATAAAGATTGATAAGAGGGTGACACGGTCTATGCCTCATTGATCGATCTGAGATATCAAGGGTAGAAGGACACTGTCATATGATAATAGTCACGGAAGAGGTTGTCGAATCTCGACATTCTCATCACTTGGGTAGCAATGATGTATTGCTAGATGCCGCTCATTGCTTATGTATCTAAAATGGTTTTGGATACATTGCCAACGTTATGAGAGCCTATAGGGTCACACACAAAGAACATATTATTTTGGAGAGGAAATCATTTTGGTTTGACTAAAATGAATTATTAGTTAATTGGATTAACTAGAATGAGTAAGACTCATTACTTGGCTAAATTTGAGTTGGACTCAAATTGGTTTATGTTGAGTTAGACTCAAGTCAAACCAAGAGAAGAAGGCTAAAATGATTAATCATAATTAATCATGTAATACACGAATTAATAATGTAATACAAGAATTAATAAATGGGGTTTAAAAGCTCATTAATGTGCATTTAATGAGCATTAATTGACTTCCTTTCTTTTACCATGGAGAATAAGGATGTGCATTTAATGTCTCATTAAGGTGTATTATTGTTTCTTCTTCTTCTTCAACGTGAGAATGATAAACAAATTGAATCTAATTTTTATTTTGTTCTAAAAAAGCCAAGTATAGAGTGAAAAGAGAGACCTTGGCGTGGTTGCTAGCACAACCGAAAGGGTTTACCTTTTATCTCCAAGATCGTGTGTGTGTGCACCGTAGAGGCGTGGACATTCTGATCACGCTGAGATCTGCAAATATTGCTGACTGGAATTCGAAGGGCACGCTTCGAAGGTAATCTCGATTCCTATAGGATAGAATCGATAATAGAAACGAGTATGTTTTTTTTTGCTTGGATCTCTGGAGGGATCCTAAGTTTTTCGCTGCGATTTTTGTTTATCGCTCGGGATCCCTACACATCCATGGTTGATGCCTACAAGGTATCTAAAGATTTATCTAAAATTAGATTAGATGAGCTTTTTTCAGAATTTGAATTGCACGAACAATCTAACTCGACCCAAGTCGAGAAAGGTATTGCCTTAGTTGCAGGTCAAAGAAAGAAGGCGAAAAGCAAACCACCTCTCGAAGAAGAAGAAGAGTACGAATCGGAGGTGAATGATGAAATGGAGGCCGATCTAGTAAATCTAGTTCAGAAGATGGTCAAAGGTAGAAGATGACCTATCAAGCAATCCAAGGAAAAGAGACCCGAGCAAGATTCGAATTACAAATGCTATGAATGCAACAAAAGAGGCCACTTCAAATCCGATTGTCCAAGGCTAAAGAACAAGAAAGCACAAACAAAGAAGGCCTTCAATGCGACTTGGGAAGAGTTGTCGGAAGAAGAAGACAAACTCAACAATCTAGCATTCATGGCCAAGCCGACCGAGCTCGAAGATGAATCTGAACCGACTCGAACTACGAGTCCGAGATCGACTCCGACTCCGGATTCGACTACAAACTCCAATTCAAGACAAGCCACGGATCCGCATCCAGTTCAAAAGATTCAATCAAGTTGAGTCAATCTCTAATTAGTACTTTGTATAGTGAAATTAAATATTTAACTAAGAAGTTAGCTAAGTCCGAGTCCAAGGTTGAGACCCTGGTTAAGGAGGTCAAACTTCTTAAGCACGAGGTCTCCCTAACGTCTTCAACTAGTCAAGTTCAAGAGGGAAACTCAACTCAAGTTGAAAAAATTGAGGAAGAGAATTCTCTCTTGAAAGGACAAGTTCAAGAGCTTAGGAAAACATTGAAAAGGTTTACTTTGGGATCCAAGGGTCTTGACCTACTACTTGGATCGCAAAGGATCGTGTACAATAAGGTCGGACTTGGATTTAGATCAACTGCAACAAACAAATCGTACATGTCAATTGTTAGTCAAAATCGACAAAAAGTCCAAGCATGGGTCCCTAAGACCTTTTGAATTCACAATTAGAATCAACCAAGTACTGGGTTCCCAAGGACCTAATCCACTATGTGGAGAGGCCGCATTGGTTCAATGGTCCAGGGGGAGCTAGTACTAAACTCGTTTTCTCTACTTGTTGATTTAGTTTTGCATGCTTAGTTAACTTTTTGTTTTAACTTTTAGAACGGCTAGATAGGATCAATAGTTAGTCAACCTTGATAACATAGTATCAGGATGTAACGAGATGATAATACGTTAGTAAAATGAGGTCTTGTGTGTCCAAGTTAGATAAGGTGTATCTAGCTTGGTACACTCGGCTAAGTTGAACTAGCTGAAGCTACCTCGCCACATCCTAAACTAGTTAGACTAGGAAGTAACCCTAAGTGACTTAAGTGAACATTTTCTTGAAATTGACTTTGTCTAAGAAAGTGGTCGTTGTTCCGATCAAAGAAGGCCTCTGTGCCTCGCCACGACCTATAAGTTGTTTTCTCGAAAAGCTTACTTAACGATCTAAAGGTTAAATCTGAATCTAACCCAAGGTTGACTATCTTGAAATCACTAAAGTTAATCAAGTTAAAATTGATGTCGTCTCACAAAACATATAAGGATAACATGTTTGATAATGTAGAAAGGGTGAGATGATTCCTAGGCTAAAACATTCAAACAACTTTAAAAATTCCAATATCCGATCCAACTACTATGTGTGTAGGATCAATGGATGTTAGATAGTGGGTGCTCCCAACACATGACCGAAGACCGACTAAAATTTTTGAAGCTCAGATTAAAAAACCAAGGATCGGTGGCATTCGAAAACAATGGGAAGCTCAAAATCATCAGTTCAGGTGATATTGAGCTAAACTCGAACTTTATAATTTATAATGTACTTTTAGTTGAACATTGTGAATTTAATCTCCTTAGTGTTAGCCAATTGTGTGACAAAAACTATAAGGTCATCTTCTTACAAAATGAATGCCTAATTAAAAATAGTGATACCTCAAAAACTATACTTAAGAGAACTAGGAATAGTAATATTTATACAATTAATTTGCCTAACTCCTCAATCAAGTATCTAATGACACAGGAAGAGGAATCTTGGTTGTGACATCGACGACTCGCCACTCTCATCCAAGACTCATACACAAAATGAGTCAGAGTGGTTTAGTTAGAGGTCTACCCAACCTAAACAACTTGGAAAATAAAATATGTAATGCTTGTCAACAAGGTAAATAGACTAGGACATCACATCAATGGACTAACCAAGAAAGAACAAAGAGTGTACTTGATGTTGGTGCAGTAGGCACCTAAGTCGAACCTAAGTTTTGATTATAGCAAACGATACAAAGTTAAGCATATATTGTTATCTCACGAGCTAAATCAAGTGTGCAGAAAAGTCTCAATGCTGGAGCTGAAGGCTAGCGACACCCGGAGGAAGCCGCGGTGGTCGGGCGACACTCGAGTTACTTCGGAGGGAGCCGAAGGAATCGAGTGGAAGGCCGGAAGCAAAAGCGACACATAAGTATCGAGGTAAGCTCGTGTGTGCGAGCGTAAGTGAGGTCGAATCCTCTTTACGGGGATGATCTTAGGCGACGATCCGACCCAAGACTTCCCATGGAAGGTCTATGTTGAGATCGGACCGCAAGTGGCCGTCGAATCCACTTATATTTTGAGGTAACTCTTTATTATTGTCGAAAAGTCTAAAAATCAGTTCAACCGGCCAAAAATCAGTTCAACTGCTAAGCCATCAGTTCAACTGCCAAAATCAGTTCAATGCTGAGCCATCGCAACCGCCAAGAAATCGCTTCAACCGGTGGTCAAAAATCAGCCTCGAGGAGTCAAGCTTTATCACCATTTTTCAAGGAGTTTTGTGCCCATTTGTGATTGGTTGAAGACCCATTCGTTGAGGGGCTTAAAGGCTATAAAAGGAGGGCCAAACCTAGGGTTTTTCATTAATTTCTAAGTGCTCAAAAGCTTCCACAACGCTGCGACTCTCCGACGACTCTACGACAACGAAGTGCTGCCAACAACCCTAGCTTAAGTTCTTTCTTTTTAGTTGTTGGTATAATCCTTGTTTTCAATATTGCAATTATTTTACTCGAGAGTTTTCTATCGTTGCATTTTACTTTTAATAGAAGAGAGGGTTTGTCTCTCTATCATTTTGCTTCGAAAGTTTTTTTGTAATCGCTAAACTCCTACCTCCAACGAGGAGGAGTGTTTTAGTGAATTGCCCTCCGTACGGTCTAGGACCGTTAGGGCCTTGGAGTAGTAGCCAAGGCCACAGAACCAAGTAAAAAATAAACTTGTCTCTTTTGTTTCATTTATCTTTCCGCTGCACTTATTTGTTTTGACTGAACTCGTAAAAGAAGAAAAAGGTTTTGCGCTATTCACCCCCCCCTCTAGCGCTCACTTCGATCCTACAATTGGTATCAGAGCCGGGGGCGCTTAGATTTGGTGAAACCACCAATCTAACATTTTTTTTTTTTCAGATTTGTTTTTCGTTCGTTTAAATTTTTCTCCTCAAGACTACTAATCCAAGACGAAGTCTTGGTACTCTTCGCTTGATTTTGTTTTGCAAGTTTTCGCTTGGAGTAGCCGACGGTCAAACGGGCATAACTTTTCGCATAAGTTGACCCGACACGGTCTACCTACCAAATCGAAGCTCGCAGAGATCAACACCTCTCACAGGGGTTTACCCCGTAACAAGCTGTTTTCATCCTAAAAATCGACGTTTAGTAGCCTTCGGGAACATCGGAGGTTGTGAGTACTTACTTTTTATTTAGTTTCTTATTTCTTTGCTTAACTTTCTATTTTTCGCTTATTTCTTTTATTTCAAGACTACTAATCCAAGACGCAAGTCTTGGTACTTTCGTGTTTTTGTTGTTGCTAGGTTTTCATTTTAGTCTCCTTGTTTTTTGTTCTAATGGCCCATCTCGAGGTTTTAGCACCGTCCGACCTCCGTTTTACAACGGAGATGACTTCCGTTATTGGAAGGGTCGGATGGAATGCTTTCTCAAAACCCAAATCGAGATGTGGATCATAATCCAAACGGGTTTCACACTTCCGACTAATGAAGTGGGTGACTCCTTGGATTATGATCAATGGACCGTTGCAACAAAACGACAAGTCGAAGCCGATGCCAAGGCAACACAAATTCTCCAATGCGGCCTATCCAAGGAGGAGCTAAATCGCGTCGGCCCCTTCATAAGCGCAAAGGATCTTTGGACAAAACTAATCGAGTTACACGAAGGATCGGATCAAGCTAAGGTTTGCAAACGTGATTTGTTGTTCAATAAATTGTATACACTAAAAATGCAGGAACACGAGTCCGCGACGCAACTCCATGCCCGTGTCCAAGACATAGTCAACAACCTACACGCAATCGGGCAAAAGGTTGAAAATCGCGACCTTATAAGGTATGTCCTAAACTCTCTTCCGAGGACTACCTTGTGGGCATCCATGGTCGATGCCTACAAGGTCTCCAAGGACCTTTCTAAAATTAGGTTAGATGAACTCTTTTCGGATTTCGAATTACATGAACAATCCAACTCGGAACCCGAGAGGGGTATAGCCTTGTTTCATGTGTTCAAAGAAGAAGAAAATCGCAAGCAAGCCACCACCAACCGAGGAGGAAGACGAGTCCAAGAAGAAGTTGACCCGAATCGATCCAACTAATGAACCTAGCTCGAAGAATAGCCAAGGGACGAAAGCGAACCACGACTCGACCCAACCAAGGTAAACCTAAAAGTTCTAATATTAGGTGTTATGAGTGTAACGGGTTTGGACATATCAAGTCCGAGTGCCCCAAGCTCAACCACCAAGGATCTAAGCACAAGAAGGCCCTCAACGCGACATGGGAAGAAGCGTCATCCGAAGAAGACGAAGACCACGTCTTCATGGCGAAATCAATTGAGTCAGACACGGAGACCGAACCCGAACTTGAGTCGAACCGAGGATGATTCGACTACGGCAACCTTCAAGTCAAGCCACGGATACGCATCCGGTTCAAAAGATACCCTTAAGGTGAGTCGACTTTATTTAATACTTTACATAATACGGTTAGGTTTTTGTCTAGGAAGTTAGCTAAGTCCGAGTCCAAGGTCGAGACCTGTTGAGAAGTTAAACTCCTCAAACACGAGGTCTCCTAACCTCTTCGACTAGTCGAGTTCAAGAGAAGGACTCAACTCGGGTTGAAAACTCGGTTGAGAACTCACTCTTGAAAAGTCAAGTCAAGATCTTAGGAATACGTTGGAAAGGTTTACTTTGGGATCCAAAGGACTTGACCTCCTACTTGATCGCAAAGGGCCGTGGTACAACAAGGCGGACTAGGGTTTAGCTCAAACACGACCAATAAGTCGATATGTCAATCGTAAGTAGACATAAAAATGTGTCCAAGCATGGGTCCCTAAGACCACTTTGATTTCAACTCTAGGATCTAACTCAGCATCGGGTTCCCATGACCAAATCCACTATGTGGATAGACCGAACCGATTCAACTGCCTAGGGGAGCCAAGACAAAACATGTTTGTGCTTTAACTTAGAAATTGCATGCTTAGTTTTTTTGTTGTTTTTTTAACTCACTTGGAATACACAAATAACCAACTAAAAATCCTTCAAAAGATTGAGCCTCGGGGAGCCTCTTTTCAAATAACCAACTAAAATCCTTCGAAAAGATTGAGCCTCGGGGAGCCTCTTTTCAAAAATAACTAGTTAGACTAGGAAATAGTCTTAGGTGAGTCAAGTCATCATTTTCTTGAACATGGCTTTGTCTAAGGACGTGGTCGATGATCCGATAAAAGAAGGCCCGCGTGCCTCGCCACGACCTGGAAGCCATGATCTTGAAAAGGTAAACTTGACAAGCCTTGGGTTAAATCCAAATCTAACTTGGACCTAAATCCACTTAATCAAACTTAATTGAAAATCATCTCAACATAAAATCACTTAAACCTAAATCCACTTAATAAATTTAATTGGGAGTCATCTCACAAAAAACACATAAGTATAACATGCTTGATCATATAGACTGTGAGATGACCTAGGTTTAACAACTTACAACCAATTTAAAAAAAATCTAACATCCAATCCAACCACCTTGTGTGTAGGATCAATGGATGTTGATGCGTTGCTCCCGACACATGACCGGGATCAACTCAAATTCACAAAGCTTCGATTCAAACGACAAGGATCGGTAGCCTTTGGGAATAACGGCAAGCTCAAAATCATCGGATCAGGTGATATCGAGCTTAACTCGAATTTTGTTATTAAAAATGTATTACTTGTAGAGAATTTTGAATATAACCTGCTTAGCGTAAGCCAATTGTGTGACAATAACTATAAGGTCGTATTTTTAGAAAATGAATGTGTAATTAAAACAAATGAAACAGCTAAAACAATACTCAAAGGAACTAGGACAAATAACATTTATACAATGAACTTAATCAAATCCTCAGCCAAATGTCTTATGACACAGGAAGAGGAATCATGGTTGTGGCACCGACGACTCGGTCACTCGCACCCAAGACTCGTCCACAAGATGAGTCAGAGTGGCTTAGTCAGAGGTTTACCCAACCTCAACAACTTGGTTAATAAAATCTGTAATGCTTGTCAACAAGGAAAACAACCTAGGACACAACACAAGTTAACTAACCAAGAACGAACCTCAAGTGTACTTGAGCTCTTGCATATGGATCTATTTGATTCACATGGAGCCAAGTCACTCAATAGAAGTCAATATTTCTTAGTCATAATTGACGACTACTCCAGGTTCACCTGGGTTAGGTTCATCAAACATAAAAATGATACCCTAGATCAATTAATCAATCTATTCAAATTAATCGAGAATCAAAAAAATCTTAAGGTTAAAAGACTTAGAAGCGATCATGGTGGTGAATTCGAAAACCAAAGGTTCACCGATTTTTGTAACCTAAACGGATACCACCATGAATTCTCTTGCCCTAGGACCCCTCAACAAAATGGCCTAGTGGAGCGGAAAAACCGAACTCTACAAGAAGCCGCTAGGACCATGTTGAATGAATACGACCTACCCGATAGGTTTTGGGCAGAAGCCGTTAGCACGGCTTGCTATGTCCAGAATAGGATCCTTATGGTAAAAATGGACCTTAATACCTCATACTAGTTTTATCACGATAAAATATCTAACATCAAGTACTTTAGTGTATTTGGGTGTAAGGTACATATCCTAAACACTAAGGATTACCTAGGTAAATTTACATCCAAAACCATGACCGGAATCTTTCTAGGATACTCGACTACAAGTAGAGCTTATAGAGTATATAACCACGACACCCTTAGAGTCGAGGAGACTATCAATGTAGTGTCTGATGAAGGACACGAACCTACAAAACCCCAAGAACCCCAATTAGCGAGCCGATTCATACTAAACCTAACTCGATCCGAGATTAGCTCTAGTGTTAATCCTAACCTAAGTCAACCAAATCACTCTATTGATCAAGTGATAGATGACTCCAACCAAACTAGAACTCAAGTCATCCTATGGATCAAGCATTGTAGACTCAAACCCAAATCCAACTAGGACTCAAACGAATCATCCTATCGATCAAGTGATAGGAGATCCTAATCTAGGAGTTCGAACTAGAGCATCCTATAGGAACCTTAGCCAAATTTCCTTAATTTCAAAGATAGAACCCAAATCAATTGAACAAGCTCTTCTTGATCCCGATTGGATTATTGCAATGCAAGAAGAGCTAGCTCAATTTACTAGGAATGAAGTGTGGAATTAGTACCACCACCTAAAGACAAAACGATAATTGGAACAAGGTGGGTGTTTCGAAATAAGCTTGATGATAAAGGTGAAGTAGTTAGAAACAAGGCTAGGTTAGTCGCCAAAGGGTTTAGTCAAGTCGAAGGCTTAGATTACGACGAAACCTATGCCCCAGTAGCTAGACTCAAATCCATTCGAATGTTGCTAGCTTATGCCGCACATCGAGGATTTAAGCTGTTTCAAATGGATGTTAAGTCGGCATTCCTAAATGGATACATTAAAGAAGAAGTTTATGTTAGCCAACCCCGGATTCAAAATCTAGATAAACCCGACCATGTTCTAAAACTTAAGAAAGCTCTCTATGGACTTAAACAAGCTCCTCGAGCTTGGTACGAGAGACTTTCAATCCATCTCAAGTCAAAAGGGTTTAACCAAGGCTTAGTTGACCCAACTCTCTTCGTAAAAACCTTAGGTAAAGAAATATTCATAGCTCAAATTTACGTAGATTTATATAATTTTTGGAACCTCTAACTCACTTTACTAATCGAGTTCGTTTAATTCATGGAAAGTTAGTTCGAAATGAACTTGGTATGATAGTTAAGTTTCTTTTTAGGTCTACAATTTAAACAAACTAAGGATGGTATATACCTATATCAACAAAAATACACTAAGGAGTTAATTAAAAGATTTGGAATGCAAGACGCTAAGATAATAAACACCCAATGGCGATTAATGTTAACATAGGAGAAGACCTAGAAAGTAAGTCCATTGACTTAAAGTACTATAGAGCGATAGGAAGTCTCCTATACTTAACAGTCGACCCGACATCCTATTCCAAGAAGTATGTGCGCCTGTGTTTCAAACCTGTGCTAAGGAGTCTCACCTAACCCTAGTTAAGCTATCCTTAGATATCTAAAGGGTACACTTAACGCTGGTATTTGCACCCTAGATCTACGGAGTTCGAACTAATCGCTACTCCGATTCGGATTACGCCAGAGTAAACTCGATAGAAAAAGCACGAGTGGTTGCTGTCAACTACTCGGCTCGAGTCTAGTGAGTTGGTGCAGTAGGAAGCAACATTGTGTTGCCTTATCTACCACCGAAGCCGAATACGTTGCGATGGGTGAGTGTGTAACTCAGCTTCTTTGGATGAAGCACACTCTCCGAGACTTTAGGTTGGACTTCACCAAAACTAAAATTTTCATAGACAACATAAGTTCGATAAATCTAACTAAGAACCCTATATGTCATTCAAGAACAAAGCATATAGAGGTAAAACACCATTTCATTCGAGAACATGTAGCCAATGGCTCCATACAACTCGAATATGTTGACTCGAAGTCTAACCTAGCAGACATTTTTACTAAACCACTACCCGAAGCTGAATTTAGTCTCTTGAGACGAAAATTGGGCATGTGCGTAATAGAATAGGAACTTGCAAATTATATTTTCTTACTACTATTTCTTACTTTTTTTCATGGAACTAGCATAGGACATACCTTAGATATCATGCACCTATAGATTTAAGGAGCCAATACATCTCACAACACATAGGACTAATGTGTTTATGTACTTAGCCACGTAGATGGGCGTGAGATGTTAGGACCTTACTCCTGGTTCCAGATGTAGAGCTAGTGCATCGCTATGAACCATGGAGTATAATCATAAATACTAACCGACTCTGACCAGGACTGGTTGATCTTTCATATCAATCAAGCCAAATATGAGTCGAACATTTTATAGATGAACTTATTTTCAGTATATTATTTTCAAAATAATGTGGAACATGCTTGGATTTTAAAATTAACTTTTTCCACACACACCCTTACTCTTTCGATATACGGCAAAAGGGGAGAAAAAGGCCAAAGTTAAGGGTCAAAACAAATTTTTACCAAAAGTTAAAACTTATTTAACTTTTGACAAAAGTTAAATAATTCTTAACTTAAACGTATTTGTGCCGTCTAGGTTTTACTTAAACGTATTCTATAACTTTTAACAAAACTTTATGTCATTAATGTTTTACTTAAGGGGGAGAAAGGGCTTAACTAAAATGTTTTGCTAAGGCCAACTTTAAGTAATGTTAATTACTTAAAGCAACCCTCAAGGGGGAGGATTAAGGTCTTTCTTCAAAGACTCACCCTCGGTCTAGGGGGAGGTTTCCTCAAGGGGGAGTATTTGAAGAAAATCCTTACTACTCCAACTTAATCTTCATATTTTTTGTTTCTCATGCACATTATTATTCTTCATGCTTGCTATTTACTTAACTTTGTATGTGGGTTTGCCATAAATCAAAAAGGGGGAGATTGTTGGTGCAGTAGGCACCTAAGTCGAACCTAAGTTTTGATTATAGCAAACGATACAAAGTTAAGCATATATTGTTATCTCACGAGCTAAATCAAGTGTGCAGAAAAGTCTCAATGTCGAGTGAAGGCTAGCGACACCCGGAGGAAGCCGCGGTGGTCGGGCGACACTCGAGTTACTTCGGAGGGAGCCGAAGGAATCGAGTGGAAGGCCGGAAGCAAAAGCGACACATAAGTATCGAGGTAAGCTCGTGTGTGCGAGCGTAAGTGAGGTCGAATCCTCTTTACGGGGATGATCTTAGGCGACGATCCGACCCAAGACTTCCCATGGAAGGTCTATGTTGAGATCGGACCGCAAGTGGCCGAATCCACTTATATTTTGAGGTAACTCTTTATTATTGTCGAAAAGTCTAAAAATCAGTTCAACCGCCAAAAATCAGTTCAATCGCTGCTAAGCCATCAGTTCAACTGCCAAAAATCAGTTCAATCGCTGAGCCATCGGCTCAACCGCCAAGAAATCGGGCTTCAACCGGTGGTCAAAAATCAGCCTCGAGGAGTCAAGCTTTATCACCATTTTTCAAGGAGTTTTGTGCCCATTTGTGATTGGTTGAAGACCCATTCGTTGAGGGGCTTAAAGGCTATAAAAGGAGGGCCAAACCTAGGGTTTTTCATTAATTTCTAAGTGCTCAAAAGCTTCCACAACGCTGTGACTCTCCGACGACTCTACGACAACGAAGTGCTGCCAACAACCCTAGCTTAAGTTCTTTCTTTTTAGTTGTTGGTATAATCCTTGTTTTCAATATTGCAATTATTTTACTCGAGAGTTTTCTATCGTTGCATTTTACTTTTAATAGAAGAGAGGGTTTGTCTCTCTATCATTTTGCTTCGAAAGTTTTTTTGTAATCGTCAAACTCCTACCTCCAACGAGGAGGAGTGTTTTAGTGAATTGCCCTCCGTACACGGTCTAGGACCGTTAGGGCCTTGGAGTAGTAGCCGAAGGCTACGAACCAAGTAAAAAAATAAACTTGTCTCTTTTTGTTTCATTTATCTTTCCGCTGCACTTATTTGTTTTGATACGAACTCGTAAAAGAAGAAAAAGGTTTTGCGCTATTCACCCCCCCCTCTAGCGCTCACTTCGATCCTACACTTGAGCTTCTACATTTAGACCTTTTTGACTCTCATGGAGCCAAGTCACTAAACGGAAGCCTATACTGTCTAGTTATAGTCGATGACTACTCTAGGTTCACATGGGTTAGGTTTTTAAAACATAAAAGTGAAACCTTAGATCAACTCACCAATTTATGCAAACTATTAGAAAATGAAAAGAACCTTAAGATAAAAAGAATTAGAAGTGATCATGGTGGTGAATTCGAAAACCATAGGTTCACCGACTTTTGTAACCAAAATGGGTACCACCATGAGTTTTCCTGCCCTAGGACTTCTCAACAAAATGGTATAGTTAAACGTAAGAATATAACCCTACAAGAAGCCGCTAGGACTATATTAAACGAATTCAACTTACCTATTAGGTTTTGGGCAAAAGCGATCAATACGACCTGATGTGTTCAAAATTGGATTCTATTAGTTAAAAGACATCTTAAAACATCATATAAAATCTATTACGAAAAACTACCCAACATTAAGTATTTTAGGATTTTTGGATGTAGGGTACACATATTAAACACTTAGAATTACTTAGGGAAATTCACCTCTAAAACTAGTACCGGAACCTTTCTAGGATACTCAACCACTAGTAAAGCATATAGAGTGTATAGCAATGAAACCTTAAAAATAGAAGAAACAATTAACATAGTATTTGATGAAGAAAACAAAACTACAAAATTCGGATTAGAATTGATTAATGAACCTAACTCTAGACCCGAATCTAACTCACAAAATGAATCTAGTGTAGATCCTAATCCAAATCAATCTAGGTTACAAGCAAATCATCCTATTGATCAAGTAATAGGAGATCCCAATTTAGGGGTTCAAACTAGAGCATCCTATAGAAACCTAAGCCAAATTTCACTCATCTCAAAAATCGAACCCAAAACAATTGAACAAGCTCTTCTTGATCCCGATTGAATTATAGTCATGCAAGAAGAGTTAGCTCAATTCACTAGGAGTCAAGTTTAGTACCCCCACCTAAGGAAAAAATAATAATTGGGACAAGGTGGGTATTTTGAAACAAACTTGATGAAAAAGGAGAAGTTGTTAGGAATAAAGCTAGGTTAGTTGCTAAAGGATTTAGTCAAGTAGAGGGGGTTAGACTATGATGAAACATATGTACCTATAGCTAGACTTGAATCGATTAGAATGCTATTAGCCTACGCTGCACATTGAGGATTCAAGTTATTTCAAATGGATGTTAAGTTAACGTTTTTGAATGGATTCATTAAGGAAGAGGTGTATGTTAGACAACCACCTGGATTCGAAAGTCTAGAAAAACCTGACCATGTTTTCAAGCTTAGAAAAGTCTTATATGGACTAAAACAAGATCATACAACTTGGTATGAAAGGCTTTCAATTTACCTTTAGACCAAGGGATTTAATCAAGGTTTAGTTGACCCAACCCTTTTTGTAAAGACCATAGGGAAAGAGATCTTTATTGCACAAATTTATATAGACGATATAATTTTTGGTACAACTAATTCAACATTATTAAATGAGTTCATTTTGCTAATGGAAAGTGAATTTGAAATGAACTCAGTAGGATAACTTACATTTTTCTTAGGCTTACAAATAAAACAAACTAGGGAAGGAATTTACTTACACCAACGTAAATATGCTAAAGAACTAATTAATAGATTTGGAATGCAGGACGCTAAGGAAATTAATACACCAATGGCTACTAATGTTAACATAGGAGATAACTTAGAAGGAAAATCGATAGATTTAAAATACTATAGGAGCGCGATAGGTAGTCTTCTATACTTAACTGCGAGTCGACCTGATATACTCTTCGTAGTGAGTATGTGCACGAGATTTCAATCTTGCGCTAAGGAATCACACTTAATGCTAGTCAAACGAATCTTTAGGTATCTAAAAGGAGCACTAAACGTAGGAATTTGGTACCCTAGATCGAGCGAGTTCGAACTAATCGGCTACTCTGACTCGGATTATGCCGGTAGTAAACTCGTAGGAAAAGCACGAGTGATTGTTGCCAACTCCTAGGCTCGAGTCTAGTTAGTTGGTGTAGTAGAAAGCAACATTGTGTTGCCTTGTCTACCACTAAAGCTGAATACGTTGCCATGGTTGAGTGTGTAGCTCAACTTCTTTGGATGAAGCACACCCTCCAAGACTTTCAATTAAATTTTAGTAACACTAGAATCTTAATCGATAATATTAGTTCTATTAATCTTACTAAAAATCCAATTTGTCACTCTAGGACTAAACACATAGGAGTCAAACATCATTTTGTATGAGAATATGTATCAAATGGAACCATGAAACTCGAATATGTTGAGTCAAAATCGAACCTAGCAGACATCTTCACGAAACCCTTACTCGAAGCAGAATTTAGTCTACTCAGACGAAGATTAGGGATGTGCGTAATAGAATATGACTCAATTCTTACTTGTACTTTATCTTTATTTTTCTTGCTACATGGAACTAGCTTAGGGTTTCCCTTAGAAAGCATGCACCTATTGATTTAAGGAGTCAACACATCTCACAACACATAAGATCAATGTGTTTGTGTACTGAGCCACGTAGATGGGCGTGAGATGTTAGGACCTTACTCCTGATTCCAGATGTAGATCTAGTGCATCGATATGAATCATGGAGTATAATTATTCAAAATAGCCAACTCTAATCAAGACTTATTGATCATTTTATATCAATTAAGTCAAAAAGAGTTGAACATGCTATTAGTTGAGTTTATGTTGAAACTACTATTTTCAAAATTTAAAAGGAACATGCTTGGACTTATAAATGTTAATCACTTATTTATAAAGTTAAGTGATTCTAAATCTATTTTACAAACCCCCAAATATTTTGGATTTATGGCAAAAGGGGGAGAAGAGAGGCCAAAGTTAAGGGCCCAAAAGTTTATTTTTGAAAACTTAACTTACTCTCTTTAAGTGGCCAAACGTTAAGGGGGAGAGTTAAGCTACTTTTTCAAAATCTCACCTAAGGTCAAGGGGGAGGTAACCTCAAGGGGGAGGATTTGAAAAAGAGTTTACTCATGGTTATTCTATACTCATTTCATATTTGTTTCATACTTATAGTAAGTTACTCATGCTTATTTTATTACATGTTTACTGCATACTTACACTTACTTACTTATATTTCATTACTACATGCTAATCATGTTTATTACTACTCACTTCATTTTATGCTTAAAAGTTTCCTTAACTTTGAATCGGTTTATCATATATCAAAAAGGGGGAGATTGTTGTTGCAGGGGCACCAGATAATCGAACCAAGGTTTTGATTATGGTAAAAGTTCTAAGTTAAGTTGTTATTGTTATCTCATGAGATGTGTTAAGTGTGCAGGAAGTGTTTAAGCTAAGCCCAAGGTTGAGCGACACTCGGAGAATCTCAGGACGAGAAATTGTGGTGGTTGGACAACACCAGGAGAACCTCATGGAGTCGAGGAACCTCAGTGGAAGACCAGAAGCTAAGCGACAAGTCAGAAGGACCAAAGATAAGCACTGAGTGAAGAGTAATGGTGAGGTTGTATCGTCTATGCGGAAATGAACTTAGGCGGTGATCCTACTAAGACTTCCAATGGAAGGTCTAGGTCGAGATCGGATAGTAAGTAGCTATCGTATTATCAATTACTTGTTAGTTCTGTGCTAACTCTTTGCTATAGGAGAGTGACCAGACCAATAGTCGATTGATAGCTATTGGCAGTCGACTGCTCATAGCATCAGTCGACTGCTATTCAAATTGGTCAGCTCAAAGAAAGTCAAAATTGTTGGTGCAATCAATCTAGGTCATGATGACCAGACTTGAGTTGGACTCGAGTAGTGTTTTGATGTTTGACAATGTTTTGGGGAGATTATTGGTGCAATTGACCTGGGTCATGATTGATCAGACTCGAGTTTGACTCAAGGGGTATTTTGATGTTTGATGATGATTTGACCATTGTTTGACTATATGGTTGACATGGGATTGACCATATGATGGAGAAGTCCAAGTCATGGTTACTTGGCATGAAAAGTCCAAGCATGGGTCTTGGCAAGGGAAAGTCCAAACTTGAGTCTTGGCAATTGAAAAGTCTAACATGGGTTGGCAAGGAAAGTCCAAGGGGTGATATTGGCAGCGTAAAGTCCAAGCGGGAGTCTTGGCAGTATAAGTCTAATGGTTGGCGGCATAAAGTTTAAGCGGTAGTCTTGGCAGCGTAAGACCAATGTGTCTTGGCAGTGTAGAACACGCTAGCATGACAATAGCTAATGGAAGCACCTGAAGGCTAGCGTATGGATGAAGAAATCATGGATGACTTGGAGGGATCCGATAGACATGAGGCTGACAGAGGTGGCTAGAAGGCTTAGGTCTAGGCTAAGGGTGGTCTAGCAAATATGAGAACATCATACTTGGTGTTAAACCTCATGGTTGAGGTTATCAGTCGACTGGGGCTTTGGACCAGTCAATTGGTCAAGTGTTTTGACACTTGGCAACCGATTCGACTTGTATCATTCGATTGGGATTATGATCAGTCGACTGATGGGAGTCGATTGGAGTTCGACTGGAGGAAATGGACTGTCAATCGACTGATGGCCCGATTAGTCGACTGCTATAGCTGGCAGTCGATTGATGGTCGATGTTGCAGACATAAAAGGTTCCAGAGTCGACTGTTAGGGTTTGACAGTTGAGTGATGGCTCAATCAGTCGACTGATGGGCATGATCAGTCGACTGATGGTCTATCTATTGGAACTTATCCAACGTGGCTCGGGCCATTGTGAGACAACGGCTATAGGAGCAGTCGATTGATGGTCGTGATCAGTCAACTGCTAGGCAAAATCCAGCCCGAATGTAGGTTATAAAAGTAGCTTGTGGAAGAGGTTTTTACCATGGTTTTCTTAGGGCGATTTGGAGCGATTTGCTGGTGCAATTCAGGGTCTCCAAGTGCAGCTCAAGCAACAAAACAAGCAAGCTTCCAAAAGATCGTTTGTAAAGTGTTCTTTGAATTTTTTTTGTGTATTTCACTTTGTATTTGCTTGTATTTATTTTGTATTACTATTTTAATCATTGTACTAGGTTTCTCCTCCTCCGACGTGTTGTTGAGAAGGAGTATTATTGATTAGTGGTGATATTTGCATCGCTAGGGCTCATTTGAGCCTAACTCATGGAGTATGAACCTTGAGGTTCCGAACTACGTTATATCTTGGTGTGATTGTGCTTGTGTTTTATTTTCATTGTATATTTCGTATATTCCGCTGCATACTAACAATCATAAGCAAGCACGCGGACAAATTCCATCAACGTACGAAATGCTATTCACACCCCTCTAGCGACGATCAAATTTCCAACAAGTGGTATCAGAGCTAGGTTTCTCTTTAAGGTTTAACAACTAAGGGAGCACGCTAGAGGGAAGGAAATGGAGCTACCCAAGGATGGATTGGGATACGCCATCAACATTCCTCCACCATATGATCAAGAAGACTTTTCGACGTGGAGGGCAAGAATGGAGACATTTTTGATGATGGACATAGAAGATTGGTTCATCATCATGGAAGGCTTTGAACCCCCTAGGGATAAGAAGGGAGGTGTCCTCAAATTAAAGAAGTGAACCCAAGAGCAACGCCTAAAGTTCAAGATCGAAGTTAAGGTAACAAAACTTTTAGAAGGTTTGATACCTAATGATATTTTGTCTAGACTAGGTGAATATCAAGATGCCAAGGATCTTTGGAGAAAATTGGCAAAGCTCCATTAAGGTCCATCACCGACTCAATTGGAGGAAGAGGCTGAAGAAGCAACCTCATCCTCACAAGAAAGTGAGGATTCAGAGGTCGAGGAGTGTTCGACATCCGAGGAGGAAGAGGTGGTGGAAGAGGAAGAATCGAAGGAAGCCTCCACTTCAAGGTTTGAGGGGGAGGAGAGGCCATCTACTCCGGAACAAGAGAAACCTCAAGAGGAACCATCAACCTCCGGTCGAGAAGATGAACAAGCTCAAGAGGCTTCCACCATCGACCTAGGTAACTCAAACACATATGTTAATAATAAAATTCATATAATGTGTTTTGAGTGTAGGGAATATGGGCACTACAAGAGCAAGTGTCCTAAGAAGGTTAAGAAGGCTCCACTGGTGCCAAAGGTCAAGGAGACCGGAGCCCCAACCATTAAGAGCAAGGAGCACGTAGCATGCTTCAAGTGCCATCAAAAGGGGAACTATATAAGTCAATGCCCTAGAGGGAAGAAGAAGGTCTAAGGAGGAGCTACACATATAGGGGGAGTTTCTAAAGCAAACCCTAAGGTATATTTTTATAATGCTCATTCTTTAAATAATGGCCAAAAGCATGCTAGAAGTAATCTTGCTATTGTTCATAAAGAGCATGCTAGAAATAATAAATTTTATTGTTTTTGTGCTAAGAGTTACAATTTTAAAAATAAGAAGAAATTTGGGACTAATGTCCCTAGAAAAATCCTACCTAGTGAAACCATTAAGAAGGTAGAGGACCATTTAGGCATTAACACTAAGAAGGGTAGGCATATGCCTAAGAAATGGAACAATGCCTAAAGCCTAAATAAAAATTCAAAGATTGGGCAATTGGAATTGGAAAATCAAGTTTTGATGTCAAAACTTGAGAAAATCGAGAAGACTCTTAAATAGATGCAAAATTAAATTAAATGGTCAAATTTTCAAAAATCTAGGTCCTAGGAGACAAGGTTCATCCAAAGGCAAGAAAGGTTTGAGTCACAAACCTAAGCCCAAAGAGACCTACCACAATATTCCATTTGATTATGGAACTAAATCTAGGTTTTGGAAGGCCATGGCTACTAGGGAGGCAATCCCTAAGGCTAACCATGGAGTGTGCCTAGTGTCTAGGGTTTCAAAGAAACCTAGGAAAGCCATTAAGAAGGTTACAAGGGGAGTCACCCTTAGAGCTAACCTAGGCAAGACCCAAATGACCAAGGCTACCAAGCCTAAGAGGGTCATTAGAAGGGTATCTAGGGAAGTTATCCCTAAGGAATACCTAGTAAACCCAAGGAGCTCAAATAGATTTTGGGTTCCTAGGAGCATGATCGATTCACGCTAAATGGGTTAGGGTGTGTCAACTTTAAATGGATGGGTAGTTAACCTAACAATGGTAAAGGTGGCGGCACTTTAGGTCATTTTCAAGGTTATGGATACCTTGGAAATAGGTTTGAATTTAAATCCTAAAAGATTTTAGGATGTGCCAATATTATTTAAGAAGTTTGATAAATCAATTAAATTGGCACAACTTAGGTTTATAGATCATAGTGTGTCATTTTGGGTTTTTGGCACACTTGGGAGATGGTTGATAATATGGCAAAATGAACCTAATCCTAACAAATGGCAACAAATATTAAAATTTAGGTATTGTTATACCTATACCTCTATTTGCCATGCTTTATTTGTCATATACCATGTCATGACATCATATTTATTTTCATCTTATAAATGTCATGATTATGTCTAGGTTATTTAATAATGTCATGTATACTTAGGTTCATTTTTATGCCATGACATCATGATTTTGGCACATGCTTATTTATGCTATCATTATATGTCATAATCATATCTCATGCATTTAAGGTAATTAAAATTGATTTAAGGACTATGACATGACTTAAAGTCCTATGTATAAGGGAATCAAGTAGTGTTGCCTTAGAAAATGCATGAAGACCTTAGATTAGGATGAACAAAACCCACATCTCACATCAAAATTGACTTGTATGTGTTTTCATACACCTTAGACATATGTGAGATGCTAGGAAATGAGTTAAGTTCAAGGTGCATAGCTTTTGCATCTAGATGAACTCAAACTCATCTTATACCATGGTGAATCATAGGGAAAGATAACGTGCAAATCATGTGCATTGAGCCCATTGATCATGATCCAATATAGATTTCCAAAAACATTTCAAAAATATTTTAGAAAACCTTGGTGAAGTCTATCTTTTGATAGCAATCACCATTGAGAGAGTTGATACAAAGTAGGGCCAAAACATTGTGTTGGTACAGTGGCACTAGATAATCAAACCTAGGTTTTGATTATGACAAAGATCCAAGGTTAAGGTCATATTGTTATCTCATGAGCTAAATTAAGTGTGCAGGAAATGGTTAAGCTAAGTCGAAGGTCAGCGACACCCGGAGAATCCCGAGTCGAGAAACCGTGGTGGTCGGGCGACACCGGGGGAATTTCGTGGGAGTCGAAGAACCCAGGTGGAAGACAAGAAGCGAAGCGACAGGTCATAAAGGATCAGAGGTAAGCACGAGTGCGAAGAGAGATGGTAAGGTTGTGTCCTCTGTACGGGGACGATCGTAGGCGACGATCCGACTAAGACTTCCAGTGGAAGATCTAGGTCGAGATTGGATGGTAAGGAATCGTCATATTTACCATTTTTCGTGCTAACCTCTTATTGCAGGGAAGTGGCTAGGCTGGCAGTTGACTACTGGTCATTGGGAAGTCGACTGATGGAAGATATCAGTCGACTGATGGCGATGAATCAGCCTTTTGTGCTAGGTCAAAATGGATAATGTTTGACGCGGCCACTTCGCGATAAGATAAGGAGCCACCTTGGGATCAGTTCCAAAAGTTGAGGATTTCTATCAGGACTTATTCCAATGTAAAAGTCTATAAAAGGAGGGGAGGACTCCAACCCAAAAATCAATCATCTTGCTCTCAAAGTGCTCCCGCAATGCCAAAGCTCTAAACGCTGACGCAACGCTAAGTTCAGAACTTCTTCATCGGTAGCAAGTATTTCTTTTATTTACTGTATTCATTGTTTTAATCGTAACGAGGTGAGGTAGGCTTGTTGCCTCATCCTCGTGCTTTCGTTTTTGTGATTGTTGTCTCCTACCTCCAACGAGGAGGAGACTTTATAGTGGATTACCCCTTCGTATGCGGTCAAGGATCGTGGGGCCTTAGAGTAGCAACCGTTGGGTTGTGAACCAAGTAAAAATAAAGTATCTATTTATTTTTTTGTTATTTATTGTTTCGCTGTTCTTGCTTTTATCGAATGATTGAAAGAAAGTTTTACGCTCGCTATTTACCCCCCTCTAGCGACGCTTCTCGATCCAACACATTGAACTTTTCAATGGTTTTGAACTTTATGCCAAACTCACTATTTAATGGGTAATTTAATTTTCAAATATTTTTCAACCATTGTATTTGTTATAAGTATTATACGTATGAAGTTTCATTATTTTTCAAATTACGTATAATTACTTATGAATTTTCAAACTTCATTTTCTGATTTCTGCATTTGCATAAATCAGTCGACTGCCTTCTATGGCAGTCGACTGACATCAATAGTAGTCTACTGGTGACTGTAAGAGTCGACTGCCAGAGCTGATTTCGGGTAAACAAGGATGTTTAGCCCATGTTTCAGCTAGGTTAGGCTACCCTAACTGCTCATAACCCTAGGATATGCTTTGGAAAGCATTTGAAAAGGTGAAAATCTATTGAATATGGATTAGGAGAGTTGTTTAGGGTGTGTATCAATTTTAAGGTGTGTGAGAGTTCATGTTTGAACTTTTGCCCTTAATTTTGATGGTTTAGTGTTTCTCTAGGCTTAGGGACTCTCCAAGGACATTGTTGGTGCAATGGTCAAGGGAGAGCAAGTCTTTAGGGGGAGGTTATCCATCATGGGATGATGGATGTGTTCTTCCTCATGAGGGGGAGAAATGGGAATGTGAGATGCCCAATTTAGAAATTGGGAGAGTTTATAGGAAGTCTCTCTCTTAAGTGATATGAGACTTATCACTAGGAAGAGTAAAGGCATCCTAGGTGTTTTTGGACCAAGGGAGAGATTGTAAGATTTCATTGAGATATGAAACATTGACATCCTTAGGGAGAGAACCTTTTTTGATGTATGTCAAAAAGGGGGAGAATTTATGGGATTACCAATTTGGGACAATTGGTAAGGAGATTTGAGTTAGGTGGCCTAACTCAAAGGTGTTTAGTTTTTTTTAAACATCAAAAGGGGGAGATTGTTGGTGCAATCGACCCAGGTTATGATTCACTAGACTCGAGTTGGACTCGAGTAGTATTTTGATGTTTGACAATGTTTTGGGGAGATTGTTGGTGCAATTGACCCGGGTCATAATTAACTAGATTCGAGTTTGACTTGAGGGGGTATTTTGATGTTTGATGACGGTTTGACCATTGTTTGACTATATGGTTGACATGGAGTTGACCATATGATGGAGAAGTCCAAGTCATGGGTACTTGGCATGGAAAGTCCAAGCATGGGTCTTGGCAAGGGAAAGTCCAAGCTTGAGTCTTGGTAATTGTAAAGTCCAATATGGGTTGGCAAGGAAAGTCCAAGGGGTGATATTGGCGGCGTAAAGTCCAAGCGGGAGTCTTAACAACATAAGTCCAATGGTTAGCGGTGTAAAATCTAAGCGGTAGTCTTGGCAGCATAAGACCAATGTGCCTTGGTGGTGTAGACCACGTTAGCATGACAATAGTTGATAGAAGCACCTGAAGGCTAGCGTATGGATGACTTGGAGGGATCCGATAGGCGTGAGGTTGATGGAGGTGGCTAAAAGGCTTAGGTCTAGGCTAAGGGTGGTCTAGCAAGTATGAGGACATCATACTTGGTGTTCAACCTCATGGTTGAGGTTATCAGTCGACTGGGGCTTTGGGCCAGTCGATTGGTCAAGTATTTTGACACTTGGCAACCGAGTCGACTTGTATCAGTCGACTGGGATTATAATCAATCGACTGATGGGAGTCGACTGGAGTTCGACTGTAGGGAATGGCCTGTCAGTCGACTGCCAACATTGGGCAGTCGACTGATGGCCCGATCAGTCGACTACTATGGATGACAGTCGACTGATGGTCGATGTCGCAAACACAAAAGGTTCCAGAGTCGACTGTTAGGGTTTGACAGTCGAGTGATGGCTCGATCAGTTGACTGATAGGCATGATCAGTCGACTGATTGTCTATCCATTGGAACTTATCCAACATGGCTCGGGCCGTTATGACACATCGGCTACAGGAGCAGTCGACTGATGGTCACGATCAGTCGACTGCTAAGTGAAATCTAACCCGAATGTAGGTTATAAAAGTAGCTCGTGGAGGAGGTTTTTGCCATGGTTTTTTTGGGCGATTTGGGGTGATTTACTAGTGTAATTCAGGGTCTCCAAGTGCAGCTCAAGCAACCAAACAAGCAAGCTTCCAAAAGATCATTTGTAAAGTGTTCTTTGTATTCTTTTGTATATTTCACTGTGTATTTTCTTGTATTTATTTTGTATTACTATTGTAATCATTGTACGAGGTTTCTCCGCCTTCGGTGTGTTTTCAAGAAGGAGTATTATTGATTAGTGGTGATATTTGCTTCGCTAGGGCTCGTTCGAGCCTAACCCGTGGAGTAGGAACCTTGAGGTTCCGAACCACGTTATATCTTGGTGTGATTGTGCTTGTGTTTTATTTTCATTGTATATTTTGTATATTCTACTGCATACTAACAATCATAGGCAAGCACACAAACGAATTCCATCAACGTACAAAACGCTATTCACCCCCCTCTAGCGACGGTCAAATTCCCAACAAAGATAAGCTCCAATTATCTTGGGGAGATGAGATTCTTTGACCCAGATTTGGATCTCAACGAATTAGGGTTTGAAGGGCTATAAAAGAAGGAGGTTTTCACACATTTGAGATATCTATTCTTGCTCCCAAAGTGCTCCAATGATGCTACACTTCAACGACAACACTACGCCTCCGTAACGCCGACAACACTACGCCTCTGTAACGTTGAATTTCCAACCTTTTTCGTCGGTAGTCTTTTCTTTTGTTGTCCGTCAATTTGTTTACTTTTCTTGTACTTGAAGTTTTCATCGTAATGAGGTGAGGTAGGCTTGTTGCCTCATCCTCGAGCTTTTATCTTTTCGTTCTAATCATGTCTCCTACCTCCAACGAGGAGGAGACTTATAGTGAATTGTCCCTTCGTATGCGGTCTAGGATCGCGAGTCCTTGGAGTAGCAACCTTTCGTTTGTGAACCAAGTAAAAACAAAATTGTCTCTTTACTTCTTATTGTTTTACATTCCGCTGTGCATCACTCGAGTTTTAGACGAACGAAATTTTTTTTTTATGATTACTATTCACCCCCCTCCCCCTCTAGTGATTCTCTCGATCCAACAATACCGATCCATGGATTTGCTCATGCATGGATGGATAATCTAGAAGACTCATTTGGATACTTAACATGTATGGATGCAGAGAAGATGGAGCTTGTCGTGTATCACTTACGAGGCCATTGTCAGGAGTTTCTGAACCTTGAGCAAGGCGATCGAAGTGTCATGGAGTACAATGCAAAGTTTAGTTGACTTGTAGAATTTTGCCCCACTTGGTGGCTCAGGACTATGATCGTATGCTCGAATCTGTCCATGTTCTTGTCGCCTACATTCGGATTAGGATGTCCGAATCCTCCATTGGTATCTATTGAGAGGCACTAGATTGAGTCATACTGGTCGAGATGACCCAATGAGATGGTGGGTTTGGTATACGAGGTATCGTGTTGGTTTATCCTATTTTAGATGATATATTGATAATTCACATTCCTTTATATCCTGATAATACTTAGGGGGAAAAATTAGTAGAATTACGATACCTCGCCCTTGTAGATTAGTTATAATAGCAAGGAAGACTTTAACGTCTCGTTATGAAGTAAAGGAGTAACCCTTGGATTTTTGATAGGCATACCTTGACTTGAGATTAGACTACCAGTAACTTAGAGTATGAGACTCGACATACAAAAACTCAGCAAAAAGGCACTGAATCTCACACTTACTGAAGATAAGGAGACTAGTAACCGATTGGGATATGGATCAGAGTTGCGCAACGGAAGCATAGTGAGCTCATAACACACAGAGAAGTTTACGATCTGACAATTGGAATGTTAAGATATTAGAATAAGATGGAAGAGTGATAAGACACTTAGGCTTACCTAACCGTTGAGGTACATGGAAGTATGTACTTAGTTTATGTACGTTGTGAAGGATATAGTTGGAGTTCTAGATAATACTCCAGATACAAAGAAGGTTAGTATGAAGCAAGGATATCTTTATTATGACTGGATAGAAGTTGGTTGGTAACATGATTCTGATGAAGAAACTACTTGGAGTAGAAGAACAACATGTAGATAGGATATCTTTATTAGGGTATATCAAGTAGGAAATTTGGGGACCAAATTTTTATTAGTAGGGAAGAAAATGTAATATCCGAAAAAAAATAATTAGTAAATATAATAATAACATTATTAACGAAATAAATAGATAAAATAAAATTCATTTATTTTTTTATTAAAAGGAAATTTAGTTATTAATATTTAATTAGAAAAATTCAGGATAATTTTATTAGACTTTGAGATAGTCTATTTATCTTATTCGAAAGATAGGAATTTTTGGGATAAAATTTTTAGGACTTGGTTAATTGAATTAATCAAGATCGATTAATTCAATGAAACATAAGTTATAAATAAGTTTAGGTTTCTTAATTTTTCCCCAATTTCTCCCTTTTCTCCTTTGTCGTTTCTCTTCCTCACTTCCCTTCTCGCGATCGAGCTGTCGCTGCAATCGCCTCTCTCCAGCTCGTCAACCCACTGAGCTAGCTCGCCGCCGTTTCCCCTCTTCCCGTGCCATCTCCGTGCCTCCGCCCATTTTCCGTCGCCACTGCGAGCAACGCCTTCCTTCCCCGCCACGAACAACATCTCCGCGGAGCACCGACATCTGCTTTCCCCTCCATGGGCAACACCATCGTCACTACCAGCTTGCCTCCACCCCTACGGGCCTGCCTCGCGACCACTGTGACCATCCCTGTGGCCACTGTGTCCACTGCGTCCACCGCCATAATCTCTAGGCCTAGCAGCCGCCTCGACCAGCCATCGCGGCCAGCTCCCCGGCCACTGCGACCAACCCTACGACCCCCTCGGTCCCTGTGCGCATGCCCCGCTGCTTCTGATCCAATAACCGTCGAACATCCTCCGACAACGCACATGGCCGCTGCCTTCCTTACATCACCATCCATCTCGTTGGCTGCCTATTCCTAGTGTCGTGACCAATAGCATCGGAGAAGGGGTAAGGGTTTAATTGGTTAAAATAATGGAGTTAATTTGATTAATCTATTATTAGGAGTAATTGGATGAATTTGGATTTAATTGAATAACTGGTCAGGATTAATTCACCTATTTAATAGACTAATATCATTAGATTAGTTAAATTAGCTTTAGGCTAATTAATCAAGAGTTAATGTAACCCAAATTGATTAGATAATCAATTAAGAGATTAATTGAGTTATTAAATACTTGTCTACTAGTTAGTTAAAATATTGATCGGATTAAATAACATATTTGAGAACGGATGCAGAGCTTCGGAT
Source organism: Wurfbainia villosa (assembly GCA_025175895.1). Classification (NCBI taxonomy): domain Eukaryota; kingdom Viridiplantae; phylum Streptophyta; class Magnoliopsida; order Zingiberales; family Zingiberaceae; genus Wurfbainia; species Wurfbainia villosa. The sequence continues at coordinate 23,636,390 of CM045997.1, read as the reverse complement.
TGAAAGATTGCTAGGACGCTTTACAGTCAGAGGTGGGTGGTTCTGTGATCTCTTTAGAATTTAGTGCATGGTTATATTGGTTATGTTGTTTACTTAGATTATATTGTAGTTACACTTTACTGTAGGATTGAGATGCTCCGAGAGAGGGGGTGAATCTCAGAAGTTATAATTTTCTTAAGATTTTTTAAACTTATTTTATATTATCAATTAGAGTATGCAACGGAAATGAAATCAAGACACAATCTATTTACTTGGTTCACAACCCTAATAGGGTTGCTACTCTAAGGATCATAGCTCTTCCAAGAGCTATCTCGATGGGCAATCACTATATACCCTCCGACTCGAGAACTCTCGACTTCGGAGGGATTCACTTTTTACAAATAATAAGAGATAGGTAACACTCTACCTTCTCTTTTGAAATTAAGTACACAAAGCAAAAATAAATACAAATAAAATTAGAGCTAAGTTATACCGACACTAATTGAAATATGGAGCTAGGCACGGAGTGTCGGATGTGCATTTTTGCGAGGAATTAAAACTCTAGTGGACAAGGATAAATTTTTACAACACTTCGACATAGTAGTAGTGTTCTGGTCGGAGCTGGTCGATCACTTATTTTATAAAGCTTTTCCAGTCAACTGGAATGCCATCCAGTCGACTCCACATCAGCCCATCGATATGGAACTTCTGGTCTTCCAATCGACTGAGAATGCTCCAGTCGACTCTAGGTCATCTGGCTCCACATCGAGAAGTTTGGCCCTCCAGTCGACTGAACCTCCCCCAGTTGTCTAAAACTCTTTCCATCTGCGATGTCAGATCTTCGATCAATCACCAGCTAATCCTGCCAAGTGTGAATCTAGTCGACTGAACTAAACCGAGTCGACTGAACTTCAGTCGACTAGAATCCATTCAGTTGACTGATCCCTGCAAAACGAGATTAGCACAAATAGATAATATAAAATAGGATAGCAGTAGTAATACTGCTCGATCTCAACTTCTAAGTCCCACGCGGACTATACATCAGATCGACGCCTAGCTTTGTCCCCCTATAGAGGACTCAGTCTCACCTCTCCACTCGAGGCTTACTTGTCGGCTGCCTGCCGAACTTACCACTCTTGACATCCGATCTGACCCACCAAGCTTCCACCAGTTGTCTGGTCTGCCTGACTCAGCTGGACTTTTTGTCGATTATCTTGTCTCCTGACCCAACCGTTCTTTATGCTAAATGTTTGGTCCACATGACCCATTTGGACTTCATGCCTAGTGTCCGATCCTCCTGATCTATCAAGTCATCTACCTAGTATCTGGTCAACACGACCTACTAGGATTTCCTGTGAAGTCTGCACACTTAACACTGATATTAGAACATAAGTAAGTCATAACTTTAACTATGGTTCATATATCAAAACTAAGGAGTGATGCTCTCTGCATCAACAATCTCTCATTTTTTTATGTATGACAACACATCAGTTAAAGTTAGGAGAGTCAAACTGCAATATCCAATTAAAGCATATATCAGAAATGCATTGATTTAAAGATGTATGTGCATGAAATGCTCATATGCATAAAAAACTTTAAATCTCCCTATTTTAAGTCTCTTCTCTCTAACTTTAAATCTCCTCTCTCCCCCTTTGGCATACATCAAAATAAACTTTAAGTTCAAAATGCCATAAGATGAGAATTAAAGCTTTCAAACTATAGATCAAGCTCTAACAAAAATGCTTAAGTTTTGAAAATAATTTATCAATACGCCCCTTAAATAAAATTTTCTTTTAAAGATGAGATCTCCCCCCTATATTTTTTGGAATCAAAATTTTCAAAAGAATAAATTTCTAAAATTTTCAAAACTCTTAATCCCTCAATTTTAAAAATTTATCAATGCTTCCCTTAAAATGTTTTTGAAATTTTCAAAAATCTTTGAAACTCCACCTTAAAATTCTTTAAAGGTCTAGTTTTCAAAAATTACCCTCAATAAAAAATATTTTTTAAAATTTTCAAAAATTCTTACTCCCCCTTAATGAAAACATTTTTTAGATTCTAAAATTTTCAAAAATTCTAACTCCCCCTCAATAAAAACATTTTTCAGATTCTAAAATTTTTCATTTTTTAAAATTTTAAAATTTTCTAACTTCCCCTCAATAAAAATATTTTTCAAATTCTAAAATTTTTCATTTTTTTTTAAATTTCAAAATTTTCTAACTCCCCCTCAATAAAAATATTTTTCAAAATTTACAAGATGATGCAAATGTGATAGAAAAATATGTCCAAGCATTACAAAATCTAAAAATACACATCTAAAAATTATCCTTAAAGTAAATGTCCAACTCTTTACTAGCTCAAGTGATATAGAATTATCATCAAGCTTTGAATTAGAGTTTGTCACCGAATATGCTCTTTTAAACCCCGTATTGGTTCATGTCGATGCACTGAATCTACATCTGGAACCAAGGGTGTAGTCTTAACATCTCACGCCCATCTTCATGACTCAATACACAAACAGGTAATCCTAGGTCTATAGGATCATGAAATCTAAATTGACCTAGGCTAGATTGATTTTTAAATTTCCTTTTAAATATAATATTACTTTTCAAAATAAATTTTGGGTAATGAACATGAAAACATCCTAGTCTACCAAGCATAATCCTAGTTGTCTTTTAAGCATACTAAATTCAGCTTCCGAAAGTGGTTTAGTGAAGATGTCTGCAAGGTTAGATTTGGACTCAACATAGTTGAGTTCAATACTACTCTTTGCCACATGAGCTCTTACAAAATGATGTTTAACATCAATGTGTTTAGAACATGAGTGATGGATTGTATTTTTAGTTAAATTTATTGAACTTATGTTATCAACTAATGTTTGACCTTTTTGTAATCTAATTCAAAATCTTTAAGTGTGTGCATCATCCATAATAATTGTGCCACACATTCTCCTAATGTTATGTATTCTTCTTCAGTTGTGGAAAGAGCAACACAATGTTGCTTCCTACTTAACCAACTTACTAAGCATGATCCTAAGAGTTGACACCCTCCACTAGTACTTTTCCTATCTAGTTTACACCCTGCATAGTCTGAGTCAAAGTATCCTACTAACTCAAAGGTACTAGATCTTGGGTACCACATACCTACATTAATTGTTCCTTTAATGTATCTTAGGATTCTTTTGACATTTGTCAAATGTGATTCCTTAGCACAAGTTTGATACCCAGCACACATACTTACTGCAAATAGTATGTCGGGTCTACTTGCAGTTAAGTATAGTAAACTACCTATGACACTCCTATAGTACTTTAGATCTACAGATTTGCCTTCTTTGTCTTCATTTAATATAACATTTGTTGTCATTGGTGTTCTAATGTCTTTTGCATTTTCCATGCCAAATTTTTTATTAATTCTCTTGTATACTTGTTTTGGTATATATAGTTACCATCTCTTGTTTGTTTTATTTGTAAACTTGAGAAGAAGTTTAACTCACCTACTAAACTCATTTCAAATTCTTGTTCCATTAGGTTTGTAAATTCTTTTAAGAAGTTTGAATTTGTTGATCCAAAGACTATATCATCTACATATATTTGAGCAATAAAAATGTCTTAGTTCAAGATTTTTACGAAAAGAGTTGAGTCAATTTGACCTTGTTTGAAGCCTTTTGAGATTAAGTATGAAGATAGTCTCTCATACCAGGCTCTAGGAGCTTGTTTTAATCCATATAAGGCCTTTTTAAATTTATATACGTGATTAGGGTATTCTAAGCTCTCAAAACCTTGGGGTTGACTTACGTATACTTCTTCTTTTATTACTCCATTTAAAAATACGGATTTGACATCCATTTGGTATAACTTGAATCCTTTATGTGCCGCATAAGGTAGTAATATCCTAATTGACTCAAGTCTAGCTACTAGGGCATAAGTCTCATCATAGTCTAACCCTTCTACTTGACAAAACCCCTTAGCTACTAATCGAGATTTATTCCTTATGATTTCTCCTTGATCTTTTAATTTGTTTCTAAATACCCATTTAGTGTCTATTATTGATTTATCTAATGGTGGAGGTACTAAGTCCCACACTTCATTCCTATCAAATTGCGCTAGTTCTTCTTGTATAACTATTATCCAGTCAGTGTCGGGTAAGACCTCATCTATTGATTTTGGTTCTATTTTTGATATTAATGCAATTTGACTCAAGTTTCTTAGGGTTGATCTAGTTTGAACTTCTAAAGTTGAATTTCCTAATACTTGTTCAAGAGGATGGTTAGGATAAATTCTAGATGTCTTTAAGTTTTCTTCACATTGGGTTTGTTCCTCTTCATCATGTGTAATTTCATTTAGCTCATTTTGATTATCTTTTAATGTGTTTATTTGATTATTGGTAATTTCCTTTTCATCAAATTTTACATTAGTTGTTTCTTCAATTTTTAGAGTTTTCTTATTATAAATCCTATAGACCTTACTAGTGGTTGAATATCCAAGAAATATCCCTTCATCAGTTTTTGAAGAGAATTTTCCGAGATGGTCTTTTGTATTTAAGATAAATACTTTGCATCCAAATACTTTTAGATATTTTATTGAAGGTATTTTATTATTAAAAATTTCATAAGATGTTTTATTATGTAATTTATTAATTATTACTCTATTTTGCACATAACATGCAGTGTTTATAGCTTCGTCCCATAAGTAACTAGGTAAGTTATATTCATTTAGCATTGACCTAGCGGCTTCTTGTAGGGTTCTATTTTTTCTTTCTATTATTCCATTTTGTTGGGGTGTTCTAGGGCATAAATATTCATGGTGATATCCATTTTCTAGACACATTGTTGTAAATTTTTCATTTTTAAATTCTCCTCCATTATCACTTCATATTCTTTTATCTTAAGGTCTTTTTCGTTTTCTATTTGTTTACTAAAGTTTTTAAATACTTCAAATGTTTCATCTTTTTGTTTTAGGAATTTTACCCATCCTAGAGTAATCGTCTATTATCACTAAACAATATAAATTTCCACTTAGTGATTTTACCCCATGTGAATCGAATAAATCTAAGTGAATTAACTCAAGTATTGAACTTGTTCGACCTTGATTAGTTAATTTATGTTGAGACTTAGTTTGTTTTCCTTGTTGGCAAGCATTACAAACTTTGTTTTCAATATTTTTAAGTTTGGGCAAACCTCTAACTAAGTTAGTTTCACTTAACTTCATTATATTCCTAAAGTTGATGTGAGCAAGTCGTCTATGCTACAACCAACTTTCCTCTTGTTGTGTCATATGACACTTAATTGAGGATCTTTCTAAATTTATTGAATATATATTTTTATTCCTAACCCCCTTAAGTAATATTTTTGAGTTTTCAATACTGTTAATCAAACATTCATTCGATAAAAATTTCACTTCATAACGAGCATTACATAACTGACTTATACTAAGCTCGTTAAATTTGAAATTCTCTACAAGCAAAACTTTTTATATAATAAAATTTGACTCTAATTCAATGTTACCTGATCAAATTACCTTAAGTTTGCCATTGTTTCCAAATGCGACTAAACCTAGATTCTTGTAGCTTAATTCTGAGAACTTTTGATTATCTCTAGTCATATATCTAGAGCAGCCACTATCCAGAATCTATTGGTCCATTCTGGAGTCCTACATGAATAAAACTTTTTAAGATAATTCACACCTTGAGTATGATGAATTATCTTGAATTGATTTGTGTTGTAAGTTTGTTAGGTTAAGTTTAGTTAAAGTAAGTTTGTTTAGTTTAAGTTAAGTTAAGTTTAGTTTAGTTTAAGTATATTTATTAAGTTAGGTTTAGTAAGTTTTTTTAGTTTAAATTTGTTAAGTTACATAAATTGTATTAAGCTAATTAAGCTTGATTAAATTCTAAATCATCTCACCAAAGCTAGGTTTCAATACACGTTACTCCAATGGGTTTTGTGAGATGAGGGTTTCTTTCTATCTTAATTAAATTTAATGAGAATTTTCAAAGTTTTTAAACTCGTGTTAGATTCAAGCTTAGCTTGAGCTAGTCAAGTAGGTTTTTCCAGCATTGACTTCCAGGTCGTGGCGAGGCATACAACCTTCTTGGATATCGGAGCAACGACCACTTCCTATACAAAGTCAATGAAGGAATCAAGTACTTGATTCACTTTGGACTATGCCTTGGTTTAACTAGTCAAAGACTTAGTGAGTTAGCTTCGGTTAGTTCCACTCGACTTAGTGCACCAGGTCATGGTGAGGCACATGACCTTCTTGGATATCGGAGCAATGACCACTTCCTAGACATGCACTTCGAAGAGCTTTCCTAACTTACTATTAGTTAACTTCGTCTTAGTACTAGGTTGTTCAAGTTTAAACTACTTTGTTTCTTATCTAGTTCATTCTAAATTAAGCAAGTAAAGTAAACTAAAGCATGCAAGAGTTTAACTAAACAAAAAAATAAGCAAAGTGTTAGCTCGCCCTAAGTGATAGCTAGGTTGAGTTTTGTTCACTAAGTGAACTTGACTCTTGGAAACTCAAAACTGATTTGGTCCAACTTGGTTGACTAAGCTAGACTTAGGAACCCATGCTTGGACTCTCTTCTTAGCGTTTTGGCTAAGTAATGACATGTATGATTTATAGGAGGATTTAGCTTTGTGTCTGAGTCTGGACTTGTTGTACATGGCTCGCTGAGATCCAAGCATCATGTTGAGATACTTGGAGCCCGAAGTGAACCTTTCCAACGATCCGGTTAGATCTTCTACTTGTCTTTTTAGGACCGAGTTCTCTTTTTCAAGCTTCGCAACTTGAGTTGAGTCTCTATCCTTAGTTTGTCAAGTTGAAGTCTTCGAGTTGACTTGCTCCTTAAGTACTTGGACTTCCTTAAGTAGTGAGTCGACTCGATTCTCGGACTTAGCTAACTTCCTACCTAGGCATGCAATTATATTGTACAACTTATCTTCTAAGGGAGAAGTTATCTCGTCTAGTCCTTCAAAAATGCATGCGGATCCGTGGCTTCTCTTGGACTCGGAATCGGACTCGTACTCGGAATTTGTTTCGGCTCCGGAGATTGATGTAGAGGATCCTTGGAAGCTAGAGGGGGAGGGGGGTGAATAGCTTGTTTTCGTTTCTACAAAAATGGTTAGCGGAAGCACAACAAATACAATAGTAAAAGAAATGAAAATACAATGCTAACACCAAGCCTTTACGTGGTTCGGAGATAATGCTCCTACTCCATGGTGATCCTTAAGGTGGATCAACCCTAATCAATCTCACTAAGAAGCTTTCTCTTTTACAACAACCCTCCTCTTCTTACAAAAGATGAAGATGAAGTTTAGAGAGGAGGAGGGGAATTAAAACACTAGGAAAGCTTAGAAAAATCGTGGAGGCTTGAGATGATGATCAGAATGTAAGCATTAACCCTCTCAACCACCACAAGCCCTCTTTTTATAGAGAGAGGGTTGTTTTTCCCGTTGGGCCACGATCAGTCGACTGATGTACAACATCAGTCGACTGCCACCGTGGTTAACGACTTCTAAATAGCTGAATTCGTGGGATTCATAATCGTCATCATCCAACGGCACGCTCATCAGTCGACTGATCCATCCATCAGTCGAGTGAGACTCCATTATGTGCCCGTGTTTAACTTGATCAGTCGACTGCCATTGTTTGGCAGTCGACTGAAGTCGACATCAGTCGACTGAAGTCGATTATCGATCGGATCAAGTCGGACATCGATCCGCTGCCATGACTAGGTAGTCAAGCTGTCGCCGATTTTCAGCCTCGATCGAGCACCCTAATAGTGGTGATACATCGTATCGATCGATCGATACTAAATAATTCATACTTGAATTGACTCCCTAGACCTAGACTCAACCTTCTAGCTCTTCTTTAAGCCTTGCGCCTCCAGGATCCCTCCGAGTCCATGACTTGTTCATCCTTTGTGCTTTGCTTCCAAGAGCTTCCTTCGGTTTTGTCATGTCTTAGGTTTCCCTTTGCCAAAGTGCGCTTGGACTTTATGCCGCCAAGACTACATGCTTGGACTTACACTGCCAAGACTTGCCTTTGGACTTCCTTTGCCAAGATCACACTTGGACTTTGCCTTTACCAAGTCTTCATACTTGTATTTTCCATTCACTTAAACACGTTCACAATTAGATCACAAAGTATTGCCTAACTTAGATGATTATCCAAACATCAAAACATATAAATGCTTGAGGCATTGTTGCACCAACAATCTCCCCCTTTTTGATGTTTGGCAATCATTTAAGTTAGGTCTTTAACACATGCACACAATCATATTTTCAATATGAATTCTAACTTAAATATTCCTTCTCCCCCTTTGACATACATCAAAAAGAGAAGGATTCATAAATTTGCATGAAGGAGTTAAATTTGTTGTATCTTAAACTAAGGTATAAGATTGAAATTAAGCTCCCCCTTAATCCAAGATATGTTTCATGATGAATGAATAACATGTGGAGAAAAGCCTAACAAAAGATTGGAGGTTAAATCCTAACTTTGCACCAACAATATAAGTTAAGAGGATGAAAAAATTTATATGATGAAACTCCCCCTAAAACATTGCATCAAACAGTCCTAAAAACTTCTTTATAATGAAGATTATCATGCCATAGATTTAGGACATCAAAGATACACTCAACGCTAGGAAATAGAGCTATTTTTCAGAAAACACAGCGTATCAGTCGACTTGTTTCTGATGCAGTCGACTGCTATGCCCGAATTCCATTTTTTTGATTTTTCAGCCCAACTTTAGAAATGCGTCAAAAATTCTAGAAACATCGAAAAATCATGAAATTTTGTGTACACATTTTTGAAATCATTTTCTATCAAGGAAAAATAATTTAAAAAATATATGTTTTCCAGATTTCGAAAATGATACAATTTTGAAACTTAGCAAAAACTCTAAATATTTTGCAAACTTTGTATCACTTTTGTATTTCACTTGAAAACTGTTTGTCAAAGTTTGATAAACATAGTTTAAATTATGTTTTATTTGACATTTCCAATCATATTCTTGGAGCTATATGCACATTAATTGTGCATAAGCCTTCCCAATGATTGGTCCAATGAATGACTAATGTCTCTAGATGGCACTTTGGTTCATAGTAATGCATCATAACAAGCATGATGAACCAAGTGCATCTTCCTAACATCTCACATGTTGTCTAAGTGGCTCAATATAAAAATCATGATTTCTTAGGTGTTTTGTGAGATTCTTAAAGGTATAAGTCCTAGAATTTCTATAGGATCATGCAAACCTACACCTTTATTCAACTAAGCACATCCCAAGTTCTCTCCTAAGTGATGAAAATTCTACTTCGGGGAGAGGTTTGGTAAAGATGTCGGCTAGGTTGGACTTAGATTCAATATAATTAAGCTCAATGTCCCCCTTAGCCACATGATCTCTAATGAAGTGATGTTTCACTTCAATGTGCTTGGTCCTAGAGTGATGCACCGGATTTTTGGTCAAATTTATGGTGCTCACATTATCACAAAATACTTTTATGTTGGAGTAAAGTAGCTCATAGTCCTCTAAAGTATGTTTCATCCATAGTAGTTGAACTACACAACCACCCATAGCCACATACTCGGCCTCGGTGGTGGATAGGGCAACACAAGGTTGCTTCCTACTACTCTAACTAACTAGGGAATACACAAGGAATTGACATCCACCACTAGTACTCTTCCGATCCAATTTGTAACCGACATAATCGGAATCGGTGTACCCAACCAAATCAAAAGACCTAGTCCTAGGGTACCATAGTCCTACATTTAGTGTGCCTTTAATATATTGTAAGATTCTCTTAACGACGACTAAATGAGATTCTTTGGCACTGATTGGTACCTAGCACACATACCAACTGCAAATAATATATCGGGTCTACTAGCGGTTAGGTACAAAAGGCTACCAATCATACTCCTATAGAGTGTAATGTCAATTTGTTTTCCTTCATGATCATTATTTATTTTTGTATTAGTTGCCATTGGGGTTGACACTACTTTAGCATTTTCCAAACCAAATTTCTTAATCATTTCCTTAGCATATTTGGTTTGGTAAATATAAATTCCTTCACTTGTTTGTTTGACTTGTAATCCTAGAAAGAAATTTAGTTCCCTAACTAGACTCATCTCAAACTCATTTTCCATATTCTTGATAAAGTCTTGAAGGAGTTCATCATTTGTTGACCCAAAGATAATGTCATCAACATATACTTGGGCTACAAAGATGTCTTTTGATGTTGACTTTATAAATAGGGTTTGATCTACATTACCCCTCCTAAAGTCTTTAGAGATTAAGAAAGATGATAATCTTTCATACCAAACCCGGAGAGCTTGTTTCAAACCATACAAGGCTTTCCTAAGCTTGTATACATGGTTTGGATAGTCCATATTCTCAAATCCGGGAGGTTGTTCCACATATACCTCTTCCTTAATGAACCTATTTAGGAATGTCGATTTAACATCCATTTGATGGAGTTTGAAACCCATATAAGAGGCATATCCTAATAGGATCCTAATAGACTCTAACCTAGCAACCGGGGCATATGTTTCATCATAGTCAAGTCCTTCAACTTGATTAAAGCCCCTTGCAACTAACCTTGCCTTATTCCTAGTTATATTGCCTTGATCATCTAGTTTGTTCCTAAAGACCCATCTTGTGGTAATGATGGTGTTGTCATTAGGTCTAGGAACTAACTCCCATACTTGACTCCTTTCAAATTGAGCCAATTCATCTTGCATTGCTAAGATCCAATCCAGATCAAATAATGCATCATTGATTGTTTTGGGCTCAATTTGGGAGATTAACGCTATATGACTAGAGGGATCTCTATGAAATGACCTAGTCCTAACACCTTGAGATAATTCACCTACAATTTGATCTATAGGGTGATTTTGATGAACTCTTATTGTTCTAGGAGGTGTATTAAGTTGATTTTGATCATGATTATCTTTAACCCTTCTTTCATCATCGGAATCACCTCTTACTTCCCCTTGATTTAACTCTCCCCCTTGATCATTACCCCCTAAAGTTAAATCTTGAAAGTTTTGGATAATTTCTTGATTTTTGTCATTGATATCATCATCAATGGGGGATTTCCTAGGGTATGTATTAGAGGTTTCATCAAATTGGATATTTGAAGATTCCTCAATCTTTTGAGTTCTTTTATTATAAACTCTATACCCTACACTAGTGGATGAGTATCCAACTAGGATTCCCTCATCCACTTTGGACTCAAATTTACCTAGGTTATCTTTGGTGTTTAAAATATAGACTTTGCATCCAAAGACCTTAAAATAGTGAATTGTTGGAATTGTATCATTCCATAATTCAAATGGGGTTTTTCCTAAGAACCTATGAATTAAAACCCTATTTTGGATATAGTAAGCAGTGTTGATCGCTTTCGCCCACAAGTAGCTAGGTAAAGAGTATGCATTAAGCATAGTCCTAGCTGCTTCTTGTAGGGCATAATTTTTCCTTTCCACAATCCCATTTTATTGGGGTGTTCTAGGAGAAAAAAATTTGTGCTTGTACCCTTGTTCTAGTCAAAAGGTTGAGAAGTTTGAATTCTCAAATTCTCCACCATGATCACTATGAATCCAGTTGATTTTGAGTTTTCTTTCATTCTCTACTCTCTTGCTAAATCCTATGATTATTCCTAGAGTTTCATCCTTATTTTTTAAGAAAAATACCCAAGTAAATCTAGAAAAATTATCTACTATCACTAAGCAATATTTACTACAAATCATGGAAGGAGTACTATGACAATCAAATAAGTCTATATGCAATAGTTCTAAAGGTAAAGCGGTACTAAGTAAAGTTTTACCTTTGTGTGATGTTTTTGATTGTTTCCCTTCTTGGCATGCATCACACATTTTATCCTTGAGATACTTGACTTTTGGCAACCCTTTAACTAACTTCATTTTGGCTATTTTGGCAATGTTCTTCATATTGATGTGCCCTAGCCTCCTATGCCAAAGCCAACTCTCTTCTTCTTTTGCAATAAGACACTTGGTAGAAGCATTAGTAGCATAGGATAAATCAACATAATATATATTTGATTTCCTAAAACCTACCAACATGCAATCATTTAAAGTTTTATATCTTATGAAACATTTTGAAGAATCAAATTGAACATCAAAATTGGCATCACATAGTTGACTTACATTAAGCAAATTAAATTTCAAATTTTTAACTAATAATACTTTGTGAATTGCAAGGTTGGGGGATAGCTCAATTGTGCCTTTTCCTAGAATCTTAAGTTTATCACTATTTTCAAAAGACACCTTCCCCTTGCTAGTGTGGTTGATGGTGGAAAATTTTCTCTCATCACCGATCATGTGTTTTGAGCACCCACTATCAACAATCCATAATCTTGGTTCTTCTACCTATACAACATGAAAAGTGCAAGCCTTAAGTACCCAAATTTTAGGACCGATAGCATCAACTATATAACTTTTGGGGACCCAAGCCTTTTTAGCCTTGCTCCTAATGGGTGATTTTCTACTAATTAAAGAGGTGAAGGCTACTTCTTTTTCCTTAGGCTTGTAACCTATGACGGCCTTGTTATAAATGACCCTTTGGTCCCTAAGAATCATATCAAGATTTTTGGACCCATTTGTAAACTTTTCTAAACATGCATGTAAATCACCTATTTCTTTTCTAAGTTCATCATTCTCATTCCTAAGTGTACATGCATCATCACAAGGTGGTGCTACATTTTTAAGTGACTTAATTTCTACTTTTAAGTCTTTAATCCTAGTTTTTGATCTATTTAAGACATTTTGAAGACATGCAATGATTTTATAAAGTAAATCTACCCTAGGGGAGTTTCTTACCTCATCATCACTTGATGATGATTCGTCGCTTGAGGAAGAGGATGAAAACTCCTGACTTGAGCTTCTGGCTTCCTCCTCCAAGGCCATGAGAGCTAGGTTCTGGGTTGCATAACACACTTCTTCATCATCGGAAGAGTCCTCCAATCTTAGTGTGTCCCATGTTTGTGCCACCATTGCCTCCTTCTTCTTCTTCTCCTTCTTCTCCTTTCTTTTCTTTCTCCTCCTTCTTCTTTAAGTCCGGGCAATTTGACTTGATGTGCCCTTTTTTATTGCAACTATAGCAAACAACATTAGAGGAAGGAGTTGAACTACTAGAAGACTTACCTCTTGAGGATTGGAACATCCTCCTCACATCCTTCTTGGTGAGTTTCCTTGACCTCCCACCAAACTTCTTTACATAATGAGCCACTTCTCTTGCCGATAGCTCTTCTTCACTTCTAGATGAATCCTCCTTGGATTTAGATGAGGAAGACACTTCTTTCTTCTCCTTCTTCTTCTTGTCCTTCTTTCCTACAAAAAGAGCTACTCCTTTCCCTTTGGACGAAGTGTTAGCTTGCTCGTGCAACTCAAATTCACAAAATAGCTCATCTAATTTAACCAAAGAAAGATCCCTAGAGACCTTATAGGCATCTACCATTGAATCCCACAAGGTTGTTCTAGGGAAGGCTTGGAGTACATACCTCACAAGGTCTTGGTTGTCGACCTTCTCACCTATCACATGTAGTCCGTTGACTACTTCCTTGAAGCGACCGTGCATTTGACTCACGGTCTCATTGGTCTTCATGGCAAAGTTTTGGAGTTGGCCTATCAAGAGGTCCCTCTTGGCTCTCCTCGTCTCCTTTGATCCTTCATTCAATTCGATGAGCTTCTCCCAAAGCTCTTTAGAGGAGTTGAAAGGTCCGACCTTGGACAATTGCTCCTTTTATAGACCACATTGGAGTGTGGTCGTTGCCTTTGCATTTGCTTGTGCCTTCTTGGCCATATCCCTTGTCCAATCTTTGGTCAGTATTGGCGCTCCATGTTCATCGACCGACTTCTCGAATCCGTCTACAATACTAAACCAATTATCAATATCATTCATAAGGTAGTATTCCATCCTACCTTTCCAGTAGCCGAAATCGTTGTCGTCGAAGAATGGAGGCCTCACCGTGCTATACCCCTCTTGGAAAGCCATCGTGCTCCGATTGATTGTTAGATCTTCCGATGCGATCCGGGCTCTGATACCACTTGTAGAAGATCCTTGGAAGCTAGAGGGGGGGTGAATAGCTTGTTTTCATTTCTACAAAAATGGTTAGCAGAAGCACAACAAATACAATAGTAAAAGAAATGAAAATACAATTCTAACACCAAGCCTTTACGTGGTTCAGAGATAATGCTCCTACTCCATGGCGATCCTTAAGGTGGATCAACCCTAATCAATCTCACTAAGAAGCTTTCTCTTTTACAACAACCCTCCTCTTCTTACAAAAGATGAAGATGAAGTTTAGAGAGGAGGAGGGGAATTAAAATACTAGGAAAGCTTAGAAAAATCGTGGAGGCTTGAGAGGATGATCAGAATGTAAGCATTAACCCTCTCAACCACCACAAGCCCTCTTTTTATAGAGAGAGGGTTGTTTTCCCGTTGGGCCACGATCAGTCGACTGATGTACAACATCAGTCGACTGCCACCGTGGTTAACGACTTCTAAATAGCTGAATTCGCGAGATTCATAATCGTCATCATCCAATGGCACACTCATCAGTCGACTGATCCCTCCATCAGTTGACTGATGGAGTGATCAGTCGAGTGATCACGGCACGTAGTCGAGTGAGATTCCATTCTGTGCCCGTGTTTAACTTGATCAGTCGACATCAGTCGACTGTTCGTCAGCTTTTCAGCCTGACTTAGTCGAGCACCCTAACAGTCGACTGATACATCGTATCAGTCAACTGGTACTCGTCAAGTATGAATAATTCATACTTAAATTGACTCCCTAGACCTAGACTCAACCTTCTAGCTCTTCCTTAAGCCTTGTGCCTCTAGGATCCCTCCGAGTCCGTGACTTGTTCATCCTTTGCGCTTTGCTTCTAAGAGCTTCCTTCGATTTTGTCATGTCTTAGGTTTCCCTTTGCCAAAGTGCGCTTAGACTTTACGCTGCCAAGACTACATGCTTGGACTTAGCTGCCAAGACTTGCCTTTGGACTTCCTTTGCCAAGATCACACTTGGACTTTGCCTTTACCAAGTCTTCATACTTGTATTTTCCATTCACTTAAACACATTCACAATTAGATCACAAAGTATTGCCTAACTTAGATGATTATCCAAACATCAAAACATATAAATGCTTGGGTCATTATTGCACCAACACTTGATTCGGCCATGAACGCCATGAAGCTTCTCTTCGTCTCTTTTGCGTCAGACTCTTTCGAGGATGATTCGTCCCAAGTTGCCTTAAGTGCTTTCTTCTTCTTTTTCCTTTTCGGTTTTTCTTCCTTTTTTAGATTCATGCACTCTTACTTGTAATGTCCTTTTCCGTTGCACTCGTAGCATGTCACTTTTGATCGGGGTCTCGGCTTGTTGTCGATGACTTTCTTGGCATCCTTCTTGGTAAACCTTTTTCTCTGGTTGAACATCTTCCGACCATGTTTGCAATTTCCTCTTCTCCATTTGGGTCCGACTCCGACTCATCTTCGGACTCACTTCTCGCTTTTCTTTCCTTTTTGGTCGAACTTGCCACTAAAGCAATACCATTCTCGGTTTGACCCGAGTTAGCTTGTTTGTGTAGTTCAAGTTCGCAAAATAATTTGTCTAGTCTAATTGTAGAAAGATCCCTAGAAATCTTATAGGCATCGACAATGGATGTCCATAAGGCGTTCCTCAAGAATGCCTTAAATGTATACCTAATTATGTCCCTATTTTCTATTTGGTGTCCGATTAAATGTAAACCATTTTAAATGTCTTTTATTCTCTAGTGAAGTTGACTAGCATTTTCATTTTCATTCATTTTACAATTAAATAGTTTATTAAGTAACATGTCCCATTTGGCTATCCTAGTATCATTTGTACCTTCATGTAATTTGATTAATTTGTCCCATAATTTCTTAGAGTTTTCGAATGGACCCACCCTATTGAGCTCTTCTTTGGTAAGTCTGCATTGCAAGGTGTCAAGCGCCTTGTGTAAAATACCACAAATAAATTACTATAAAATAATAGAATTTAATTAAGAGAACTTATTATTGATTTAATTAAATTAATGAGGGATGGTTAGTGTTGGTGCAACAATGCTCCAAGAATTTATATGTTTTGATGTTTGGATAATCATCTAAGTTAGACAATATTTTGTGATCTAATTACGAACATGTTTAAGTGACAGGAAAATCCAAGGATGAAGACTTGGTAAAAGAGAAGTCCAAGTATGATCTTGGCAAGGAAAGTCCAAGGGACGGACTTGGCAGCATAAGACCAAGCTTGTAGTCTTGGCAGCGTAAAGTCCAAGTGAACCTTGGCAAAGGAAGACCAAGTATGATCTTGGCAAAGGAAGTCCAAGGGATGGACTTGGCAGCGTAAGACCAAGCTTGTAGTCTTGGCAGCGTAAAGTCCAAGTGAACCTTGGCAAAGGAAGTCCAAAGTAAGGTCTTGGCATCATAAGTCCAAGCTTGTAGTCTTGGCGGCGTAAAGTCCAAGCATTTGGCAACCCAAGATATGACGAAACCGAAGGAAGCTCTTAGAAGCAAAGTGCAAAGGATGAACAAGTCGCAGACTCGGAGGGATCCTAGAGGCGCAAGGCTTAATGAGGAGCTAGAAGGTTGAGTCTAGGTCTAGGGTGTAAAATCAAGTATGAATTACTCATACTTGATGAGTATCAGTCGACTGGTCAGGTGCTCGATTGAGTCAGGGTGAAACCCTGACCATCGATTGACCGCTGATGCGATGCCGATCGATGTTGCAATCGGGCCGATCGCCAATAGTGGCAATTGACTGATCAATGCAAATACGAGCATGTAATATAGTCGCACTCGACTGTGGCCTACAATCACTCGACTGATCACTCTATCAGTCGACTGATCACTTGGCCGTTGTAAATTGCGGCTAGAAATCTCCACGGAGATTGTGGTTCAGAAGTCGTTGGCCTGGTGGCGCCGATCGATGGTAAGCATCACGATCGATCAAGCCAACGGGAAAACAGCCCCTCTTCTATAAAAAGGGGCCTTGGGGAGCTTGGTGAAGTTAGTGCTCTCATTCCTAGCTATACCCTCGTGCTCACCAAGATTTCCCAAGTGTTTTAGTGATTCTAAACCTCCTCTTCTCTAGATTTTAATCTTCCATCATTGTAAAGAAGAGGAGAGCATTGTAAGAAAAGGTTTCTCCACCTTGGTTCATCCAAAGGAGGTTTTAGTGAAGATTGGCTAGGGCTAATCCACCTTACGGATTGCCGTGGAGTAGGAGTGTCATCTCCGAACCACGTACATCGGGTGTTAGCATTGCTTTCATTGTTTTCTTATTCGTATTCTTATTTGTATTTGTATTGCTTCCGCTAACGTATTTGTAGAAATGAAGAAAGGCTAATCACCCCCCCTCTAGCCATTCCAAAGATCCTAACAAGTGGTATCAGAGCCCGGATAGCTTGGAAGATTTCACCATCAACCAAGGCATCAATGGCTCTTCAAGAGGGATATAGCACCGCCAAGCCACCACTCTTCGATGGGAGTCATTTTTCATATTGGAAAGGTAGGATGAAGTACTATCTAATGAGTAATATTGAAATTTGGCATAGCATTGTAGATGGCTTCGAGGAACCGGTGGATGAACATGAGAATCCTATTCCAAGCAAGGATTGGACAAGGAAAATGAATAGGAGATTCGAATCAAATGCAAAGGTGGTACTCACCATTCAATGTGGTATTACCATGGAGCAACTCAACAAGGTAGGCCCTTTCGAATCCGCCAAGGAGCTATGGGAAAAGCTCATTGAGCTAAATGAAGGATCCAAGGAGTCAAAGAGGGCCAAGAAGGACTTGCTAATTGGACAACTTCAAGCCTTCTAAATGAAGATGCATGAAACCGTAAGTCAAATGCATGGAAGGTTCAAGGAAATTGTGAATGGACTTCACATCATAGGTGAGCGAGTTGACAACCGGGATTTGGTAAGATACATACTTCAAGCATTTCCTAGAAATTCTCTATGGACTTCTATAGTTGATGCTATTAAAGTAACTAGGGATCTTTCTCAAATTAAAATTGATGAATTATTTTGTGAGTTTGAATTACATGAGCAAACTAACATGTCCTCTAAGGAAAAGGGTTTAGCTCTATTTGTTGAGAAGAAGGAAAAGAAGAAGAAAGAAAGAAAAGAAGTGTCATCATCATTCGAGTCGGAGAGTGATTCAAGTAGTGATGGAGACTCTTCTAGTGAGATGGCCAACTTTGTCAAGAAACTCTATAGAAAATCAAAGGAGTTCAAGAATAGAGAAGCAAGGAAGGGGTCTCATTCTTCAAGAGGTAAAACTAGTGGTAATTCAAATTTTAATAATAATGTGATTTGCCATGCTTGCAATAAGAAGGGGCACATAAAGCCAAATTGCCCGGAGTTAAAGAAGAAGGAGGAAAAAGAAAAGAAAAAGAAGGACAAGAAGGAGAAGAATAAGAAGGAGGCCTTGGTGGCTCAAACCACATGGGACACACCAAGTGTTGAAGATTCCTCCGATGATGATGAGCTTTGCCACATCACACGCCATGTAGCACTCATGGCCCAAGAAGATGACTCTACATCAAGCCAAGGAGAAGAGTCTTCAAGTGATGAATCGTCATCTAGTGACGATGAGGTAATGAACTCTCCTAGAGTTAAGCTTCTTTATAAATCAATTGCTTATCTTAAAGAAGCTCTAGATAAGTCTAAATCTAAGGTTAAGAGCATGAAGGTAGAACTAAAGGCCATTAGAAATGAAAAACCTTCACATGATGATTCTTGCATGCTTAAGGAAGAAAATGACAAACTTAAGGATGAGGTTAGTGAATTAAGAGCATGTTTAGAGAAATTTTCAAATGGCTCAAAATATCTTGATATGATCCTTAGTCGACAAAGAGCCGTTTACAACA
This sequence comes from Wurfbainia villosa, assembly GCA_025175895.1. Lineage (NCBI taxonomy): Eukaryota > Viridiplantae > Streptophyta > Magnoliopsida > Zingiberales > Zingiberaceae > Wurfbainia > Wurfbainia villosa. The sequence continues at coordinate 23,617,493 of CM045997.1, read as the reverse complement.
AGGCCGGTTTAGGATATAAGTCAAAGGAAAAAGAAGTTGCTTATATTTCATTGATTAATAGGAAAGCAACCATTAAGGGTAAGGTCAAGAAAGCATGGGTACCTAAGAAGTTTTTACTTAATGTTACCGGTCCAAATGTTTAGGTACCAAAAGCTTGTGTTTTTCATGTGATTTAGGTAGGAGAGCAAGGTATGTGGATTGTGGATAGCGGTTGCTCAACACATATGACCGGGGATGTGAGCAAATTCTCCACAATTAAGTATGTGAAGAAGGGAGCGGTATCTTTTGGAAATAGTGGAAAACTCAAGATATTAGATAGAGGTACAATTGAGGTATCCCCCAAAATTGTCATTCACAAAGTTTTACTAGTTGAAAATATGAAATTTAATTTATTAAGTGTTAGTCAACTTTGTGATGCAAGCTACCATGTTTCTTTTGAATCCTCTAAATGCATGATTAGACACAAGGAATTAAATGATTGTATGTTAGTTGGATATAGGAAATCAAACATTTATTATGTTGATCTTTCATATGCCTCTAACATTTCTACTAAGTGTCTTGTTGCAAAAGAAGAAGAAAGTTGGCTATGGAATAGGAGATTAGGGCACATCAACATGAAAAACATAGCCAAGGTAGCCAAGTTGGAGTTGGTCAAAGGGCTACCAAAGATCAAATATGTCAAGAACAAAATGTGTGATGCATGCCAAGAAGGAAAACAAACAAAGGCATCACACAAAGGTAAAACCCTAACTAATACCTCTTTACCGTTAGAATTATTGCATCTTGACTTATTTGATTGCCATAGCACTCCCTCTTTAAATGGTAACAAATATTGTTTAGTTATAGTAGATGATTTTTCTAGGTATACTTGGGTCTACTTTATGAAACATAAGGATGATACCTTAGAAATAATCATAGGATTTAGTAAAAGGGTTGAAAATGAAAAGAGTCTCAAAATCAACCGGATCTGTAGTGATCATGGTGGTGAATTTGAGAATTCTAAATTTTCACAATTTTGTTTAGAGCAAGGGTACAAGCATGAGTTCTCTTGTCCTAGAACACCCCAACAAAATGGGGTGGTGGAAAGGAGAAATCGTGCCCTATAAGAGGCGGTTAGGACTATGCTTAATGCATATTCTCTACCTAGCTACTTGTGGGCGGAAGCGGTTAATACCGCTTGCTATATCCAAAATAGGGTTCAAATCCATAGGTTTTTAGGAAAGACACCATTTGAATTATGGAATGGGACTATTCCCACAATTCATTATTTCAAAGTCTTTGGATGTAAAGTTTATATTCTAAACACCAAAGATAACTTAGGAAAATTTGAATCCAAAGCGGATGAGGGAATCCTAGTTGGATACTCATCCACAAGTAGAGGATATAGAGTCTACAATAAGAGAACCCAAGGGATTGAGGAGTCCTCCAATGTTCAATTTGATGAAACCACTAGTACCTACCCTAGAAAATCCTCCATTGATAAGGATATTAATGACAATAATCAAGACATTACCCAAAAACTTCAAAATTTGACCATAAGGGGTAATGATCAAGGGGGAGGAAGAGGAGATTCCGATGATGAAAGAAGGGTGGAAGATAACAATGATCAATTTGAAACCCCTTCTAGAACCCTAAGAATTCATCAAGATCATCCACTTGACCAAGTAGTAGGAGATATATCTCAAGGAGTAAGAACTAGGTCATTTCATAGACCTCCTACTAGTCAAGTTGCTCTTATTTCACAAATTGAGCCTAAATCGATCAATGATGCATTACATGATCCGGATTGGATTTTGGCAATGCAAGATGAATTGGCTCAATTTGAGAGGAGTCAAGTATGGGAGTTAGTACCTAGACCCAATGGTAGCACCATAATTACTACAAGATGGGTCTTTAGAAATAAGCTAGATGACCAAGGAAATATCACTAGAAATAAGGCTAGGTTGGTTGCTAGGGGATTCAATCAAGTTGAGGAGCTTGACTATGATGAGACTTATGCCCTGGTTGCTAGATTAGAATCTATTAGAATTCTCTTAGGGTATGCTTCCTATATGAGATTTAAACTCTACCAAATGGATGTTAAATCGACATTCTTAAATGGTTATATTAAGGAGGAAGTATATGTAGAGCAACCACCCGGGTTTGAGAACATAGATTATCCAAACCACGTATATAAGCTTAGAAAAGCATTATATGGGTTAAAACAAGCTCCCCGGGCATGGTATGAAAGATTGTCATCTTTCTTAATTTCTAAGGATTTTAGGAGAGGCCAAGTAGATCAAACCTTGTTTATAAAGTCAACATTAAAGAAAAAATAAATACAAATAAAATTAGAGCTAAGTTATACCGACACTAATTGAAATATGGAGCTAGGCACGGAGTGTCGGATGTGCATTTTTGCGAGGAATTAAAACTCTAGTGGACAAGGATAAATTTTTACAACACTTCGACATAGTAGTAGTGTTCTGGTCGGAGTTGGTCGATCACTTATTTTATAAAGCTTTTCCAGTCAACTGGAATGCCATCCAGTCGACTCCACATCAGCCCATCGATATGGAACTTCTGGTCTTCCAATCGACTGAGAATGCTCCAGTCGACTCTAGGTCATCTGGCTCCACATCGAGAAGTTTGGCCCTCCAGTCGACTGAACCTCCCCCAGTTGACTAAAACTCTTTCCATCTGCGATGTCAGATCTTCGATCAATCACCAGCTAATCCTGCCAAGTGTGAATCTAGTCGACTGAACTAAACCGAGTCGACTGAACTTCAGTCGACTAGAATCCATTCAGTTGACTGATCCCTGCAAAACGAGATTAGCACAAATAGATAATATAAAATAGGATAGCAGTAGTAATACTGCTCGATCTCAACTTCTAAGTCCCACGCGGACTATACATCAGATCGACGCCTAGCTTTGTCCCCCTATAGAGGACTCAGTCTCACCTCTCCACTCGAGGCTTACTTGTCAGCTGCCTGCCGAACTTACCACTCTTGACATCCGATCTGACTCACCAGGCTTCCACCAGTTGTCTGGTCTGCCTGACTCAGCTGGACTTTTTGTCGATTATCTAGTCTCCTGACCCAACCGTTCTTTATGCTAAATGTTTGGTCCACATGACCCATTTGGACTTCATGCCTAGTGTCCGATCCTCCTGATCTATCAAGTCATCTACCTAGTATCTGGTCAACACGACCTACTAGGATTTCCTGTTAAGTCTACACACTTAACACTGATATTAGAACATAAGTAAGTCATAACTTTAACTATGGTTCATATATCAAAACTAAGGAGTGATGCTCTCTGCATCAACAATCTCTCATTTTTTTATGTATGACAACACATCAGTTAAAGTTAGGAGAGTCAAACTGCAATATCCAATTAAAGCATATATCAGAAATGCATTGATTTAAAGATGTATGTGCATGAAATGCTCATATGCATAAAAAACTTTAAATCTCCCTATTTTAAGTCTCTTCTCTCTAACTTTAAATCTCCTCTCTCCCCCTTTGGCATACATCAAAATAAACTTTAAGTTCAAAATGCCATAAGATGAGAATTAAAGCTTTCAAACTATAGATCAAGCTCTAACAAAAATGCTTAAGTTTTGAAAATAATTTATCAATACTCCCCTTAAATAAAATTTTCTTTTAAAGATGAGATCTCCCCCCTATATTTTTTGGAATCAAAATTTTCAAAAGAATAAATTTCTAAAATTTTCAAAACTCTTAATCCCTCAATTTTAAAAATTTATCAATGCTTCCCTTAAAATGTTTTTGAAATTTTCAAAAATCTTTGAAACTCCACCTTAAAATTCTTTAAAACCTTGTTGCCTCTGTTGCCTCTGTTGCCGATCGCGAGCACCAGGCCACCTTCACCGTGACTCAAGACCTGTGATCTCGACTATCAGTCACCTCCTCACTATCAGATCGAAGATGGAGGTACCTCATCACTGTAGTTCCCTCCGAACTCAATACTCAATCTGGTGAAAAGGGAGATTGAAGCAAGGTGAGTTGTATCTAGATAAATTTACGAATGCATACTGATATCGCTGGTGTTATGTGGACTAAAGGAGGTGGTTGAGCTTGGAAACTGTGGCTTTGAGTGGTTGACAATTGCTACTTAATTGGAGTTCGAGATGAGGTTATTGGTATTGAGAATGATTGCCTCTTATTCAACTGAGATTTGATACCACAACTTTGGATTGAGCTATTTAGCAATTGGAACTAAGTTAGGATATTGATTCGGGATGGAGATTCGAATGTGATGACAATCGGTACAATCTATATATCAGGTGGGTATTTTCCTATCCTGGTCAGGTAGTTGATATATCTTGTGCATGATATTTATGTTGACGATACCATTACCTTGACTCCATTCGTATTTTTCTATTTCTTGATACTTAATCTTTGCACTTTGAGAAGCCCCGTTGTTGTTATTACATTTTGTTCATCATTGTTATGGTTTACAGATGCTAGGGTATATGGACCGATAGTTGCGTAATTATATGTTTGTAGTTGAGAATGGGAGTGGATCTAGTTTGTATCTTCAGGATATGTCCCTGGTGGGGGATGTTCTAAGGGTTGAAGTGATTGTCCTGTCATGTTCCTTGACGTTGCATACCTATTATTGATCATGTATTGGTATAGAGTTGTGTGGATTGTCGGTAGTGCTAAACATGGTTGATTGTCAGTTGGGTATGACTATCTGTGGGATAGAGAGTTGTTGTGGATGTATGTGTGTGTAGTTGTGCATTCATCACATTTACATGCATGCTGATGACTTGGTCTCTCTTGTGGTTGAGAGGGTCGTCAGTCATCCTGCCTCCACGATTACTCGTAGTAATAGTTGCTGGTGTGAGGGCAGAGCATATGTTGTTTCACACTCGACCATTATTGATGATGGTGGTTGAAGTTGTGTACAATTTGTCCTCTGTGTGTGTCACTCGACCACTCATGGGTAGTGACAGTCGGAGTGACCAACAACAAGGACCTCCGTTGTGTAGCTTAAAGCTCTTTAGCTTGTCACTACTTACTCAAATTGCCCACTCGGCCACTCGAGAGTAGTGGATGTTGTTGAGTTGGGACAGTTGTCATGTCGTGCCACCTAGGCCATACTAGGGTCGTGGTAGCGAGTGGGGTGTGCAGGCATGACCATGCATTTGCATTGCCATGTGTGAGGGTATTTGCATATATATATATATATATATATATATATATGGGAGTGTGATCAGTATATATATAGATACAGTCTATATATGCTTGTTGTGTTATTGCATCTGTTTGTGCTATGCTTGTTGCATTTGGTTGTACATCATCTTGTATGTTGTTTGCATGATCTATATTGCTGTGTGTGGGATACTAGTGTGTGAGTTGGACCGGACTATTGTTCGCCTATGATCAGTATCATGATGTTGTATAGGGTTGATCAGGTTCATTGATGATGTTGTGTATAGGTTCATAGGGCAGTGTGCTGATTACATGCTTAGTGATGTTCTTCCATATTGTATGTTCTATATTGTGGTATATGTGCTCAGGTTGTATGAGTTGTAGAGCGACAGAGCTCCAGGTATGACAGTACCTTGTGTTGTTCAGTTAATCCTTTTAGTATACACATTGGTTATATTATACTAGTGATTATTTATTGTACCCTTATACTGTATATCGTTGACCCCCATATGATATATGTTGTTCATGCACTATCTTTCGTATTACCGCTGAGTTTTATACTCACCACCACATACCCTGGGTTTTCTTGTCGCTCAGGTAACAGGTAGAAGATTCCTAGAATGCTCGGAGCTATGCTAGCTGATCCCATCTCACTTTGAGTATTTGGAATCCAAAGTAATACAACGCCAATATGGATTACACCTTGTAATCGACTTGAGCCCGTTTCCTAACATCCGCGTGTTGGGTTTTCCGAGCCGTAAAAATCGCTTTTTGCGTTGCGGAAACCTCGAAAGCCCCGACCACGGATCCGTACGAAGTATAAAATATAAAACTAACATGTATATGTTTAATACCTTTAGATCTACATGATAAGAAGTTACCTTCGATGCAACGCCCTTCGCAAATCCCGCTCATCCAAAAGGTTTGTTGGAACTCGAGAGTGTCAAGTGCACACTCCTCTATTGGTATCCACACAAGCAATAGGTGGAGAAAAATACCTTAGAGTGTGCTAGCACCCTTTAGGAATTTCGGCCAAGGGGGTTGGGAGAGCTTGAGAGGGTGATCCAAGAAAGAAGATGAAGTTGTGTAACTCACAAAATGAATTCACCATCTAATGGTAATAGTGGCCGGCCACTTTTCTTAAGGGGGGGGGGGGGGTTACATGCATGCATGTAACTCCTCCAAGGGCCAATGACTCTTGTGTTGGTGCAATCGGCCCAGCAGTACCTTGATGATATTTTGATGATAGACAAAACTCATGACATGGGATTGTCATGGGAAAGTCCAACATGGTGTTGGCATGGAAAATCCAAGCATGGAGCTTGGTGTGGGAAAGTCCAACATGGGGTTGGCATGGGAAATCCAAAGTATTGCGAAGCCGTGCGCTTGGTGCATATGGGAAGTCTTAAGGACTTGGTAAGTTCACTAGGCTCGGGGTCCTTGAGTTGGTGAAGGATGACATTGCGAAGCCGTGTGCTTGGTGCATCCGAGGGACCGCCGGATGGGGAGCGAATGGAGTGAGCCCAAAGGGAAGCATACTTCTAGGGTATGAGACGTGAAGGATGGCATTGCGAAGCCGTGCGCTTGGCGCATCCGAGGGACGTAGGCCGAGGGAAGAGAGCTTCGGTGGGGAACTCCATGAGGGATAAGGTGGACTTAGCCAAGTGGCTAAGACTGAGTGTCGGAGGCTCAAACTTGATGTTTGAGGGTTTACCCGACGGTCGGATGCTCAAACAACTTGGTGTTTGAGGTTTTGCCCGACGCGTCGGTCGGCAGCATAGGTGCGTTCAACTGGTCCAAGTCGACTAGGGTTCGACTGGTGTAAGGCTAGGGTTTTGTGCTTAGCGATCGGCCCGACATGGTGATCGATCGGCGTTGTAATGATGCCGAGGGATGGCAGTCGACTGATGGGAGTGTCGCGAGCACAAAACGCTCCGTAGCCGACTGGGCAGTCGACTACTAGGTCACCAGTCGACTGATGGGCATCATCAGTCGACTGGTAGGTGATCCGTTGGAACTTGTCTGACGTGGATCTGGCCGTTGTGAGACAATGCTCATAGGGCGATCGGGGCCTTTTTGGCGATCGCTAGGCGCGAAAATAGCTCGATGCAGGTTATAAAAGGAGCTCGAGATGGAGGTTTTTGCCATGGTTTTTGTGGAGCTATTGGAGGGGAATTGCTGCTGCATTCCAGTCCTTCAAGAGCCAATCAAAGCAAGCAACAAGCAAAGCGATCAAAGCAATCGGTGAAAGTTTTCTTGTGTATTGTATTTGTGTATTTGCTTGTATTTCTATATTATATTGTAATTGCTTGTGAGAGGTTTCTCCACCTCCGACGTGTTGTCGAGAAGGAGTGTTATAGTTAGTTGCGTGCACATAACTAGAGCTCGGTGAGCTCGCCCGTGGAGTAGGAACCATTCGGTTCCGAACCACGTATATCTTGTGTTGTGTGATTGTGTATTGTTGTTAGTTTCATCATTATTGTTATTCCGCTGCGCTAACAACAATCGTAGACAAGCAACACAACGAGAACGAGCGAATTACGACATCTAACAAAAGAGGGCTATTCACCCCCCTCTAGCCGGCCGTTCGATCCCCTACAAGTGGTATCAGAGCCGAGGTCGCTCTTCAAGGACTAACCGCCACGAGAGCACTACAAATGGCCGGCTTCATCCATCCACCGAAATTCGATGGAGATTTTGCTTGGTGGAGAAAATGGATGGAGGTATATCTCGAAACCGATTTTGATTGTATGATTATTATAGAAAATGGTTTTGAGATGCCTAGGAACAAACACAACAAGCCCATTGAAAAATCAAAGTGGACCCAAGACCAAATCAAGAACTTCAAGACAAATCTCGAGGTAATTAAATTGATTAGTGATTTGTTACCTAACGCTATTTGGTCTAGATTGGGTCATTATAGGGATGCAAGGGAACTATGGAATAAGATAATAAATTTCCAAGAAAATTCCCAACCGACACAAGTAGAAGAAAATGCCGAGGAAGAAGAACCCACAACATTTGAAGATGTTGATGACTTGGTGGAGACCTCCACCTCTAGCATTGAGGGGGAGGAGAGGCAATCTTCCATTTCGGAGCAAGAACAAGAAGCATCCACATCCGGGAGAAGTGAAGATCGGGAAGAGGCCTCCACCACCTCCCTAGGTAACTCAAGTGTTATTATTTTAAATAAAAATCACATAATATGCTTTGAGTGTAGGGAGAAAGGGCATTATAAGAGCAAATGCCCTAATTTGGCTAAGAAGAAGGCATCGACACCAAAAGTCAACCCAAAGTCAAACGATGCCGGTGTTCCCAAAATCAAGAGCAAAGAGCACATTGTGTGCTTCAAATGCAATCAAAAGGGACACTACCAAAGCCAATGCCCTAGGGGGAGGAAGAAAGGGCAAGAAGGTGAAACTCATGTAGGGGGAGCTCCTAAAGCTAACCCTAAGGTAAATTTACTTAATGCACCTTCAATTCCTAAAGTCAAAAAGCATGCCAAAAATTATTTTAGTTCTCTTGCCATTATTAATGAAAAGCATGCTAGGAGAAACAATAAGGTTTATTGCTTAGGTGCCAAGCATGTTCATATGACTAAAGACAAACCTAGGACTCATAATTCTAGAAATATCTTGCCTAGGGAGTCAATTAGGAGAGAAGAAAATTTGGGTATTAATCCCAAAAAGTCTAGGCACATGCCTAAGAAGAAGAGGTTTTCCCAAAAACCTAATGAAAATTCAAAAATGGGAAAATTAGAGCTAGAGAACCAAGTCTTGAGGTCAAGACTTGAGAGAATGGAGAAAGCCCTTAGAATCATAGAAAATTCAATTCTAGGGTCAAATGCCCAAAAGTCAAGACCTAAGGTTCAAAAACGGTCTAAGGGCAAGGAAGGTTTGGGTCACAAACCTAAGCCCAAGAAGACTTATCATAATGTTCCATTTAATTATGGAACTATTTCTAGGTCTAGGAAAACCAAGGCTAATAGGGAAATCATCCCTAAGTCTAGCCATGGTATGTGTTTAGTGGCTAACACCTCAAAGAAATCAAATGTAGTCACTAAGAAGGTCAATGGAGGAGTCACCTCTAGAGTTGACCCAAGTAAGACCCATTTGACTAAGGCATCAAAGCCAAAAAGGGTCATTAGAAAGGTATCTAGGGAAGTTATCCCTAGGGAATACCTTGTTAACCCAAGGAGCTCCAATAGGTATTGGGTTCCTAAAAGCGTGATTGATTCACGCTAGATGGGTTAGGGTGTGTCAACCCTAAATGGATGGGTAGTTAACCTAACCATAGTAGAGTTGACACATTAGGATGTGCCAATGTGTTTGAGAAGTCTAAAAATGATTAAATTGGCACAATTAGGTCTTAGAGGTATTGGTGTGCCATTTTGGGTTTTTGGCACACTAGAGAAATGAATGGCATTAAGGCAAAATGAATTTAATTCCTAGAAATGACAAATTAATTTTAACACTTAGGTATTCTATACCTTAGTATATTTTACTTGCCATGCTTTATTTGCCTTGCCATGTCATGACATCATTCTCATTTTCATCTATAAAAATGTCATGATCATGTTTAGATTTATGTTTAGATGTCAAGTATGCTTAAGTTTCATTCACATGCCATGACATCATGATATTGGCATATGTTTTTATCTATATCATATCTATGCCATAATCATATTATGCATGAATTAAAATGGAGTTAAGGACTATGGCATAATTTGAAAGGAATCAAATAATATTGCCTTAGAAATATGCATGAGAACATAAAGAAAACAAAACCCACATCTCACTAAAAAACTTGACTTGTATATGTTTTACACATCTAGATATTGGTGAGATGTTTAGGAAAAAGAAATTAAAGGTTTTGAAAACATTTTGAAAACTTTTTTAAAAACCTTGGTGAAGCCTATCTTTTGATAGCTATCACCATTGAATGGGATGATACAAAGAGGGCTCTTTATTGAAGCTTTTCTTAAACTTTGGACTTTGTATCAATCTTCTAATTTAATGGGTAAAATAATTTTTCAATATTTTTCACCCATAGTGTTTAGGATAAGTATTATACGTATACATTTTCAAGATTTTTAAAATTACGTATATTTACTTATGGATTTCGAAAATCCATTTTGCCTGTAATGGCGATCGTGATGGTAATAAAATCGATCAACCGGTATCACGAGTCGATCGCAGTGATTTCGTGTAAACTTGATAGTTAGGCCCATGTTTAGCCATGTTTTGGTTCCTTAACCACTCCTAACCCTAGGATATGCTTGGGAGAGCATTAGAGAGGGTGGAAATCCATTGGATATGGATTAGGAGTTGGGTTGAGGGTGAGTATCAATTTTAAGGTGGAAGAGAGTTCATTGTTGAACTTTGCCTTAATTTTGATTTGGTTAATGTTCCTATTGGCTTAGGGACTCTCCAAGGACATTGTTAGTGCAATGGTCAAGGGGGAGCAAGCCTCTAGGGGGAGGTATCCATCTTGGGAAGATGGATGTGTATTTCCTCATGGGAGGAAAATTGGGTTGCCTCTCTTTAAGTGATATGGGATCACTAGAAAGATTGTAGGCATATGTTCCTCCAAGGGAGAGATTGTAAGATCTCATTGGGATATGAGACATTCATACCCTTGGAGAGGACCTTTTTGATGTAATGTCAAAAAGGGGGAGAAGTTACCAAGTTACCAATTAGGGTTTGTTGGAATTCTCATTGGGATATGAGAATTGTCAATATGGGAGAATTGGTAGACTTGAGATGGTAGTTTTGTCAATCATCAAAAAGGGGCAGATTGTTGGTGCAATCGGCCCAGCAGTACCTTGATGGTATTTTGATGATAGACAAAACTCATGACATGGGATTGTCATGGGAAAGTCCAACATGGTGTTGGCATGGAAAATCCAAGCATGGAGCTTGGTGTGGGAAAGTCCAACATGGGGTTGGCATGGGAAATCCAAAGCATTGTGAAGCCGTGCGCTTGGTGCTTGGTGAGAAACGCATTGCGAAGCCGTGCGCTTGGTGCATATGGGAAGTCTTAAGGACTTGGTAAGTTCACTAGGCTCGGGGTCCTTAAGTCAGTGAAGGATGGCATTGCGAAGCCGTGTGCTTGGTGCATCCGAGGGACCGCTGGATGGGGAGCGAATGGAGTGAGCCGAAAGGGAAGCATACTTCTAAGGTATGAGACGTGAAGGATGGCGTTGCGAAGCCATGCGCTTGGCGTATCCGAGGGATGTAGGCCGAGGGAAGAGATCTTCGGTGGGGAACTCCATGAGGGATAAGGTGGACTTGGCCAAGTGGCTAAGAATGAGTGTCAGAGGCTCAAACTTGATGTTTGAGGGTTTACCCGACAGTCGGATGCTCAAACAACTTGGTGTTTGAGGTTTTGCCCGACGTCAGTCGACTGGCATAGGTGCCGGTTCAACTGGTCCAAGTCGACTAGGGTTCGACTGGTGTAAGGCTAGGGTTTTGTGCTTGGCAGTAGACTGACATGGACTGGCAGTCGATTGATGTCAACAGTAGTCGACTGCCGAGGGATGGCAGTCGACTGATGGGAGTGTCGCGAGCATAGAACGCTCCATAGCCGACTGGGAAGTCGACTACTAGGTCACCAGTCGACTGATGGGCATCATTAGTCGACTGGTAGGTGATCCGTTGGAACTTGTCTGACGTGGATCTGGCCGTTGTGAGACAACGACTACAGGGGCAGTCGACTGGGGCCTTTTGGTAGTCGATTGCTAGGCGCGAAAACAGCTCGATACAGGTTATAAAAGGAGCTCGAGATGGAGGTTTTTGCCATGGTTTTTGTGGAGCTATTGGAGGGGAATTGCTGCTGCATTCTAGTCCTTCAAGAGCCAATCAAAAACCATGGCAAAAACCTCCATCTCGAGCTCCTTTTATAACCTTCATCGAGCTATTTTCGCGCCTAGCAGTCGACTGCCAAAAGGCCCCAGTCGACTGCCCCTATAGTCGTTGTCTCACAATGGCCAGATCCACGTCAGACAAGTTCCAACGGATCACCTACCAGTCGACTGATGATGCCCATCGATCGGCTGACCTAGTAGTCGATCCTAACCTAGTAGTCGGCGCGATCGACTACGGGCGTTCGTGCTCGCGACATTCCCATCGATCGCCATTCCTCGGCATCGGCTGCCGACATCACGATCATTGCCAGTCCATGTCAGTCGACTGCCAAGCACAAAACCCTAGCCTTACACAAGTCGAACCCTAGTCGACTTAGACCAGTTGAACCGGCACCTATGCCAGTCGACTGACGTCGGGCAAAACCTAAAACACCAAGTTGTTTGAGCATCCGACCGTCGGGTAAACCCTCAAACACAAAGTTTGAGCCTCCGACACTCAGTCTTAGCCACTTGGCCAAGTCCACCTTATCCCTCATGGAGATCTGGCCGTTGTGAGACAACGGCTATAGGGGCAGTAGACTGGGGCCTTTTGGCAGTCGACTGCTAGGCGCGAAAATAGCTCGATCAGGTTATAAAAGGAGCTCGAGATGGAGGTTTTTGTGGAGCTATTGGAGGGGAATTGCTGCTGCATTCGAGTCCTTCAAGAGCCAATCAAAGCAATCGGTGAAAGTTTTCTTGTGTATTGTATTTGTGTATTTGCTTGTATTTCTATATTACATTGTAATTGCTTGTGAGAGGTTTCTCCACCTCCGACGTGTTGTCGAGAAGGAGTGTTATAGTTAGTGTCGTGCGCATAACTAGAGCTCGGTGAGCTCGCCCATGGACTAGGAACCATTCGGTTCCGAACCACGTATATCTTGTGTTGTGTGATTGTGTATTGTTGTTAGTTTCATCATTATTGTTATTCCGCTGCGCTAACAACAATCGTAGACAAGCAACACAATGAGAACGAGCGAATTACGACATCCAACGAAAGAGGGCTATTCACCCCCCTCTAGCCGGCCGTTCGATCCCCTACATCTTGGTCTCCCTCATGAGGTGGCACCATATGCTAAGTCAATGATGATGTGGAGCATCATCATTGGCCAGCCATGCCAAGTCATCATCATGACATGACATTTGGTCAAGTCAAACTTGACCTTTCATCTTCCCTCTCAAGTCAAGTCAAACTTGACCTCTTATCTCCCATGGTTGATCAAATCCAACCATTTGATTCAAGTCAATTTAATTTAATGAATCTCTATTCATTAATTTAAATTGATTTGATGAATCAAATCTAAATTAGACTCATTCAACACTTGAATCAAATTGAGTCCAACTCAATTAGTCTAATTAGGATTACTCTTAATCCAATTTGGTTCATCCCATGAACCTAATCCTCATGGTTCATCATATGAACCTAATCTCTATCTAATTGCCCTTAGTGTGTGACCCTATAGGTTCTTGTAACGTTGGCAATGTCCCTAAACTGATTTAGGAACATAAGCAATGAGCGGTATATAGTAACACATCATTGCTACCCAAGTTACAAGAATGTTGAGCTCCAACATCACCTTTGTGACTACTAATTGTCACTCTCACAATATGTGAAAATGTCCCTCTATCCTTGACATCTAGATTGACCAGTTGAGGCATAGACCGTGTCATCCTCGGTACAATCTATATCTTGAACTCCAAGTAGACTCACTCTAATCAAATGAGCTCAATATCTCATATTGACTAATTTGGGCATGGCCATGCACTTCGTGGTCTCACTCTATCAAGAATATCGATGTCACCGCCGTCATATAGGAGGGATAGATCCCATCTACATCACTCACATCCCTCCGCATAATTTGTTACATACCCAGTAATCGCCTTTATAGTCCACCCATTTACGGGTGACGTTTGACGAAGCCAAAGTATGCAACTCCTTATATAGGGAACCATTGTGACTTCAGGTCTAAGGACTAATAGTCATACTAATAGCCACATGAGAAAGTATATGACACTCATATAACGATCCATGATACTTTCTCATGGCGGGTCATTCAGTATACATTCTCCAATGCATACCCATGTGTCAACTTGATATCTCATATCCATGACTTGTGAGCTCATGTCATCATGTTGGCCTATATGCTAGTCTCTACGCAATAACATTGTCTCTGAATGTTAATACTCGACTAGGAATGATTAAGAGTAGTGTTCTCTATATCATCTCATTATCGATTCAACCAATCGATTGATATAGATAAGAACCTACTACTCAAGGACATTATTATATTTAGTTATTTGGCACCAATACAAGTAAATATAATAACCATGCCTTTATAAATAGGAATATGATACAATAAAGTCCATACAACAATCATCACATGATTGGCTCTAGGGCTTTCACTAACAATCTCCCACTAGCACTAGTGTCAATCACCGTAGTATCTAATACCCAATGACCTAGTGTGACCATCATGTTTTTTCTGTGCCAAAGCCTTGGTCAAGGGATCTATGATGTTAGCTTCTGTGGGTACTCTGCAAATCTTCACATCTCCTCTATTGATAATCTCTCGAATGAGATGGAAGCGCTGTAGTATGTGTTTGGTCCGCTAGTGTGAGCGAGGTTTCTTAGCCTGTGCAATCGCTCCATTGTTGTCACAATAGAGCTCTATAGGATCTGCAATGCTAGGAACCACCCCAAGCTCAGTAATGAACTTGCGGATCTAAACTGCCTCATTCTTGCCTCGGATGATATACTTGGCCCATGTAGAATCAAGAATCGTGTGTCTCGTGAACTCTTCCAGCTCACAGTGCCACCATTCAAGCAAAACACGAACCCTGACTGTGATCTATAATCATCCTGGTCAGTTTGGAAGCTGGCATCATTGTAACCCTTTACAGCTAGCTCCTTATCGCCTCCAAATATCAAGAAATATTCTTTAGTCCTTCTCAAGTACTTAAGAATATTCTTGACTGCTATCCAGTGACGCTCACCTGGATCTAACTGGTATCTACTCGTCATGCTCAAAGCATACGAGACATCAGGATGAGTACACAGCATGGCGTACATGATAGATCCTATAGCAGATGCATAAGGGATCTTATCCATGCGGTCTCTCTCCTCTCTAGAAGAGGGACTTTGAGTCTTCGAAAGACTCACACCATGTGACATCGACAGAAGTCCCTTCTTGGAATTCTGCATGGCAAACCGTAGTAATACCGTGTCAATGTATGTACTCTGACTTAGGCCAAGCAATCTCTTAGATCTATCTCTATAGATCTTGATGCCTAGAATACAGGCTGCTTCACCTAAGTCCTTCATTGAGAAGCACGTCCCCAGCCAAGTCTTCACAGACTGTAGCGAAGGGATGTCATTCCCAATGAGCAGTATGTCATCCATATACAATACAAGGAAGATAACTGTATTCCCATTAACCCTTTTGTAGACACAAGGTTCATCTTCATTCTTGATGAAACCAAACTATTTGATCGCATCATCGAATTGAAGATTCCAGCTCCGAGAGGCTTGCTTTAGCCTATAAATGGACCTTTGCTGCTTTCATACTTTCCCAGTATGTTGTGGATCTTCAAAACCCTCAGGTTGTGTCATGTACACATCCTCGAGTAAGTTTCCATTCAGAAATGTAGTTTTGACATCCATCTTCCAGATCTCATAATCGTGGTATACTGCAATAGCAAGCAAGATCTGAATGGACTTAAACATCGCCACTGGAGAAAAGGTTTCATCATAGTCAATACTATGAATTTACTTGAAACCTTTAGCCACCAATCGGCCCTTATAGGTATGCGTAAGTCCATCCATGTCAGTCTTTCTCCTAAAGACCCACTTACACCCAATGGGTTTGACCCCTTCAGGTGGATCAACCAAAGTCCATACTTGCTTGGTGTACATGGATTCCATCTCGGATCTCATGACCTCTAGCCATTTCTTAGAATCTGGGCTCATCACAGCTTCCTGATAGGAGGTAGGCTCATTCTCAATGAGCATAACGTCATCATGGTCAGACAAGAGAAATGAGTATCTCTCAGGCTGACGACGTACCCTATCAGACCTGCGAAGAGGTAGGTCTACCTGAACAGGTGGTTGTTCCATAACTCTTTGTGCAATAATCTCATCACCCACAACACTTTGTGGTTCCTGTTCAACCTCCATCAAGGCCTTAGTGCTATGGTCCTTATCTTGAATTTCTTCAAGATCGAACGTACTCCCACTAGTTTTTCTAGAAACAAAATCCCTTTCTAGAAAAACCCCAGTCTTTGCCACAAACACTTTGTGCTGATTGGGAATGTAGAAGTAATATCCCTTTGTATTCTTGGGATATCCAACAAAATAGCACCTATCAAATTTGGGTCCCAGTTTGTCTGAGACTTGACGTCAAACGTAAGCCTCACAACCCCAAATCCTCATGAAAGACATCTTGGGATTTCTCCCTGTCCATATCGTATATGGTGTCTTTATGACAGCCTTGGATGGTACACGGTTAAGGGTAAAGGCTGTTGTGTCTAGAGCATATCCCCAAAAGGATATAGGAAGATCTGTGTGACTCATCATAGATCATACCATATTTAATAGGGTAAGATTCCTCCTTTCGGATACACCATTCCACTGTGGTGTTCCAGGAGGAGTGAGTTGGGATAGAATCCCACACTCAGCTAGATAGTCACGAAACTCATGGCTAAGGTATTCACCACCTCGATCTGATCGAAGTATCTTAATACTCTTTCCAAGCTGGTTTTATACTTCATTCTTGAATTATTTGAACTTTTCAAAGGATTCTGATTTATGTGTCATAAGGTACACATAACCATATCTACTGAAGTCATCAGTAAATGTAATGAAGTACCTGTAACCACCTCTAGCAGCAACATTGAAAGGAACACATACATCACTATATATAAGTCCTAACAAATCTGTTGCTCTTTCGCTGTGTCCACTAAAGGGAGTCTTGGTCATCTTGCCTAAAAGGCAAGACTCGCATGTCTCATATGATTCGAAATCAAATGAGTCTAGCAGCCCATCCTTATGGAGCTGAGATAAGCGACTCTCATTTATGTGACCTAAGCGACAATGCCAGAGATAGGTTTGGTTCAACTCATTTGACTTGAACCTCTTGGTACTTATGTTATAGATAGGGCTCTCTAAGTCTAGAAAGTAGAGTCTGTTCATTAGAGGTGCACTACAATAGAACATATCATTTAAATAAACTGAACAACATTTGTTCTTTATTATAAATGTAAATCCTTTCTTGTCCAAACAAGAAATCGAAATTATGTTCTTAGTCAAAGCAGACACATAACAACATTCATCTAATTCTAGTACAAGCCCAGAGGGCAGAGATAGATCATAAGTTCCTACAGCAACAGCAGCAACCCTTGCTCCATTGCCTACTCGTAGGTCCACCTCGCCCTTTGTCAATGCCCTGCTATTTCTCAGCGCCTGCACATTGGTATAAATGTGAGATGCACATCCGGTATCTAATACCCATGATGAATAAATAGATAGATTAACTTCTATAACATTTATACCTGAAGTAGAAGTCTCACTTCTTTTCTTCTTAAGATCTTCCAGGTAAGCTTTGCAGTTACGCTTCTAGTGTCCAGCTACCTTGCAGTGGAAGCAAGCCCCTTCCTTGGCTATCCCTCCTTTGGGTTTAAGTTCTTTTCCTTTGCCCTTGGCTTGGGACTTTCCCTTACCTTTAGGCTTTCCCTTGCCTTTCTTTTTGTGCACCATCAAAATAGTGTCAGATTTTCCCTTCTTAAGGTTAAGCTCAACAGTTCTCAATATGCTGAGCATCTCAGGCAGTGGCTTATCAATTTCATTCATGTTGTAATTCATAACAAATTGATTGTAGGCTTGTGGCAAAGATTGCAAGATCAGGTCATGTTGGATCGAGAAGCGTCGCTAGAGGGGGGTGAATAGCGATCGTAAATCTTTTCGTTCGTTTCGTTCGAGTAGACAATTAAACGAGTAAGCACAGCGGAAAATAAAGAGACACATTTATTTTACTTGGTTCACAACCCAGCGGTTACTACTCCAAGGCCCTATCGGTCCTAGACCGTGTACGGAGGGCAAAGCACTATAACGTCTCCTCCTCGTTGGAGGTAGGAGACAACGATCACAAAACCGGAAGTACGAGGACGAGGCAAAAAGCCTACCTCACCTCGTTACGATTAAAACAAAGAATACAATTAAAACAATTACTTGCTACTGCTGCCGACGAAGGAGATTTGAACTTGTTGTCGCGTCGGCATTATGACGGCGTTGAAGCGTTGGCGTTGTAGGAGCACTTGAGAATAAACTTGATGATTTTTGGAGTTGGAATCCTCCCCTCTTTTTATAGATTTTGGCCTCTGAATTTGTCTCATCATATTTCGGAACAAATCACGAAGTTGTATAAATTTTATCGCGAAGTGGCCGTGTCAAACCTTATCCATTTTGACCTAGCGCAAGGGCTGATTCGTCGCCATCAGTCGACTGATGCCTCCCATCAGTCGACTGCCCCATGTCCGACAGTCGACTGCCAGCCTGGCCACTTCCCTGCAATGAGAGGTTAGCTCGAAAAATGATAAATACGACGGTTTCTAACCATCCGATCTCGACCTAGACCTTCCACAAGAAGTCTTAGTCGGATCGCCGCCTACGGTCGTCCCTGTACAGAGGACACGACCTTACCATCTCTCACTCACATGAGCTTACCTCGATTCTTATTGTGTCGCTTTCACTTCCGGCCTTCCACTTGATCCCTTCGGCTCCCTCCGAAGTCACTCGAGTGTCGCCCGACCACCGCGGCTTCCTCCGGGTGTCGCTAGCCTTCAGCTCTAGCTTTAGTACTTTTCTGCACACTCGATTTAGCTCGTGAGATAATAATGTAAACTTAACTTTGTGTCTTTGCCATAATCAAAATGCAGGTTCGATTATTTGGTGCCCCTGCACCAACAGGTCAGTGGCCAGCTCTTAGCGAAGTGGGAATCCCAGCCTTTGTAGGTTTTCTACGTACCCAATCATCTTGAGTACATATGGACCTACGGGAGTCCCATCTTGCATTTTGGACCCAAACAATGCCTTAGAGACTTCATATCTCTCATGCCTTGGTTGTCCTTGATATAGTTGACGAAGATGTCCAACCATATCATAAGCATTCATGAACTCGTATTGCTTCTGAAGCTCAGAGTTCATGGTCGCGAGCATTAGACATGACACATCTAATGCATCATCTTGATGCTTCTTGTAAGCATCTTTGTCAGCTCGCGAGGCAGTGGCAGGAGGTGCCTCCGGAATGGGCTGCTTCAGGACGTACAACTTCCTTTCTTGGGTGAGAACAATTCTCAGGTTCCTGTACCAATCCAGGAAATTTGCTCCATTGAGCTTGTCCTTCTCAAGGACAGAACGTAGAGAGAGAGTGTTCGTGTTTATCGACATAGTAATCTACAACATACAATGCAGAGAATTAATATCATATTCCTTTTATCATTTAATTAGGCCTTTAATCAAATGATGCTCCCATTGAATTATAGGAATTTTGTAGAATCGAGTTATGGATGTGGTCAAACCACATTACTAGATTCATACAAACTAGCTATAATTCTTGCGGGACAAGATCCACATCATACTAAGCCTTGAGTTAGCCTTGGCTAAATCGCCCAAGACTTAGTACAATCGGTGGGTAACACATTACCGATTACATCTCTATGCAACTCTTGTTTATAGGATCAAGACCCACATTTACAAAAGACCTTGAGTTAGCTTTGGATAAATCGCCCAAGATTTAGTGTAAATGCGATCTTATCCTATCTTTCCAACGATTGGAATATGCCTATAGTTCTACTCGATCCAATTGAGTTAACTAGTTTTACTCAATCTAATCGAGCTTACTCTAACCCAAGTCGTGATAGGCGGGACCAAGATTGTCCCTCCGCACCCTACCAAGATAATATGCGTTGCTCTACTTTGGCAGATTCAACAACTACAAATGATCGAGGTAGTGATGGGTATCAAGGACCTGGTAGGCATTTACGAGTTGATTCGATTAAGATCTAATCTAATCGTAATGTGTATCATATACGCATTAAGGCCTTTATTATCCTATATTAGCATGCATCACATACATACATACATTATTCTAGCATGCATCATATACATACAAGAAAATTATCCTAGCATGCATCATATACATACAAGCATTATTCTACTAGCATGCATCACATACTTACAAGCAAAATCAAATATATATATATATATATATATATATATATATATATATATATATATATATATATATATATATATATATATATATATATATATATCAACATATATATATAATTAACTGTGATGTAGTCATGGCCCTACTACGATCTTCTCAAGCCAATGAGAAGATCGGACGGTCAACCTAAGGCTAGCGGCTTCTCCAAGCGCTTCCTTTGACTACCATGTGTCGTCGGCACCCTTCTCGTAACTTCGTCTACAAGTGGACTTTCCACCACTCTATTTTGTACATTACAAATATGAAACTCGAGTTACATTCGAGTCTAAAACTATTTACAAGTAGAATTTCAAAAGAAGAGGTACGACGCGCAGGTCGCATACACTATACAACACGCACAACAACAAAAATAGCATGCAGGCCGTATTATGAATTATAACACATCATAATCCAATCAAATTGGGGTCATTGGGCCATGACAATCATTTCTATAATTTTTCCTATTTTTTTCAATTTTATGAGTCACCTCTCCGTAACGGTCCCGCTAAGCGATTTCCGGGTGCGATCGCGGGACAAGGCCCCTTTTGAGGATAGGGGCAGCGCCCCTACTCGCAAAATAAACTTTGCGAGTGTCCCTACTATGATCTTACAGCGACTTAAGTCACTGTCCCAAAAACCTAAAGCGAGAACTCGCCGTTTCAGAGAGTTTTTCTCGGTGGTTGAAGCCGACAAGTGTCCCAACACTCGTTGCTTCGACTCTTCGAGAAAAATACCCAAAAATTCTATAAAAATAGGAAATTTATAGAAACATAAAATTCTGTAATTTTTATATCTAATATAAAAACCACAAAAATGAAACACATACATGCTGTTGGTGCAATCGGCCCAGCAGTACCTTGATGGTATTTTGATGATAGACAAAACTCATGACATGGGATTGTCATGGGAAAGTCCAACATGGGTTGGCAAGGAAAATCCAAGCATGGAGCTTGGTGTGGAAGTCCAAGGGGGAAGCCTTGGCATGGGAAAGTCCAAAGCATTGCGAAGCCGTGCGCTTGGTGCTTGGCATGGGAAATCCAAAGCATTGCGAAGTCGTGCGCTTGGTGCTCGGTGAGAAATGCATTGCGAAGCCGTGCGCTTGGTGCATTTGGGAAGTCTTGAGAACTTGGCAAGTTCACTAGGCTCGGGTCCTTGAGTCGGTGAAGGATGGCATTGCGAAGCCGTGCGCTTGGTGCATCCGAGGGACCGCCGGACGGGGAGCGAATGGAGTGAGCCCAAAGGGAAGCATACTTCTAGGGCATGAGACGCGAAGGATGGCGTTGCGAAGCCGTGCGCTTGGCGCATCCGAGGGACGTAGGCCGAGGGAAGAGAGCTTTGGTGGGGAACTCCATGAGGGATAAGGTGGACTTGGCCAAGTGGCTAAGACTGAGTGTCGGAGGCTCAAACTTGATGTTTGAGGGTTTACCCGACGGTCGGATGCTCAAACAACTTGGTGTTTGAGGTTTTGCCCGACATCAGTCGACTGGCATAGGTGCCGGTTCGACTGATCCAAGTCGACTAGAGTTCGACTGGTGTAAGGTTAGGGTTTTGTGTAGCGTCATGCCATGGTGGATCGATCGATAGCGATCGAGGGATGGCAATGATCGGTGATGGGAGTGTCGCGAGCACAACGCTCCGTGGCGGCCGTGCGATCGACTCTTGGGTCACCCGATCGTGATGGGCATCATCGATCGGTAGGTGATCCGTTGGAACTTGTCCGACGGCGTGGATCGGCGTTGTGAGACAAGCGACTACGAGGCGTCGTAGCCTTTTGGCGATCGCGCTTGGCGAAAAAATAGCTCGTCACGAGTTATAAAAGGAGCTCGAGATGGAGGTTTTTGCCATGGTTTTTGTGGAGCTATTGGAGGGGAATTGCTGCTGCATTCCAGTCCTTCAAGAGCCAATCAAAGCAAGCAACAAGCAAAGCGATCAAAGCAATCAGTGAAAGTTTTCTTTTGTATTGTATTTGTGTATTTGCTTGTATTTCTATATTACATTGTAATTTCTTGTGAGAGGTTTCTCCACCTCCGACGTGTTGTCGAGAAGGAGTGTTATAGTTAGTGTTGTGCGCATAACTAGAGCTTGGTGAGCTCGCCCGTGGAGTAGGAACCATTCGGTTCCGAACCACGTATATCTTGTGTTGTGTGATTGTGTATTGTTGTTAGTTTCATTATTATTGTTATTCCGCTGTGCTAACGACAATCGTAGACAAGCAACGCAAGAAGAACGAACGAATTACGACATCCATCGTACGAGGGCTATTCACCCCCCCTCTAGCCGGCCAATTGATCCCCTACAAGTGGTATCAGAGCGAGGTTGCTCCTCAAGGACTAACCGCCGCGAGAGCACTACAAATGGCCGGCTTCATCCATCCACCGAAATTCGATGGAGATTTTGCTTGGTGGAGGAAACGGATGGAGGTATACCTAGAAACCGATTTTGATTTTATGATTATTATAGAAAACGGTTTTGAAATGCCTAGGGATAAAAACAACAAGCAAATTGAGAAGTCAAGGTGGACCCAAGACCAAATTAAGGACTTCAAGACAAATCTTGAGGTAATAAAATTACTTAGTGATTTATTACCTAACACTATTTGGTCTAGATTGGGTGATTATAGGGATGCAAGGGAATTATGGAATAAGGTAATGAAATTCCAAGAAAATTCCCAATCGGCACAAGTAGAGGAGAATGCCAAAGAAGAATCACCATCCACTTTTGAAGATGTGGATGACTTGGTGGAGACCTCCACCTCTAGCATTGAGGGGGAGGAAAGGGTTTCTACTCCGGAGAAAGATCAAGATGAAGCTTCTACCTCCGGAAGAAGTGAAGAGGCCTCCACCACCTCCCTAGGTAACTCAAGTGTTATTATTTTAAATAAAAAACACATAATATGATTTGAGTGTAGGGAGAAAGGGCATTACAAGAGCAAATGCCCTAAATTGGCTAAAAAGAAGGCATCGACACCAAAAGTCAACCCAAAGTCAAACGATGCCGGTGTTCCCAAAATCAAGAGCAAAGAGCACATTGTGTGCTTCAAATGCAATCAAAAGGAACACTACCGAAGCCAATGCCCTAGGGGGAGGAAGAAAGGGCAAGAAGGTGCAATTCATGTAGGGGGAGCTCCTAAAGCTAACCCTAAGGTACATTTAGTTAATGCACCCTTAATTCCTAAAGTCAAAAAGCATGCTAAAAATTATTTTAGTTCTCTTGCTATTATCAATGAAAAGCATGCTAAGAGAAGTAATAAGGTGTATTGTCTAGGTGCCAAGCATGTTCATATAACTAAGGACAAACCTAGGACTCATAATTCTAGACCTATTTTACCTAAAGAGTCCATTAGGAGAGTTGAAAACCATCTTGGCATTAACCCCAAGAAGGGTAGACACATGCCTAAGAAGAAAAACAATTCCCAAAAGATAAATGAAAATTCAAAATTGGGAAAATTAGAGTTAGAAAACCAAGCCTTGAGGTCAAGGCTAGAAAAATTGGAGAAGACCCTAGCAATAATATCAAATTCGGTTAAGGGGTCTAATGTACAAAAGTCAAGACCTAGGAAACAAGAAACATCTAAGGGCAAGAAGGGTTTGGGTCACAAACCTATGTCCTACCATAATGTTCCATTTAATTATGGAACATCATCTAGGTCTAGACAAACCAAGGCTAATAGGGAAGCCATCCCTAAGTCTAGCCATGGTATGTGTTTAGTGGCTAATACCTCAAAGAAATCAAATGTAGCCACTAAGAAGGTCAATGGAGGAGTCACCTTTAGAGTTGACCTAGGAAAGACCCAAAAGACTATGACTTCAAAGCCTAAAAGGGTCATTAGGAAGGTATCTAGGGAAGTTATCCCTAGAGAATACCTTGTTAACCCAAGAAGCTCCAATAGATATTGGGTTCCTAAAAGCGTGATCGATTCACGCTAAATGGGTTATTGTGTGTCAACCCTAAGTGGATGGGTAGTTAACCTAACCATAGTAGAGTTGACACATTAGGGTGTGCCAATGTGCTTGAGAAGTTAAAAATGATTTAAATTGGCACATTTAGGTCTTAGAGGTACAGGTGTGTCATTTTGGGTTTTTGGCACACTTGGGAGCTAAATGGTTTAAGGGAAGATGAATTTAATCTCTAGAAATGGCAAATTGATGTTAACCCTTAGGTATTTTATACCTTAGTATATTTTAGTTGCCATGATTTGTTTGCCTTGGCATGTCATGACATCATTTTCATTTTTATCTATAAAAATGTCATGATCATGTTTAGATTTATGTTTAGATGTCATGTATCCCTAGATCTCATTTACATGCCATGACATCATGATTTTTGGCATATGCTTCTATTTATATCATATTTATGCCATAATCATCATCATGCATAAATTAAAATGGAGTTAAGGACTATGGCATAATTTGAAAGGGATCAAATAATATTGCCTTATAAATATGCATGAGAACATAAAGAAAACAAAACCCACATCTCACTAAAAACTTGACTTGTATATGTTTTACACATCTAGATATTGGTGAGATGTTTAGGAAAAAGAAATTAAAGGTTTAAAAAACATTTTGAAAACATTTTGAAAAACCTTGGTGAAGCCTATCTTTTGATAGCTATCACCATTGAATGGGATGATACAAAGATGACTCTTTATTGAAGCTTTTCTTAAATTTTGAACTTTGTATCAATCTCCTAATTTAATGGGTAAAATAAATTTCCAACATTTTTCACCCATAGTGTTTAGGATAAGTATTATACGTATGAATTTTCAAGATTTTTAAAATTACGTATATTTACTTATGGATTTTGAAAATCCATTTTCTGAAACTGAAAACTACGAATCACGATTATCGATCATTTTGTGTAATGATCGTGATGGTAAATCGATCGGGTATCGTGGTCGTAGCCGTAAACTTGATAGTTAGGCCCATGTTTTGGTCCCCTAACCACTCCTAACCCTAGGATATGCTTGGGAGAGCATTAGAGAGGGTGGAAATCCATTGGATATGGATTAGGAGTTGGGTTGAGGGTGAGTATCAATTTTAAGGTGGAAGAGAGTTCATTGTTGAACTTTGCCTTGATTTTGATTTGGTTAATGTTCCTATTGGCTTAGGGACTCTCCAAGGACATTGTTGGTGCAATGGTCAAGGGGGAGCAAGCCTCTAGGGCGAGGTATCCATCTTGGGAAGATGGATGTGTATTTCCTCATGGGAGGAAAATTGGGTTGCCTCTCTTTAAGTGATATGGGATCACTAGAAAGATTGTAGGCATGTGTTCCTCTAAGGGAGAGATTGTAAGATCTCATTGGGATATGAGACATTCATACCCTTGGGGAGGACCTTTTTGATGTAATGTCAAAAAGGGGGAGAAGTTACCAAGTTACCAATTAGGGTTCGTTGGAATTCTCATTTCGGATATGAGAATTGCCAATATGGGAGAATTGGTAGACTTGAGATGGTAGTTTTATCAATCATCAAAAAGGGGGAGATTGTTGGTGCAATCGGCCCAGTAGTACCTTGATGGTATTTTGATGATAGACAAAACTCATGACATGGGATTGTCATGGAAAAGTCCAACATGGGTTGGCATGGAAAATCCAAGCATGGAGCTTGGTGCGGAAGTCTAAGGGGGAAGCCTTGGCATGGGAAAGTCCAAAGCATTGCGAAGCCGTGCGCTTGGTGCTTGGCATGGGAAATCCAAAGCATTGCGAAGCCGTGCGCTTGGTGCTTGGTGAGAAATGCATTGAGAAGTCATGCGCTTGGTGCATTTGGGAAGTCTTGAGAACTTGGCAAGTTCACTAGGCTCGGGTCCTTGAGTCGGTGAAGGATGGCATTGCGAAGCCGTGCGCTTGGTGCATCCGAGGGACCGCCGGACGGGGAGCGAATGGAGTGAGCCCAAAGGGAAGCATACTTCTAGGGCATGAGATGCGAAGGATGGCGTTGTGAAGTCGTGCACTTGGCGCATCCGAGGGACGTAGGCCGAGGGAAGAGAGCTTTGGTGGGGAACTCCATGAGGGATAAGGTGGACTTGGCCAAGTGGCTAAGACTGAGTGTCGGAGGCTCAAACTTGATGTTTGAGGGTTTACCCGACAGTCGGATGCTCAAACAACTTGGTGTTTGAGGTTTTGCCCGACATCAGTCAACTGGCATAGGTGCCGGTTCGACTGATCCAAGTCGACTAGAGTTCGACTGGTGTAAGGCTAGGGTTTTGTGCTTGGCAGTTGGCGCCATGGGTGTGATCGGCTAGGGATGGCGATCGATGGGAGTGTCGTGAGCACAGAATGCTCCATAGCCGACTGGGCAGTCGACTACTGGGTCACCAGTCGACTGATGGGCATCATTAGTCGACTGGTAGGTGATCCGTTGGAACTTCTCCGACGTGGATCTGGCCGTTGTGAGACAAGCGACTCGAAGCGATCGGGGGCCTTTGGCAATGCGGTCGCTGGCGCGAAAAATAGCTCTTCACGAGTTATAAAAGGAGCTCGAGATGGAGGTTTTTGCCATGGTTTTTGTGGAGCTATTGGAGGGGAATTGCTGCTGCATTCCAGTCCTTCAAGAGCCAATCAAAGCAAGCAACAAGCAAAGCGATCAAAGCAATCGGTGAAAGTTTTCTTTTGTATTGTATTTGTGTATTTGCTTGTATTTCTATATTACATTGTAATTGCTTGTGAGAGGTTTCTCCACCTCCGACGTGTTGTCGAGAAGGAGTGTTATAGTTAGTGTCGTGCGCATAACTAGAGCTCGGTGAGCTCGCCCGTGGAGTAGGAACCATTCGGTTCCGAACCACGTATATCTTGTGTTGTGTGATTGTGTATTGTTGTTAGTTTATGTTATTCCGCTGCGCTAACGACAATCGTAGACAAGCAACGCGAGAAGAACGAATGAATTACGACATCCATCGTACGAGGGCTATTCACCCCCCTCTAGCCGGCCAATCGATCCCCTACACATGCTTCGCACGTGGCTCTGATACCACTGTTGGGTTTTTCGAGCCGCAAAAACCGCTTTTTGCGTTGCGGAAACCTCGGAAGCCTCGGCCACGGATCCGTGCGAAGTATAAAATATAAAACTAACATGTATGTTTTTAATACCTTTAGATCTACTCTAGATCTACATGATAAGAAGTTACCCTCGATGCGACGCCCTTCGCAAATCCCGCTCGTCCAAAAGGTTCGCCGGAACTCGAGAGTGTCAAGTGCACACTCCTCTATTGGTATCCACACAAGCAATAGGTGGAGAAAAATACCTTAGAGTGTGCTAGCACCCTTTAGGAATTTCGGCCAAGGAGGTTGGGAGAGCTTGAGAGGGTGATCCAAGGAAGAAGATGAAGTTGTGTAACTCACAAAATGAATTCACCATCTAATGGTAATAGTGGTCGGCCACTTTTCTTAGGGGGGGGGGGGGGGGGTTACATGCATGCATGTAACTCCTCCAAGATCCAATGGCTCTTGGTCTCCCTCATGAGGTGGCACCACATGCTAAGTCAATGATGATGTGGGGCATCATCATTGGCCGGCCATGCCAAGTCATCATCATGACATGGCATTTGGTCAAGTCAAACTTGACCTTTCTTCTTCCCTCTCAAGTCAAGTCAAACTTGACCTCTTATCTCCCATGGTTGATCAAATCCAACCATTTGATTCAAGTCAATTTAATTTAATGAATCTCTATTCATTAATTTAAATTGATTTGATGAATCAAATCTAAATTAGACTCATTCAATACTTGAATCAAATTGAGTCCAACTCAATTAGTCTAATTAGGATTACTCTTAATCCAATTTGGTTCATCCCATGAACCTAATCCTCATGGTTCATCATATAAACCTAATCTCCATCTAATTTCCCTTAGTGTGTGACCCTATAGGTTCTTGTAACGTTGGCAATGTCCCTAAACCGATTTAGGAACATAAGCAATGAGCGGTATCTAGCAACATATCATTGCTACCCAAGTTACAAGAATGTTGAGCTCCAACATCACCTTTGTGACTACTAATTGTGACTCTCACAATATGTGACAATGTCCCTCTATCCTTGACATCTAGATTGACCAATTGAAGAATAGACCGTGTCATCCTCGGTACAATCTATATCTTGAACTCCAAGTAGACTCACTCTAATCAAATGAGCTCAATATCTCATATTGACTCATTTGGGTATGGCCATGCACTTCGTGGTCTCACTCTATCAAGAATATCGATGTCACCCCTGTCATATAGGAGGGATAGATCCCATCTACATCACTCACATCTCTCCGCATAATTTGTTACATACCCAGTAATCGCCTTTATAGTCCACCCATTTACGGGTGACATTTGACGAAGCCAAAGTATGCAACTCCTTATGTAGGGAACCATGGTGACTTCAGGTCTAAGGACTAATAGTCATACTAATAGCCACATGAGAAAGTATATGACACTCATATAACGATCCATGATACTTTCTCATGGCGGGTCATTCAGTATACATTCTCCAATGCATACCCATGTGTCAACTTGATATCTCATATCCATGACTTGTGAGCTCAAGTCATCGTGTTGGCCTATATGCTAGTCTCTATGCATTAACATTGTCCCTGAATGTTAATACTCGACTAGGAATGATTAAGAGTAGTGTTCTCTATATCATCTCATTATCGATTCAATCAATCGATTGATATAGATAAGAACCTACTACTCAAAGACATTATTATATTTAGTTATTTGGCACCAATACAAGTAAATATAATAACCATGCCTTTATAAATAGGAATATGATACAATAAAGTCCATACAACAATCTGTAGGGAATTCTATATGCCAAATGGCATATGCGCAACGGAAAAATTAGGATCCCTTCCAAGTGATCCATGCGAAAGCAAACTCGTATAAAATAAATTTCTCTAAACCAAGCCTATCTTATAGGAGAGGATTACCTTTGTTGCGTGCCCTTGTTAATCCCGCTTCTTCCTTTTGTTTGTTGGATCTTTAGCACGTTCAAGTGTCTGTGCCTCTATATGTATCCACACGAGCAAGCTCTTGTCTCACAAAAGAAAACTAGAGGAGCTCTCCTTTACTTCTTGCTAGAGAAGTCCCTAAAGGAGAGGAAGCTAGGGAAAAAGAGAAGGGAAGAAGAAGACTACTCTTCTTGCTACACTCACAAAAGCCACACAACAATAAGCTCTAAAGCTCTCTCCAAGCCTCAAGCTCCCAACAACCACACCACCAATTCTACTTTGGCCGGCCACTCCATGGAGCCTTTTATAGGGTTGGAAAAACCCTTCCACCTCCTTCACATTCAATGCAATCCATTGCATTGAGACACACTCAAAAAGGATTTGGCTTCCTTGTTTGGCCGGCCACTTAAGGAGACAAAACCATTTTGTTTCCTTCCACCTTATCTAGCTTAGGTGGATGCTTAGGTGGCATGCTTATGTGGCATTCTTATGTGGCATTCATGCATGTTGAATTAATCTTATTAATTCAATTAAGCTTATGTTATCATATTGAATTAATCTTATTAATTCAATTAAGCTTATGTTATCATATTGAATTAATCTTATTAAATCAATGAGGTAACATATTGAATTAATCTCATTAAATCAATTAGCTAAAATTCTCATTAAGCTTAAAGTCCAAAAACCATTTTGTACTTAAGCTTATTCCCAAATTATTCTAGTCAAACTAGAATACTCTAATTCCTCTAATCATCATGCTCTTTGTGTGTGACCCTATAGGCTCTCATAACGTTGGCAGTGGACCTAAACTCTTTTAGATACACAAGCAATGAGCGGCATCTAGCAATACATCATTGCTACCCAAGTTATGAGATAAGTCAAGATCCGACTAACCTTTCCGTGACTACTATAATATATGACCGTGTCCTTCTATCCTTGATATCAGATTGATCAATGAGGCATAGACCGTGTCATCCTCGATCAATCTATGTGTTTCTTGATCCCGGAGTAAACTAACTCAAACAAATGAGCTCAATATCTCATATTGACTCATTCGAGCATGGCCATGCGTTTTAGTAGTTCTACTCAATCAAGGGGCCCACCGATATCACTCTCGTCATATGAGAGGGATAGATCTCATCTACATCACTCACATCCCTCCGCATAATTTGTTATATACCCGATGTCGCCTTTATGGTCCACCCTGCTACGGGTGACGCCGACGATACCAAAGTACATAACTCCTTATGTAGGGAACCGTAGTGACTTCAGTCCGAGGACTATTCATACCAATAGTCACATGAGAAAGTTTATGACACTCATATAACGATCCATGAAACTTTCTCATGGCGAATTGATTCTATATATTCTCTAATATATACCCATGTGTCAACTTGATATCATATATCCATGACTTGTGAGATCAAGTCATCAATTGACCTACATGCTAGTCTTTATGTATTAATATTGCCCTTGCATATTAATACTTGACTAGAACATTTAGAAAGTGTTCTCTCTGACCTCTCATAATCAATTCGCCAATTGATGTCTTTGTAGATAAGAACCTACTTTTCTAGGGCATTACTATATTTAATTTAGCTGGCACAAGCAAGACTTAAATATAATAACCAATCCTTTGCCTTTATAGAATATGATACAAAATGTTCCCTATTCAACCATCACATGATTGGTTCTTAGGGCTATAACTAACAATCTCCCACTAGCACTAGTACCAATCACTATGATATCTAATACCTAGTGACCTAGTGTGACCATCATGCTTCCTCTGTGCCAAAGCCTTGGTCAATGGATCTGCAATGTTAGCTTCTGTCGGTACTCTGCATATCCTCACATCTCCTCTATCGATGATCTCTCGAATGAGATGGAAGCGCCGCAGTATGTGTTTGGTCCGCTGATGTGATCGAGGTTCCTTAGCCTGTGCAATAGCCCCATTGTTGTCACAATAGAGGTCTATTGGATCTGCAATGCTAGGAACTACCCCAAGTTCACTGATGAACTTACGGAGCCAAACAGCCTCCTTTGCTGCATCAGATGCAGCAATATACTCGGCTTCTGTTGTAGAATCAGCAACTGTGTCCTGCTTTGAACTCTTCCAGCTCACAGCTCCACCATTCAGGCAAAACACGTACCCCGATTGTGATCTATAGTCATCCTTGTCTGTTTGGAAGCTTGCATCACTGTAACCCTTTACAGCTAGCTCCTCATTGCCTCCAAATATCAGGAAATATTCTTTCGTTCTTCGTAAGTATTTAAGAATATTTTTGACTGCTATCCGATGACTTTCACCGATCCGATCGTATCTACTCGTCATGCTCAAAGCATACGAGGCGTCGCGAGTACAAAGCATGGTGTACATGATATACCCTATAGCAGATGCATAAGGGATCTTATCCATGCGATCTCTCTCCTCCTTAGAAGAGGGACATTGAGTCTTAGAAAGACTCACACCATGTGATAAAGGCAGAAATCCTTTCTTGGAATTTTGCATAGCAAAACGATCTAGCACTTTATCAATGTATATACTCTGACTTAGGCCAAGTAATCTTTTAGATCTATCTCTATAGATCTTGATGCCTAGAATATAGGCAGCTTCACCTAAGTCTTTCATCGAGAAACAATTCCCTAACCACATCTTCACAGACTGGAGTGAGGGAATATCATTTCCGATGAGAAGTATGTCATCTACATACAAGACAAGAAATACAATGTGCTCCCACTATTTCTCTTGTAGACACAAGGTTCATCTTCATTCTTGATGAAACCAAACTCTTTGATTGCATCATCGAGCGAAGATTCCGGCTTGAGAGGCTTGCTTTAGTCCATAAATGGACCTTTGCGGTTTGCATACCTTTCCAGATGCTTTGGATCTTCAAAACCCTCAGTGTCATGTACACATCCTCGAGTAGCTTTCCATTCAGAAAAGCGGTTTTGACATCCATCTGCCAGATCTCATAATCGTGGTAGGCTGCAATAGCAAGTATGATCCGAATGGATTTAAGCATCGCAACTGGTGAAAAGGTTTCATTATAGTCAATACCATGAATTTGTTTGAATCCTTTAGCCACCAATCTACCTTTATAGGTATGCTTATTACCATCCATGTCAGTCTTTACTTTAAAGACCCACTTACACCCAATGGGTTTTACCCCTTCAGGTGGATCAACCAAGGTCCATACTTGGTTAGTGTACATGGATTCCATTTCGGATCTCATGGCCTCTAGCCATTTCTCGGAATCTGGGCTCATCATAGCTTCTTGATAGGATGTAGGCTCGTCAAGATCGACAAGCAATACATCACCATTGTCAGTCAAGAGAAAAGAATATCTCTCGGGTTGACGACGGATCCTGTCAGATCTACGAAGAGGTTGGTCTACTTGAACAGGTGTTTGTTCCACAACTCTTTGGGTAACAATTTCCTCATCCACAACACTTTGTGGTTCCTGTTCATTTTCCATCGAAGCCTTAGTGTTATCGTCATCTTGAACTTCTTCAAGATGAATTTTACTCCCACTAGTTTTTCTAGAAATAAATTCTCTTTCTAGAAAGACAGCATTTCTGGCAACAAACACCTTGCCAAGTGTGGGATTGTAAAAGTAATATCCCTTAGTTTCCTTGGGATATCCTACAAAATAGCACTTATCTGATTTGGGTCCTAGTTTATCTGAGACTTGACGTCTAACGTAAGCTTCACAACCCTAAATCTTTATAAAAGACATTTTGGGACTCTTCCATCCATATCGTATATGGTGTCTTTTCTACGGCTTTTGATGGGACGCGATTAAGTGTGAAAGCGGTACATCTCTAGAGCTAGTCCCCAAAAGGAAGTAGGTAGATCGATCGGCTCATCATTGATCGTACCATATCTAATAGAGTCGATTTCTCTCTCGGATACACCATTCCATTGTGGTGTTCGAGTGAGTTGGGATATTATCCCACACTCACCGGTGATCACGAAACTCTTGACTAAGGTGTTCACCACCTCGATCGATCGAAGTAGCTTGATACGCTTACCAAGTTGGTTTTGTACTTCATTCTTGAATGCTTTTCAAAGGATTCGACTTATGTCTCATCAAATATAAGTAGCCAAATCTACTCATATCATCGATGAAAGTAATAAAGTACTTATAGCCTCCTCCGGCCCGACATTGAAAGGCCCACATACATCGGTATGTATGAGTCCTAACAAGTCTCCGCTCTCTCTCCATGTCCACTAAATGGAGTTTTAGTCATCTTTCCTAAAGGCAAGATTCGCATACCTCATATGATTCAAAATCAAATGAGTCCAATAATCCATCTTTATGGAGTTGGGATATGCGTTTTCATTTATGTGACCTAAGCGGCGATGCGGAGATATGTTTGGTTGAATCATTCGATTTGAACGCTTAGTATTTACGTTATAAATTGGGTTTTCTAAATCTAGAACATAGAGACCATTCATAAGTGGTGCATTACAATAGAACATTTTTCAAATAATAAATGGAACAACATTTGTCCTTTATTATAAAAGAAAAGTTTTTCTTGTCTAAACAAGATCTGAAATTATGTTCTTTGTCAATGCAGTACATATAAGCACTCCTCTAGTTCTAAGATAAGCCCGGTGGGCAAAGACAAAGAATATGTTCCCTCTGACTCGACAACTTTTGCGCCATTGCCTACTCGTAGGTCTACTTCGCCTTTTCCCATTTGTCTACTATTTCTCAGTCCCTGCAAATTATTACAAATGTGAGATGCACATCCGGTATCTAATACCCATGTAGAAGAAATAGATAGATTAACTTCTATAACGTGTATACAGGCGAAGTCCCACTTCTTTTATTCTTTACTTCCTCAAGGTAGACTTTGCGAGTTCCGCTTCGATGTCGATCTCACGCAATGGAAGCGATCCCTTCCTTAGGTACTTTACCTTTACCCTTTGAAGTGGATGAATTGGCCTTGCCTTTGGCTTGGGTCTTACCCTTGCCCTTGCGCTTACCTTTGCCCTTCTTGACCATTAGTACGTTGCTAACTTTCTTTTTGAGATTCGGTTCAGCAGTTCTTAACATGCTGAGAATCTCAGGCAAAGGTTTATCAATTTCATTCATGTTATAATTCATGACGAATTGATTATATGCTTCCGGCAACGATTGCAGGATAACATCGGTTGCCAATTCTTGGCTTAGTGGAAAACCTAGTCTTTCAAGGTTCTCAACGTACCCAATCATTTTGAGTACGTGAGTTCCTACAGGTGTTCCTTCTTGCATCTTGCATGCAAAAAGAGCCTTAGACACTTCAAAACGCTCGTGCCTAGCTTGTCCTTGATATAGTTGTTTCAAATGCTCAACCATATCATAGGCATCCATGTTCTCATGTTGCTTTTGAAGCTCAGAGTTCATGGTGGCAAGCATAAGACATGACACATCTAATGCGTCATCTTGATGCTTCTTATAAGCATCCTTTTCAGCACGAGTAGCCGCATGGGCGGGTGTTTCAGGGGTAGACTGCTCTAGGACATACAGTTTGCGTTCTTGCTTGAGGATAATCCTCAAGTTCCTATACCAGTCAAGAAAGTTCGCTCCATTAAGCTTGTCCTTCTCAAGGACAGATCGCAAGTTGAGGGGGTGTGTCGTGTTAGATGTCATGGTGATCTACAACATTAAAATGCAAAGTTAAGTATCATACCTAAATCATTTAATTAGGCCTTTAATTAAATGAGGCTCCCACTAAATTCTCATAGCTACTATTTAGCTATAAATTTATATGGGATAAAGATCCACATTATAATTCTTGAGTTAGCTTTGGCTAATCGCCCAAGGCGTAGTATAATTAGGTAGGCAATCTTTTGCCAATTACATCTGATGTAACTCTTTAATAGCTTTGGTTAAGTTTTAGATTAGTTTAGTGTTTATTCCTAAACCCGACTTCGGTGTGGCGAGGCACAGGGCCTTCTTGGATATCGAGCAACGACCACTTCTAAGACAAAGCGATGTTCGAAAAACACATAAAACTAATTTTAAAACTTATGTTCAAAGCTAATATATGCCTCTACTTTCTTAACTAATTAAGAAAACTTAATTAAGTCTTAACCAAGTTTGATAGCGGGACATCACGATTGTCCACTCGCACTCTTCCAAGATAAAATGCATTGCTTTGCTTTGGCAAACCCAATAACAAATGATCGAGGAAGTAGTGAGTACCAAGCTTTGGTAGGCATATCGTTCTTGACTTATTAAGAAATAAACATGTATCATATACATATTAGCATACATCACATATAAGCTAAACTAATCATGCATCACATACAAGCTAAACTAACATGCATCACATACATATTAAACTAAAGTGTCATGGTTATGGCCCTTATTCTACAATCTTCTCAAGCCAATGAAAAGATTGATTGGTCAACCTAGGGATAGCATCTTCTCCTAAGTGCTTCCTTTTGGTTGTCTTGTGTGTTGACTTCCTCCTTGTAACCTCATCTTCCAATGGACCCTCCATCTTTGTTTTTGTACATTACAAAAGGAGAAATACTCGAGTTACATTCGAGTCTAAAACTAATTTTACAACAAGAATTTTAGGAGGAAGGCACGACACGCAGGCCGTATTTAAGAATTACAACACACACACATTCACAAACCTTTTGGGACTAGGCCATAACCATGCACCATGTCATTTTAACTTTTAAAAGACATTGGATATTTTATTATGTTTGACAATTGCTAATGCAATTATCAACTCATAATAAAATTTATCCTACTTCTATATCACATATAAAATAGAGAAACCTATTTTATACGATCTTTAAAGTGGCTCGATACCCTT
The DNA here is from genome assembly GCA_025175895.1 of Wurfbainia villosa. Taxonomy (NCBI): domain Eukaryota; kingdom Viridiplantae; phylum Streptophyta; class Magnoliopsida; order Zingiberales; family Zingiberaceae; genus Wurfbainia; species Wurfbainia villosa. Next base: position 23,581,414 of record CM045997.1, on the reverse strand, counting down.
AATGCCAAATGGCATATGCGCAACGGAAAAATTAGGATCCCTTCCAAGTGATCCATGCGAAAGCAAACTCGTATAAAATAAATTTCTCTAAACCAAGCCTATCTTATAGGAGAGGATTACCTTTGTTGCGTGCCCTTGTTAATCCCGCTTCTTCCTTTTGTTTGTTGGATCTTTAGCACGTTCAAGTGTCCGTGCCTCTATATGTATCCACACGAGCAAGCTCTTGTCTCACAAAAGAAAACTAGAGGAGCTCTCCTTTACTTCTTGCTAGAGAAGTCCCTAAAGGAGAGGAAGCTAGGGAAAAAGAGAAGGGAAGAAGAAGACTACTCTTCTTGCTACACTCACAAAAGCCACACAACAATAAGCTCTAAAGCTCTCTCCAAGCCTCAAGCTCCCAACAACCACACCACCAATTCTACTTTGGCCGGCCACTCCATGGAGCCTTTTATAGGGTTGGAAAAACCCTTCCACCTCCTTCACATTCAATGCAATCCATTGCATTGAGACACACTCAAAAAGGATTTGGCTTCCTTGTTTGGCCGGCCACTTAAGGAGACAAAACCATTTTGTTTCCTTCCACCTTATCTAGCTTAGGTGGATGCTTAGGTGGCATGCTTATGTGGCATTCTTATGTGGCATTCATGCATGTTGAATTAATCTTATTAATTCAATTAAACATGTTATCATATTGAATTAATCTTATTAATTCAATTAAGCTTATGTTATCATATTGAATTAATCTTATTAAATCAATGAGGTAACATATTGAATTAATCTCATTAAATCAATTAGCTAAAATTCTCATTAAGCTTAAAGTCCAAAACCATTTTGTACTTAAGCTTATTCCCAAATTATTCTAGTCAAACTAGAATACTCTAATTCCTCTAATCATCATGCTCTTTGTGTGTGACCCTATAGGCTCTCATAACGTTGGCAGTGGACCTAAACTCTTTTAGATACACAAGCAATGAGCGGCATCTAGCAATACATCATTGCTACCCAAGTTATGAGATAAGTCAAGATCCGACTAACCTTTCCGTGACTACTATAATATATGACCGTGTCCTTCTATCCTTGATATCAGTTGATCAATGAGGCATAGGCGTGTCATCCTCGATCAATCTATGTGTTTCTTGATCCTGAGTAAACTAACTCAAACAAATGAGCTCAATATCTCATATTGACTCATTCGAGCATGGCCATGCGTTTTAGTAGTTCTACTCAATCAAGGGCCCACCGATATCACTCTCGTCATATGAGAGGGATAGATCTCATCTACATCACTCACATCCCTCGCATAATTTGTTATATACCCGATGTCGCCTTTATGGTCCACCTATTACGGGTGACGCGTTTGGCGATACCAAAGTACATAACTCCTTATGAGGGAACGTAGTGACTTGTGTCTGAGGACTATTCATACCAATAGTCACATGAGAAAGTTTATGACACTCATATAACGATCCATGAAACTTTCTCATGGCGGGTCATTTCAGTATATATTCTCTAATATATACCCATGTGTCAACTTGATATCATATATCCATGACTTGTGAGATCAAGTCATCAATTGACCTACATGCTAGTCTTTATGTATTAATATTGCCCTTGCATATTAATACTTGACTAGGAACATTTAGAAAGTGTTCTCTACAGCCTCTCATAATCAATTCTGCCAATTGATGTGCTGTAGATAAGAACCTACTTTTCTAGGGCATTACTATATTTAATTTAGCTGGCACAAGCAAGACTTAAATATAATAACCAATCCTTTGCCTTTATAGAATATGATACAAAATGTTCCCTATTCAACCATCACATGATTGGTTCTTAGGGCTATAACTAACACAATCATCACATGATTGACTCTAGGGCTTTCACTAACACTGTGGTCAATTTCTCCGGTTCTAACTACTCACCCGAGTCATCTACCGACGAGACGAAATCTTTCTTAATCGAAAACCAGACCTCTAGGTCGGTTTTCAGGTAGCACTCCATTCGCCTTTTCCAATAAGAAAAGTTCTCTCCGTTGAAGAGAGAAGGGCGAACAGTGTTATACCCTTCTAAGTACGATATTCTTAAATTTTATTTAATTTAATTAAAATTCAGAATTATTCCTAGAGTTGTAAAAAAAATAATTCTAAATGCAATAATTAATAAAAAATTATTTTAAGTGACAAAATTAAATAAAATTGTTCTGAATATAGAAAATTAAATAGAATATTTTCACAATACAGAAAATTAAAGAAATATTTTCTAAATACAAAAAATTAAAGAAATATTTTCTAAATGTAGAAAATTAATGAAATATTTTCTAAATGCAGAAAATTAAATAAAAATTATTCTAAAGCAAGAAAATTAATAAAAATTATTCTAAATAAAAAAAATTAATAAAAATTATTCTAAAGCAAGAAAATTAGTAAAAATTATTCTAAAGCAAGAAAATTAATAAAAATTATTCTAAAGCTCTCGATGGTGATTGCACCAAATTCGGAGCACCCCCCCCCCCCCCCCGCACTAATACCAATTGTAGGATCGAGATGCTCCATGAGAGGGGGTGAATCTTGGAAGTTATAATTTTCTTAAGAGTTTTTAAACTTATTTTATATTATCAATTAGAGTATGCAACGGAAATGAATCAAGACATAATCTATTTACTTGGTTCATAACCCTAACAGGGTTGCTACTCCAAGGCTCGTAGCTCTTCCAAGAGTTACCTCGATGGGCAATCACTATATACCTTCCGACTCGAGAACTCTTGACTTCGGAGGGATTCGCTTTTTACAAATAATAAGAGATAGGTAACACTCTACCTTCTCTTTTGAAATTAAGTACACAAAGCGAAAATAAATACAAACAAAATTAGAGCTAAGTTATACCGACACTAATTGTAATATGGAGGTAGGTACGGAGTGTCGGATGTGCGTCTTTGCGAGGAATTGAAGCTCTAGTGGACAAGAATGAATTTTTGCAGCACTTCGACGTAGTAGTAGTGTTCTGATCAGAGATGGTCAAGCACTTATTTTATAATGTTTTTCCAGTCGACTGGAATGTCATCCAGTCGACTCCACATCAGCCCGTCGATATGGAACTTCTAGTCTTCCAGTCGACTAAGAATGCTCCAGTCGACTCCAAGTCATCTGGCTCCACATCAGGAAGTTTGATCCTCCAGTCAAATGAACCTCCCCTAGTCGACTGAAACTCTTTCCATCTGCGATGCCAGATCTTCGATCGATCACCAGCTAATCCTGTCAAGTGTGATCCAGTTAATTGAACTAAACCGAGTCGACTAAACTTTGTTAGGGCAATCTCTTGCCATGATAAGGTTTTGATGTGTGTGGCAAAGGGTTTAAGTTAGTTTGTAATTGTGATTTGATATGTGCGTTGAAGTTGTGCAGGACTTAGTAATTCGCACATGGAGTCATGGCGAGTTTCACATCTCATGACTCGGGCCTTGAGTCGGTGAAGGATAGCTTTGCGGAAGTCGTGCGCTTGGAGCATCCGAGGGACCGCCGGACGAGGAGCTTGGAGTGAAGCCAGAGGAAGTAGACTTCGAGGCAAGAGACACGAAGGAGCATTACAGAGTCGTGCGCCTGATGCTGCCGAGGGGCGTGGCCGCAAACGAAGAGAACTTCGAAGGCGAGGGACTCCGAGGGATGAGAGTGAGCGATGTCACCCGGGAAGGGGTAGCTCTTAGGTGAAACTTGGCCATTTGGCCAAGTGTCGGATGAGTTTTCCCGACACCAGTCGACTGCCATGTCATGGCGATCATTGCTCGAGATGATGGTTCGATCGATGGTTTAAATCGGTGAATCAAGTTAATCGATCATTGCCAGACAAGGTCGGTCGACTAATGGCGATCGATCATTGCTCACGTGCGTGATCGATGGCACCGTGTACAGCGACGAGAATGGAGTCGAGCTCGTGGAACACTCGGTGATGGTACATCGATCGATGATGCCACCGCTGGATGGAATCCAAGCGTGAAAAGATCGTTATTGGGCAGCGGCTACGGGACGGTCGGTGATCGAGGGCATGATCATTGCTCCTGTGTCAACGGGAAGAAACCCTCTTCCTCTATAAAAAGGAAGGGGATGGAGCTTTGGGAGGCTAATGCTTATGCTCTAATCTTCTCCCAAAGTGCTCTAAGGGTTTTTCCACTCTTCTTACTTGCTTTATTTCCATTCTATTATAAGAAGAGAAATTGTAAAGAGGTTACCACTATTAGTTATAGCCCTAGAACCAATCATGTGATGGTTGAATAGGGAACATTTTGTATCATATTCTATAAAGGCAAAGGATTGGTTATTATATTTACGTCTTGCTTGTGCCAGCTAAATTAAATATAATAATGCCCTAGAAAAGTAGGTTCTTATCTACAGCACATCAATTGACAGAATTGATTATGAGAGGCTGTAGAGAACACTTTCCTAAATGTTCCTAGTCAAGTATTAATATGCAAGGGCAATATTAATACATAAAGACTAGCATGTAGGTCAATTGATGACTTGATCTCACAAGTCATGGATATATCATATCAAGTTGACACATGGGTATATATTAGAGAATATATACTGAACTGACCCACCATGAGAAAGTTTCATGGATCATCATATGAGTGTCATAAACTTTCTCATGTGACTATTAGTATGAATAGTCCTCAAACCTGAAGTCACTACGGTTCCCTACATAAGGAGTTATGTACTTTGGTATCGTCAAACGTCACCCGTAACAGGGTGGACCATAAAGGTGATTACTGGGTATATAACAAATTATGCGGAGGGATGTGAGTGATGTAGATGGGATCTATCCCTCCCATATGACGGGAGTGATATCTGTGGGCCCCTTGATTGAGTAGAACTACTAAAACGCATGGCCATGCTCGAATGAGTCAATATGAGATATTGAGCTCATTTGTTTGAGTTAGTTTACTCAGGGATCAAGAAACACATAGATTGATCGAGGATGACATGGTCTATGCCTCATTGGTCAATCTGATATCAAGGATAGAAGGACACGGTCATACATTATAGTAGTCACAAAAAGGTTAGTCGGATCTTGACTTATTTCGTAACTTGGGTAGCAATGATGTATTGCTAGATGCCGCTCATTGCTTGTGTATCTAAAAGAGTTTAGATCCACTGCCAACGTTATGAGAGCCTATAGGGTCACACACAAAGAGCATGATGATTAAAAGAATTAGTGCATTCTAGTTTGACTAGAATAATTTGGGAATAAGCTTAAGTACAAAATGGTTTTTGGACTTTAAGCTTAATGAGAATTTTAGCTTATTGATTTAATGAGATTAATTCAATATGCTAAGCTTATTAATTTAATAAGATTAAATAAATATGTTATCATGATAGCCTAAGCTTAATTAATTTAATAAGATTAATTCAATATGTTACCTTATTGATTTAATGAGATTAATTCAATATGATAACATAAGCTTATTGAATTAATAAGATTAATTCAACATGCATGAATGCCACCTAAGCATGCCACCTAAGCTTGATGAGGTGGAAGGAGTCAAAGGGTTTTGACCTTTGGAATTTCTCCACATGTGGCCGGCGCAATTGATTGCATTGAATGTGATAGGAGGTGAAAGGTTTTTTCAATCCTATAAAACACTCCATGGGGTGGCCAGCCAAACTTGGTGGAAGCTTGAGGCTTGGAGAGAGCTTGGTGGTGAGAGACTTTGGTTGTGTGGCTTTTGTGAGTGTAGGCTAGCAAGAAGAGTGGTCTTCTTCTTCCTTTCTCTTTTTCCCTACCTTCCTCTCCTTTAGGGTCTTCTCTAGCAAGAAGTAAAGGAGAGCTCTTCTAGTTTCTTTTGTGAGACAAGAGCTTGCTCGTGTGGATACATATAGAGGCATGGACATTTGAACGTGCTAAAAGATCCAACAAACCCAAGGAGAAGCGGGATTAAAAAGGGCACGCAACAAAGGTAATATTCTCCTATAAGATAGGTTTTGAGAAATTTATTTTTTTTGTACGAGGTTTTCTTTCGCAAGGATCACTTGGAAGGGATCCTATTTTTCCGTTGCGCATATGCTATTTTGCATAAAAAAAATCCCTACAGTGGTATCAGAGCCACTTGCGAAAGATCGTATAAAAAAATAGGTTTTCTCTATTTTATATATGATATAGAAGTAGGATAAATTTTATTATGAGTTGATAATTGCATTAGCAATTTTTCAAACATAATAAAATATCCGATGTCTTTTAAAAGTTAAAATTGACATGGTGCATGGTTATGGCCTAGTCCGAAAAAGTTTGTGAATGTGTGTGTTGTAATTCTTAATACGGCCTGCGTGTCGTGCCTTTCTCCTAAAATTCTTGTTGTAAAATTAGTTTTAGACTCGAATATAACTCGAGTATTTCTCCTTTTGTAATATACAAAACAAAGATGGAGGGTCCATTGGAAGATGACGTTGCAAGGAGGAAGTCAACAACACAAGACAACCAAAAGGAAGCACTTGGGAGAAGATGCTATCCCTAGGTTGACCAATCAATCTTTTCATTGGCTTGAGAAGATTGTAGAATAAGAGCCATAACCATGACACGCTTAGTTTAATATGTATGTGATGCATGTTAATTTAGCTTATATGTGATGTATGCTAATATGTATGTGATGCATGTTTAAGTTTATTTCTTAATAAGTCAAAAACGATATGCCTACCAAAGTTTGGTACTCACTACTTCCTCGATCATTTGTTGTTGGGTTTGCCAAAGCAAAGCAATGCATTTTATCTTGGAAGAGTGCGAGTGGACAATCGTGATGTCCCGCTATCAAACTTGGTTAAGACTTAATTAAGTTTTTCTTAATTAATTAAGAAAGTAGAGGCATATATTAGCTTTGAACATAAGTTTTAAAAATTAGTTTTGTGTGATTTCCGAATATCAGCTTTGTCTTAGAAAGTGGTCGTTGCTCCGATATTAAAGAAGGCCTCTGTGCCTCGCCACAGCCTGGAAGCTGGTTTAGGAATAAGCACTAAACTAATCTAAACTTAACCAAAGCTATTAAAGAGTTACATCAGATGTAATTGGCAAAAGATTGCCTACCTAATCATACTACGTCTTGGGCGATTAGCCAAAGCTAACTCAAGACGAAGTATGATGTGGATCTTTATCCCATATAAATTTATAGCTAAATAGAAGCTAATGATGTAAGCAAAATGTGTTTGCCTACATCAATGATTTGCTCATATCAAAGCTATGAGAATTTAGTGGGAGCTTAATTTAATTAAAGGCCTAATTAAATGACTTAGGTATGATACTTAATTTTGCATTTTAATGTTGTAGATCGCCATGTCATCTAACACGACACACCCCCTCAACTTGTGATCTGTCCTTGAGAAAGACAAGCTCAATAGAGCTAACTTTCTAGACTGGTATAGGAACTTGAGGATTATCCTCAAGCAAGAACGTAAACTGTATGTCCTAGAGCAATCTATCCCTGCTACACCCGCCCCTGCGGCCACTCGTGCTGAAAAGGATGCTTATAAGAAGCATCAAGATGATGCATTAGATGTGTCATGTCTTATGCTTGCCACCATGAACTCTGAGCTTCAGAAGCAACATGAGAACATGGATGCCTATGGTATGGTTGAGCATTTGAAACAACTATATCAAGGACAAGCTAGGCACGAGCATTTTGAAGTGTCTAAGGCTCTTTTTGCATGCAAGATGCAAGAAGGAACACCTGTAGGAACTCACATACTTAAAATAATAGGGTACGTTGAGAACCTTGAAAGACTAGGTTTTCCACTGAGCCAAGAATTGACAATCGATGTTATCCTGCAATCATTGTCGGAAGCATATAATCAATTCGTCATGAATTATAACATGAATGAAATTGATAAGCCTTTGCCTGAGATTCTCAGCATGTTAAGAACTGCTGAACCGAATCTCAAGAAGAAAGTTAGTAACGTACTAATGGTCAAGAAGGGCAAAGGTAAGCGCAAAGGCAAGGGTAAGACCCAAGCCAAAGGCAAGGCCAATTCATCCACTTCAAAGGGTAAATGTAAAGTACCTAAGGAAGGGGACTGTTTCCATTGCGGTGAGACTGGACACTGGAAGCGGAACTGCAAAGTCTACCTTGAGGAAGTAAAGAAGAAAAGAAGTGGGACTTCTGCCTCAGGTATACACGTTATAGAAGTTAATCTATCTATTTCTTCTACATGGATATTAGATACCGGATGTGCATCTCACATTTGTATTAATGTGCAGGGACTGAGAAATAGTAGACTAATGGCAAAGGGCGAAGTGGACCTACGAGTAGGCAATGGCACAAAAGTTGCTGCTGTAGCTGTAGGAACATATTCTTTGTCTTTACCCACTGGGCTTATCTTAGAACTAGAGGAGTGCTTTTATGTACCTGCATTAACGAAGAACATAATTTCTGTATCTTGTTTAGACAAGAAAAACCTTTCTTTTATAATAAAGGACAAATGTTGTTCCATTTATTTGAATGAAATGTTCTATTGTAATGCACCACTTATGAATGGTCTCTATGTTCTAGATTTAGAAAACCCAATTTATAACGTAAATACCAAATGGTTCAAATCGAATAATTTGAACCAAACATATCTCTGGCACTGTCGCCTAGGTCACATAAATGAAAAACACATATCCCAACTCCATAAAAATGGATTATTGGACTCATTTGATTTTGAATCATATGAGGTATGCGAATCTTGTCTTTTAGGAAAGATGACTAAAACTCCATTTAGTGGACATGGTGAGAGAGCGACGGACTTGTTAGGACTCATACATACTGATGTATGTGGCCCTTTCAATGTCGAAGCCAGATGAGGCTATAAGTACTTTATTACTTTCACTGATAATATGAGTAGATTTGGCTACTTATATTTGATGAGACATAAGTCAGAATCCTTTGAAAAGATCAAAGAATTCAAGAATGAAGTACAAAACCAACTTGGTAAGCGTATTAAGCTACTTCGATCAGATCGAGGTGGTGAATACCTTAGTCAAGAGTTTCGTGATCACCTGGCTGAGTGTGGGATAATATCCCAACTCACTCCACCTGGAACACCACAATGGAATGGTGTATCTGAGAGGAGAAATCGTACTCTATTAAATATGGTACGATCTATGATGAGCTAGACTGATCTACCTACTTCCTTTTGGTGTTTATCTCTAGAGACAGCCGCTTTCACACTTAATCGCGTCCCATCAAAAGCCGTAGAAAAGACACCATATACGTTATGGACTGGGAAGAGTCCCAAAATGTCTTTTATAAAGATTTGGGGTTGTGAAGCTTATATTAGATGTCAAGTCTCAGATAAACTAGGACCCAAATCAGATAAGTGTTATTTTGTAGGATATCCCAAGGAAACTAAGGGATATTACTTTTACAATCCCACACTTGGCAAGGTGTTTGTTGCCAGAAATGCTGTCTTTCTAGAAAGAGAATTTATTTCTAGAAAAACTAGTGGGAGTAAAATTCATCTTGAAGAAATTCAAGATGAAGATAACACTAAGGCTTCGATGGAAAATGAACATGCACCACAAAGTGTTGTGGATGAGGAAATTGTTGCCCAAAGAGTTGTGGAGCAAACACCTGTTCAAGTAGACCAACCTTTTCGTAGATCTGAAGGATCCGTCGTCAACCCGAGAGATATTCTTTTCTCTTGACTGACAACGGTGATGTATTGCTTGTCGATCTTGACGAGCCTATATCCTATCAAGAAGCTATGATGAGCCCAGATTCCGAGAAATAGCTAGAGGCCATGAGATCCGAAATGGAATCCATGTACACTAACCAAGTATGGACTTTGGTTGATCCACCTGAAGGGGTAAAACCCATTGGGTGTAAGTGGGTCTTTAAAGTAAAGACTGACATGGATGGTAATAAGCATACCTATAAAGGTAGATTGATGGCTAAAGGATTCAAACAAATTCATGGTATTGACTATGATGAAACCTTTTCACCAGTTGCGATGCTTAAATTCATTCGGATCATACTTGCTATTGCAGCCTACCACGATTATGAGATCTGGCAGATGGATGTCAAAACCACTTTTCTGAATGGAAAGCTACTTGAGGATGTGTACATGACACAGCCTGAGGGTTTTGAAGATCCAAAGCATCCTGGAAAGGTATGTAAACTGCAAAGGTCCATTTATGGACTAAAGCAAGCCTCTCGAAGCTGGAATCTTTGATTCGATGATGCAATCAAGGAGTTTGGTTTCATCAAGAATGAAGATGAACCTTGTGTCTACAAGAGAAATAGTGGGAGCACAGTTGTATTTCTTATCTTGTATGTAGATGACATACTTCTCATCGGAAATTATATTCCCTCACTCCAGTCTGTGAAGATGTGGTTAGGGAATTGTTTCTCGATGAAAGACTTAGGTGAAGCTACCTATATTCTAGGCATCAAGATCTATAGAGATAGATCTAAAAGATTACTTGGCCTAAGTCAGAGTACATACATTGATAAAGTGCTAGATCGTTTTGCTATGCAAAATTCCAAGAAAGGATTTCTGCCTTTATCACACGGTGTGAGTCTTTCGAAGACTCAATGTCCCTCTTCTAAGGAGGAGATAGATCGCATGGATAAGATCCCTTATGCATCTGCTATAGGGTCTATCATGTACGTCATGCTTTGTACTCGTCCTGACGTCTCGTATACTTTGAGCATGAGTAGATACGGTCGGATCGGTGAAAGTCAGCGGATAGCGATCAAAATATTCTTAAATACTTACGAAGAAGAATATTTCCGATATTTGAGGCAATGAGGAGCTAATTGTAAAAGGGTTACTGATGCAAGCTTCCAAATAGACAAGGATGACTATAGATCGCAATCGAGTCGTGTTTTGCTGAATGGTGGAGCCGTAGTGGAAGAGTTCAAGCGAGGATACGATTCTTGATTCTACAATGAAGCCGAGTATATTGCGATCCGATGCAAAGAAGGAGGTTGTTTGGCTCATGAAGTTCATCATGAACTTGGGGTAGTTCCTAGCATTGCAGATCCAATAGACCTCTATTGTGACAACAATGGGGCTATTACGCGAGCTAAGGAACCTCGATCACATCACGGACCAAACACACATCTTGGCGCTTCCATCTCATTCGAGAGATCATCGATAGAGGAGATGTGAGGATATGCAGAGTACCGACAGAAGCTAACATCGCAGATCCATTGACCAAGGCTTTGGCACAGAGGAAGCATGATGGTCACACTAGGTCACTAGGTATCAGATATTATAGTGATTGGTACTAGTGCTAGTGGGAGATTGTTAGTTATAGCCCTAGAACCAATCATGTGATGGTTGAATAGGGAACATTTTGTATCATATTCTATAAAGGCAAAGGATTGGTTATTATATTTACGTCTTGCTTGTGCGAGCTAAATTAAATATAATAATGCCCTAGAAAAGTAGGTTCTTATCTACAGCACATCAATTGGCAGAATTGATTATGAGAGGCTGTAGAGAACACTTTCCTAAATGTTCCTAGTCAAGTATTAATATGCAAGGGCAATATTAATACATAAAGACTAGCATGTAGGTCAATTGATGACTTGATCTCACAAGTCATGGATATATGATATCAAGTTGACACATGGGTATATATTAGAGAATATATACTGAACTGACCCGCCATGAGAAAGTTTCATGGATCGTCATATGAGTGTCATAAACTTTCTCATGTGACTATTAGTATGAATAGTCCTCAAACCTGAAGTCACTACGGTTCCCTACATAAGAAGTTATGTACTTTGGTATCGTCAAACGTCACCCGTAACAGGGTGGACCATAAAGGCGATTACTGGGTATATAATAAATTATACGGAGGGATGTGAGTGATGTAGATGGGATCTATCTCTCTCATATGACGGGAGTGATATCTGTGGGCCCCTTGATTGAGTAGAACTACTAAAATGCATGGTCATGCTCAAATGAGTCAATATGAGATATTGAGCTCATTTGTTTGAGTTAGTTTACTCAGGAATCAAGAAACACATAGATTGATCGAGGATGACACGGTCTATGCCTCATTGGTCAATCTGATATCAAGGATAGAAGGACACGGTCATACATTATAGTAGTCACAGAAAGGTTAGTCGGATCTTGACTTATTTCACAACTTGGGTAGCAATGATGTATTGCTAGATGTCGCTCATTGCTTGTGTATCTAAAAGAGTTTAGATCCACTGCCAACGTTATGAGAGCCTATAGGGTCACACACAAAGAGCATGATGATTAGAAGAATTAGTGCATTCTAGTTTGACTAGAATAATTTGGGAATAAGCTTAAGTACAAAATGGTTTTTGGACTTTAAGCTTAATGAGAATTTTAGCTTATTTATTTAATGAGATTAATTCAATATGCTAAGCTTATTAATTTAATAAGATTAAATAAATATGTTATCATGATAGCCTAAGCTTAATTGATTTAATAAGATTAATTCAATATGTTACCTTATTGATTTAATGAGATTAATTCAATATGATAACATAAGCTTATTGAATTAATAAGATTAATTCAACATGCATGAATGCCACATAAGCATGCCACCTAAGCATGCCACATAAGCATGCCACCCAAGCTTGATGAGGTGGAAGGAGTCAAAGGGTTTTGACCTTTGGAATTTCTCCACATGTGGCCGGCTGATTATTTTTCAATGCAATTGATTGCATTGAATGTGATAGGACGTGAAAGGTTTTTTCAATCCTATAAAACACTCCATGGGGTGGCCGGCCAAACTTGGTGGAAGCTTGAGTCTTGGAGAGAGCTTGGTGGTGAGAGGCTTTGGTTGTGTGGCTTTTGTGAGTGTAGGCTAGCAAGAAGAGTGGTCTTCTTCTTCCTTTCTCTTTTTCCCTACCTTCCTCTCCTTTAGGGACTTCTCTAGCAAGAAGTAAAGGAGAGCTCTTATAGTTTCTTTTGTGAGACAAGAGCTTGCTCGTGTGGATACATATAGAGGCACGGACATTTGAACGTGCTAAAAGATCCAACAAACCCAAGGAGAGCGGGATTAAAAAGGGCACGCAACAAAGGTAATATTCTCCTATAAGATAGGTTTTGAGAAATTTATTTTTTTGTACGAGGTTTTCTTTCGCAAGGATCACTTGGAAGGGATCCTATTTTTTCGTTGCTCATATGCTATTTTGCATAAAAAAATCCCTACAACCTCCACCTAGCTTGGTGCAAAGGAGAGATCTAGTGGATTTGGAGGAGTGATTCACCTTGGACGAATCAGACCGTGGATTAGCGGCGTAGCTGTGAACCACGTTACATCTCGGTGTTATTGTTTGTATTCTCTTTTGTTAATTTGCTTGTCTTGTATTGTTGTTTCTGCTTGCGCTAATCTTTTGTAGACGAGCAAAATCCTCCTTCCAAGTAAAGAGGGCTATTCACCCCCCTCTAGCCGGCCGATCGATCACCAACAAGTGGTATCAGAGCCAAGTCGCTTGTCGAAGACTAACCGCCGCAACAAGCACTTCATCAAAAGATGGTCGGCTCGAACATTCACCCACCGAAATTCGAAGGCGAATTCTCTTGGTGGAAAAAGAGAATGGAGGTATTCTTCGAAACCGACTTTGAAATTCTCTTAATAATAGAAAACGGTTTCGAATTGCCTAGGAACGAAAATGGGGAGCCATTGGAGAAATTAAGGTGGAGCAAGAGGCAAAGAGAAGAATACTTGGCAAATTCAAAGGCCAAGCATCACCTATACAATGTCCTCCCCCAACAAGAAGTCAACCGGATAGGAGAGTGTGCTAGCGCCAAGGAAATGTGGGAGAAACTAATAGAGATTCATGAAGGCACATCCGAGGCAAAGCTAGCAAGGAGAGATGTCCTTCGCTCCCAATTGTCCAATATCAAACTCGAAAAGGGAGAGAAGGTAAAATCCCTACACTCTAGATTTAAGGAAATTCTAACCGGCTTGACAAGTGTAGGTGAAAAGCTCTCCAACCGGGATATGGTAATGAAGTCCATAGATGCCTTTCCCCGGTCCTCAAGATGGAGCTCCATGGTGGATTCGTTTTACATCTCCAAGAACTTGGAAGTAAGTACCTTGGAGGAGTTCTTCTCAACAATGGAGCTCCACGAAACGAGGCTTGAAGGAATAGTTGAAGAGCCAAGAATTCAACCTTCAAGAGGAGTAGCACTTTTGGCGAACAAGGGGAAGAAGAAAATGGAGATCCTCTCCTCCGATGATGATGAAGCATCCTCCTCCTCCATGGATAGCACGGAAGAAGCCTATATGATAAGGAGGGTAAGGCGTGCATTAAAAGGTTTTCAATTTAATAAATCTAATGATAGGAGGAGAAGACCAAGGGGGAAGGTCATTTGCTACAATTGCCAAGGAGAAGGATACATAAGGGACAATTGTCCTCTCCTAAACAAGAGCAAAGAAGAGAGGAAGAAGAAAGAAGAAAAGAAGAAAAGAAGAAGTATAAGGAGAGTAAAAAGAAGGAAGAAGAAAAGAAGGTCAAAGAAAAAGGGAAGGCCAAGGCATTCAAAGCAAAGACATGGGATTTGTAGGGAGTTGCTTCGGAGACTCATTGGCTCCCATGTCCCCAGATTAAAATTTTCACCAATGAAAGAACTAATCCGGATGGGATGAGTTTCCTTAGCATAACCTATTCGTCGTCGTGCTAACAACTTGAGTGATCGCTTGAACAAACTAGTTGCTCAAGCAACACAATTCTTCTAGTTGGTTAGCCGCGGAAGAGACGACGGACGGATCGCCGGTTTTTGTGTTTGTCTTCGGGGTCCATGATTATACAAAATATGTACATACGCACACTTGTATAATCAACACATAAAATAACATGCTAAGATCAGAAAATAAAGTTGTACCACTTTATACCTTACGATCTTCTACCGTATGTCCTATCCTCCTCGTGGACGACGTGTGGGCGAAGATCCTCCACGAGTAGAAGCCTTCTAGATCGCATTCTTCCCTTTCTTGTCTACTGCGAACAAAGAGAAGAACCAACAAAACCTTTCCTTTCTAGAACCGGCCACCAAGCAAAGAGGTTGGAGAAGCACCGGCCACCAATTGTTGGAGGACCGTTGGCCACCAAGGATCAAAGGAGGAGGAAGAGGGCCGGCCAAAGTTTGGAGAAAGAAGGAGTGAGCGCCGGCCACCAAGGAGAAAAGGAAGAAGATGGGCGCCGGCTTCTTGTCCAAGAGTTGCCGCCCAAAACTTTGCTTCCAAACCCTAGCCGCCCAAACTAAAACCCTAACTCCAAAATTGAACTCCCATTGCCGCCCAACCTAAGCCCTCTATTTATAGAATTGGGCTTAAGCCTCCTTTAATCTCCACCGTCGGATCTAGGGATTTAATCTCCACCGTCGGATCTAGGGTTTTATCCCAACCGTCGGATCTAGGGTTTCATCCAACCGTCGGATCTAGGATTTCATCCCAACCATCGGATCTAGGGTTTCATCCCAACCGTCGGATCTAGGGTTTCATCCCAACCGTCGGATCTAGGGATTTAATCCCAACCGTCGATTCTAGGGTTTCATCCTAACCATCGGATCTAGGGATTTAATCCCAACCGTTGGTTCTAGGGTTTCATCCCAACCATCGGATCTAGGGATTTAATCCCAACCGTTGGTTCTAGAGTTTTGTTTTACATCCTTGGATCTAGACTTCTTTAGGATTATATTAGGCTACGATAGGGACCATAAGGAGGAGTTGGATCTTGGCCACCCGATGGATCGGAACCACACTAACTTGATCCATCAATGATGTTCCATTCCACTAGAGGATCATCATTGAACTACCTCACCAACCCCCATAAATTAATATGGGCTCCATATATTATTTGTACATTCATCTCCCCGTGTTTAAGATATCGAATGTCCGTCAATTAATTGATTTACTGACCATCAATTAATTAACATCTAATTCCTCGAGTAGTACCACTCAACCTTATCATCATGTTGACTAAGTCAACCAGCTGGGTTTACATGATGAACCTTATGAGCTCCTCAAGGGGACATCATCAACCTAGTATATAGGACACGGTTTCCTCCTATAATCAACGGCACACCATGTAAATAATATTATTTTCCAACTTACCGGGCATATTGATTTAATCCATCTAAATCTCACCCTCTGGTAAATCAAAGAAATAAATACTAAGTACATGTGCCCGTTATTATATTGGGATTAAGAGCATGTACAACATAATATCCGAGGTCCAATTCAATTATGTAGTCAGCAATTAATTGAATCACCTCTATATCGGTCCTGCTCAATACACCTAAGTGTACTAGTGTAACTCTATGTTCAAGACAAAACAATACCAAGCTACACTACAACCATGCCAATGGTTTGTCCAAAACCATCTTGGTTGTGAGCCTCTACTTATATTTTACAAGGGACTGATAACATGATCTTCTGTGCCACACCAAGCACCATATTATCTACAATGTAAAATATTAGACAATATGCACACACATATAATAAATATATAAAGTGAAAATAATGATCATGTGATTCTTATTCCAAAATAAAATGTTCATACAAAAAGAGCTAGACTTTCAGTATACATTCCAACAATCTCCCACTTATACTAAAAGACTATGCCGTCATCACACTGCCATACATCTGATCCCCATGTCCTCCACATGCCTATCAAACGCTTTTGCTGGAAGGGCCTTAGTGAATGGATCCGCCAGGTTATCCTCTGATGCAATCTTGGCGACAGCAACTTCTCCTCGCTTTACGATCTCTCGTATAAGGTGGTACTTGCGCTCTATGTGTTTACTCGCCTTATGGGCTCATGGTTTCTTTGAGTTTGCAACTGCACCACTGTTATCACAATAAATTATGATAGTTCTGGGTAAACCAGGAATCACATCCAAGTCCATCAAGAAGTTCCTGAGCCATACAGCTTCCTTGGTTGCCTCAGAGGCTGCCACATACTCAGCTTCTATGGTAGAGTCTGCCACGCATTTCTGCTTGACACTCCTCCATACTATGGCTCCACCTCCAAAAGTAAACACAAACCCCGAGGTAGACTTACTCTTGTCCCTATCTGATTGGAAATAGAATGCATGTAACCCAGGGGACTAATTGATCCGCCAGAAACCAAAGATATAATCCCTAGTCCTTCTCAGGTACTTCAATATATGCTTTACCGCAGTCCAATGTCCCTGTCCAGGATTACTCTGATATCTGCTAACCATGCCCACGACAAAGTAGATATCTGGTCTCGTACATAGCATAGCATACATAAGGCTTCCTACTGCCGAAGCATAAGGAACCGCCTTCATGTCCTCTATCTCCTTTTATGTTTTGGGACACATCTCTTTAGATAAAGGAACTCCATGCCTAAAAGGTAGAAAACCTTTCTTGGAGTTATGCATGCTAAAACGAGCAAGGATAGTGTCAATGTATGAAGCTTGAGATAAGCACAACATCCTTTTCTTGCGATCCCTTATAACTTTGATCCCAAGGATGTGTCCCACTTCTCCCAAGTCCTTCATGTCAAACTGTTTGGACAACCATACCCTTACGTCTGATAACACTTTGATATTATTGCCAACTAACAAAATGTCATCTACGTATAGTACAAGAAACACCACTACGTTTCCGTCACATCTCTTGTATACACAAGGCTCATCCAGATTTTGAATAAATCCATATGACTGGATTACCTCATCAAAGAGGATGTTCGAAGATCTAGAAGCTTGCTTCAATCCATAAATGAACCGATTAAGCTTACATACAAGATGCTCTTTGCCTTTAGCAATGAATCCCTCTGGTTGTCGCATATAGATGTTCTCCTCAAGACTTCCGTTAAGGAAAGCTGTCTTGACATCCATCTGCCAAATCTCATAATCCATATGAGCAGCTATAGATAAGAGAATCCGGATAGACTTAAGCATAGCTACTGGCAAAAAGGTCTCCTCATAATCGATACCCTCTTTCTGAGTATACCCTTTCGCGACAAGCCTAGCTTTGAAGGTCTCAACCTTCCCGTCCACTCCTCTCTTTCTCTTGTAGATCCACTTGCATCCAATAGCTTTTACACCATCGGGTGGCTCTACTAGCTCCCAGACTTGATTAGAATCCATAGATTCTATCTCTGAATTCATCGCACTTTGCCAAGATACCGCATCTCTATCTTGGAGTGCCTCGTCATATGTCCAGGGATCCGGTTCATGTTCACTAGGGACTAAGTCCGAAGACTCTCCCAAAAACATGAATCTCTCGGGTTGTCTAACAACCCTCCCACTACGACGAGGTGCCTCCTGTGTATACTCTGTGACACGCAGCAGTGTGACTTGTGGCATCTCCTCTTGTATCGGTGATCAAGTGGACTTCCTGTTAACTCCTCAAGAACAATCCTACTGTGGGCTTGTGGTTCATCACATAGTCCTCCTCTAGAAATCGCATTCGTACTCACGATCACCTTGATCTCTTGGACTATAGAATAAACCACCCTTCGTTCCCTTAGGGTAGCCAACAAACAAGCTGCATTTCATGACGAGATTCCAACTTACCAAAGATCTCCCTTCAAAGACATGTGCCGGACTACCCAAATCCGAATATGTCTTAGACTAGGCTTTCGCCCACCCACAACTCGTGGGAGTAGAGTACGACTTAGATGGAACCAAGTTCAGAATGTGTGCTGCTGTTTCCAGAGCAAACCCCCAGAACGAATCAGGTAACTCAAAATAACTCATCATAGATCTGACCATCTCCATAAGAGTCCTGTTCCTTCGCTCCACCACACCATTCTGCTGGGGTGTGCCAGGTGCGGACAATTGGGATTGAATCCCAGCCTCTGATAAGTAACTCCTAAACTCTCCCAAGAGGTACTCGCCACCACGATCAGATCGTAATGTCTTGATACTTTTACCTTGACGGTTCTCCACATCAGCCTTGAATTCTTTGAACCTGTCAAAGCATTCAGACTTGCGGCGCATCAAGTAAATGTATCCATATCTTGAATAATCGTCTATAAAAGAGATGAAATATTCAAAACCACCTCTTTCCTGGATAGACATAAGACAGCACAAATCAGAATGAACCAATTCTAACACATCTTTGGCTCTATACCCCTTGGCCTTTAAAGGCCTCTTGGTCATTTTACCTTCCAAGCAAGATTCGCAGGTTGGGAGATCCTCCACCACTAATGAACCTAAAGGTCCATCAGCTATCAACCTTTGAATTCTGCTTAGGTTAATATGACCAAGCCTTAGATGCCAAAGATATGTTTGGTTCATTTGCGAAGGTTCTTTTCTCTTATTAGACTTAGAAGATGAGTTATTGATTTCTATATGCATCGTGGGAGTTTTCGGTTCAAGAGTATATAAATTGCCAACCAATGTACCAGAACAGATAATCTCCCTCTTCCTTTTTATAACCACTTTGTCATTAAAAGAAACAGAATATCCATCCATAAACAATTTAGAAACTGAAATTAAATTCTTTCTAAAAGTAGGTACATAAAGACAATTTCTCAAAACCAAAATTTTATTCCTATCAAAAGATAAATAAATGTCTCCCACTGCAATAGCCGCCACCTTTGAAGCATTGCCCATGAAGACTGTGAATCTCCTCACTAGTCGTCGTTTCCTAGAACCCCGCAAAGTATTGCAGACATGATCGTGGCTCAGATTCACACACCGTACTGGTAGATAACACCGCTAAACATGTTTCAATAACTAAACAAGAAGATATACCTTTGTTCTTTCGGCGAGGACAGTCCGCCTTCCAATGTCCAGTCTACTTGCAAGTGAAGCACTTGCCTTTCGGCTTCTTCACTCCTGCCTGAGGTCCCACTGCCACTTTCTTCGCTCCACCTTGCTTCTTCTTCTTCTTACCTTTCAGTTTAGAAGAAGAAACCTTCTGAGCAACCATGGCTTGAGTGCTTTGACGAAAAAACCCCTCTACCGCCTGGAGTTCTGTCAGAAGCTCCGCCAACGAATACAACCTCTTGTTCATGTTGTAATTGAGGCAGAACTGCTCAAAACTCCTAGGCAGAGACTGGAGAATGATATCGACCTGGGTTTCCCCATCGATCTTAGCTCCGAGGACTTCCATCTCATTAAGATGAGCCATCATCTTGAGAACATGTTCCCTAACGGGTGTTCCCTCGATCATGGTGGCGTCATCAAGTTTCTCATCGCCTCCTGTCTAGCCGCCCTACTCTGATGTCCGAAAAGTTCCTTGAGATTGAACATCATGTCATAAGCTGTGGCCATGGCCTGATGCTAATGTTGCAGCACATTTGACATAGATGTCAAAATGTAACACTTCGCCATCTCATCTGCCTTGATCCATTTCTTATAACGTTCTTTCTCCTTTTCATCAGAGTCATCGGTGGGCTTAGGAGGACAGACCTCGAAGAGTACAAATTTGTACTCCTCCGCAGTTAAGACAATATCCAGATTTCTTTTCCAATCAATATAGTTTGGTCCAGTAAGTTTATTTTCTTTTAATATCACAGCAAGTGGGTTGAAAGCCATTTGAAAAACCTAAGAATCACAATGATCAAAATATTAGATTTCAAATATTATTGATTCCTCAAAACAATAAAATTCCGAAATCAACCAACACCTCAAAACTCCGAGAATATCGCATGCCACGATAGTGTGGACGTATACGAATTCTACATTTGTAAGAAGAGGTTTTACCCATTAATTTTATTATCTTGTCAACCTTACTTTTTGACAAATAAAATTAATAGTTGGTTCCTCTTTAGCCCTACAAATAAAAGCAGTGACTCCGATGGGGAGGATACTTTTATTTGCATCTAAGTGTGCACCATTACACGATACTAAGGGAATTATTTCGGATTATGTGTCTTACCGATGGGGAAGTACACACGCTCCTAAATAATTTCCTATAACCATTATTTGACCTAGTGATCCGCAAATAAACCCATCCGATGGGGAGGAAGGCACTCAGAGCCAACGCGCAAGTTTGTTGCATCACACGTCAAATTGTAATGGAGGCCGCAGGAATTAATTAAAATATCCCTCTCCCACTTAGTAAATTGAAATCGAGGAATTTTAAAGTATACACAACATGCATATAAAACAAATAAGCAATAAATATGGAAAAAAAAATAGAATTTTTCCAACTATTATGGCATTGTTCTCCAATACGCATCCCGTCGTGTCGCCATCTCATCCGCTCCATCTTTTCCCGTGCGCAAGTCACCAAAGAGATCCGGGCCGAGATAAATCATTTTAGTTTACATCCATCGATCCTATACTCCACGAAGGAGTGTACAAATAATCTAGATCGAAAGTAAACTAAAATGAACGGCTAAACAATGCCATATTTAATTACAAAAATTAAATACTAATCTAGCCTCGTCAACCCCGAGGATTCAAATAATATACATACAATCACACACAAAACAATCACATACAACCAAATAGCCATAATAGTCGGATCTTATGTCTGCAACCAAAAAGTTAGCCTACGCACATCCTACTATTATCCGGCATACTCAATATATGATATGTGCATGAAAGTAACCGAATCCAAAACACACAAAATCGGAAACCGTGGCTCTGATACCACTTGTAGGGAGTTGCTTCGAGGCTCATTGGTTTCATGTCCTGATTAAAATTTTCACTAATGAAAGAATTAATCCGATGGGATGAGTTTCTTAGCACAACCAATTCGCCGTCGTGCTAACAACTTGAGTGATCGCTCAACAAACTAGTTGTTCAAGCAACAACTCTTCTAGTTGGTTAGTCATGAAGAGACGACGGACGGATCGCCGGTTTTTGTGTTTGTCTTCGGGGTCCATGATTATACAAAATATGTACATACGCACACTTGTATAATCAACACATAAAATAACATGCTAAGATCAGAAAATAAAGTTGTACCACTTTATACCTTACGATCTTCTACCGTATGTCCTATCCTCCTCGTGGACGACGTGTGGGCGAAGATCCTCCACGAGTAGAAGCCTTCTAGATCGCGTTCTTCCCTTCCTTGTCCGCTGCGAACAAAGAGAAGAACCAACAAAACCTTTCCTTTCTAGAACCGGCCACCAAGCAAGGGAGTTTGGTGCAACCGCCGGCCAAGGAACGAATGGATGAGCGCCGGCCAACCTTGAAGAGAGGTTGCCGCCGGCCACCTAGAGGTTGGAGAAGCATCGGCCACCAATTGTTGGAGGACCGCCGGCCACCAAGGATCAAAGGAGGAGGAAGAGGGTCGGCCAAAGCTTGGAGAAAGGAGTGAGCGTCGGCCACCAAGGAGAAAAGGAAGAAGATGGGTGCCGGCTTCTTGTCCAAGAGTTGCCGCCCAAAACTTTGCTTCCAAACCCTAGCCGCCCAAACTAAAACCCTAATTCCAAAATTGAACTCCCATTGCCGCCCAACCTAAGCCCTCTATTTATAGAATTGGGCTTTAGCCTCCTTTAATCTCCACCATCGGATCTAGGGATTTAATCTCCACCGTCAGATCTAGGGTTTTATCCCAACCGTCGGATCTAGGGTTTCATCCAACCGTCGGATCTAGGATTTCATCCCAACCATCGGATCTAGGGTTTCATCACAACCGTCGGATCTAGGGATTTAATCCCAACCGTCGATTCTAGGGTTTCATCCTAACCATCGGATCTAGGGATTTAATCCCAACCGTTGGTTCTAGGGTTTCATCCCAACCATCAGATCTAGGGATTTAATCCCAACCGTTGGTTCTAGAGTTTTGTTTTACATCCTTGGATCTAGACTTCTTTAGGATTATATTAGGCTACGATAGGGACCATAAGGAGGAGTTGGATCTTGGCCACCCGATGGATCGGAACCACACTAACTTGATCCATCAATGATGTTCCATTCCACTAGAGGATCATCATTGAACTACCTCACCAACCCCCATAAATTAATATGGGCTCCATATATTATTTGTACATTCATCTCCCCGTGTTTAAGATATCGAATGTCCGTCAATTAATTGATTTACTAACCATCAATTAATTAACATATAATTCCTCGAGTAGTACCACTCAACCTTATCATCATGTTGACTAAGTTAACCAGCTGGGTTTACATGATGAACCTTATGAGCTCCTCAAGGGGACATCATCAACCTAGTATATAGGACACGGTTTCCTCCTATAATCAACGACACACCATGTAAATAATATTATTTCCCAACTTACCGGGCATATTGATTTAATCCATCTAAATCTTGTTAGTTAAAGCCCTAGAACCAATCATGTGATGGTTGAATAGGGAACATTTTGTATCATATTCTATAAAGGCAAAGGATTGGTTATTATATTTACATCTTGCTTGTGCATAATTTAAATATAATAATGCCCTAGAAAAGTAGGTTCTTATCTACAAAGACATCAATTGGCGTAATTGATTATGAGAGGTCAGAGAGAACACTTTCCTAAATGTTCTAGTCGAGTATTAATATGCAAGGGCAATATTAATACATAAAGACTAGCATGTAGGTCAATTGATGACTTGATCTCACAAGTCATGGATATATGATATCAAGTTGACACATGGGTATATATTGGAGAATATATACTGAACTGACCCGCCATGAGAAAGTTTCATGGATCGTTATATGAGTGTCATAAACTTTCTCATGTGACTATTGGTATGAATAGTCCTTAGACCTGAAGTCACTACGGTTCCCTACATAAGGAGTTATGTACGCCACCCAGGTGGTGGACCATAAAGGCGACATCGGGTATGTAACAAATTATGCGGAGGGATGTGAGTGATGTAGATGGGATCTATCCCTTCCATATGACAGAGTGATATCGGTGGGCCTTGATTGAGTAGAACTACTAAACGCATGGCCATGCTCGAATGAGTCAATATGAGATATTGAGCTCATTTGTTTGAGTTAGTTTACTGTGGATCAAGAAACACATAGATTGATCGAGGATGACACGGTCTATGCCTCATTGATCAATCGATATCAAGGATAGAAGGACACGGTCATATATTATAGTAGTCACGGAAAGGTTAGTCGGATCTTGACTTATCTCGTAACTTGGGTAGCAATGATGTATTGCTAGATGCCGCTCATTGCTTGTGTATCTAAAAGAGTTTAGGTCCACTGCCAACGTTATGAGAGCCTATAGGGTCACACACAAAGAGCATGATAATTAGAGGAATTAGAGTATTCTAGTTTGACTAGAATAATATGGGAATAAGCTTAAGTACAAAATGATTTTTGGACTTTAAGCTTAATGAGAATTTTAGCTAATTGATTTAATGAGATTAATTCAATATGTTACCTTATTGATTTAATAAGATTAATTCAATATGATAACATAAGCTTAATTGAATTAATAAGATTAATTCAATATGATAACATAAGCTTAATTGAATTAATAAGATTAATTCAACATGCATGAATGCCACACAAGAATGCCACATAAGCATGCCACATAAGCATGCCACCTAAGCATCCACCTAAGCTAGTTAAGGTGGAAGGAAACAAAATGGTTTTGTCTCCTTAAGTGGTGCCAAACAAATGTCCCAATGCAATGGATTGCATTGAATGGTAGGAGGTGAAAGGGTTTTCCAACCCTATAAAAGACCATGAAGTGGCCGGCCATTCCATAGCAATTGTTGTTGTGGTTGTGGAGTGTGGTTGTTGGGAGCTTGAGGCTTGGAGAGAGCTTGAGAGCTTATTGTTGTGTGGCTTTTTGTGAGTAGCAAGAAGAGTAGTCTTCTTCTTCCCTTCTCTTTTCCCTAGCTTCCTCTCCTTTAGGGACTTCTCTAGCAAGAAGTAAAGGAGAGCTCCTCTAGTTTTCTTTTGTGAGACAAGAGCGTGCTCGTGTGGATACGTATAGAGGCACGGACACTTGAACGTGCTAAAGATCCAACAAACTAAAGGGATAAGCGGGATTAACAAGGGCACGCAACAAAGGTAATCCTCTCCTATAAGATAGGTTTGGTTTAGAGAAATTTATTTTGTACGAGTTTGCTTTCGCATGGATCACTTGGAAGGGATCCTATTTTCCGTTGCGCATATGCCATTTGGCATACGAGATTTCCCTACAAATCTCACCCTCTGGTAAATCAAAGAAATAAATACTAAGTACATGTGCCCGTTATTATATCGGGATTAAGAGCATGTACAACATAATATCCGAGGTCCGATTCAATTATGTAGTCAGCTATTAATTGAATCACCTCTATATCGGTCCTGCTCAATACACCTAAGTGTACTAGTGTAACTCTATGTTCAAGACAAAACAATACCAAGCTACACTACAACCATGCCAATGGTTTGTCCAAAACCATCTTGGTTGTGAGCCTCTACTTATATTTTACAAGGGACTGATAATATGATCTTCTGTGACACACCAAACACCATGTTATCTACAATGTAAAATATTAGACAATATGCACACACATATAATAAATATATAAAGTGCAAACAATGATCATGTGATTCTTATTCCAAAATAAAATGTTCATACAAAAAGATCTAGGCTTTCAGTAAACATTCCAACATGATTACCCTTCCTCTTCATCCTCATCCGAAGAAGAAGAACATGTCTACTCCAACCTTGCCCTAATGGCATTTGACGACTTGGATTGCTCTTCCTCCGAAAATGAAGGATCAAGCTCAAGTGGAGAGAGCTCAAGTGAAGGGGGAGTTTCTTCATCCTCCTCATCAGAAGAAGAAGACATGGAAACTATGGTAACGAATGCCTCTCCTAAGAAAATAGTTTCCATAATTTCTAGTTTAACTAAGGACTTATTTGGAATGAAAAATAAAAATAAGAGCATGCTAGATCAAATTAAGGATTTAGAAAATAAATTAGAAAAGGCATGTTTTAATGATAATGATGACGATGCATGCTCACATGAATATATGCCATTTAATGTTAGTGATGCATGTATGGATGAAAATAGGGCTTTAAGGGAAAAGGTAGACTATTTGACAAAAGCCCTAGAAAAAATCACTATTGGCTCCAACACATTGAACATGATCATAGGGAGCCAAAGAGCAAGCTTTAACAAGAAAGGCCTAGGATACAAAGAAGAGAAAAATGAAAAGGTCTATAAATGCCTAATTGCTAGGGGACAAGATAAGAAGAAAGTAATTGCTAGGAAATGGATTCCTAAGGAAT
Organism: Wurfbainia villosa; assembly: GCA_025175895.1. NCBI lineage: Eukaryota > Viridiplantae > Streptophyta > Magnoliopsida > Zingiberales > Zingiberaceae > Wurfbainia > Wurfbainia villosa. Next base: position 23,555,331 of record CM045997.1, on the reverse strand, counting down.
TTCTAGTGAACCCCATAGGCAAGAACTTATTTTGGGTTCCAAAATCCATTTTTAAGGGTTAGAAAAACCCTAGGGTAGTCAACCATATGGACTTGACCTATATCATATTTTTGGTTGACTTAGGATGGCAGGACAACATTTTTAAAATAGTGTTAGGTGATGATAACGTACCTATAAATAGATAAAATCATGCTTTAGATGATGTTTACCTTATTATCATCATGTAATATCTAATGCATGATAACAATTCATTGAATACATGTGTTTCAGGATCATAATGTTGGTGCAGTAGGCACCTAAGTCAAACCTGGGTTTTGATTATAGCAAATGATACAAAGTTAAGCTCATATCGTTATCTCACGAGCTGAATCGAGTGTGCAGAAGATTGATATAGTTGGAGCTGAAGGCTAGCGACACCCGAAGGAAGCCGCGGTGGTCGGGCGACACTCGAGTGACTTCGGAGGGAGCCGAAGGAATCGAGTGGAAGGCCGGAAGCAAAAGCAACACGTAAGTATCGAGGTAAGCTCATGTGTTCGAGCGTAAGTGAGGTCGTATCCTCCTTACGGGGATGATCTTAAGCATAGATCCGACCAGAGACATCCCATCGATGGTCCAGGTCGAGATCGGACGGTCGAAGGCCGTCGAAATAATGTTTTCTTTTAGCTAACTTTGTCCTGCGTAGCATCACGATCTGCCGGCTGGAGGACTCGATCGCCAAAAGCGATCGCCAAAGGTCAAGACTCGATCGTGATCGCCATCACGATCGATGATGGCCATCAGTCGACTGATGGTCAATGATTAGCTTCGAGGAGTCAAGGCTTATCACCCCATTTCAAGGAGGTTTTGTGCCCAATTCCTATTGGTTGAAGACCCATTCGATGAGGGGCTTAAAGGCTATAAAAGGAGGGCTTGTCCTAGGGTTTTTCATCAATTAAAAAGCTTCCAGCATCCCTCTGACGAAGTTACGGCTAGACAGACGACTCAAGCTCCAAGATTCAAGTCTTCAAAAGTCGTCGGTATAATCTTTAATTTGTATAAGTTGTTCTTATTTCGAGCTTTAAATCATATCAAGGAGAGGGGGAGTGTCCCTCTACCTTGAGTCTTTCTTGAGTTTTTGTATTCGTTTAACTCCTATCTCCAAAGAGAAGGAGTTCGTTTAGTGTTTTGCCCTCCGTGCGTGGTCAAGGACCACTAGGGCCTTGGAGTAGTAGCCTTCGGCTAAGAACCAAGTAAAAAACCCATTGTCTCTTCTATTTTAGATTTATCTTCCGCTGTGTCTACTCGTGATTTACCGAACGAATTCAAAGAAAAGTTTCTATCGCTATTCACCCACCCTCTAGCGATCCGCTTCGATCCAACAATTGGTATCAGAGCCGAGGGTTGCTAAGATTTGGTGAAACCACCAATCTAGCCATTTTTACAGATTTATTTTTCTTTTAATTCTGTTTTTTTTTATTTATTTCGCTTTGTTAGGTTTTTCTCCCACACTACTAATCCAAGATGCGAGTCTTGGTACTTGTTTTGGTGTTTTTGTCGTTGCTAGTTTTTTTCGTCTTCGTCTCTTTTTGTCTTTCGTGTTAATGGCCCATCTCGAGGGTTTTAGCACCGTCTGACCACCATTTTACAACGGTGACGATTTCCGTTACTGGAAAGGTCGGATGGAGTGCTTCCTAAAAACCCAAATAGAGATGTGGATTGTGATCCAAACCGGGTTCACCCTTCCTACTAATGAAGAAGGTGAATCCTTGGATTACAATCAGTGGTCCATTGCCACTAAACGACAAGTCGAGGCAGATGCAAAGGCGACTCAAATCCTGCAGTGCGGGCTATCCAAGGAGGAGCTAAACCGAGTCGGACCCTTCATCAGTGCAAGAGATCTCTGGACGAGGCTGATCGAGTTACACGAAGGATCGGATCAAGCTAAGGTTTGCAAACGTGATTTGTTGTTCAATAAATTGTACACACTAAAAATGCAGGAACACGAGACGGCAACACAATTGCACGCCCGTGTCCAGGACATCGTCAACAACCTACACGCAATCGGGCAAAAGGTCGAAAACCGCAACCTTATAAGGTATGTTCTAAATTCTTTTCCGAGGACTACCTTGTGGGCATCCATGGTCGATGCCTACAAGGTCTCCAAGGACCTTTCTAAAGTTAGAATAGATGAATTATTTTCTGATTTCGAATTACATGAGCAGTCCAACTCAGAACCCGAGAGGGGTATAGCCTTGTTTGCAGGTTCAAAGAAGAAGAAAATCGCAAGCAAGCCACCACCAACCGAGGAGGAAGACGAGTTCGAAGAAGAAGTTGACCCGGAGTTGACTGCCGAACTAATGAACCTAGCTCGAAGGATAGCCAAGGGACGAAAGCGAACCACGACTCGACCCAACCAAGGTAAGCCTAAAAGTTCTAATATTAGGTGTTATGAGTGTAACAGGTTTGGACATATCAAGTCCGAGTGCCCCAAGCTCAACCACCAAGCACCTAAGCACAAGAAGGCCCTCAACGCGACATGGGAAGAAGCGTCATCCGAAGAAGACGAAGACCACATCTTCATGGCAAAATCGATTGAGTCAGACACGGAGACCGAACCTGAACTTGAGTCAGAACCTGAGGATGACTCGGACTACGAAGCTATCTTCAAGTCAAACCACGGATACGTATCCGGTTCAAAAGATACCCTTAAAGTGAGTCGAACTTTATTTAATACTTTACATAATACGATTAGGTTTTTGTCTAGAAAATTAACTAAGTCCGAGTCCAAGGTCGAGACTCTTGTTGAAAAGGTTAAACTCCTCAAACACGAGGTCTCCCTAACCTCTTCGACTAGTCGAGTTCAAGAGAAGGACTCAACTCAAGTTGAAAAGCTCGAAGTTGAGAACTCTCTCTTGAAAAGTCAAGTTGAAGATCTTAGGAACACGTTGGAAAGGTTCACTTCGGGATCCAAAGGACTTGACCTCCTACTTGGATCTCAAAGGGTCATGTACAACAAGGCTGGACTAGGGTTTAACTCAAACACGACTAATAGGTCGTATATGTCGATTGTAAGTCAACATAGGAAACATGTCCAAGCATAGGTCCCTAAGAACTTTTTGATTTCAACTCTAGGATCCAACCCATACTGGGTTCCCAAGGACCAAATCCACTATGTGGATAGACCGAACCGATTCAACGGTCTAGGGGGAGCCAGTACAAAACATATTTGTGCTTTAACTTAGAAATTGCATGCTTAGAATTTTTTTTTTGTTTTTTTTAACTTGTGAACTCACTTAGAACACATACATAACCAACTAAAATCCTTCGAAAAGATTGAGCCTCGGGGAGCCTCTTTTCAAAAATAACCAGTTAGACCAGGAAATAGTCTTAGGTGAGTCAAGTCATCATTTTCTTGAAAATGGCTTTGTCTAAGGAAGTGGTCGATGATCCGATAAAAGAAGGCCCCTGTGCCTCGCCACGACCTGGAAGCCATGATCTTGAAAAGGTAAACTTGACAAGCCTAGGGTCAAATCCAAATCTAACATAAAATTACTTGAACCTAAATGCACTTAATCAACTTAATTGGAAGTCATCTCACAAAAAAAACATAAGTATAACATGCTTGATCATATAGACACAGGTGAGATGACCTAGGTTTAAAAACTTACAACAAATTTTTTTTTTAAATATATATATATATATATATATATATAAATTTTAACATCCAATCCAACCACCTTGTGTGTAGGATCAATGGATGTTGGACAGCGGTTGCTCCCGACACATGACCGGGGATCAACTCAAATTCACAAAGCTTCGATTCAAACGACAAGGATCGGTAGCCTTTGGGAATAACGGCAAGCTCAAAATCATCGGATCAGGTGATATCGAGCTTAACTCGAATTTTGTTATTAAAAATGTATTACTTGTAGAGAATTTTGAATATAACCTGCTTAGCGTAAGCCAATTATGTGACAATAACTATAAGGTCATATTTTTAGAAAATGAATGTGTAATTAAAACAAATAAAACAGCTAAAACAATACTCAAAGGAACTAGGACAAATAACATTTATACAATTAACTTAATCAAATCCTCAGCCAAATGTCTTATGATACAGGAAGAGGAATCATGGTTGTGGCACCGACGACTCGGTCACTCGCACCCAAGACTCGTCCACAAGATGAGTCAGAGTGGCTTAGTCAGAGGCTTACCCAACCTCAACAATTTGGTTAATAAAATCTGTAATGCTTGTCAACAAGGAAAACAACCTAGGACACAACACAAGTTAACTAACCAAGAACGAACCTCAAGTGTACTTGAGCTCCTGCATATGGATCTATTCGATTCACATGGAGCCAAGTCACTCAATAGAAGTCAATATTGCTTAGTCATAATTGACGACTACTCCAGGTTTACCTGGGTTAGGTTCATCAAACATAAAAATGATACCCTAGATCAATTAATCAATCTATTCAAATTAATCGAGAATCAAAAAAACCTTAAGGTTAAAAGACTTAGAAGCGATCATGGTGGTGAATTCGAAAATCAAAGGTTCACCGACTTCTGTAACCTAAACGGATACCACCATGAATTCTCTTGCCCTAGGACCCCTCAACAAAATGGCCTAGTGGAGCGGAAAAATCGAACTCTACAAGAAGCCGCTAGGACCATGTTGAACGAATATGACCTACCTGATAGGTTTTGGGCAGAAGCGTGCTATGTCCAGAATAGGATCCTTATGGTAAAGAGGCACCTTAAGACCTCGTACGAGATTTATCACAATAAAGTACCCAACATCAAGTACTTTAGGGTATTTGGATGTAAAGTACATATCTTAAACACTAAGAACCACCTAAGGAAATTCAAATCCAAAACCTCCACCAGAATCTTCTTAGGATACTCAACCACGAGTAGGGCCTATAGGGTATATAACCACGATACCCTTAAAGTCGAAGAGACTATTAATGTAGTGTTCGATGAAGTACCCGAACCTACAAAACCCTTAATGACCCCAAGTGTTGAGCCCATTGATACCAAACTCGTCTCCGACCCTGAGATCGAGTCTAATCCACATCAACCAACTTCTCTTGTCGACCAAGTGACAAGTGATCCGAGTCAAACTAGTGTTCAACCAAGTCACTCAATTGATCAAGCATTAGGTGACACAAACCCAACCCAATCTAGGATTCAGACTAACCACCCTATCGATCAAGTGATAGGAGATCCTAATCTAGGAGTTCGAACTAGAGCATCATATAGGAACCTTAGTCAAATTTCCTTAATTTCAAAGATAGAACCCAAATCAATTGAACAAGCTCTTCTTGATCCTGATTGGATTATTGCAATGCAAAAAGAGCTAGCTCAATTCACTAGGAATGAAGTGTGGGAACTAGTACCACCACCTAAATACAAAACGATAATTGGAACAAGGTGGGTGTTTCGAAATAAGCTTGATGATAAAGGTGAAGTAGTTAGAAACAAGGCTAGGTTAGTCGCCAAAGGGTTTAGTCAAGTCGAAGGCTTAGATTACGACGAAACCTATGCCCCAGTAGCTAGACTCGAATCCATTCGAATGTTGCTAGCTTATGCCGCACATCGAGGATTTAAGCTGTTTCAAATGGATGTTAAGTCAGCATTCCTAAATGGATACATTAAAGAAGAAGTTTATGTTAGCCAACCCCCCGGATTCGAAAATCTAGATAAACCCAACCATGTTCTAAAACTTAAGAAAGCTCTCTATGGACTTAAACAAGCTCCTCGAGCTTGGTATGAGAGACTTTCAATCCATCTTAAGTCAAAAGGGTTTAACCAAGGCTTAGTTGACCCAACTCTCTTCGTAAAAACCTTAGGTAAAGAAATATTCATAGCTCAAATTTATGTAGACGATATAATTTTTGGAACCTCTAACTCATCCTTACTAAACGAGTTCGTTTCACTCATGGAAAGTGAGTTTGAAATGAACTTGGTAGGCGAGTTAAGTTTCTTTTTAGGTCTACAAATTAAACAAACTAAGGATGGTATATACCTATATCAACAAAAATACACTACGGAGTTAATTAAAAGATTTGGAATGCAAGACGCTAAGGAATTAAACACCCCAATGGCGATTAATGTTAACATAGGAGAAGACCTAGAAAGTAAGTCCATTGACTTAAAGTACTATAGGAGCGCAATAGGAAGTCTCCTATACTTAACTGCGAGTCGACCCGACATTCTATTCGCAGTAAGTATGTGCGCCAGGTTTCAAACCTGTGCTAAGGAGTCTCACCTAACCCTAGTTAAGCATATCCTTAGATATCTTAAGGGTACACTTAATGTCGGTATTTGGTATCCTAGATCTACCGAGTTCGAACTAACCGGCTACTCCGATTCGGACTATGCCGGTAGTAAGCTCGATAGAAAGAGTACGAGTGGTTGTTGTCAACTTCTCGGCTCGAGTCTAGTGAGTTGGTGCAGTAGGAAGCAACACTGTGTTTCTTTATCTACCACCGAAGTCGAATACATCGCGATGGGTGAGTGTGTCATGCAGCTTCTTTGGATGAAGCACACTCTCCGCGACTTTAAGTTAGACTTTACGAATACTAAACTTCACGTAGATAACATTAGTTCAATTAATCTTACAAAAAATCCAATATGTCACTCTAGGACCAAACATATAGAGGTCAAACACCATTTCATTCGAGAACATGTGGCCAACGGAGCCATACAACTCGAATACGTCGAATCGAAGTCTAACTTGGCAGACCTATTTACTAAACCCCTACCCGAAGCCGAATTTAGTCTATTAAGACGAAAATTGGGCATGTGCATAATAGAATAGGTACTTGCAAATTATATGTTCTTACTACTATTTCTTTAATTTCATGGAACTAGCATAGGACATACCTTAGATATCATGCACCTATAGATTTAAGGAGCCAGTACATCTCACAACACATAGGACTAATGTGTTTGTGTACTTAGCCACGTAGATGGGTGTGAGATGTTAGGACCTTACTCCTGGTTCCAGATATAGAGCTAGTGCATCGCTATGAACCACGGAGTATAATCATACATACCAACCGACTCTGACCAGGACTGGTTGATCTTTCATATCAATCAAGCCAAATATGAGTCGAACATTTTATAGATGAAATTATTTTCAGTATATTATTTTCAAAATAATGTGGAACATGCTTGGACTTTAAAATTAAAACTTATTTTTTTTCCACACACACCCTCACTCTTTTCGATATATGGCAAAAGGGGGAGAAAAAGGCCAAAGTTAAAGTTTTTTTTATGGCCAAGGCTTACTTAAAGTTTTTTTTATGGACAAGGCTTACTTACTTAACTTTAAGTTAACAAAACAAGTTAAGGGAATTCTTAACTTAAACACATTTAGTTAACTTGTTTTCGTTAACAATACAAAAAGTAATTTACTTAACTCTTAGTTAATTTGTTAAAGTTAACTTATTTTCGTTAACAATACAAAAAGTAATTTACTTAACTCTTAGTTAATTTGTTAAACAAAATGAAAGTAAAGGCCAAGGTTAAGAAATCATTTTTTTTTATTTCTTAACTTATTTTAAACCCTATGGCCAATATTAAGTGATTTCGGTTACTTAATTCTTTTTTTTAGTAGCAAATATCAAGGGGGAGAGTTAAAACTCTTTCTCAAGTACTCACCCTCGGTCAAGGGGGAGGATTCCTCAAGGGGGAGCACTTGAAAAAGAGTTTTATATACTCCTGCACATTCATGCATATCTCTTACTCAGTTTACTTAATGCACTTAATTTGTCTTTCTTAACTTTGTATGTGGGTTTGCCATAAATCAAAAAGGGAGAGATTGTTGGTGCAGTAGGCACCTAAGTCAAACCTGGGTTTTGATTATAGCAAATGATACAAAGTTAATCTCATATCGTTATCTCACGAGTTGAATCGAGTGTGCAGAAGATTGATATAGCTGGAGCTGAAGGCTAGCGACACCCGGAGGAAGCCGTGGTGGTCGGGCGACACTCGAGTGACTTCGGAGGGAGTCGAAGGAATCGAGTGGAAGGCCGGAAGCAAAAGCAACACGTAAGTATCGAGGTAAGCTCGTGTGTGCGAGCGTAAGAGAGGTCGTATCCTCCTTACGGGATGATCTTAAGCGTAGATCCGACCAGAGACATCCCATCGATGGTCCAGGTCAAGATCGGACGGTCGAAGGTCGTCGAAATAATGTTTTCTTTTAGCTAACTTTGCCCTGCAGCTAGCATCGATCATTGCCCGGCTTGGAGGACTTGATCGGCCAAACAATGATCGCCAAAGGTCAACACTCGTGATCGCCATCACGATCGATGATGGACATCAGTCGACTGATGGTCAATGATTAGCTTCGAGGAGTCAAGGCTTATCACCCCATTTCAAGGAGGTTTTGTGCCCAATTCCTATTGGTTGAAGACCCATTCGATGAGGGGCTTAAAGGCTATAAAAGGAGGGCTTGTCCTAGGGTTTTTCATCAATTAAAAAGCTTCCAAGTGCTTCCGATCGCTACGAGTCTCGACATCCCTACGACGGTTCTTTGAGATGACGACTCAAGCTCCAAGATTCAAGTCTTCAAAAGTCGTCAGTATAATCTTTAATTTGTATAAGTTGTTCTTATTTCGAGCTTTAAATCATATCAAGGAGAGGGGGAGTGTCCCTCTACCTTGAGTCTTTCTTGAGTTTTTGTATTCGTTTAACTCCTATCTCCAACGAGAAGGAGTTTGTTTAGTGTTTTGCCCTCTGTGCGTGGTCAAGGACCACTAGGGCCTTGGAGTAGTAGCCTTCGGCTACGAACCAAGTAAAAAACCCATTGTCTCTTCTATTTTAGATTTATCTTCCGCTGTGTCTACTCGTGATTTATCGAACGAATTCAAAGAAAAGTTTCTATCGCTATTCACCCCCCCCCTCTAGCGATCCGCTTCGATCCAACACATAATGTGAAATTAAGTCATATATGTCTTTATGATCATGAGGTTTTCTAGGATGATACTTAACCTTGATAGAATTTCATGAATATAATGGTTAAGTATATACAAATACCCTCTAGGATGCATCTCACACTCATCATAGGCTACCATGATTGAAAACTTAGCATGGGTAAGATGTTAAGATGATACAAATGTCCACTAATGCCTATGGCATTTAGATGGTCATCTAAAGTGTCAAAATAGCAATAATAGACCAATCATGGGAAAGGGTTATGTTTAATTCATAGACATATTGCCCAAAGATCATGGTTGGATATTTCACATGTTTTCAAAACAATTTCTTACTTTAAAATCTATGTATTCATGTTTTGAAACAATTTGAACCAAAACTAGGTGTTAAACTTGATACTCACATGATAAAAAACCTAGTGGTTTTTAAAGCTTTTGGATTTTTGGCAAATACGTGAAAATATAATGATTTTTCATGAAAAACTATTTTTCACTGATAAAGAACCTTACAAGAAATATGTTCCCCAAATTTCATGATTTTTCAAATTTTTTGGAATTTTTAATGCATTTCTGAATTTCACCCCGAAAAATTAGAATTCCTGAAAACAGTGTGCGGTCAGTAGTCCTGAACCATCATTGGTGGCTGATATTCGACGATAAAGACTGATTTCAGTTGTTAAACCAATTTTTGGTATTTTCCTTCTATTAGACTTGATGCCATAAGTTTATAACTTAGTATTAATCTTTTTGATGGTGTCAAAGGGGGAGAATTGATTATGTTTAAGTAAATTATGATAGGGGGAGAAAATTTGTTTGGGGAGTTTCATGGATTAAGGGGGAGTTGCATGTTGCTATATCATGTTTATGTTTACATGCTTTCTTACCTTATAAATTTTTATCAAATGTTTTTACCTAACTTAAACGGATTGTCACACATCAAAAAGGGGGAGATTATTAGGGCAATCTCTTGCCATGATAAGGTTTTGATGTGTGTGGCAAAGGGTTTAAGTTAGTTTGTAATTGTGATTTGATATGTGCGTTGAAGTCGTGTAGGACTTAGTAATTCGCACATGGAGTCGTGGCGAGTTTCACATCTCATGACTCGGGCCTTGAGTCGGTGAAGGATAGCTTTGAGGAAGCCGTGCGCTTGGAGCATCCGAGGGACCGCCGGACGAGGAGCTTGGAGTGAAGCCGGAGGAAGTAGACTTCGAGGCAAGAGACGCGAAGGAGCATTGCAGAGCCGTGCGCCTGATGCTGCCGAGGGGCATGGCCGCAAAGGAAGAGAACTTCGAAGGCAAGGGACTCCGAGGGATGAGAGTGAGCGATGTAACCCGGGAAGGGGTAGCTCTTAGGTGAAACTTGGCCATTTGGCCAAGTGTCGGATGAGTTTTCCCGACACCAATCGACTGCCATGTCATGGCAGTCGACTGCTCTGAGACGATGGTTCGATCGACTGGTTTAAGTCAGCTAAATTAAGTTGATCGATCATTGCGCATAATCGGTCGATCGATGGCGATCGGATCGATCGCTCACAGCGAATGATCGATGGCACGTGGTGCACGCGAGAATGGAGTCGAGCTCGCTGAGCACTCGACTGATGGTACATCAGTCGACTGATGGTACATCAGTCGACTGATGGTAAGATCAGTCGACTGATGCCAATATCATTGGATGGAATCCAACGTGGAAAGCGGCCGTTATTGGGCAACGGCTACAGGACTAGTCGACTGATCAAGGGCATCAGTCGACTGCTCCTGTGTCAACGAGAAGAAACCCTCTTCCTCTATAAAAAGGAAGGGGATGGAGCTTTGGGAGGCTAATGCTTATGCTCTAATCTTCTCCCAAAGTGCTCTAAGGGTTTTTCCACTCTTCTTACTTGCTTTATTTCCATTCTATTGTAAGAAGAGAAATTGTAAAGAGGTTACCTCCACCTAGCTTGGTGCAAAGGAGAGATCTAGTGGATTTGGAGGAGTGATTCACCTTGGACGAATCGGACTGTGGATTAGCGGCGTAGCCGTGAACCACGTTACATCTCGGTGTTATTGTTTGTATTCTCTTTTGTTTATTTGCTTGTCTTGTATTGTTGTTTCCGCTTGCGCTAATATTTTGTAGACGAGCAAAATCCTCCATCCAAGTAAAGAGGGATATTCACCCCCCTCTAGTCGGCCAATCGATCACCAACAAACTTTAGTCGACTGGAATCCATTCAGTCGATTTATCCCTACAAAACAAGATTACCATAAATAGATAATACAAAATAGGATAGCAGTAGTAATACTACTCGATCTCGACTTCTAAGTCCCATGCAGACTATCCGTCGAATCGACGCCTAGCTTTATCCCCCTATAGAAGACTCGGCATCACCTCTCCACTCGAGGCTTACCTGTTGGCTGCCTGATGGACTTACCACTCTTGACATCCGATATGACCCACCAGTGCTTCCACCAGCTGTCTGGTCTGCCTGACCCAGCTGGACTTTTTGTCGTTTGTCTGGTCTCCTGACCCAACCGATCTTCATGCCAAATGTCTGGTCCACATGACCCATCTAGACTTCATGTATGGTGTCCGGTCCTCCTGATATGTCAAGTCATCTGCCTAGTATCCGGTCAACATGACCTACTAGGACTTCCTGTTAAGTCTGCACACTTAACACTGATATTAGAACATAAGTAAGTCCTAACTTTAACTATGGTTCATACATCAAAACCAAGGAGTGATGCTCTCTGCATCAACATTTACGTTCTTTCTAGAATTGCTTTAACCCTATATCTGCTGAACCGTTGGATTCTAGGTTGCTTGCTCATCATTAGCATGTAGTTATTGATTGATATTACTGTTCTATGTGCATATTTATTATTACGATATAAATTGGTAAATATTATTGGTATATGCTTACCTAATATTTGTTGTATTGGTATTATGATTAGACTAGTGGGGTAGTATGACTAAGATGAGATAAATTCTTAGAAGGTATATATTGGTTTTGTGACCTCTTTAGAATTTAGTGCATGATTATTTTGGTTATGTTGTTTGCTTAGGTTATATTATATTTTATTTCTAGTATTGCTTTGACCTTATAATTGTTTGACCCATGTATGTTCTACTTAGTTACTGAGTTGTTTCTCATCATTAACATGTAGTTATTTATTTTAGTGTTTGATTGATATTACGATTATGTGATTATTTATTGCTTCGGTATAAATTGGTAGATGTTACTGGTATATGTTTATTTAGTTATTACTTCGGTTGATATTTTGATTGAGACTAGTAGAGATCGTATAATTTAGATGAGGTATTCCTTAGGAGTGAATCTAAGGAATGAAACAATATTAATAGATCCCTAGGTGTTGGAACCCTAGGCGTAATAACTCAGACGTGCTTATTGATAGATGCTACTGGTATATGTTTATCTATTTATGGTTTCAGTGGATATTGTGATTGGACTAGTAGAGGTAGTATGATTAAGATGAGATCAATCCTTAGAGGGTATATAATGTTTCTCATATCTCGGCTGTCAACTATGTCTTCTATTCGTGGTTGAGAAAGTTTACAGTAGGGTTTCCCTACTTTTGAACTACGGTTGCTTTGTATACCTGGGGTCGATCATGTCTCCCATTCATGGTTGAGATAATCTACCATAAAGTTATACTCTTGCATTATCCATTCAAAGTTAGTGATAATTGGATTCGTATGTCGTCTACAGCTAGATAGCTACCTTACATCTTAACTGCCCATGAGACCCATTCGTGGTAGCATGTTGTTGCATGCATGATTGAACTGGTAGAAATAGTATAATTTAGATGAGATTATTCCTTAGAAGGGAATGTAAGGAATGAAACATCAGTTATGGAACACATGCTATTAGTAGATTTGTTATCCTTATCAGCCTTGATAGACGTTTTATGTTTTATGTGTTGGAATCCCAGGCTTAACCACCCCGGTGTATTTATTAGGAGATTTATTGTCTTTATCAGCCTTTATAGGCATTTCGCGTTAGTTGGGTTGGAACCCTAGGATTAACCACCTCGACGTGCTTATTAATAGATTAACGATCTTTATCGACTTTGATAGACGTTCCATGCTATATGTGTTGGATAACCCTAGGCTTAACAACCTAGGATAATCAACTACCCATGAGACCCATTCGTGGTAGCATGTTGTTGTGTGTAGTCAATAACTAAATAGTTATATACTCTGACTGCCCACGAGAGCCATTCGTGGTAGCATGTTGTTACGTGTAGTTAATAGCTAGATAGTTATATACTCTGTCTGCCCATGAGACTCATTTGTGGTATCATATCGTTGCCTGCAGACATTGAGTCTTTATATTACCTATCTACCCACGAGTCCCATTCATGGTAGCATGTGGTTGCACATAAACAGTGCTTTGTATATTGCCTAGCTGCCATGAGTCTCGTTCGTGGTAGCATGCCGGCAGATAGTACACTTTGTATTACCTTGAGAGCCATGAGACTTTATTGTGGTATCTGGATAGTTATTGCTAGTAGACTTATAGTTGGTTGAGTATGTCACTGGTGCATTTATTATATTGCTGACCAGGTTTGTTGCGGACCGATATTGATGCTCTGAGGTTTGGGTTACTCTAGCTTGTTTCCTATGTCCTCCATTATGTTTATATGATCATGCACTATCTTTTATCCACCCACTGTATGAAGGGTTTTTCCCCGGAAGCTCTCATACAAATTTAATGGTTTTATCTTATCGAGTCCGTGAGGGGAAACTTCGCTTCCCACTTCCCCTCGGTCATTTGATCATGGTGATCCCTTCGATATCCCCAGATTAAAAAAAAATTAATCCTAGACAAAAGGGATTGCCCAAACCACCAAGCCATCGTCATGCTATTCATTTAGAGAGGTCACTTGAACAAACTAGTTGTTCAAGCGACCATCCTCTATTCTACGAGTAGCCGTGGAATAGACGATGTCTGGATCGCCGGTTTTCATGTTTATACTCGGGATCCAAGTATTATTTATCCATTTACAGATTTATAACATGCTTATAATTGAAAAACAAATACAAGCAATAAACAAAAGAGAAAAGAGAATAGATATACCTCTTGATCTTCTAATGTATGACCTTCCTCTTTTTGGACGTCGTGTGGGCGACACTCTACCAAAAGTCGAAGCTCCTAGATTGCAAATCTTCCTTCCTTGATCTTCCAAAGCAAGAGAAAGAATAGAAACAAGGCTCATCTCCTTCCTATAGCCAACCAACAAGCAACAAAAGAAATGCTTGCTGCCGGCCAAAAAGGAGAAGGAGATAATGGTGGAAACCGGCCAAGACACCAACAGAAAACCCTATATCTTGTTTCCACCACCTAAGGAGAAGGAGAAGGGGTCTTTGGATGCCATCCAAGGGCTGGGATAGGGTTGTGGGCACCGGCCACCAAAGGATAGGAAGAAGAAACCAAACTACTTCCTTATTTGGTGCCACCCAAGCCTCCTAAACCCTAAGCTTCCAAACCCTAATCCTAGCTTTCCTTATTGCTGGCCATGGAAGAGGGGAAGAAGAATAGGATGAGCTCATGCCAAGGTAGAGAGGAGAAGAATAGGGGTCGGCCAACCTTAGGAAGAAGAAGGAACTCCTTGTTGCCGCCCACTCTAATCCCTAAAACCCTAACCCTAGCCACCACTCCCAATCCTAATCTAATTAGGATTGGTTGCCGCCCAAGGGACAAACCCTAATCCCCTTATCCATTAGTTGTCATCCAAGCCAATAAACCTTATTTATAGAGTTGGGTTTATGCCTTGGATTAATCTCCACCATTGGTTCTATGGATTTAATCTCAACCGTCGGATCTAGAGATTTAATCTCTACCTATGGATCTAGAGTTTTGTTTCTATTCTTTGGATCTAAGCTTCATGAGGTGTTAATAGGCTACATTAGGGACCATGAGGAGGAGTTGGATCTTGGCCACCCATGGATCAAGCCCACATAAAGTCCGATCCACTAATGATAATCCAATCCACTAAAGGATCATCATTGATCTACCTCACCAACCCCCATATGATAATATGGGCTCCATATATTATTTGTACATTTTCTCTCCGTGTTTAAGATCTCGAATGTCCGTCGATTAATTAATTTACTGACCATTAATTAATCGACATCTAACTCCTTGAGTAGTACCACTCAACCTTTTCATCATGCCGAACCAAGTCCACCTGCAGGGTTTAATGATGAACCTTATGAGCTCCTCAAGGGGACATCATCATCCTAATATATAGGACACGGTTTCCTCCTATAATCAACGACACACCATATAAATAATATCATCTCCCAACTTACCGAGCCTATCGATTTAATCTATAAATCTCGCCCATTGGTAAATCAAAGAGATGAGTACTAAGTATATGTGCCCGTTATTATATCGGGATTAAGAGCATGTACTAAATAATATCTGAGGTCCGATTCGATTATGTAGTCAACAATAAATCGAATCACCTCTAAGTTGGTCCTGCTCAATACACACAAAGTGCACTAGTGTGATTCTATGGTCAAGACAAACCAATACCAAATCACACTACAACCATTCCGATGGTTTGTCCAAAGCCATCTCGGTTGTGAGCCTTTACTTATACTTTTCAAGGGGTCGATAACATGATCTCCTGTGTGACACCACACACCATGTTATCTACAATGTAAAGTATTAAACAATATTGCATAACCATAAAAATATGCAAACAATGATCATGTGATTCTTATTTCAATATAAAGATGTTCATACAAAAGATAGACTTTTCAGTATACATCCTAACAATCTCTCACTTATACTAAAAGACTATGCTGTCATCAAACTGCCATACATCTGATTCCCCTTCCCTCTATATGCCTATCAAAGCTCTCACTAGAAGGGCCTTAGTGAAAGGGTCTATCAGGTCATCCTCTGATGCAATCTAGGCGACAACAACTTCTACCTCCTTTACGATTTCTCATATCAGGTGGTACTTGAGCTCTATGTGTTTACTTACCTTATGGGCTCATGGTTCCTTCGAGTTTGCAACTGCACCATTATTATCACAATAAATTGTGATAGTACTGGGCAAATCAAGAATCACATCCAAGTCCATCAGGAAGTTCCTGAGCCACACAGCTTCTTTGGCCGCCTCAGAGGTTGCCACATACTCAGCTTCCATGGTAGAGTCTGCCACGCATTTCTGCTTGACACTCCTCCATACAATGGCTCCACCTCCCCTAGTAAACACAAAACTTGAGGTAGACTTACTGTTATCCCTATCAAATTGAAAGTCGCAATCCATGTATCCCACAGGGAGTAATTGGTCTGCCCAGTAAACTAGCATATAATCCCTAGTCCTTCTCAGACACTTGATATATGCTTTCGCGGTCAATATCCACATCTAGATTACTACGATGTCTGGACCATCTTGTGGCATAGCGGTCATACATGAGGCTTCCTACTGCCGAAGCATATGGAACTGCCTCTATCTCCTCTATCTCCTCAGATGATCTAGGACACATCTCCTTAAATAAAGGAACTCCATGCCTGAAAGGTAGAAAACCCTTCTTGGAGTTATGTATGCTAAAATGATCCAAAATCGTGTCTATGTATGAAGCTTGGGATAAGCACAACATCCTTTTCCTGCGATCCCTTATAACCTTGATCCCAAGGATGTGTCCCACCTCTCCCAAGTCATTCATATCAAACTGTTTGGACAACCATACCCTTACGTTCGATAACACCTTGATATTGTTGCCAATCAACAAAATGTCATCTATGTATAGTACAAGAAATACCACTATGTTTCCGTCACATCTCTTGTATACACAAGACTCATCCGAACTTTGAATAAATCCATAAGACTGAATTACCTCATCAAAGCGGATGTTCCAAGACCTCGAAGCTTGTTTCAATCCATAAATGGACCGATTAAGCTTACATACAAGATGCTCTTTGCCCTTAGCAATGAATCCCTCTGGTTGCTTTATATAGATGTTTTCCTCAAGACTTCCATTAAGGAAAGCTATCTTGACATCCATCTGCCACACCTCATAATCCATATGAGCTGCTATGCATAAGAGCTCCCAGACCTGACTTGAATCCATCGATTCAATCTCAGTATTCATTGCACTTTGCCAAGATATTGCATCTTTATCTTGGATTGCCTCGTCATATGTCCAGGGATCAGGTTCATGTTTGCCAGGGACCAAATCAGAAGATTCTCCCAAGAACATGAATCTATCAGGCTGTCTCACAACCCTCCCACTATGACGAGGTATCATCTGTGTATCCTCTGTGACATGCGGTGCAGTGACATGTGGTATATCCTCTTGTACTTGTGGTACTAAAGAAGTGACTTCCCCTTTTAACTCCTCCAGAACAATTTTACTCTTGGGCTTGTGGCTCATCACATAGTCTTCCTCTAGAAATCTGGCGTTGGTGCTGACGATCACCCTATGATCTCTAGGACTATAAAATAAACCACCCTTCGTTCCTCTGGGATAGCCAACGAACATGCGTACTTCTGTATGAGGTTCTAACTTACCAGTATCTGCCTTCAGCACATGTGCTGGACTCCCCCATATCCGAATATGTCTTAGACTAGGCTTTCGCCCAGTCCACAATTCTGTGGGAGTAGAAGGTACTGATTTAGATGGAACCAAATTTAGAATGTACACCGCCGTATCTAGAGCATATCCCCAGAACAAATCTGGCTAGTCAGAATAACTCATCATCGATCTAACCATCTCCATAAGAGTCCTATTCCTTTGTTCTGCTACACAATTCTGCTGGGGTGTGCCAGGTGCAGTCAATTGGGATTAATTCCCATCCTCTGATAATTAGTTCCTAAACTCTCCCAAGAGGTACTCACCACCACGATCAAATCGTAGTGTCATCCATATCTTGAATAATCGTCTATGAAAGAGACGAAATATTCAAGACCACCTCTTGCCTGGATAGTCATAGGATCACACAAATCAGAATGAACCATTTCTAACACATCTTTGGCTCTATACCCCTTGGCCTTAAAAGGCCTCTTGGTCATTTTATCCTCCAAGCAAGATTCGCAGGTTGGGAGATCCTCCACCACTAATGAACCCAAAAGGTCCATCAACTATCAACCTTTGAATTCTGCTTAGGTTAATATGACCAAGCCTTAAGATGCCAAAGATATGTTTGGTTCATCTTCGAAGGTTCTTTTCTCTTATTGGAATTATAAGATGAGTTATTAACTTTAATTTGCATCGTGGGAGATTTTGGTTCAAGTGTATACAAATTTCCTATCAATGTACCTGAACAGATATTCTCCCTATTCCTTTTTATAACAACTCTATCATTAAAAGAAATAGAATATCCATCCATAAACAATTTAGAAACTGAAATTAAATTCTTTCTAAATAAAGGTACATAAAGGGAATTTTCCAGAACCAAAGTTTTATTTTTCTCAAAAGATAAATAAAACATCTCCCACTGCAATAGTTGCCACCTTAGTGGCATTGCCCAAGTAAATGGTAATCTCCCCTTTAGCTAGTCGTCGGGTTTTCTGGAACCCCTGCAAAGTATTGCAGACATGATTAGTGGCTTCCGTATCTACATACCAGGTGTCGGTAGATAACACCGCTAACCATGTTTCAATGACTAGACCAAAGGATATACCTTTGTTCTGTTTCGGACTGGGACAGTCCTTCTTCCAATGTCCATCCTGCTTACAAGTGAAGTACTTGCCTTTCGGCTTCTTCACTCCTCCCTGAGATTCTCCCACCACCTTTGCTCCACCTTGTTTCTCCTTCTTCTTACCTTTCGGCTTAGAAGTAGAAACCTTTTTGAGCAACCATGGCTTGAGGACACTCTTTGAAGAGTGCATACTTGTACTCCTTAGCAGATAAGACAATATCTAGATTCTTTTCCAATCAACATTATTTGGGTACAATAAGTTTATTTCCTTTAGTATCATAGTAAGTGGACTGAAATTCATTTTTAAAAATCCTAAGAATCACATAGATCATTACTGTAGATTTCAAAAATTATTGATTCCTCAAACAATAAAATTTAAAATCAACCAACACCTCAAAACACCGAGAATATCGTATGCCACGATAGTGTGGACCTATATGAATTCTACATTTGTAAGAGGAGGTTTTACCCATTAATTTTACTATCTTGTCAACCTAACTTTTTGACAAGTAAAATTAATAGTTGGTTTCTCTTCGGCCCTACAAATAAAAGCAGTAACTCCGATGGGGAGGATACTTATATTTGTATCTAAGTGTTCACCATTACTTGGTACCAAGGTAATTATCTCGGGTTATGTGCCTTACGATGGGCAAGTACACACACTCCTTAATAATTTCCTATAACCATATTCGACCTTGTGATCCGCAAACAAACTCATCCGATGGGGAGGAAAGCACTCATAGCCGACGCGCAAGTTTGTTTGCATCACTTGTCAAATCGTAATGGAGGCCGTGGGAATTTATAAAAATATCCCTCTCCCACTTAGTAATTTGAAAATGAGGAATTTTCTAGGTTACGACATGCATATCAAACAATAAGAAATAAATATGAAAAATAAATTATTTTCCAACTATTATGGCTTTTGTCTTCAATATGTCTCCCGTTGCATCGCCTTCTCGTCCGCTCCTCCTACGCCATGTACAAGCCATCCGAAGATCCGAGCCAAGACTAAAACCTATTTTAATTTACATCCATCGATCCTATACTCCACGAGGGAGTGTACATGAAATCTAGATCGAAAGTAAACAAAAATAAAGAGTGGCTAAACAATGTCGTATCTAATTTACAAAAACTAAATACTAGCCTCGTCAACCCCGAGGATTCAACAAAATAAATATTTACACACATACAATCACATACACACATATGGCCATAATAGTCGGATCTTATGCCTGCAACCAAAGAGTTAAACTACGCATATCCTACTATTATCCGGCACGTATAATATATGAAAAAATGTATAAAAATTAACCGAATCCTAAACACACAAATTGGAAACTTGGCTCTGATACCATTTGAAGGGTTTTGCCCCGGAAGCTCTAATACCAATTTAATGGTTTTAGCTTATCGAGTCCGTGAGGGGAAGCTTCGCTTCCCACTTCCCCTCGGTCGTTTGATCATGGCGATCACTTCGATGTCTCTGGATTAAAAAAAATTAATCCTAGACAAAAGGGATTGCCCAAACCACCAAGCCATCGTCGTGCTATTCATTTAGAGAGGTCACTTGAACAAACTAGTTGTTCAAGCGACCATCCTCTATTCTACGAGTAGCCGCGGAATAGACGATGTCCGGATCGCCGGTTTTCGTGTTTATGCTCGGGATCCAAGTATTATTTAGACATTTACAGATTTATAACATGCTTATAATTGAAAAACAAATACAAGCAATAAACAAAAGAGAAAAGAGAATAGATATACCTCTTGATCTTCTAATGTATGACCTTCCTCCTTTTGGACGTCGTGTGGGCGACGCTCTACCAAAAGTCGAAGCTCCTAGATTGCAAATATTCCTTCCTTGATATTCCAAAGAAAGAGAAAGAATAGAAACAAGACTCATCTCCTTCCTATAGCCAACCAACAAGCAACAAAAGAAATGCTTGCCGTCGGCCAACAAGGAGAAGGAGATAATGGTGGAAACCGACCAAGACACCAAGGGAAAACCCTATATCTTGTTTCCACCACCTAAGGAGAAGGAGAAGGGGTATCTGGATGTCGTCCAAGGGCTGGGATAGGGCTGTGGGCGCCGGCCACCAAAGGATAGGAAGAAGAAACCAAACTACTTCCTTATTTGGTGCCACCCAAGCCTCCTAAACCTTAAGCTTCCAAACCCTAATCCTAGCTTTCCTTATTGCCGGCCATGGAAGAGGGGAAGAAGAATAGGATGAGCTCATGCCAAGGTAGAGAGGAGAAGAATAGGGGCTGGCCAACCTTAGAAAGAAGAAGGAACTCCTTGTTTCCGCCCACTCTAATCCCCAAAACCCTAACCCTAGCCACCACTCCCAATCCTAATCTAATTAGGATTGGTTGCTGTTAGTGCTTATAAGCTCCACATATCTCCACAATGGCATGATATTGTCCACTTTGGGTCTAAGCCCTCATGGTTTTATTTTTGGGCTTTACCCAAAAGGCCTCATACCAATGGAGATATCTTTTTTCTTATAAGCACATGATCTTTTCCATGTCTTACCAATGTGGGACTTTGATTGTATTCCCCATACTCCCAACAATCCCCCCCTCAAACGAAGGACCACATTGGGCCCCCCCTCAAGCCTATCCCTCCTCAAAGGATTTTCTCTGCTTGATGTCCGATCTTCAACCCACCAGGACTTCCTGCCAGTTGTTCGGTCCCCCCGACCCAACTAGACTTCCTTCCTGATGTCTGGTTCTCTTGATCCGGACGTGGGAGCTCAACTTCCTTCGTTCGAGGTTCATGGCTTGACATGGACCATGGCTCTGATACCAATTGTTAGTGCTTATAAGCTCCACATATCTCCACAATGGCATGATATTGTCCACTTTGGGTCTAAGCCCTCATGGTTTTATTTTTGGGCTTTACCCAAAAGGCCTCATACCAATGGAGATATCTTTTTTCTTATAAGCACATGATCTTTTCCATGTCTTACCAATGTGGGACTTTGATTGTATTCCCCATACTCCCAACAGTTGCCGCCCAAGGGACAAACCCTAATCCCCCCATCCATTAGTTGTCGTCCAAGCCAATAAGCCTTATTTATAGAGTTGGGTTTATGCCTTGGATTAATCTCCACCATTGGTTCTAGGGATTTAATCTCAACCGTCGGATCTAGAGATTTAATCTCAACCGTCGGATCTAGAGATTTAATCTCTACCTATGGATCTAGAGTTTTGTTTCTATCCTTTGGATCTAAGCTTCATGAGGTGTTAATAGGCTACATTAGGGACCATGAGGAGGAGTTGGATCTTGGCCACCCGTGGATCAAGCCCACATAAAATCCGATCCACTAATGATGATCCAATCCACTAAAGGATCATCATTGATCTACCTCACCAACCCCCATATGATAATATGGGCTCCATATATTATTTGTACATTTTCTCCCCATGTTTAAGATCTTAAATGTTCGTCGATTAATTAATTTACTGACCATTAATTAATCGACATCTAACTCCTTGAGTAGTACCACTCAACCTTTTCATCATGCCGGACCAAGTCCACCTGCAGGGTTTACATGATGAACCTTATGAGCTCCTCAAGGGGACATCATCATCCTAATATATAGGACACGGTTTCCTCCTATAATCAACGGCACACCATATAAATAATATCATCTCCCAACTTACCGAGCCTATCGATTTAATCTATAAATCTCACCCATTGGTAAATCAAAGAGATGAGTACTAAGTATATGTGCCCGTTATTATATCGGGATTAAGAGCATGTACTAAATAATATCTGAGGTCCGATTCGATTATGTAGTCAGCAATAAATCGAATCACCTCTAAGTCGGTCCTGCTCAATACACACAAAGTGCACTAGTTGTAGGGATTTTTTTATGCAAAATAGCAAATGCGCAACCGAAAAATATGATTCCTTCCAAGTGATCCTTGCGAAAGAAAACCTCGTACAAAAAAATAAATTTCTCTAAAAGGAAAAAAACTTATCTTATAGGAGAATATTACCTTTGTTGCGTGCCCTTTTTAATCCCGCTTCTCCTTGGGTTTGTTGGATCTTTTAGCACGTTCAAATGTCCGTGCCTCTATATGTATCCACACGAGCAAGCTCTTGTCTCACAAAAGAAACTAGAAGAGCTCTCCTTTACTTCTTGCTAGAGAAGTCCCTAAAGGAGAGGAAGGTAGGGAAAAAGAGAAAGGAAGAAGAAGACCACTCTTCTTGCTAGCCTACACTCACAAAAGCCACACAACCAAAGCCTCTCACCACCAAGCTCTCTCCAAGCCTCAAGCTTCCACCACTTTGGCCGACCACCCCATAGAGTGTTTTATAGGATTGAAAAAACCTTTCACCTCCTATCACATTCAATGCAATCAATTGCATTGAAAAATAATCAAACACACTCCTTGTTTGGCCGGCCACATGTGGAGAAATTCCAAAGGTCAAAACCCTTTGTCTCCTTCCACCTCATCAAGCTTAGGTGGCATGCTTATGTGGCATTCATGCATGTTGAATTAATCTTATTAATTCAATAAGCTTATGTTATCATATTGAATTAATCTCATTAAATCAATAAGGTAACATATTGAATTAATCTTATTAAATCAATTAAGCTTAGGCTATCATGATAACATATTTATTTAATCTTATTAAATTAATAAGCTTAGCATATTGAATTAATCTCATTAAATCAACAAGCTAAAATTCTCATTAAGCTTAAAGTCCAAAAACCATTTTGTACTTAAGCTTATTCCCAAATTATTCTAGTCAAACTAGAATGCACTAATTCTTCTAATATCATGCTCTTTGTGTGTGACCCTATAGGCTCTCATAACGTTGGCAGTGGATCTAAACTCTTTTAGATACACAAGCAATGAGCGGGATCTAGCAATACTGTAGGGAATTCTATATGCCAAATAGCATATGCGCAACGGAAAAATTAGGATCCCTTCCTAGTGATCCTTGCGAAAGAAAACATCGTACAAAATAAATTTCTCTAAAACCAAACCTATCTTATAGGAGAGGATTACCTTTGTTGCGTGCCCTTGTTAATCCCGCTTTTTCCTTTTGGTTTGTTGGATCTTTAGCACGTTCAAATGTCCGTGCCTCTATACGTATCCACACAAGCAAGCTCTTGTCTCACAAAAGAAAAAAACTAGAAGGGCTCTCCTTTACTTCTTGCTAGAGAAGTCCCTAAAGGAGAGGAAGCTAGGGAAAAAGAGAAGGGAAGAAGAAGACTACTCTTCTTGCTAGCCTACACTTACAAAACCACACAACCAAAGCTTCCACCAAGCTCTCAAGCTCTCACACAACCACAATCACACTTTGGCCGGCCACTCCATGGAGTCTTTTATAGGGTTGGAAAAACCCTTTCACCTCCTACCATTCAATGCAATCCATTGCATTGAGACACCTTGTTTGGCCGGCCACTTTAAGGAGACAAAAACCACTTTGTCTCTTTCCACCTTATCTAGCTTAGGTGGCATGATTATGTGGCATGCTTGTGTGGCATTCATGCATGTTGAATTAATCTTATTAATTCAATAAGCCCACCTTATCTAGCTTAGGTGGCATGCTTATGTGGCATGCTTGTGTGGCATTCATGCATGTTGAATTAATCTTATTAATTCAATAAGCTTATGTTATCATATTGAATTAATCTCATTAAATCAATAAGGTAACATATTGAATTAATCTCATTAAATCAATAAGCTAAAATTCTCATTAAGCTTAAAGTCCAAAAACCATTTTGTACTTAAGCTTATTCCCAAATTATTCTAGTCAAACTAAAATGCACTAATTCTTCTAATCATCATGCTCTTTGTGTGTAACCCTATAGGCTCTCATAACGTTGGCAGTGGATCTAAACTCTTTTAGATACACAAGCAATGAGCGGCATCTAGCAATACATCATTGCTACCCAAGTTACGAAATAAGTCAAGATCCGACTAACCTTTCCGTGACTACTATAATGTATGACCGTGTCCTTCTATCCTTGATATCAGATTGACCAATGAGGCATAGACTGTGTCATCCTCGATCAATCTATGTGTTTCTTGATCCCTGAGTAAACTAACTCAAACAAATGAGCTCAATATCTCATATTGACTCATTTGAGCATGGTCATGCGTTTTAGTAGTTCTACTCAATCAAGGGGCCCACCGATATCACTCTCATCATATGAGAGGGATAGATCTCATCTACATCACTCACATCCCTCCGCATAATTTGTTATATACCCAGTAATCGCCTTTATGGTCCACCCTGTTACGGGTGACGTTTGACGATACCAAAGTACATAATTCCTTATGTAGGGAACCGTAGTGACTTCAGGTTCGAGGACTATTCATACCAATAGTCACATGAGAAAGTTTATGACACTCATATAACGATCCATGAAACTTTCTCATGGCGGGTCAGTTCAAAGATATATTCTCTAATATATACCCATGTGTCAACTTGATATCATATATCCATGACTTGTGAGATCAAGTCATCAATCGACCTACATGCTAGTCTTTATGTATTAATATTGCCCTTGCATATTAATACTTGACTAGGAACATTTAGGAAAGTGTTCTCTACAGCCTCTCATAATCAATTCTGCCAATTGATGTGCTGTAGATAAGAACCTACTTTTCTAGGGCATTATTATATTTAATTTAGCTGGCACAAGCAAGATGTAAATATAATAACCAATCCTTTGCCTTTATTGAATATGATACAAAATGTTTCCTTTTCAACCATCACATGATTGGCTCTAGGGCTATAACTAACAATCTCCCACTAGCACTAGTACCAATCACTATGATATCTAATACCTAGTGACCTAGTGTGACCATCATGCTTCCTCTGTGCCAAAGCCTTGGTCAATGGATCTGCGATGTTGGCTTCTGTCGGTACTCTGCATATCCTCACATCTCCTCTATCGATGATCTCTCGAATGAGATGGAAGCGCCGCAGTATGTGTTTGGTCCGCTGATATGATCGAGGTTCCTTAGCCTGTGCAATAGCCCCATTGTTGTCACAATAGAGGTCTATTGGATCTCAGAATGCTAGAACTACCCCAAGTTCAATCGATGAACTTGCGGAGCCAACAAATTCCTTGTCACGCATCGCATTTGAAGAATATATACTCGGCCCATTGTAGAATCAGCAACTGTGTCCTGCTTTGAACTCTTCCAGCTCACAGCTCCACCATTCAGGCAAAACACATACCCCGATTGTGATCTATAGTCATCCTTGTTTGTTTGGAAGCTTGCATCACTGTAACCCTTTACAGCTAGCTCCTCATTGCCTCCAAATATCAGAAAATATTCTTTCGTTCTTCGTAAGTATTTAAGAATATTTTTGACTGCTATCCAGTGACTTTCACCTGGATCCGACTGGTATCTACTCGTCATGCTCAAAGCATACGAGACGTCAGGACGAGTACAAAGCATGGCGTACATGATAGACCCTATGGCAGATGCATAAGGGATCTTATCCATGCGATCTCTCTCCTCCTTAGAAGAGGGACATTGAGTCTTCGAAAGACTCACACCATGTGATAAAGACAGAAATCCTTTCTTGGAATTTTGCATAGCAAAACGATCTAGCACTTTATCTATGTATGTACTCTGACTTAGGCCAAGTAATCTTTTAGATCTATCTCTATAGATCTTGATACCTAGAATATAGGCAGCTTCACCTAAGTCTTTCATCGAGAAACAATTCCCTAACCACATCTTCACAGACTGGAGTGAGGGAATATCATTTCCGATGAGAAGTATGTCATCTACATACAAGACAAGAAATACAACTGTGCTCCCACTATTTCTCTTGTAGACACAAGGTTCATCTTCATTCTTGATGAAACCAAACTCCTTGATTGCATCATCAAATCGAAGATTCCCTTGAGAGGCTTGCTTTAGTCCATAAATGGACCTTTGCGGCATATCTTTCCGGATGCTTTGGATCTTCAAAACCCTCAGCCGTGTCATGTACACATCCTCGAGTAGCTTTCCATTCGAAAAATGGTTTTGACATCCATCCGCCGGATCTCATAATCGTGGTAGGTCGATAGCAAGTATGATCCGAATGGATTTAAGCATTGCAACTGGTGAAAAGGTTTCATCATAGTCAATACCATGAATTTGTTTGAATCCTTTAGCCACCAATCTACCTTTATAGGTATGCTTATTACCATCCATGTCAGTCTTTACTTTAAAGACCCACTTACACCCAATGGGTTTTACCCCTTCAGGTGGATCAACCAAGGTCCATACTTGGTTAGTGTACATGGATTCCATTTCGGATCTCATGGCCTCTAGCCATTTCTCGGAATCTGGGCTCATCATAGCTTCTTGATAGGATGTAGGCTCGTCAAGATCGACAAGCAATACCTCACCGTTGTCAGTCAAGAGAAAAGAATATCTCTCGGGTTGACGACGGATCCTATCAGATCTACGAAGAGGTTGGTCTACTTGAACAGGTGTCTGCTCCACAACTCTTTGGGCAACACTTTCCTCATCCACAACACTTTGTGGTTCCTGTTCATTTTCCATCGAAGCCTTAGTGTTATCGTTATCTTTAACTTCTTCAAGATGAATTTTACTCCCACTAGTTTTTCTAGAAATAAATTCTCTTTCTAGAAAGACAGCATTTCTGGCAACAAACACCTTGCCAAGTGTGGGATTGTAAAAGTAATATCCCTTAGTTTCCTTGGGATATCCTACAAAATAACACTTATCGATTTGGGTCCTAGTTTATAAGACTTGGCGTCTTACATAAGCTTCACAACCCCAAATCTTTATAAAAGACATTTTGGGACTCTTCCCAGTCCATATCGTATATGGTGTCTTTTCTACGACTTTTGATGGGACGCGATTAAGTGTGAAAGCGGCTGTCTCTAGAGCTAGTCCCCAAAAGGAAGTAGGTAGATCAGTCTGGCTCATCATTGATCGTACCATATCTAATAGAGTACGATTTCTCCTCTCAGATACACCATTCCATTGTGGTGTTCCAGGTGGAGTAAGTTGGGATATTATCCCACACTCAGCCAGGTGATCACGAAACTCTTGACTAAGGTATTCACCACCTCGATCTGATCGAAGTAGCTTAATACGCTTACCAAGTTGGTTTTGTACTTCATTCTTGAATGCTTTGAACTTTTCAAAGGATTCTGACTTATGTCTCATCAAATATAAGTAGCCGAATCTACTCATATCATCAGTGAAAGTAATAAAGTATTTATAGCCTCCTCTGGCTTCGACATTGAAAGGGCCACATACATCAGTATGTATGAGTCCTAACAAGTCCGTCGCTCTCTCGCCATGTCCACTAAATGGAGTTTTAGTCATCTTTCCTAAAAGACAAGATTCGCATACCTCATATGATTCAAAATCAAATGAGTCCAATAATCCATCTTTATGGAGTTGGGATATGCGTTTTTCATTTATGTGACCTAGGCGACAGTGCCAGAGATATGTTTGGTTCAAATCATTCGATTTGAACCGTTTGGTATTTACGTTATATATTGGGTTTTCTAAATCTAGAACATAGAGACCATTCATAAGTGGTGCATTACAATAGAACATTTCATTCAAATAAATGGAACAACATTTGTCCTTTATTATAAAAGAAAAGTTTTTCTTGTCTAAACAAGATACAGAAATTATGTTCTTTGTCAATGCAGGTACATATAAGCACTCCTCTAGTTCTAAGATAAGCCCAGTGGGCAAAGACAAGGAATATGTTCCTACAGCTACAGCAGCAACTTTTGCGCCATTGCCTACTCGTAGGTCCACCTGCACATTAGTACAAATGTGAGATGCACATCCGGTATCTAATACCCATGTAGAAGAAATAGATAGATTAACTTCTATAACGTGTATACCTGAGGCAGAAGTCCCACTTCTTTTATTCTTTACTTCCTCAAGGTAGACTTTGCAGTTCCGCTTCCAGTGTCCAGTCTCACCGCAATGGAAACAGTCCCCTTCCTTAGGTACTTTACCTTTACCCTTTGAAGTGGATGAATTGGCCTTGCCTTTGGCTTGGGTCTTACCCTTGCCTTTGCGCTTACCTTTGCCCTTCTTGACCATTAGTACGTTACTAACTTTCTTTTTGAGATTCGGTTCAGCAGTTCTTAACATGCTGAGAATCTCAGGCAAAGGTTTATCAATTTCATTCATGTTATAATTCATGACGAATTGATTATATGCTTCCGGCAACGATTGCAGGATAACATCGGTTGCCAATTCTTGGCTCGATGGAAACCTAGTCTTTCAAGGTTCTCAGCGTACCCAATCATTTTAAGTCGTGAGTTCCTACAGTGTTCCTTCTTGCATCTTGCAAAAAGAGCCTTAGACACTTCAAAACGCTCGTGCCTAGCTTGTCCTTGATATAGTTGTTTCAAATGCTCAACCATATCATAGGCATCCATGTTCTCATGTTGCTTCTGAAGCTCAGAGTTCATGGTTGCAAGCATAAGGCATGACACATCTAATGTGTCATCTTGATGCTTCTTATAAGCATCTTTTCAAAGACGAGTGGCAGGCGGGTATTTGAGGTAGATGCTCTAGGACATACAGTTTGCGTTCTTGCTTGAGGATATTCCTCAAGTTCCTATACCAGTCAAGAAAGTTCGCTCCATTGAGCTTGTCCTTCTCAAGGACAGATCGCAAGTTGAGGGGGTGTGTCGTGTTAGATGACATGGTGATCTACAACAATAAAATGCAAAATTAAGTATCATACCTAAGTCATTTAATTAGGCCTTTAATTAAATGAGGCTCCCACTAAATTCTCATAGCTTTGATATGAGCTAATCATTGATGTAGGCAAACACTTTTCGCTTACATTATTAGCTACTATTTAGCTATAAATTTATATGGGATAAAGATCCACATCATAATTCATCTTGAGTTAGCTTTGGCTAATCGCCCAAGACGTAGTATGATTAGGTAGGCAATCTTTTGCCAATTACATCTGATGTAACTCTTTAATAGCTTTGGTTAAGTTTAGATTAGTTTAGTGTTTATTCCTAAACCAGCTTCCAGGCTGTGGCGAGGCACAGGGGCCTTCTTGGATATCGGAGCAACGACCACTTCTAAGACAAAGCTGATGTTCGGAAATCACATAAAACTAATTTTAAAACTTATGCTCAAAGCTAATATATGCCTCTACTTTCTTAACTAATTAAGAAAAACTTAATTAAGTCTTAACCAAGTTTGATAGCGGGACATCACTGTTGGGAGTATGGGGAATACAATCAAAGTCCCACATTGGTAAGACATGGAAAAGATCATGTGCTTATAAGAAAAAAGATATCTCCATTGGCATGAGGCCTTTTGGGTAAAGCCCAAAAATAAAACCATGAGGGCTTAGACCCAAAGTGGACAATATCATGCCATTGTGGAGATATGTGGAGCTTATAAGCACTAACAATTGGTATCAGAGCCATGGTCCATGTCAAGCCATGAACCTCGAACGAAGGAAGTTGAGCTCCCACGTCCGGATCAAGAGAACCAGACATCAAGAAGGAAGTCTAGTTGGGTCGGGGGGACCGAACAACTGGCAGGAAGTCCTGGTGGGTTGAAGATCGGACATCAAGCAGAGAAAATCCTTCGAGGAGGGATAGGCTTGAGGGGGGGCCCAATGTGGTCCTTCGTTTGAGGGGGGGATTGTTGGGAGTATGGGGAATACAATCAAAGTCCCACATTGGTAAGACATGGAAAAGATCATGTGCTTATAAGAAAAAAGATATCTCCATTGGCATGAGGCCTTTTGGGTAAAGCCCAAAAATAAAACCATGAGGGCTTAGACCCAAAGTGGACAATATCATGCCATTGTGGAGATATGTGGATATTATAAGCACTAACAATCACGATTGTCCACTCGCACTCTTCCAAGATAAAATGCATTGCTTTGCTTTGGCAAACCCAATAACAAATGATCGAGGAAGTAGTGAGTACCAAACTTTGGTAGGCATATCGTATTTGACTTATTAAGATATAAACTTAAACATGCATCACATACATATTAGCATACATCACATATAAGCTAAACTAAGTGTGTCATGGTTATGGCCCTTATTCTACAATCTTCTCAAGCCAATGAGAAGATTGATTGGTCAACCTAGGGATAGCATCTTCTCCCAAGTGCTTCCTTTTGGTTGTCTTGTGTTGTTGACTTCCTCCTTGTAACATTATCTTCCAATGGACCCTCCATCTTTGTTGTATATTACAAAAGGAGAAATACTCGAGTTACATTCGAGTCTAAAGCTAATTTTACAACAAGAATTTTAGGAGAAAGGCACGACACGCAGGCCGTATTAAGAATTACAACACACAATCACAAACTTTTTGGGACTAGGCCATAACCATGCACCATGTCAATTTTAACTTTTAAAAGACATCGGATATTTTATTATGTTTGAAAATTTGCTAATGCAATTATCAACTCATAATAAAATTCATCCTACTTCTATATCATATATAAAATAGAGAAAAACTATTTTTATACGATCTTTATAGTGGCTCGATACCACAGAGGGAATTCTATATGCCAAATAGCATATAGCGGAAAAATTAGGATCCCTTCCTAGTGATCCTTGCGAAGAAAACCTCGTACAAAATAAATTTCTCTAAAACCAAACCTATCTTATAGGAGAGGATTACCTTTGTTCGTGCCCTTGTTAATCCGCTTTTTCCTTTTGGTTTGTTGGATCTTTAGCACGTTCAAATGTCCGTGCCTCTATACGTATCCACACGAGCAAGCTCTTGTCTCACAAAAGAAAAAAACTAGAAGGGCTCTCCTTTACTTCTTGCTAGAGAAGTCCCTAAAGGAGAGGAAGCTAGGGAAAAAGAGAAGGGAAGAAGAAGACTACTCTTCTTGCTAGCCTACAATTACAAAACCACACAACCAAAGCTTCCACCAAGCTCTCAAGCTCTCACACAACCACAATCACACTTTGGCCGGCCACTCCATGGAGTCTTTTATAGGGTTGGAAAAACCCTTTCACCTCCTACCATTCAATGCAATCCATTGCATTGAGACACCTATTTGGTCGCCACTTTAAGGAGACAAAAACCACTTTGTCTCCTTCCACCTTATCTAGCTTAGGTGGCATGATTATGTGGCATGCTTGTGTGGCATTCATGCATGTTGAATTAATCTTATTAATTCAATAAGCCCACCTTATCTAGCTTAGGTGGCATGCTTATGTGGCATGCTTGTGTGGCATTCATGCATGTTGAATTAATCTTATTAATTCAATAAGCTTATGTTATCATATTGAATTAATCTCATTAAATCAATAAGGTAACATATTGAATTAATCTCATTAAATCAATAAGCTAAAATTCTCATTAAGCTTAAAGTCCAAAAACCATTTTGTACTTAAGCTTATTCTCAAATTATTCTAGTCAAACTAGAATGCACTAATTCTTCTAATCATCATGCTCTTTGTGTGTGACCCTATAGGCTCTCATAACGTTGGCAGTGGATCTAAACTCTTTTAGATACACAAGCAATGATGACATCTAGCAATACATCATTGCTACCCAAGTTACGAAATAAGTCAAGATCCGACTAACCTTTCCGTGACTACTATAATGTAGGACCGTGTCCTTCTATCCTTGATATCAGATTGACCAATGAGGCATAGACCGTGTCATCCTCGATCAATCTATGTGTTTCTTGATCCCTGAGTAAACTAACTCAAACAAATGAGCTCAATATCTCATATTGACTCATTTGAGCATGGTCATGCGTTTTAGTAGTTCTACTCAATCAAGGGGCCCACCGATATCACTCTCGTCATATGAGAGGGATAGATCCCATCTACATCACTCACATCCCTCCGCATAATTTGTTATATACCCAGTAATCGCCTTTATGGTCCACCCTATTACGGGTGACGCGTTTGTGATACCAAAGTACATAATTCCATATGTAGGAGCAGTAGTGACTTGAGTTCGAGGACTATTCATACCAATAGTCACATGAGAAAGTTTATGACACTCATATAACGATCCATGAAACTTTCTCATGGCGGGTCAGTTCAGTATATATTCTCTAATATATACCCATGTGTCAACTTGATATCATATATCCATGACTTGTGAGATCAAGTCATCAATCGACCTACATGCTAGTCTTTATGTATTAATATTGCCCTTGCATATTAATACTTGACTAGGAACATTTAGGAAAGTGTTCTCTACAGCCTCTCATAATCAATTCTGCCAATTGATGTGCTGTAGATAAGAACCTACTTTTCAAGGGCATTATTATATTTAATTTAGCTGGCACAAGCAAGATGTAAATATAATAACCAATCCTTTGCCTTTATTGAATATGATACAAAATGTTCCCTTTTCAACCATCACATGATTGGCTCTATGGCTATAACTAACAAATACATCATTGCTACCCAAGTTACGAAATAAGTCAAGATCCGACTAACCTTTCCGTGACTACTATAATGTATGACCGTGTCCTTCTATCCTTGATATCAGATTGACCAATGAGGCATAGACCGTGTCATCCTCGATCAATCTATGTGTTTCTTGATCCCTGAGTAAACTAACTCAAACAAATGAGCTCAATATCTCATATTGACTCATTCGAGCATGACCATGTATTTTGGTAGTTCTACTCAATCAAGGGGCCCACAGATATCACTCCCGTAATATGGGAGGGATAGATCCCATCTACATCACTCACATCCCTCCGCATAATTTGTTATATACCCAGTAATCGCCTTTATGGTCCACCCTATTACGGGTGACGTTTGACGATACCAAAGTACATAACTCCTTATGTAGGGAACCGTAGTGACTTCAGGTTTGTGGACTATTCATACCAATAGTCACATGAGAAAGTTTATAACACTCATATGACGATCCATGAAACTTTCTCATGGCGGGTCAGTTCAGTATATATTCTCTAATATATACCCATGTGTCAACTTGATATCATATATCCATGACTTGTGAGATCAAGTCATCAATTGACCTACATGCTAGTCTTTATGTATTAATATTGCCCTTGCATATTAATACTTGACTAGGAACATTTAGGAAAGTATTCTCTACAGCCTCTCATAATCAATTCTGCCAATTGATGTGTTGTAGATAAGAACCTACTTTTCTAGGGCATTATTATATTTAATTTAGCTGGCACAAGCAAGACGTAAATATAATAACCAATCCTTTGCCTTTATAGAATATGATACAAAATGTTCCCTATTCAACCATCACATGATTGGTTCTAGGGCTATAACTAACAATCTCCCACTAGCACTAGTACCAATCACTATAATATCTGATACCTAGTGACCTAGTGTGACCATCATGCTTCCTCTGTGCCAAAGCCTTGAGGTCAATGGATCTGCGATGTTAGCTTACATGGTACTCTGCATATCCTCACATCTCCTCTATCGATGATCTCTCGAATGAGATGGAAGCGCCGCGATATGTGTTTGGTCCGTGATATGATCGAGGTTCCTTAGCTCGCGTGCAATAGCCCCATTGTTGTCACAATAGAGGTCTATTGGATCTGCAATGCTAGGAACTACCCCAAGTTCAGCGATGAACTTGCGGAGCCAAACAACCTCCTTTCGCATCGACGCAAACAATATACTCACATTTAGAATCAAGAATCGTGTCCTGCGAACTCTTCGACTCACCACTCCACCATTCAGGCAAAACACGTACCTCGATTGCGATCTATAGTCATCCTTGTTTGTTTGGAAGCTTGCATCACTGTAACCCTTTACAGTTAGCTCCTCATTGCCTCCAAATATCAGGAAATATTCTTTCGTTCTTCATAAGTATTTAAGAATATTTTTGACTGCTATCCAGTGACTTTCACCTGGATCCAACTGGTATCTACTCGTCATGCTCAAAGCATACGAGACGTCAGGACGAGTACAAAGCATGGAGTACATGATAGACCCTATAGCAGATGCATAAGGGATCTTATCCATGCGATCTCTCTCCTCCTTAGAAGAGGGACATTGAGTCTTCGAAAGACTCACACCGTGTGATAAAGGCAGAAATCCTTTCTTGGAATTTTGCATAGCAAAACGATCTAGCACTTTATCAATATATGTACTCTGACTTAGGCCAAGTAATCTTTTAGATCTATCTCTATAGATCTTGATGCCTAGAATATAGGCAGCTTCACCTAAGTCTTTCATCGAGAAACAATTCCCTAACCACAAGTGAGGGAATATCATTTCCGATGAGAAGTATGTCATCTACATACAAGATAAGAAATACAACTGTGCTCCCACTATTTCTCTTGTAGACACAAGGTTCATCTTCATTCTTGATGAAACCAAACTCCTTGATTGCATCATCGAATCGAAGATTCCAGCTTGCTTTAGTCCATAAATGGACCTTTGCAGTTTGCATACCTTTCCAGGATGCTTTGGATCTTCAAAACCCTCAGGCTGTGTCATGTACACATCCTCGAGTAGCTTTCCATTCAGAAAAGCATTTTTGACATCCATCTGCCAGATCTCATAATCGTGGTAGGCTGCAATAGCAAGTATGATCCAAATGAATTTAAGCATCGCAACTGGTGAAAAGGTTTCATCATAGTCAATACCATGAATTTGTTTGAATCCTTTAGCCACCAATCTACCTTTATAGGTATGCTTATTACCATCCATGTCAGTCTTTACTTTAAAGACCCACTTACACCCAATGGGTTTTACCCCTTCAGGTGGATCAACCAAGGTCCATACTTGGTTAGTGTACATGGATTCCATTACGGATCTCATGGCCTCTAGCCATTTCTCGGAATCTGGGCTCATCATAGCTTCTTGATAGGATGTAGGCTCGTCAAGATCGACAAGCAATACATCACCGTTGTCAGTCAAGAGAAAAGAATATCTCTCGGGTTGACGACGGATTCTATCAGATCTACGAAGAGGTTGGTCTACTTGTTGAGGTGTTTGCTGCACAACTCTTTGGGCTACATTTTCCTCATCGTCAACTCTTTTTGGTGCCTGCTCATTTTCCATAGAAGGATTAGTGTTATCTTCATCTTGAATTTCTTCAAGATGAATTTTACTCCCACTAGTTTTTCTAGAAAT
Source organism: Wurfbainia villosa (assembly GCA_025175895.1). NCBI lineage: Eukaryota > Viridiplantae > Streptophyta > Magnoliopsida > Zingiberales > Zingiberaceae > Wurfbainia > Wurfbainia villosa. The sequence goes on along the minus strand of CM045997.1, from coordinate 23,519,680 downwards.
AAATTCTCTTTCTAGAAAGACAGCATTTCTGGCAACAAACACCTTGCCAAGTGTGGGATTGTAAAAGTAATATCCCTTAGTTTCCTTGGGATATCCTACAAAATAACACTTATCTGATTTGGGTCCTAGTTTATCTGAGACTTGACGTCTAACATAAGCTTCACAACCCCAAATCTTTATAAAAGACATTTTGGGACTCTTCCCAGTCCATAACGTATATGGTGTCTTTTCTACGGCTTTTGATGGGACGTGATTAAGTGTGAAAGCAGCTGTCTCTAAAGCTAAACCCCAAAAGGAAGTAGGTAGATCAGTCTGGCTCATCATTGATCATACCATATCTAATAGAGTATGATTTTTCCTCTCAGATACACCATTCCATTGTGGTGTTCCAGGTGGAGTGAGTTGGGATATTATCCCACACTCAGCCAGGTGATCACGAAACTCTTGACTAAGGTATTCACCACCTCGATCTGATCGAAGTAGCTTAATACGCTTACCAAGTTGGTTTTGTACTTCATTCTTGAATTTCTTGAACTTTTCAAAGGATTCTGACTTATGTCTCATCAAATATAAGTAGCCAAATCTACTCATATCATCAGTGAAAGTAATAAAGTACTTATAGCCTCCTCTGGCTTTGACATTGAAAGGGCCACATACATCAGTATGTATTGTTGGTGCAATTGGCCCAGGTCACGATTGACCAGACTCGAGTTTGACTCGAGTGATGTTTTGATGTTTGACAAAGGGATTTGACAAAATGGATTGACATTGATGTTGGACATTGATGTCGGTTAATATGTTGGGGAGATTGTTTATACAATCGACCCAGGTTATAATTGACTTTGATGGTTGACTAGGGTTGACCATGTGATTATGGGAAAGTCCAAGCATGGGTCTTGGCAAATGGAAAGTCCAACATGGGTTGGCAAAGGAGAAGTCCAAGGGTTTGATATTGGCAGCGTAAAGTTCAAGCGGGAGTCTTGGCAGCATAAGTCCAATGGTTGGCGGCGTAAAGTCCAAGCGGAGTCTTGGCGGTGTAGACACCGTTAGCATGACATAGCAAATGGAAGCACCTGGAAGCTAGCGCGATGGATGAACAAGTCATGGATGACTTGGAGGGATCCGAGAGGCGTGAGGCTGATGGAGGTGGATAGAAGGTTTAGGTCTAGGCTAAGGGTGGTCTAGCAAGTATGGGGGCACCATACTTGGGTTAAAAACTCATTCTTGAGGTTGGCAGTCGACTGGCATTATGGCCGGTTCGACTGCCGTGAGTCGACTTGAGTTTGCCGAGTTAGAGCCGGATTGCCTGGCGATCGGACTCGCTCATGCGATCGGTGATGGCTCTGGCGATCGGCCGAGAGGATGGCGATGATCTCGATCGAGTCGAGCCGAGAATGCTCCGTGGCGGCCAGGCGATCGACTGGCGTTAGCGATCGGCGCCAAGAGATCCGTTGGAGTTTTTCCAGCGTGGATCGATCCGTTGTCTCACGACAACGATGGCATCGATCGGGTGACTTACGGATCGGTGATGGCGGAAATCCGCCGACGCAGGTTATAAAGGCAGCTCAGAATGAGGGTTTCAGCAGCGATTTCTTGGACATTTTTGAGGCGATTTGCTGCTGCAAATCAGGGTCTTCAACCACGATTCAAGCGATCAACAAGCAAGCGATCTAAAGAGTTTTTGTAAAGTGTTCTTTACTTCTCTTGTTGTATTTCCTATTATATTTGCTTGTTGTATTTAGATTATTGTTGTAATCTTATTGTAAGAGGTTTCTCCACCTCCGACTTGTGTCGAGAAGGAGTTATTTGATAGTGGTGTGTGTTTGGCATCGCTAGGGCTCGTTTGAGCCCGATCCGTGGAGTAGGAACCGTTACGGTTCCGAACCACGTTGTTGTGATTTGTGTTGTGTCCATTTCGTTATTGCTTTTATTATTATATATATTCCGCTGCGCTAACGAAATTGTAGACGCGATCACGATTGAATTCCATCGACGTACGGTCAACGCTATTCACCCCCCCTCTAGCGCCCTCAAATACCCATCAAGTGGTATCAGAGTCTGGTGGCTCTTCAACGGATTAACAACCGGGAGCAAGACGCTAGAGGGTAAAAGATGGAAGTCCAAGATCAATTAGGTTGGGACATCAACACACCGGTGCCCTACACCCTATACGGACGAGAAGGATTCAATTCTTGGAAGGGAAGAATTGAGGATTTTATTATGATGAGAGACTTTGAGGAATGGTCCATTTTGATGGATGGATTTGAATATCCAAGAGGACCAAGAGGTGGATTCCTCAAAAAGAAGAGGTGGACCGAAGAGCAAGTTCAAGCATCCGAGAAAAATGATAAGGTGATAAAATTTTTAATTGATGTAATACCTAACAATATCTTGTGTATGTTAGGTAATTATGTAGATGCTAAAGAGTTATGGAGCCAAGTGGCAAAGCTCCATGAAAACTCATCATCGGTCCAAGAAGAAGAAGAAGATGTAGAATGCTCATTGGTCCAATCGGAAGAGGTCGAAGAAGCAAGCTCCTCCTCACAAGCAAGTGAGGATTCGGAAGTTGAAGAAGAGTCAACATCCGGGTCAAGAGGAGAGTGTGAAGAATTGGAGGTTGAGAGGCCATCAATCTCCAAGGAGGAGGTAGAAGTGGAAGAAGTATCCACCTCAAGGATTGAGGGGGAGGAGAGAACCTCCATACCGGAACATCAAGAAGAAGCTTCGACATCCAGTCAAGATGGAGAAGCCTAAAGTCCAATTCCGGTCTCCACCACCGAACTAGGTAACTCAAGCAATTTGGTTTTAAACAAAAAACATATAATTTGCTTTGAGTGTAGGGAAACCGGGCACTATAAGAGCAAGTGCCCAAAGAAGATTAGGAAAGCTCCTCCGATGTCCAAAAGTCAACCAAAGGTCAAGGATGTCGGTCCCTCAACGCAAAAGAGCAAAGAACAAGTAATTTGCTTCAAGTGCCGACAACCGGGACATTTCCGGAGTCAATGCAAGAAGGGGGACAAGAAGACTCAAAATGGAGCATCATATGTAGGGGGAGCTAAGGCAAACCCTAGGGTAACTTCTAATTTTGCTTCTTCTTCAATTTACAAGCAAAAGCATGCTAGGGATTTCAATTCACTTGCGATTTATGAAAAGCATGCTAATAGGAACAAGTATTTTTGCTTAGGAGCTAAGAATGTCTACTTAGATAATAGGGAGAAATTTGGGACTAATGTCCCTAAAAACAATTTACCTAAGAACAAACCTAGGTCAAATAACACTAGACCAATTTTGCCTAGGGAGACCATTAGAAAGGTGCAAGAGCACCTAGGTTTTAATCCTAAGTGGACTAGGCATATGCCTAGAAAGTCCAATGCCCAAGACTTAAATCAAAATTCTAAAATTGGGCAACTAGAAGAGGAAAATCAAGTCTTGAGGTCAAGGCTTGAAAAACTTGAAAAGACCCTTATGGTTATGCAAAATCAAATGCAAGGGTCAATTAGTCAAACTTCTAGGTCCAAAAGTCAAAGTCAACCCCTAGGACCTAAGAGTCAAAAGTCAACCAAAGGCAAGCAAGGTTTGGGTCACAAACCTAAGCCTAAGGTGGCTTACCATAGTGTTCCATTTGACTATGGGACACAAACTAGGTCTAGGAAGACCAAGGTCAATAGGGAAGTCATCCCTAGAGTTGACCAAAGGGTATGCCTAGTGGCTAGGGTTTCTAGGAAACCTAGGGTGGCCACTAAGAAGGTTGCAAGGGGAGTTACCCCTAGAGTCAACCTAGGTAAGACCCAAATGACCAAGGTTAACAAGCCTAGGAGGGTCATTAGGAAGGTATCTAGGGAGGTTATCCCTAAGGAATACCTAATTAACCCTAGGAGCTCAAATCGGTTTTGGGTTCCTAAGAGCGTGATTGATTCACGCTAAGAAGGGTTTAGGGTGTGCCAACCTTGATTGGATGGGTAGTTAACTCAACCATGGTAAAGGTGGCACTTTAGGATATTTTCAAGGTTATGGTTACCTTGGAAATAGATTTGAATCAATATCCCAAAAGATTTTAGGATGTGCCAGTATTAATTATGAGTATTGATAAAATGATCGAATTGGCACAATTTAGGATTAGAGGTTTTTTTTTTTGTGTCATTTTGGGTTTTTGGCACACTAGGGAGATTAGTGATAATATGGCAAAATATATTTAATTATATCAAATGGCAATTAATATTAAAATTTAGGTATTATTATACCTATATATTTTATATGCCATGATTTGTTTGCCATATGCCATGACATGACATCATGTTTACTTTTATCATTTAAATGTCATGATCATGCTTAGAATTAAGTTTTAAATGTCATGTGTTTTTAGATTTTATCATATGCCATGACATCATGATCATTGGCCATGATTTATTTTGCTATCATTATGCCATGATCATTTTTATGCATCTAAGTTGATTAAAATTGATTTAAGGACTATGGCATGACTTGGAGTCCCATTTATAAGGGAATCAAAAAGAGTTGCCTTAGAAAAATGCATGAACCCCTAGTTTAGGGAGAACAAAACCCACATCTCACATCCAATTGACATGTATGTGTATTTATACACCCTAGATACATGTGAGATTCTAGGATATGAGTTGAGTTCAAGGTGCATAGTTTTTGCATCTAGTTGAACCAAAACTCATCTAATTTTATTGGTGGATCATTGGGAAAGCTTGTGTACAAGTCATGTACTTAGAGCCCAAGGAATATGATCCAAAATAAGGTTTTGAAATCATTTTAAAATCAATTTAGAAAACCTTGGTGAAGTCTATCTTTTGATAGCAATCACCATTGATGAAGTTGATACAAAATAGGGCCAAAACATTGAAAATTTCAATGGTTTTGAGTTTTGTATCAAACTCACTATTTTATGGGTAAATTATTTTTCAAACATTTTTCACCCATTGTTTTAGTCATAAGTATTATACGTATCAAATTTTGTGATTTTTCGATATACGTATAATTAGCTATGATTTTCTGAAAATTGATAGCTGAAATTGAATTTCGATTCTATCGGTTAACGATCGCGATTGATGGTTGTTTAGCCCATTTTTGATGGTAAAGGTCCCTAACCCTAGGATATACTTTGGGAAGCATTATGAAGGGTGAAAATTCATTGGATATGGATTTGGAGAGGTGTTAGGTCAAAGTATCAATTTGAGGTGGTGGAAAGTTCAATGTTGAATTTTCAACCTTAATTTTGATGGTTTAGAGTTCCTATTGGCTTAGGGACTCCCCAAGGACATTGTTGGTGCAATGGTCGAGGGAGCAAGCCTTTAGGGGGAGGTATCCATCTTGGGATGATGGATGTGTTTTTCTCCTTGAAAAGGAGAAGTTATTGGGAAAGTATCATCAATTGAGAAAATTGATGATTTTTGATACCCAATTTGGAAATTGGGAGAGTGAATAGGATTGCCTCTCTTGAGTGATATGAGACTTATCACTAGGAAGATGGTAGGCATCCTAGATATTTTTAAATCAAGGGGGAGATTGTAAGATCTCATTGGGACATGAGACATTGACCTCCTTGGAGAGATAACCTTTTTGATGTTATTCAAAAAGGGGGAGAATGTTTGGGAGAACATTTGGTTTACATTTTCACTTGAATGTTTGGGGGAGAACATTTGGTGAGTATTTACCAATTTGGGATAATTGGTAAGGGATTTGAGTTAGTGTTCTAACTCATGATTTGATTTGGTTTTTGTCAAACATCAAAAAGGGGGAGATTGTTGGTGCAATCGGCCCAGGTCACGATTGACCAGACTCGAGTTTGACTCGAGTGATGTTTTGATGTTTGACAAAGGGATTTGACAAAATGGATTGACATTGATGTTGGACATTGATGTCGGTTAATATGTTGGGGAGATTGTTTATACAATCGACCCAGGTTATAATTGACTTTGATGGTTGACTAGGGTTGACCATGTGATTATGGGAAAGTCCAAGCATGGGTCTTGGCAAATGGAAAGTCCAACATGGGTTGGCAAAGGAGAAGTCCAAGGGTTTGATATTGGCAGCATAAAGTCCAAGCGGGAGTCTTGGCAGCATAAGTCCAATGGTTGGCGGCATAAAGTCCAAGCGGAGTCTTGGCGGTGTAGACACCGTTAGCATGACATAGCCGATGGAAGCACCTGGAAGCTAGCGCGATGGATGAACAAGTCATGGATGACTTGGAGGGATCCGAGAGGCGTGAGGCTGATGGAGGTGGATAGAAGGCTTAGGTCTAGGCTAAGGGTGGTCTAGCAAGTATGGGGGCACCATACTTGGGTTAAAACCTCATTCTTGAGGTTGGCAGTCGACTGGCATTATGGCCGGTTCGACTGTCGTGAGTCGACTTGAGTTCGACTGCCAGGTTAGAGCTGGGATTGCTCTGGCGATCACCGCTCATGGAGCAGCCGATCGATGAGCTCGCAATGATCGCCAAGGATGGCGATCGACTTCGATCAGTGTCGAGCATTGAGAATGCTCCGTAGCCGACCGGGCAAACTACGGCGTTGCGCGATCCGCCAATGTTGGCGATCGCCAAGAGATCCGTTAGAGTTTTTCCAGCGTGGATCGTTCCGTTGTCTCACGACAACAGTGGCATCAGTCGACTGGTGACTTACGGCAGTCGACTGATAGGCGGAAATCCAGCCCGACGTAGGTTATAAAGGCAGCTCGGAATGAGGGTTTCAGCAGCGATTTCTTGGACGTTTTTGAGGTGATTTGCTGCTGCAAATCAGGGTCTTCAACCACGATTCAAGCGATCAACAAGCAAGCGATCTAAAGAGTTTTTGTAAAGTGTTCTTTACTTCTCTTGTTGTATTTCCTATTATATTTGCTTGTTGTATTTAGATTATTGTTGTAATCTTATTGTAAGAGGTTTCTCCACCTCCGACTTGTGTCGAGAAGGAGTTATTTGATAGTGGTGTGTGTTTGGCATCGCTAGGGCTCGTTTGAGCCCGATCCGTGGAGTAGGAACCGTTACGGTTCCAAACCACGTTATATGCTCTTGTTGTGATTTGTGTTGTGTCCATTTCATTATTGCTTTTATTATTATATATATTCCGCTGCGCTAACGAAATTGTAGACGCGATCACGATTAAATTCCATCGACGTTGGTTATTGTATTGTATTTCTGAATATTGTCACTAACGGGCTCATCAGTCATTTGGATGACGAATATGCCCCAAGGGCGTGACAGGTCATGCGACGACTGACTACCAACCACGATCTATAGTGGGCGATGATGGTAGGTGGTCGATCGACGGGCGGCGGTCGATCGACCGGCCGGTGGGTGAGCGACGGGCATGTTGGGTTATGACCGATGTGTAGATGTGCTTTTGTCATTTCATAAACAAACACAGTGGAATAAAATATAATAATTTCCTAAATTATTACAACACACATCCATGCATGCAAGATTACAACACGTGTGGACATATCTGTCAAATAAAATTTTATATTAAATTAAGAATAAAACCAATTTTATCTTAGGTATACCTTTCGGATGATGTTGAGCCGGAAGGACATCAACCGTACGACGCTCGCGGAGCTTCATCTCTACTTGTGTCCACGTTGAATCTTCAGAGGGATGAATTCTCTAAACCACGAGTTTGACCTTCTCTTCGCTACTAGATGAAGAAAGAAGATCGAGTGATCGGAGAGTAAGAAAGTCAGCCAAACAAAAATAGGAAACAACTCTTATTTCCTTGGTGGTCGCCGGCAAACTCCAAAACCCAACTCTCCTTGGTTCGGCCAAGGGCACAAAGGAAGAAACCTTTGTTCCAAGCCTTAGTTGAAGTTCCCCACTCCTTTGGGGAAGAGTTGGTCAGACCTAAAGCAAGAGATGGACTTGCTAGGGCCGGCGGCAAAGAGAACCCCAACAACTCTTGTTGGCGGCAAGAAGAAGAAGGAGTAGGTGGCAAGGAGGAAGAGAAGGGGATTAAACACGACCATTTATTAGGCTTTAGCCTTTATAACTCTTTATATATGCTCTAAACCTAATGGGTAATGGGTTAGTGGATCAAATCCATAAGTTCATAACCATTAAGGCTTAATCTCATCCATTAAATCATAATTGAGCCCTTAACCAAAAGAAGACCCATTTAATTAAAATCAAACGGGTTTGATTTATAATTAAACCTCTTAAGGTCCAATCTGTCTTCATAAGACGTGCTCCTTCGCATTTCCGACATGACAAATATTTCCATATTTGTCATGTGTTTGGTCCAATCAAACTCAATCTCTCTCGATCTTGAGAATCTAATTCTCAAACTCGTTTTAAAGTTTCTTCGAAGGATTTGTTATGCGTGTGACCTTATAAGTTCTTGATTTATGTTGGCCATCGATAATTAACCATTAATTATGAAACGATCATGAGTGACACCTAGTAGTACATTATGATCCCCAATTAATCGAAAAATCAATGGTTGATCTCGGAACCATTTCCGAACCCTTCAGCAGCTATAATGAATCGTGCCTAATTTTTTTCACTCATCTTATACCCACTTAGTTCAGGACATGATCTATTGTGTCAGCCCCCACTCGGCTGACTACGTCACACCTAGTGTTAGGACCTTTGTAACGCTAGAGGGGGGGTGATTAGCGTCAATGGAATTCAACCGCGGTTGTGTCTACAAATTCGTTAGCGCAGCGGAATATAGATAATACAATAACAATAATGAAAACACAACACGCTAACACGAGTATATAACGTGGTTCGGAACCGCACGGTTCCTACTCCACGGATCGGGCTCAAATGAGCCCTAGCGATGCCAATCACACACCACTATCAAATAACTCCTTCTCGGAACAATCCGGAGGTGGAGAAACCTCGTACAATATGATTACAACAATAATCAAATGAATACAAGCAATATAGTGAAATACAAAGCAATACAAGTAAAGGAAACACTTTACAAATGCTCTTTGAATGCTTGATCACTTGGTTGATCGAGTAGCACTTGGAGACCACAGAATTGCGGCTGACTCGCCCCAAATCGCCTCGAAGAACCATACCTTTTTCTTCCACCACGAGCTCCATATATAGCTTCAACTGTCTTTGGAAAAAGTCGATCGATCGATCGAGACCATCGATCGATCGATGCCATCGCGTTGTCGTGAGACAAGCGGCTAGTTCCACGTTGGATAAGTCCAGCGGAGAACTACCATCGATCGGTGATTGTGACCATCGATCGGTGATGGAGTCCTCACTCGACCGGTCGAGTCTCGACTCCGATACTGCGTGCCCGATTCACGAGCACCCGGTCGGTGATCCGATCGATCGATCGGCTCGAGCCATCGGATTGCCCACCTCTGGCGATCATTGCTAGGCCATAACCCGCAGTCAAACCCTAGTTGACTCGGTCCAGTCGACTGTCACATGGCACCAGTCGACTGGCACACCTCAAACATGAGGTTTTAGCCCAAGTATGGTTCCCCCATACTTGCTAGACCACCCTTAGCCTAGACCTAAGCCTTCTAGCCACCTCCATCAGCCTCACGCCTCTCGGATCCCTCCAAGTCATCCATGACTTGTTCATCCATCGCGCTAGCCTTCAGATGCTTCCATCGGCTATGTCATGCTAACGGTGTCTACACCGCCAAGGCACATTGGACTTACGCTGCCAAGACTCCGCTTGGACTTTACGCCAACCATTGGACTTATCGCCAAGACTACCGCTTGGACTTTACGCCGCCAATATCAATCCCCTTGGACTTCAAATGCCAACCCATGTTGGACTTTCCATGCCAAGACCATGCTTGGACTTCTCAAATGCCAAGACCATGCTTGGACTTTCCCTTGCCAACCCATGTTGGACTTTACATTGCCAAGAGTCCCACTTGGACTTTCCATGCCAAGTACTCAAGACTTGGACTTTACCAAATGACAATTACATTGTCATATGTTTTTGTCGAAACATCAAAACACATCAAAACATCACTCGAGCCAAACTCGAGTCCTGGTCAATCGTGACCTGGGCCGATTGCACCAACAATCTCCCCCTTTTTGATGTTTGAAAAAAACCAAACAAATAATTGAGTTAGAATACTAACTCAAATCCTTTACCAATTATCCCAAATGTTCTCCCCCAAACATTCTCCCCCTTTTTGACTAACATCAAAAAGGTTTTCTCTCCAAGGAGGTCAATGTCTCATGTCCCAATGAGATCTTACAATCTCCCCCTTGGTTCAAAAATACCTAGGATGCCTACCATCTTCCTAGTGATAAGTCCCATATCACTCAAGAGAGGCAATCCTAATCACTCTCCCAATTTCCAAATTGGGTTTCTAAAAATCCATCAATTTCCCAAATTGATAACATTCCCATAACTTCTCCTTTTCAAGGAGAAAAACACATCCATCATCCCAAGATGGATACCTCCCCCTAAAGGCTTGCTCCCCCTTGACCATTGCACCAACACTGTCCTTGGGGAGTCCCTAAGCCAATAGGAACTCTAAATCATCAAAATTAAGGTTGGAAATTCAACATTGAACTTTCCACCACCTCAATTTGATACTTTGACCTAACACCTCTCCAAATCCATATCCAATGAATTTTCACCCTTCATAATGCTTCCCAAAGCATATCCTAGGGTTAGGAGTGGTTAGGGACCTTTACCGTAGCTGAATTCGGGTTAAACAAACCTTGTCAACCCAAAATCAGCCTTGGCGATCGACTACTGTCGAATAACGATCATTGCCATACCCATCGATCATTGCCACCCAGAGGCGATCGGTGATCTTAATCCGATTTTGATTATCGAAATAATTTCAAAATCATAAATAATTATCGTTTATCGAAAAATCACGAAATTTGATACGTATAATACTTATGACCAATACAATGGGTGAAAAATGTTTGAAAATTATTTTACCCATTAAATAGTGACATTGGTACAAAGTTCAAGAACATTGAAATTTACAATGTTTTGGCCCTACTTTGTATCAACTTCATCAATGGTGATTGCTATCGAAAGATAGACTTCACCAAGGTTTTTCAAAATGATTTTAAAATGTTTTCAAACCTTATCTTGGACCATAATTTATTGGCTAAATATACATAGCTTGTATATTAGCTTTCCTTATGATTTTTGGTGATAATTAAAATAAGTTTGAGTTCATCTAGATGCACTACCGATGCACCTTGAACCTAACCTATTATCCTAGCATCTCACATGTATTTAGGGTGTATACATACACATACATGTCAATTAGATGTGAGATGTGGGTTTTGTTCTCCCTAATCTAGAGTTTTATGCATTTTCTAAAGCAACTCTACTTGATTCCCTTATAACTGGGACTCCAAGTCATGTCATAGTCCTTAAATCAATTTTAATCAAGTTAATGCATGAATGTATGATCATGGCATAAATAATAGTATTATTAAAACGTGGCCAATGATCATGATGTCATGGCATAAGATGAGATCTAAAAGACACATGACATTTATCCTTAATTCTAAAGCATAATCATGACATATAAAATGATTAAGAATAAACATGATGTCATGACATGTTATATGGCAAACAAAGCATGGCATATAAAATATATAGGTATAGCAATACCTAAATTTTAATATTAATTGTCATTTGTTGGGATTAAGTTCATTTTGCCATATTACTATTTTTCTCCCAAGTGTGCCAAAACCCAAAATGGCACACTAACCTCTAAACCTAAATTGTGCCAATTTGATCATTTTATCAAACTTCATAATTAATATTGGCACATCCTAAAATCTTTTAGGATTATGATTCAATTGTATTTCCAAGGTCACCTCATCCTTGAAAATGACCTAAAGTGCCACCTTAACCATGGTTAGGTTAACTACCCTTCCATTTAAAGTTGGCACACCCTAACCCATCTAGCGTGAATCAATCACGCTCTTAGGAACCCAAAACCTATTTGAGCTCCTAGGGTTAATTAGGTATTCCTTAGGGATAACCTCCCTAGATACCTTCCTAATGACCCTCCTAGGCTTGGTAGCCTTGGTCATTTGGGTCTTACCTAGGTTGACTCTAGGGGTAACTCCCCTTGCAACCTTCTTAGTGGCCACCCTAGGTTTCCTAGAAACCCTAGCCACTAGGCACACACCATGGTCAACTCTAGAGATGACTTCCCTATTGACCTTGGTCTTCCTAGACCTAGCTAGTGTTCCATAGTCAAATGGAACACTATGGTAAGCCACCTTAGGCTTAGGTTTGTGACCCAAACCTTTCTTGCCCTTGGTTGACTTTTGACTCTTAGGTCCTAGATGTTGACTTTGACTTCTTGACCTAAAAGTTTGACAATTAGACCCTTGAAATTGATTTTGTATCTTGTTTAGGGTCTTTTCAATTTCTCAAGCCTTGACCTCAAGGCTTGGTTCTCTAATTCTAATTGCCCAATTTTAGAATTTTGATTTAAATCTTGGGCATTGGACTTCTTAGGCATATGCCTAGTCCATTTAGGGTTAATACCTAGATGTTCTTGTATTTTCTTAATAGATTCCCTAGGTATGGTTTTTCTAGGGACATTAGTCCCAAATTTCTCCTTATTATTAAGGTGTACCTTCTTAGCTCCTAAACAAATATGTTTGTTATTTCTAGCATGCTCTTTATGATAAATAGCAAGAGAATTAAAAGCATGCTTTTGCCTAGAAATTGAAGGTGCATTAACAAATTTTACCTTAGGGTTTGCCTTAGAGGCTCCCCCTACGTGTTGCTCCTTCTTGCCCTTTCTTCTTTCCCCTTGGGCATTGACTCGGAAATGTCCGGTTGTAACACTTGAAGCACACCACGTCCTTGCTCTTTGACTTGGGGAACCGGCATCCTTTGACTTTTCTTGGCGTTTAGGTGCGGAGGAGCTTTCTTGATCCTCTTTGGGCATTTGCTCTTATAATGCCCATACTCCCTACACTCAAAACACATTATATTATTTTTATTTGAATTGAGGTGTTTGAGTTACGGTGGTGGTGGGGCAGGAATTGGACTTTGAGCTTCTTCATCTTGACCGGATGTTGAAGGCTCTTCTTGAGGTTGCTCCGGTATCGAGGATGGTCTCTCCTCCTCAATCCTAGAAGTGGATGCTTCTTCCACTTCTTCCACCTCTTCTTCTTCTTCTTGCTCCGATTCGGAAGTTGACTCCATCTCAACTTCCGATTCCTCACTTTCACTCGAGGATGAGCTCTCCTCATGGAACCTTGCCAATTTCTTCCATAGCTCCTTGGCATATGTGTACTCCCCTAGCTTGCACAAAACATCATTAGGAATTAAATCTTCTAAAAGTTTTGTTACCTTAATTTCGGTCTTGAGATTTTGGCGTTGTTCTTTGGTCCACTTTTTCAATTTGAGGACCTTTCCCTTCTTGTCCCTAGGGGGTTCAAAGCTTTTAACGAAGATGAACCAATCCTCTATGTTCTTCATCAAGAATTTTTCCATTCTTGATCTCCACGCCGGAAAATCTTCTCGGTCGTATGGCGGTGGAGTATTGATGTCCCCGCCCCATCTTTCTTGAAGCTCCATCGTCTTCCCTCTAGCTTCTTGCTCCCGGTTGTTAATCCGTTGAAGAGCAACCTGGCTCTGATACCACTTGTTAGGACCTTTGTAATGCTAGAGGGGGGGTGATTAGCGTCAATGGAATTCAACCGCGGTTGTGTCTACAAATTCGTTAGCGCAGCGGAATATAGATAATACAATAACAATAATGAAAACACAACACGCTAACACGAGTATATAACGTGGTTCGAACCGCCGCACGGTTCCTACTCCACGGATCGGGCTCAAATGAGCCCTAGCGATGCCAATCACACACCACTATCAAATAACTCCTTCTCGGAACAATCCGGAGGTGGAGAAACCTCGTACAATATGATTACAACAATAATCAAATGAATACAAGCAATATAGTGAAATACAAAGCAATACAAGTAAAGGAAACACTTTACAAATGCTCTTTGAATGCTTGATCACTTGGTTGATCGAGTAGCACTTGGAGACCCTGAATTGCAGCAGCAACTCGCCCCAAATCACCTCAAAGAACCATACCTTTTTCTTCCACCACGAGCTCCATATATAGCTTCAACTGTCTTTGGAAAAAGTCGATCGATCGTGATCGAGACCATCGATCGGCCCGATGCCCTTTGTTGTCGTGAGACAGCGGCTAGTTCCACGTTGGATAAGTCCAGCGGAACTACCATCGATCGTGATTGTGACCATCGGTCGTGATGGAGTCCTCACTCGACGGTCAGTCTCGACTCCGATACGTGCGATTCCACGAGCACCGATCGGTGATCACAAGATCGATCATTGCTCGAGCATCGATCGAGCCCACCTGGCGATCATTGCTAGGCCATAACCCGATCGAACCCTAGTTGACTCGGTCGGTCGGCTTGTCACATGGCACACCGGTCGTGGCACACATGAGGTTTTAGCCCAAGTATGGTTCCCCCATACTTGCTAGACCACCCTTAGCCTAGACCTAAGCCTTCTAGCCACCTCCATCAGCCTCACGCCTCTCGGATCCCTCCAAGTCATCCATGACTTGTTCATCCATCGCGCTAGCCTTCAGATGCTTCCATCGGCTATGTCATGCTAACGGTGTCTACACCGCCAAGGCACATTGGACTTACGCCGCCAAGACTCCGCTTGGACTTTACGCCGCCAACCATTGGACTTATGCTGCCAAGACTACCGCTTGGACTTTACGCCGCCAATATCAATCCCCTTGGACTTCAAATGCCAACCCATGTTGGACTTTCCATGCCAAGACCATGCTTGGACTTCTCAAATGCCAAGATCATGCTTGGACTTTCCCTTGCCAACCCATGTTGGACTTTACATTGCCAAGAGTCCCACTTGGACTTTCCATGCCAAGTACTCAAGACTTGGACTTTACCAAATGACAATTACATTGTCATATGTTTTTGTCGAAACATCAAAACACATCAAAACATCACTCGAGCCAAACTCGAGTCCTGGTCAATCGTGACCTGGGCCGATTGCACCAACACCTAGCCCAAATAATACTTCCTCGTTTAGTGGATTCTAATTACTTCGACATGTATCCAAGAGTACCATACTCTTCACATGTAATGCTTTGACCAAAGACTGAGTAACAATCCGACGAGTGATCATAGGGTATACATCTCCTCGCAAGGAGCGGTTAATCCTTTATTGGCTATTCAATCACCTTCGGGCACTTCAACTTATACCCAATCATCCCTTACCCACACCTCCGTAGAGATGTATCGACTAAGATGTCAAAGTATAAGTCTCCATGACCAAGATGACTTGAATGCCTCAAGTCGAAGGAAACTCGCACTCGAGCTGCAGTAATAACTTCACTGACATATCTTATATGTAGAGAACCATGTGAAGTCTTACAGTAGGTTACTCAAATAAACTAGTTACCCATAACTAGCATCCACGTTTAACTCTCGACATAACAATGTCTCCAACCAGTGAGAAGTAGCTGCTTGGATAAATCAAGGAGTATAACTCGTGCTAGTATAACAGAATCGATGATGTCCGAACTCATCAATTCATCGACTAGGGAATATTTCAATACTTCATAATTACACATGTAGAGATACTCACTAGTTGTGATCCAATCACAAATTTTCTCAGGCTATGAATCGTATTGTGGATATTCAGTAAATGAGTTTAAGATCCAATCAAACACATATGAGATGTGCACTCAAATAGTGAATCTTTATTTATCAAATAAATAGTCATAAGGCGATTGCCTTAGGACACCTCTCAAACATAACTAGGCGGCGGGCAACGGTCGGTTGACCGACCGTCGGGCAGGCGATGATCGACCGTCGGGCATGCGATGGCCCGCCGACGGGAAGTCGGCGATCGGTCGGTTGGTGGGCGAGCGACTACTAGCCAGCCGATGGGCGATGATCGACTGGCTTGCGGGCGGCGACTAACTGTTAGTAATATATGAGAGATGTCCTAAGGCAATCGCCTTATGTTTGAACCATTTATATGATAAATGAAGATTCACTATTTGAGTATACATGTTTTCATATATTTGATTAGATCTTAAACTCATTTACTGAATGTCTACGATACGATTCACAGTATGAGAGAATTTGTGATTGGATCGCAACTAGTGAGTATCTCTACATGTGTAATTGTGATGTATAGGAATTATCCCTAGTCGATGAATTGATGGATTTGGACACCATCAATTCTGTTGAGACTAGCACGAGGTATACACCTTGGTGTATACAAGCAGCTGATTCTCACTAGTTGGAGACATTGTGATGTCCAGAGTTAATCATGGATGCTAGTTATGGTAACTAGTTCATTGGAGTGACCAGCTGTAAGACTTCATATGGTTTTCTGCATATATGGATATGTCAATGAAGTTCTTACTGCAGCTTAAGTGTGATGTTCCTTTGACTTGCGGTATTCAAGTCATCTTGGTCATGAAGACTTATGCTTTGACATCTTAAGCAAGCATCTCTGAGAAGATGTGGACCCGGGATGATTGGGTATAAGTCAAAGTGGCCGAAGGTGTTTGAATAGCCTATAAAGGATTCATCACTCCTTGCGAGGAGATGTATACCCATGGCCTCTAGTCGGATTGTTACTAAAGTCTTTGGCCAAAACATTACATGTTTAGAGTAAGGTACTCTTGGATACATGTGCAGTAACTATAATCCGTAGGACGAGGAAATGATACTTGGGCTAGGTGTGACGTAGTCAACCTAGTGGGGACTGACACTATAGACCATGTCCTGAACCAAGTGGTATAAGATGAGTGAAAGGAATGGGGCACGATTCATTGTAGTTGTTGAAGGGTTTCAGAAATAGTTCTGGATCAACCGTTGATCTTTTTAGTTAATTGGGGATCATGATGTACTACTAGGTGTCACTCATGATCATTCTATAATTAATGGTTAATTATAGACAGCCAACATAAACCGAGAACCTATTTGGTCACACACACAATGAGCGTAATCCGAAGGATTTAAAACGAGCTTGAGAATGAGATTCTCAGACTGAGAGAAACTAGGTTTGGTTGGACCAAACAAGGAGCGAGCATGAAATCATTTCAGTCGCAATGGAAGCATGGATGGGCCGTGTCTTACAAAGACATAATGGATGAATCAAATTGGTTTGGTTCTAATCCAATGGTGAAGAATAAACCAAAAGGGTTTGGTTTGTTTTAAACGAATGAACCAAAGTTGGTTCAGTTTGTTTTAACTTAAAATAGACCAAATAGGTTTGGTTTATATTAACTTAAATTAATGGAGCGGATTAATAGGTTTTTGGTTATGAACCAATAACCATTATGAGAATTTGTTCACTATAAAATAGGGCTTAAGGGTTTTGAGAAAAAAATACCCTAATCTTGCTGCCCCCCTCTCCCTCTTCTCCTTGTGTAGTTGGCGCTCAACCCCTTGCTACCGCCTAGCCCTTGTGCCGCCGTCCAAGTTGTTGCCGGCGTCCAAGCTCCTTCCGGCGATCCTCCGGCGACCCTCTAGTGATCTTCCTTGGCTCCGGCGACAAGGTGAGCATCTAGCTTTCCTTATTTGGCCGGCGCAAGTTCTCCACCAAAGCTGTCCAGTTTTCTGGACAGCATGTTTCCTTCTTGTCGGAGCATCGTTTGGACGACATTTGGAGCTTCGACAGTGGCTACCTTGCCGGGGATTCGATCTCCAATAATCCTCATAGGTGGAGGATGAAATATTCGTCAAACGGTTGACAAATACCTCTCCGGAGAAGCGAGTTTTGGGGACTCGGTTTTGAATCCGAATTTTGATTCGGATTGTGATCTTCTCTCGATCACATTGTCTTTAACACGAGGCTAGTGACTCGTACGAATATGAGGCTCGTGGCTTTGTGAAGTCATCCCGACGATACTTGGCGTGGATACGGATAGAGGCGATTCTAGCGAGAGTCGCTCCGGTTGATGTCTTTCCGGCTACACGTGATACGTCAGGTATACGTAGAATAATTTCCTTTTATTGCAAAATTTGAAACTACAGTTATGTCTACACATGTTATACTATGCATGTAAGATACGAAGAAAATAAAATAAAATTCATATGGATTAACCCTTTAATTAATTGGGTCTAATTAGTGGGTTAATTGGGTCTAATTAGTGATGGGGTTTGACATTGGGCTAAAACCTATTAGGCTAAAGCTAATGGGCTGGATCTAATGGGCTAAATCCATTGGGCTGGAATTGGGCTTGGGATGGTTGGCTTGAACCGATTTCATGAACGACATTTAAAAACCGAACGAATCCGATCGCAACTCATTTCTTCCTCCCGATCGCGATCGACTCCTCGGTTCTTCGCGATTTCTTCCCCTCCACCGCGCGATCTCGCCACTCAACCTCGGCTCGTCGGCATCCTAGGGAGAGCAGCTCGGCAACGTCGCAGTTAGCCGAACCCTTCCTTCTAGGGTCTCGGCGGTCTTTCGTGCAGGCGGGTCAGCGGCGTTGCTGTCGCGGCGGTGAGTTGTCGTCGTAGGTAAGGATCGATCTTCGTCTCCCTCTTTGAGATGAGATCTGCAGCTAGCTGTGGGTTTTTGAGTTTGAGCTTAGATCTATGGTTTTTGGGCAGTGATTGGATTGGCATCGTTGGATTACTTCGGTGAATAGGGGAGGGGCTGCCGGTGAAGATTTGGTCGGTAGGTTTTATTTATCCCTTTTGTTTCCTCGATAACTGTTGTGAATGCTGTGATGTATCAATGTTGTGAGATTCGATGGAATGGTATCCGATTGTGATTCAATGTGCTATGAACAATGGTATTTGTGTTGTGATCTGTTCATGGTGTTCAGGATCTAGGTGTTGTGTCGGCTGTGAGTGGGAAGGAGAAGATGGCTAGGTGGAGTTGAGAGATCCAATTGATGTTAGGCTGATCCGTGGGTGTTAGAGATAGTGAATTGTGATTGATTCAAGGATCTGTGGAGATGTGGATTGTGCTTGAGGTAAGGATGGATTATTTCTAAGTGTTGTTAATTCTAGTTCCTTTAATTGATTTTGGGAATGATTGGAAGTCGCGGATTACTGATTGATTTGGCTGTTGGGGAGGTCACTGCCATGACTATAGAATATATTGATATACTGCTCTATGTTTTGGGTGAATGCAGTATTGAGTGTAGTTCTGATATGAACTCTATTTTTCCCCTTCTTATCTTGTTCTGTGTAGGGTGTTTCGGACCTGTAGTATGTGAATGGATTGGTTATGTGATTTGGATATTGGGATAAGCTTAGATTATTCTGAGCGTTGAAATCTTGTGGATTTTGGAGATGATAGGTTTAGGGTTACGAGAGGTATGTGTTCAAGGTTATAACTCGTAGGTGAGGAAAGGATGCGAGTATAGGAACGATGTAGTATTTAGTTCCTACGTTTGTTGGATACTTATACTTAATCATTGTTTGCTACTATGTGCAGGTTTGGGATACGAAGCGCATCCACGGCCGTGAGGATTATTCGAGCTTCATATCAGGTGGGTAATATCTACCCTGGTCAGGTAGTTTTGATCTGAATCTGGTGCATGAATTTGGACTTATGCTATTACTTTGATCTTAGATCCACTCTTATTTAATCATATGCTTGTACTGCCTTGACCTTTGAGATATATTGTTGTTACTTCATTGATTATCTAGCACGGATAGGAACTATAAACCCTATTATGTGTTAGCTGATGGATGTTCAGTAAGTACAGGTGGTTAGGGTTATCTTTGTGACCTCAGATTGGGTTACTGTATTACATCACTAGGGTTAGGTGATGGTTTGGGTTATGGAGTCGATTATTGTATCGTACACATATTAGTTGTGCATCTATGGTGGATCTAGTTGTCTGTGCATAGATAAATGTGTGTGGTGGTCAGTATGTGGTTATGGACTGGAGGTCCTAGCATGATTGTATATCCATTATGGATCGTATATCTGTGTATGGTTATATGGATGATCGATAGTATCTTGCTACTGACTAGAGGTCTTAGTGTGGTTGACTGTCAGATGTGTATGACTCTTTGTGCGATAGAGAGAGTCTTGTGGATTATAGTCCTTGCATAGTTGACTTTTGGTTGACCAGGACTCCCCATGGGATAGGGAGTGTGGCGAGGATACATGTATGGAGCTATGCATCATTACATTGCATGCATGCTGTTGACTGGGTCTCCCTTGTGGTGAGACGGGTCGTCAGTCATCCTGCCTCCCCGGCCACTCGGGTTAGTGGTAGTAGGGTTGAGGGTAGAGCATTGGATGTGCCGTGCTCGGACACTATAGACGGTGGTAGCTGAAGATGCGCACTTGGCCACTGTGCAGAGTGGTAGTTAGCGCACTCGCCCACTATAGACGGTGGTTGCTATTGTGCAATTGTCCTATGTGTGGCGCTTGTCTACTCATGGGCAGGGATGGCGTGGCTAGCAGTAGGGACCCCTAGGAGTAGTTAGCTCTTTACGCTTATATGTTACTCAGTCATACTACCCCACTCGTCCACTCGAGAGTAGTGGTAGTTGGAGTCGGGCTAGTTGTCATGTCGTGCCACCCTGGCCACTCTAGGGTCGTGGTTGGACGGGTCCGCAGACAGTGACCATGCACATGCATTGTTGATATATATATGTATGCATGTGTTTGATATATGTTTTACATATGCCTGTGAGACGCTGCATTTGATTGAGCTATGATTGCTGCATATGGTTGTTCATCATGATACATGTCATTTACATATTATATACTACTGTGTGTTAAGCATGACATATGTATTGGTCCAGACTGTTGTATGTGTTTGATTAGCGTCATGTTATAGTGTGGTATGAACCGGGATGATATTACATGGGATTATATATTATTCATATGTCTAAGTGTTGGTCAGGTATGAGATTGACTTTGTATGTTATATGGGTTATGTTATTGTATATTTGTTCAGGATGATATAGCTTATGGTGTTGCAGACCGTCAGGTACGTTGGTACATTACTTTATGTTCAGTTGATCAATTTAGTATATACATTGAGTATGACTATACTGTGGTTACTTGTTATTAGATTTGGATAGGATTGTATGTCTATTGGACTCATGTTGTATACCTGTAGATCTTCACATGTATACTTGTAGATCTCGTTATCCTATATGTTGTTCATGCACTTTCTATATATTACCCCTAAGTTTATACTCACCACCCCAGACCCTGGGTTTCCTGTCGCCCAGGTAACAGATAGAAGATTCCTTGGATGTTCGGAGCTCCGCCAACTGATCTCATCTCACACCGAACGGATGGATATGTATTTTGTACTGTTGTATTCTTGTGCATTGTTGTTTTGGGATTTTGCCCTGTGTTGTTTCCGTATTTACGATATACGGATGTGATGTATGTATTTGGTCTTTGATGTGATTTCTGTTGTGATTCTTGTTGTGTCAAAGTCACTCCGGAGTGCATAGTTGGGTCTTTGTATCTTTTTATCTGTCAGTATGTTTCCGCTGTGTTTGGTATGTTGATATCATTATGTTATATTGTTGTTGTGGGCCTATGAGCCTTGTATTAACCCGATATGTTGCCACGTATAGGGGGGATATCGTTCGTTTGCTTTTCAGCATGACATACTCTCGGGGCGTGACAATTTTATTGCTATCAGAGCCCTAGGTTGCGAAGTCCATTTTCAGATTTTATTTCATTCGGACATCGAGTTTTGCTTTACTCGATTTTGGTTTTGTGAGTTCTGGGATCTGGCTGTTGCGGACATCTCCGAGTTACAAGGTTTAAGGTATGTTTACTACTACTACATATTCTTCTATTGGCTACGCATTTAGTGCTTATAATAGGAATGACTTGTAGGGTGTTAGTTACTATTTGTAACCATGGTTTGAGTTAACCACGGGAACGACATGTTGAGATTATTAGACATGTACCTGCTATTGAAAGGGTAAATTACCTTTGAGAGCCGACTGATACCGAGTCGGAAAGCAGGGGTTAGGTAGTCACATCTCTTGTGGAGATCAAAGATTACAGTCCTAAGGATTTTCACTAACTATGCTTGTCAGATTATTACCTGGGGGGTAATGGACTAAGCGAGTATACTATTGCTGATGCAGATAGTAGAAAATTAGTGGATGATATTCATAGGGATTTTGATCCATAGGTTGTTCGTACTGGGTTGTATAACTTTGAGAGTACTTTTGAGTACTTAGCTCGTGGTATACAAAGATAGTGGAGTTGGTTGAATACCATTATTCGGATCTAGCCGGTACTTGGTGGAAGATATAGGAAATAACCTACGGGAAATAATGTATCACTTGGTCACAGTTTAGTGATGTTGTGAGATAGTATTTTTCCACATCATCTTCTTTGACTCATTGTCAGGGAATTCTTGTGCATCGAGTAGGGTGATCGTTTGGTAATGGGAGTACCATGCAGAGTTGTTAGACTTGCGAAGGTTACGACCATTTAATAGCCCAAGAATGTGATTGGGTTGGTTTTGGCCACCCACGGGTTATCGATTGACATCTTGATCAGGATGTTTGGACCTCCTATCAGATCCTACCGGAAGTGCATAGACTGAGTCATGTGTATAGAAATGACTCCGTAGCAAGTGTTTTAAGAGTTGGAGATTTGAAAGCAGATATTGCAAGTCAAATTATTGGAATCCGAAGTCTCTAAATGTTGGATAAAAGGAGCGAGGTTGAAGTTATGAGTCATGAGCTACTATTGGAGAGTTTTTCGATCATAAAAGACCGATTGCAGATCATCAACATTTTCTTATGTTTATCAGTGAAATCAAAGGAAAGACTCTGAAGGGATTATGTGTGTACAGTGCGGGTCGCGACGAGACGCAGAGTCAAATTATCCAATGGATTATGTTATTTGCTTCTACTATAAGCAGTCAGTATCTACGAGGAGAGTATGTACTTTGAAGACTCAGATGAAGACTATGGATGATGCTTTCGAGAGGACGATCCACAACCTCAAAAGTCGAGATCATTACAGAAGAATGGATTATCACATCAGCAGCGATCTACTATCTCAGATATAGTTGGAGCTCTTTGATACTTCCATTCGAGAGAAGCAATTTACTCAGCAGTATCAACAAAAGACATTTCAGAAGATTCAGACATCCAGACGACAGCAACTGTTACTTTCCCAGGCGTGGTTATGATTTGTACAGAGGAGAGAGAGTATACGACGATGGTCGTATCTATGATGTATTCTTCAGATGCAGTTATACTATTTGCAGAGTTGGAGCATGCTACGATGTTGACAATTCTTCGACATTTTACAGCCGGATGTGTACCCTTTGCCAGTACAACAGTATTTACCATCTCCATTACAGACATTTAGGGTATTGTATCTCCGTTCAACAGTTGATTTCAGTTCCTCCATGGCAGACTTTTGCAGCTACTTGAGCTCAGCCGTCAAGAACAGATGTTAGGCGAGTTTTCATGATTACTCGAGAGGAGGTATAGAAGACCGAAGAATTGGTCATGCGGGGTATTACTTTAGGTTACCCTATGTGTGGATATATTGAGAGATACTGGTAGTTTACAGGTATCTAGGTCTAGAGTATTCTTAGATAAGGTTAGAAGGGTTTCTATCGACTTGTGGGTTGGTGGTATCTCTACCGCCAGGTGAGATGTTGATCAACAACCAAGAAGTCAGGGGATACCCTTAGCCTTTGCTAGACATACCTCTACTATAGACATATCCTTATGGATAGTTAAATCGTTGAAATGGCGGTATAACTTGTATCTCGGATGTGCATATAATCTGAGAGTACTCGGATGTAGTTTCAGATGAACTCCCGGGCTTGCCATTGCATAGGCAAGTGGAGTACGCGATCGGAGTGATTTCGGGAACAGCTCCGATATTGAGGACCTCATACTGGGAGATGATTTTTATTGGTATCAGTGTGGCTAAACACTGTGAAAATTGGAAGAACGTAAGTTGAGATTATAGGAGGTGTTGGATGAGAGATTTATCTGTCCTGGTATTCCTTCTGGAGAAGACTCGTAACTCTTTGTTAAAAAAGAGATAGACCTTTGAGGTTATGCATCGATTATCGATGATTGGAATGCAGTAGTTGAGAATGAATACCCTTCGTTGAGGATAAAGGATCTGTTTAGATCAGCTAAAGGACACTTGTGTATATCCTAGGGTTGATCTATGATTGGAGGGTTGATATTGTAGTGACTTAGTGTCATACAATTATCATTGTCGTGTGATGATTGAGCTATCATCAGCTTAGAGTAAAAAGGATGCAGGTGTGTAGAAGACGACATTTCATACTTGGTATGAATTTTGGGAGATGTTGATAATGTCGTTAGACTTATTAACGATTTAGTTGTTCATGAAGCGACTGAACCCGTTGGTGGTTGCCTTCTTAGATGATTTGTTGGACCAAGAAGGTGATGGAAATCACTAGGTCGGAAGCTTAGGAAGCTAGATTTCAAGGCCTAGAAGGGGGTTGACTTTTGTGTCAGTGTTAGTTAATCCGTACGATATGGATGGAAGGGTATTGTAAGCAGATGCATCATTTCAGGGATTAGGAGCGATCCCGATGCAGTTGAATGAGACGTATATTATGTGTATGCTAGTTGAGAAACTAGTGAGATTAGTCATTATAGTCTTCCAGTTACTTTTAGTTCTTGTGTCATAGAGTGAATTTTAGACATTAGATTAATTTTTCTTGTGAGAATAAATCTCCATCTCCGGGAAGGATAGTGATTCCCAGAGTTGCATGTGATTTAGGAAGAGTTGGTTCAGGAGACTCTTCATTCGAGAGTGATGATTTATTCGGAGTGTATCCGAAAATAGTGAGTATTGAGACGTTCATGTTGGTGGAACAATATATGGGACACGGTTGATTTCGTAGTTTGATGTTGGAATATTGTGATCGGTAGGGTTATGTACCGTGATGAAGTGGGAGCCTAGTATGTTAGACTGTGTTGGGAGATTATCTAGAATTCGGAAAGGACTTGATAGGATTTGGGTAAACGATAATCGATTAGCTAGGTCCGCTCATTTCCTTCCGAGCCGTAAGATGAATTTCGTTGGATCGCTTGACGGAATTATATTTATGGAGTATCCTTGAGTATCATTTCCGATAGTGATTCATGATTCACCTTACGATTCTAGCAAAGTCTCCCACCGGTTATGGATATAGAGCTCCACCTTAGTACAGTGATTTACCTTGTAATAGGTCGGTTGAGAGTGTATATAAGAGCTGGAATATAATATTCGAGCTCAGTACCCCACTTAGTCACTTGAGGTGTGACTTTGCCCCAGATACTTGAGATGGTTGTTGTGACATCTCATACTCGTACATGAGTCAGAAATTTGGGGACCAAATTTTTATTAGTGAGGGAGAATATAAGATACAAAGAAAAAATATTAAAATTCATATGGATTAACCCTTTAATTAATTGGGTCTAATTAGTGGGTTAATTGGGTCTAATTAGTGATGGGGTTTGAAATTGGGCTAAAACTTGTTGGGCTGAAGCTAATGGGTTGAATCTAATGGGCTGAATCCATTGGGCTGGAATTGGGCTTGGGCTGGTTGGCTTGAACCGATTTCACGAACGACGTTTAAAAATTGAACGAATCTGATTGCAACTCATTTCTTTTCCCGATCGCGATCGGCTCCTCGGTTCTTCGCGATTTCTTCCCCTCCACCGCGCGATCTCGCCACTCAACCTCGGCTCATCGGCGTCCTGGGGAGAGCAGCTCGGCAACGTCGTAGTTAGCCGAACCCTTCCTTCTAGGGTCTCGGCGGTCTTTCGCACAGGCAGGTCGGCGGCGTTGATGTCGCGGCGATGAGTTGTCGTCGTAGGTAAGGATCGATCTCCCTCTCCCTCTTTGAGATGAGATCTGCAGCTAGCTATGGGTTTTCGAATTTTAGCTTAGATATATGGTTGTTGGGCAGTGATTTGATTGGCGTCGTTGGATTACTTCGGCGAACAGGGGAGGGGCTACCGGTGAAGATTTGGCCGGTAGGTTTTGTTTATCCCTTTTGTTTCCTCGGTAACTATTGTGAATGTTGTGATGTATTAATGTTGTGAGATTCGATGGAATGGTATCCAATTGTGATTCAGTGTGCTATGAACAATGGTATTTGTGTTGTGATCTGTTCATGGTGCTCAGGATCTAGGTGTTGTGTCGGTTGTGAGTGGGAAGGAGAAGATAGTTGGGTGGAGTTGAGAGATCCAATTGATGTTATGCTGATCCGTGGGTGTTAGAGATAGTGAATTGTGATTGATTCAAGGATCTGTGGAGATGTGGATTGTGCTTGAGGTAAGGATGGATTATTTCTAAGTGTTGTTAATTCTAGTTCCATTAATTGATTTTGGGAATGATTGGAAGTTATGGATTACTGATTGATCTGGTTGTTGGGGAGGTAACTACCATGACTGTAGAATATATTGATAAACTGCTCTGTGTTTTGGGTGAATGCAGTATTGAGTGTAGTTCCGATATGAACTCTGTTTTTCCCCTTCTTATCTTGTTCTGTGCAGGGTGTTTCGGACATGTAGTATGTGAATGGATTGGTTATGTGATTTGGATATTGGGATAAGCTTAGATTATTCTGAGCGTTGATAATCTTGTGGATTTTGGAGATGATAGATTTAGGGTTACGAGAGGTATGTGTTCGAGGTTATAACTCGTAGGTGAGGAAAGGATGCGAGTATAGGAACGATGTAGTGTTTAGTTCCTACGTTTGTTGGATACTTGTACTTAATTATTGTTTGCTACTATGTGCAAGTTTGGGATACGAAGCGCGTCTATGACCGTGAGGATTATTCGAGCTTTGTATCAGGTGGGTAATACTACCCTGGTCAGGTAATTTTGATCTGAATCTGGTGCATGAATTTGGACTTATGCTATTACTTTGATCTTAGATCCACTCTTATTTAATCATATGCTTGTACTGCCTTGACCTTTGAGATATATTGTTGTTACTTCATTGATTATCTAGCACGGATAGGAACTATAAACCCTATTATGTGTTAGCAGATGGATGTTCAGTAAGTACAGGTGGTTAGGGTTATCTTTGTGACCTCATATTGGGTTACTGTGTTACATCACTAGGGTTAGGTGATGGTTTGGGTTATGGAGTCGATTGTTGTATCGTACACATATTAGTTGTGCATCTATGGTGGATCTAGTTGTCTGTGCATAGATAAATGTGTGTAGTTGTCAGTATGTGGTTATGGACTGGATGTCCTAGCATGATTGTATATCCATTATGGATCGTATATCTGTGTATGGTTATATGGATGATCGATAGTATCTTGCTACTGACTAGAGGTCTTAGTGTAGTTGACTGTCAGATGTGTATGACTCTTTGTGCGATAGAGAGAGTCTTGTGGATTGTAGTCCTTGCATAGTTGACTTTTGGTTGACCAGGACTCCCCGTGGGATAGGGAGTGTGACGAGGATACATGTATGGAGCTATGCATCATTACATTGCATGCATGCTGTTGACTAGGTTTCCCTTGTGGTTGAGACGGGTCGTCAGTCATCCTTCCTCCCTAGGCACTCGGGGTAGTGGTAGCAAGGTTAAGGGCAAAGCATTGGATGTGCCGCGCTCGGCCACTATAGACGGTGGTAGCTGGAGATGCATACTTGGGAACTGTGCAGAGTGGTAGTTAGCGCACTCACCCACTATAGATGGTGGTTGCGTGTTGTGCAGTTATCCTGTGTGCGATGCTTGTCTACTCTTGGGTAGGGATAGTGTGGCTAGCAGCAGGGACCCCTAGGAGTAGTTAGCTCTTTACGCTTATATGCTACTCAGTCATACTATCCCACTCGGCCACTCGAGAGTAGTGGTAGCTGGAGTCGGGCTAGTTGTCATGTCGTGCCACCCTGGCCATTCTGGGGTCATGGTTGGAGGGGTCCGCAAACAGTGACCATGTATATGCATTGCTGATATATATATATGTATGCATGTATTTCATATATGTTTTACATATGCCTGTGAGATACTGCATTTGATTGAGATATGATTGATGCATATGGTTGTTCATCATGATACATTTCATTTGCATATTATATACTGTTGTGTGTTGAGCATGACATATATATTGGTCCAGACTGTTGTATGTGTTTGATTAGCGTCATGTCATAGTGTGGTATGGACCGAGATGATATTACATGGGATTATATACTATTCATATGTCTGAGTGTTGGTCAGGTATGGGATTGACTTTGTACGTTATATGGGTTATGTTATTGTATATATGTTCAGGATGATATAGCTTATGGTGTTGTAGACCGTCAGACACATTGGTACATTACTTCATGTTCAGTTGATCAGTTTAGTATATACATTGAGTATGACTATACTGTGGTTACTTGTTATTAGATTTGGATAGGATTGTATGTCTATTGGACTCATGCTATATACTTGTAGATCTTCACATGTATACTTGCAGATCTCGCTATCCTATATCTTGTTTATGCACTTTCTATATATTACCCCTGAGTTTATACTCACCACCCCGGACCCTGGGTTTCCTGTCACCCAGGTAATAGGTAGAAGATTCCTTGGACGTTCAGAGCTCCACCAGCTGATCCCATCTCACACCGAACGGATGGATATGTATTTCATACTATTGTATTCTTGTGCATTGTTGTTTTGGGATTTTGCCCTGTGTTATTTCCGTATTTACGATATACAGATGTGATGTATGTATTTGGTCTTTGATGTGATTTCTGTTGTGATTCTTGTTGTGTCAAAGTCACTCCGGAGTGCACAGTTGGGTCTTTGTATCTTTTTATCTGTCTGTATGTTTCTGCTGTATTTGGTATGTTGATATCATTATATTATATTGTTGTTGTAGGCCTACGGGCCTTGTATTAACTCGATATGTTGCCACGTACAGGGGAGATGTTGTCCGTTTGCTTTTCGACACGGCATACTCTCGGGGCATGACAATGCATGCGTGTGGTGTGTGTGATGTAATAAATTTGATTTATTGCTTTTTATTTCTTCCGTTGTGCACACGTTTACGAAATATGTTCGAATACACACTCGTTGTGGTGCCGGAAACCCAACAGTGGTATCAGAGCTCAGGTTGTGTTTCGACATAATCGTAAAATTATTTTGCGATAGTCGTAATTATATTTATGGAAATTTTCTACTTTTGAAAAGTTAGAAGTATTTATGGAAATTTTTAATTTTAGAAAGTCTAGAAGTATTTATGGAAATCTTCTACTTTTGGAAAGTTAGAAGTATTTATGGAAATTGACATTTTTCATAAATAAAATATTTAATTAGATTTGGAAATTTATTTCCTAATTTAATCATGATTTGATTTGGAAATCAAATCTTAAATATATTTTATTTCCATAAATAGTTTTGACAATTTAAGAAATTTGTTTCCTAAATTAAATTTGACTTTCCTTAATCAACAATTTCCACAAATAAAATATGTGATTAGATTTAGAAATTTGTTTCCTAATTTATTCATAATTTGATTTGAAGAATCAAATCTCAAACATATTTTATTTTCATAAATAGTTATGACATATATGAAAATTTTGTACATGTCATAATTGTATGCCATGTAATTACATTAGATGCATATTATTATGTCATGCGTGTCGTGACATGTAGATGTATGTCATGTATATCATGCCATGTAGATAATAGTTATTTGCATGCAAAGAGGATGAGACATAAAAACCCTTACTCAATATTAAAGCATACACCTTCTATTAATATGGTTAGAACCAGAGTTTTGTTTCTTGTTTGGGTTGTTGGACTCTCTCCAAGCCCGGCTCGAACCCGAACATGTTCAAACCATGGAATAGTTTAATACTAATATGGTAAGAGTCAGAGGTCAATCGTTAGCTTTGGTTGTTAGACTCTCTCCAAGCCGGGCTAATTGGTTGAATGCACTCTAACCATATTAAAACTATTTCTCGATTAATAGTTTGGCTTTAACCTGGAGCATCGACTTGTTGGACTCTCTCCAAGGTCGATGTGAAGAGAGGTGAAGTTGGATGCTATGCATATGATGCATACTTGTTAATGAGTTAACAACCCAATGTATGTATGAACATTCAATTAGTTGATAGCACATTGTGATAGTTGCATATATGTGATATGCAATCGGTATATTTGATACCTACCATTTGTAGCTATGAATGGCTTGTTGGACTCTCTCTAAGGTTGTTCATATCTATGATGGATATCAACCCATTCGGAGATGGACCTACGATCTCCCGAAGTGATTTTGGGGTTTTTGAATTCGAAAAATGAATGAGATTTTGTAAATGTATGTGGATGCATTTTAAATCATCTTTCTCATATATGCTCATTTTGTATTTCTAGGTTAATCGCTTGATCATGATGTCTTTGAATTTGCGCTCTATTTTGAATTCGAATAAATTGATTGGGTCGAACTTCTTGGATTGGCTTAGAAACTAGAATTGTTCTCAAGGAAGAAAAGCTTGAGTATGTCCTCGAAGCGTCTCTTCCTGCCCGTCCTAGTGATGATGTAACACCGGACCAATTGTTGGCCCATTAGAAACATGTGAGTGATTCTGAGCAAGTGAGTTGCATCATGCTAACCGCGATGGTACCCGAGCTGCAGAAGCAGCATGAGTATATGGATGCTCATACCATAGTCCTTCATCTTTATAAGTTATTTGATGAGCAAGTGAGATTCGAAAGGTTCGAAGTCTCCAAGCTTCTCTTCACCTCTAAGATGCAAGAAGGTTCATCCATGGTACTGCTCAACATGCTGAAGACTGTGGAGCCTTTTGAGAAGCATGAGCAGGGGACGGTGCTGTTAGTTGATTCCTCGAAGAAAGGTTCTAAGAGGGAGTCAAAGGAATAGAAGAAGGGGAAGAAGAAAAGGCTAAAAAGGCAGAACCAGCTCAAAAGGGCACTTGCAATCATTATGGCAAGGAGGGCCATTGGCGAAGAAACTGCAAGATTTATCTTGAGTCCATAAAGAAGAATAAGGCATCAGATGCCCCATTTTCTTCAGATATCTTCGTTATTGATTGTCATTCTATTTCCTCAGACACTTGGGTATTGGATACTGGGTGTGACTCACATATATGTAATGACATACATGGGCTAAGGAATAGAAGAAGACTTGTCAAGGGAGAGTCAAATTTACGTGTTGGGAATAGAGCAAAGGTTGCTGCACTCGCCATCGGAACGTATTTATTGAAACTCCCTACAGGACTTGTCTTAGAACTGGACAATTACTTTTATGTTCCTTCGTTGATAAAGAACATCATTTCTATTTCTTGTTTAAATAGAAATGGGTACCATTTAACTTTTAGTAACAATTGTTGTTACATAACTTTGTATGATGTTCTTTATGGGACTAGAACTTTAAGCAATGGTATTTATACATTGGACGTATCCAGTGACATTTTCAATATCGAAGCGAGCAACAAGCATGCTCGAAAAGATAATCAATTAGACTCCTACATGTGGCATTGTCGTCTTGGCCATGTAAGCAAGAAACGCATGTTCGAATTACACCGATGTGGAATTCTGGAATCGTTTGAATTAGATTCATACGATACATGCGAATCATGCTTAAAAGGTAAGATGACCAAGTTACCTTTTACTGGAAAAGGTGAACCGGTGGGTGAGTTGCTTGGTCTAATACATATTGATGTATGTGGACCTATGTCAACTCAAGCCTTAGGAAGTTATAGCTACTTCATTATCTTCACCGATGATCACTCACGGTTTGGGTATGTGTTCTTGATGAAACACAAGTCTGAAGCCTTTGAAAGGTTCAAAGAATTCAGAAATGAAGTAGAGAAACAACATGACAAGAGTATTAAAATATTTCGATCGGATCGAGGTGGTGAATACTTAAGTCAAGAGTTTCTAGATTATCTAAGAGACAATGGTATATTGTCTCAATGGACTTTGCCATATACACCACAGCATAATGGTGTATCTGAGAGGCGTAACCGGACCTTGTTGGACACGGTCAGGTCAATGATGAATCATGCGAATCTTCCCAAGTCCTTTTGGGGCTATGCACTTCAGACATTTGTTTACTTGTTAAACAGAATGTCAACCAAGGTAGTCTCTACTACTCCATATGAGATATGGAATAGTAAGAAACCTCATGTATCTTACTTGAAGATATGGGGTTGTCCTGCTTATGTGAAGCAGACTGTATCAAACAAATTGGATGCTAAGTCTGATAAATATCTATTTATTGGATACCCTAAGGAAACAAGGGGCTACCAATTTTATCGTCCTGTGGAACAAAAGATGTTTGTTTCAAGGCATGCTGTGTTTCTAGAGAAAGAGTTTCTCTTGCAAGAAAACAGTGGGAGTGTCATTGAGCTTGAGGAGGCTCGAGAGACTCAAATATGTTAGGGCAATCAACCCGTGATATGGTTTTGATGTATGTGGAAAAGGGTTTAAGTTAGGTTGTTATTGTAATTTGATATGTGCGTTGAAGTCATGCAGGACTTAGTAATTCGCACATGAAGCTTTGGCGGGTTCACCACTCACAACCTCGTGCTTGAGTCGGAGAAGGAGCATTGTAGAGTCGTGCGCTTGATGCTGCCGAGGGACCGCCGGACGAGATGACTTGAAGCGAAGCCAAGGAAGCAGACTTCGAAGGCAAGAGATGCGAAGGAGCATTGCAGAGTTGTGCGCCTGATGCTGCCGAGGGACGTGGTCGCGAACGAAGAGAGCTTCGGTGAGGAACTTCGAGTGAGATGAGAGAATGAGGGAATTGTAAGTAGCTCATTAGGTGAACTTGGCCGAATGGCTGAGTGTCGGAGGCTCTACTGCAAGGGTTGAGGTTTACCCGACCGTCGAAAGCTCAAACGAATGTTAAATTTGAGTTTCACACGGCACCAGTCGACTGCCATGAAATGGCAATGATCGCGCTCAAAACGAGGTTCGATCGGTGTTTGATTGATGGGTTCGAGCCCGCATGATCGCCATGGAATGGTAGTCGATCGCCAGAGGAAGTCGTGGAAGAACCTCCCGTAGTCGGTGACGACCGACTCACGGAGGCGCGATCGTCGATGGTTACATTAGTCGACTGCCAAGGGATCCGTTGGACTACAATGGTCGAGATCCGACGTGTTCGGAGGCCGTTGTAGTGGCGACAGTCGACTGCCAAGGTCAGCAATCGACTGATAGCGGCCAACGGGAAGAAATCATCCCTCTCTATAAAAAGAGAGGGTGTGGGGCTTTGGGAGGCTAATGCTTATGCTCTAACCTTCTCCCAAAGCGCCCTAAAGTTTTTCCATCCTCTTACTTGGTTTTATTTACATCATATTTGTAAGAGGAGTGAATTCTTGTAAAGAGGTTACCTCCACCTAGCTTGGTGCAAAGGAGAGAATAGTGGAAGCTTGCGGAATGATTCACCGTGGACGAATTGGACCGTGGATTAGCGGTGCAGCCGTGAACCACGTTACATCCTTTGTTAGCATTTTTATTCTTATTTATATTTGCTTGTCTTGTTTTGTTTTCGTTGTGCTAATATTCTTTGTAGACAAGCAAATTCCATCATTATACGAAGAGGGTTATTCACCCCCCTCTAGCCGGCCAAACACATACACATCGATCCCCTACAAAATAGGCATTGATGAGATGCCTGGTGAAGCATCACAGCCAATCACTCATAGTGATGAGCCATCGGCTGGACCTATTGAGACACTACATCTTCGTAGATCTGGCAGAGCACGCAATATTCCCGAGAGATATGGGTTTCTCATAAGTGAATCGAACGACGTGTTACTTATTAATGATGAGGAGCCTACCAATTATGAAGAAGTTCTGAAAAGTTCAGAAAGGGATAAGTGGCTTGAAGCCATGAAGTCGGAAATGAATTCCATGTATGAAAACCAAGTTTGAAACTTGGTTGACCCACCTGAAGGCACAAAGCCTATAGGGTGCAAGTGGGTTTTCAAGAAGAAAACCAATATGGATGGTAATGTGATTACCTATAAGGCTAGATTGGTGGCGAAAGGATATCGTCAAAAGCAAGGTGTTGATTATGACAAAACCTATTCGCCTGTTGCTATGCTTAAATCTATTCGGATGCTCCTGGCCATAGCAGCTCATTATGATTATGAGATATGACATATGGATGTGAAAATAGCTTTCCTTAATGGAAACCTGCTCGAGGACGTGTATATGATACAGCCTGAGAGTTTTACATTGGTTGATAAAACCAAGGTATGCAAATTGCGACGGTTCATATATGGATCGAAGCAAGCATCCAAGAGCTGGAATATCTATTTTGATGAGACAATCAAAAAGTTTGATTTCTCACAAAATCCAGACGAACCTTGTGTGTACAAGAAGGTTAGTGGGAGTGCAATCGTGTTCATAGTATTGTATGTTGATGACATATTATTTATAAGAAACAATGTTTCAGTATTACAGTCAGTTAAGATTTGGTTGTCCAAGACATTCTCCATGAAAGACCTGGGAGAAGCAACCTACATCCTCGGGATTAAGATCTATAGAGATAGATCGAAACGGTTGCTTGATCTTTCACAGTCTACATATATAGACCGAGTGCTAAAGAGGTTTAGCATGTCAGAATCCAAGAAAGGTTTCCTACCTATCAGGCATGGGATACACCTTTCGAAGTCTATGTGTCCGCGCACAGAAGACGAGAGGATTTGCATGAGTAAGATTCCCTATGCATCCGTAATAGGATCTATCATGTATGCTATGTTATGTACGAGGCCCGATGTATCGTATGCTCTAAGTGTCACGAGTAGATACCAGTCTGATCCAGGAATGAATCATTGGACAGCTATTAAGACGATCCTTAAGTACTTAAGAAGAACTAAGGATGTGTTCCTAATATATAGAGAAGGAGACATGGTGATACGTGGGTTCACGGATACCAACTTCTAGACAGACAAGGATGATTCCAAGTCTCAGTCTGGGTATGTATTCACCTGGAATGGAGGCGCAATAAGTTGGAAAGGTTCCAAGCTTGACACTATAGCGGATTCTGTCACTAAGGCAGAATACATTGCAGCTTTGGAAGAAGCAAAGGAAACAGTTTGGATCAAGAAGTTCATCTCTGAACTTGATGTGGTCTCATCAATGATCCAAACATGTGCTTCGCCGCTATCATTTGATCAGAGAGATCATAAGTAGGAAGGAAATACAAATCGAGAAGATTCTCACTGAAAGGAACTTAGCGGATCCTTTAACTAAGGCATTACCTCAAAGTAAGTTTGAGGGTCATGTTAGAGCTTATGGTATTGGATACCGTAGCGATTGACATTAGGCCAAGTGGGAGTTTGTTAGTAATATATGAGAGATGTCCTAAGGCAATCGCCTTATGTTTGAACCATTTATATGATAAATGAAGATTCACTATTTGAGTATACATGTTTTCATATATTTGATTAGATCTTAAACTGATTTACTGAATGTCTACGATATGATTCACAACATGAGAGAATTTGTTATTAGATCACAACATGTGTAATTGTGATGTATCAAAATTATTCCTAGTCGATGAATTGATGGATTTGGACACCATCAATTCTGTCGAGACTAGTACGAGGTATAATCCTTGGTGTATCCAAGCAGCTGATTCTCACTAGCTGGAGACATTGTGATGTCCAGAGTTAATCGTGGATGCTAGTTATGGTAACTAGTTCATTGGAGTGACCAACTGTAAGACTGCATATGGTTTTCTGCATATATAGATATGTCAATGAAGTTCTTACTGTAGCTTAAGTGCGATGTTCCTTTGACTTACAGTATTCAAGTCATCTTGGTCATGAAGACTTATGTTTTGACATCTTAAGCAAGCATCTCTGAGGAGATGTGGACCCGGGATGATTGGGTATAAGTCAAAGTGGCCGAAGGTGTTTGAATAGCCTATAAAGCATTCATCACTCCTTGCGAGGAGATGTATACCCATGACCTCTCGTCGGATTGTTACTAAAGTCTTTGGTCAAAGCATTACATGTTTAGAGTAAGGTAGTCTTTTTTTTTTTGATGAAAGATAAATATATATCATCAAGAAAAGCACAGTCATACAAAATCCTGGAATGCACGCTCATGTCATGTCTGACGATGTGTCAGATCTGAGATGCATCTAGGGGGGTGTACATGTGCACTCATGGGTACCTCACCTCTCATGCCTACTAAACCTCTCATGGGTACATGCCCTCATACATGACCCGCACTTGTACAGTGCAAGAGTTTCTCCCATGTTCCTTTGGCTCGTGCATACTATCCTTCTGCGTCCATCGCTCCATGTGTACCTCCTCACACTGTCCATCGTTCAAAGCATTTGCCACTTTTGGTAAGTGACCAACCATCAACGGATTTGCCTTGTCTTTACCGCAGCCGTTTGCTACGGACTAGATAGGCCATTCAGGTGGGCCTATTCACCTCTACTAGGCTTATTGGTTAAGCCTCAACCATAAAAACGGATTTTGTGTGT
Source organism: Wurfbainia villosa (assembly GCA_025175895.1). Taxonomy (NCBI): domain Eukaryota; kingdom Viridiplantae; phylum Streptophyta; class Magnoliopsida; order Zingiberales; family Zingiberaceae; genus Wurfbainia; species Wurfbainia villosa. Next base: position 23,483,277 of record CM045997.1, on the reverse strand, counting down.
CTTTACCGTAGCCGTTTGCTACGGACTAGATAGGCCATTATGGACGGGCCTATTCATCCAAAAAAATGGTTTTTTTTTTTTACAGTGTCCTAACCTCTCACCCTCTCTAGATCAGTGCCATGGACCCCTGGACCCTGTTGCTTGCCTTCCATCCTGCGAAACCGCCCTGCTTTACCACACGCTGACTTTACCTTGTGGTAAACTAACCAGCCTTCCAAAACAAGCCTGCCTTGGGGAATCACCCATCTTGCTAAAACTACCCTGTCTTCAAAACCACCCTGGGGGGGAAACCTCGCTGCCTCCTTGTGCACAAACCGCTCTGCCTTGAAACTGCCCTTCCTTTCGAAGCCGCTCCACCTTACTCCTTGTGCGCAAAACCACCCTGCCTTTTCAAAACCACTCTGTCACACTCTTTGTGCAAAACCACCCTGCCTTTACAAACCACCCTGCCTTACAAAACCTCCCTGCCTTTACAAAACCGCTCTGTCACACTCTTTGCACAAAAACCACCCTGGCTTACTCCTTGACAAAACCACCTTGGCTTACTCCTTGCACAAAAAACCGCTCTGCCTCGAAACTGCCCTTCCTTGCAAAACCGTCCTGCCAACAACCTCTCTGCCTTACTCTTTATGCAAAAAACCGATCTGCCTTGAAAACTGCCCTTCCTTTCGAAACCGCCCTTCCTTCTAAAAACCTCTCTGCTTTATTCTTGCACAAACCACCCTGCCTTTTCAAAACCGCTCTGTCACCCTCTTGCACAAAACCACCCTGGCTTACTCCTTGCGCAAAAAACCGCTCTGCCTCAAACAACCCTTCCTTGCAAAATCGTCCTGCCAAAAAACCGCTCTGCCTTACTCCTTATGCAAAAAATCGATCTGCCTTGAAAACTGCCCTTCCTTATAAAATCCTTCCTACCTTTTGCGCAAAACCACCCTGCCTTTTCAAAACCGCTCTGTCACCCTCTTGCACAAAACCACCCTGGCTTACTCCTTGCGCAAAAACCGCTCTGCCTCAAACAACCCTTCCTTGCAAAACCGCCCTGCCAAAAATCGCTCTTTTTTTTTTTTTTTTTGAAACTGCAGATACCAAAGGTGTATGTACCCTGGAATCGAAAAGCTCACTGAAAAGCACCCTGGGAAGTGCCTTGGTATGGGTTATTAGGAGGGATAGGAGGGAAAGCAAGGTGATATGGGTTATTAGAGTAAGGTACTCTTGGATACATGTGCAGTAACTAGAATCCGTAAGATGAGAAAATGATACTTGGGCTAGGTGTGATGTAGTCAACCTAGTGGGGACTGACACTATAGACCATGTCCTGAACCAAGTGGGTATAAGATGAGTGAAAGGAATGAGGTACGATTCATTGTAGCTGCTGAAGGGTTTCAGAAATAGTTCTGGATCAACCGTTGATCTTTTCGGTTAATTGGGGATCATAATGTACTACTAGGTGTCACTCATGATCGTTCTATAATTAATGGTTAATTATAGACAGCCAACATAAATCGAGAACCTATTTGGTCACACGCACAACGAGCGTAATCCGAAGGATTTAAAATGAGCTTGAGAATGAGATTCTTAGACCGAGAGAAACTAGGTTTGGTTGGACCAAACAAAGAGCGAGCATGAAATCATTTCAGTCGCAATGGAAGCGTGGATGGGTCGTGTCTTACAAAGACATAATGGATGAATCAAATTGATTTGGTTCTAATCCAATGGTGAAGAATAAACCAAAAGGGTTTGGTTTATTTTAAACGAATGAACCAAAGTTGGTTCGGTTCGTTTTAACTTAAAATAGACAAAATCAATTTGGTTTATTTTAACTTAAATTAATGGAGCGGGTTAATGGATTTTTGGTTATGAACCAATAACCATTAGGAGAATTTGTTCTCTATAAAATAGGGCTTAAGGGTTTTGAGAAAAAAAAACCCTAATCTTGCCGCCCCCCTCTCCCTCTTCTCCTTGTGTAGCCGGCGCCCAACCCCTTGTCGTCGCCCAGCCCTTGTGCCGCCGTCCAAGTTGTTGTCGGCGTCCAAGCTCCTTCCGGCGATCCTCCGGTGACCCTCCGGTGATCTTCCTTGGCTCCGGCGACAAGGTGAGCATCTAGCTTTCCTTATTTGGCCGGCGCAAGTTCTCCACCAAAGCTGTCCAATTTTTTGGACAGCTTGTTTCCTTCTTGTCGGAGCGTCGTTTGGACGACGTTTGGAGCTCCGACAGCAGCTACCTTGCCGGGGATTCAATCTCCGATAATCCTCATAGGTGGAGGACGAAGGATTCGTCAAACGGTTGACGAATACCTCTCCGGAGAAGCGAGTTTTGGGGACTCGGTTTTGAATCCAAATTTTGATTCGGATTGTGATCTTCTCTCAATCACATCGTCTTCGACACGAGGCTAGTGACTCATACGAAGACGAGGCTCGTGGCTTTGTGAAGTCATCCCGACGATACTCGGCGTGGATACGGATAGAGGCGATTCTAGCGAGAGTCGCTCCGGTTGATACCTTTCCCGCTACACGTGATACGTCAGGTATACATAGAATAATTTATTTTTATTGCAAAATTTGAAACTACGGTTATGTCTAAACATATTGTACTATGCATGTGTGTGGTGTGTGTGATATAATAAATTAGATTTATTACTTTTTATTTCTTCCACTACGTATATATTTACAAAATATGTTCGAACACACACTCGTCGCGATACCGAAAACCCAACACTAACTAGCCGACGAGCGACTATCAACTGGCTTGCGGGCGGAGGCTAGTCGGTCGACAAGTGATGATCAATGGGTGGGCGACGACCAACCGATGGGCGAGCAACGGCCTACCAACAGACGGGCGACGACTGGTCGACGGGAGGGCGACTGTCGACCGACGACGAGCAACGAGCAATGAAAAATAAAACACAACGTGATCCAATTATTTTAAATCTCGATTATTTAAAAAAATAAAAAATATATTTGGAATTTAAATTCTGACAATTAAAAAATAATAATGCAATGAATGAAATCAAAAATGAAAAAAAAATCCATTGTGGAGAATTAAATCTCGGTAACGAACGAAATCAAAAATGAAAAAAAAATCCCCGACAATGGAAAATGAAAATTAAAAAAATAATTCAGGATTTAAATCCCGGTAATTAACCACTCTCATCTATTTTCGTAATTAATTTAGGATTTACCTATTTTCATAATTTTTTAAAATAAGTGAGTGGTTAAATAATTACAAAGGGAGGGTGGCGGTCGGCCGATCGACCGTCGCCGACAGCCAACCACCTGTCGCCGACCGCCATCGCACACTGTCGATCACGGTCGGCCATAGGTCACCGCACGATCGTCGGTCCTCACCTATCGTCGGTCGTCAGTCAAACGACCGCCACTGGTAGCCCCCGGTCACCCGACGGCGTTGGCCGACCAACCGCCGCCATCGGCAGGCCCCCCGCTGACCAGCCACCTACCACCGCCCACCGTCGGTCATCGCATGACCATCAGCCCCTGCCCGCTGTTGGTCGGTCGACCGCCACTAGTAGCCATCGATCGCCCATCGTCGTTGGCCGACCGATCGCCTCCATCGATAGACTGCCTGCACGGTCATCGCCTACGCGGTCGCCGCCCGTTGCCTCCGTCGTTGTCGGCCGACCAACCGCCATCGGCACCGGCCACCCACCATCGCCGTGGGTCGGCCCATTGCCGTCATCGACGGGCCGCGGCGACCACCGCCGCAAGCCAATTGATGTCGTTGGCCATCGTCGACCACCCACGTCGCCGATCATCCCTATCGTCCTTGTAATATACACCAAATAAAAGAATATAATTCCCCTTATGATAAAAAATTACATACAATTGTTTGACCAAATGTAATATAGTAATCAGATTACATTGTATTATATTACAAACTTGATTACATTACACCCTACCAAACATAATCTAAGGGCAGACGACATCAATCGGCTTGCGGCGGCAGTCGCCGAGGCTACGTCGATGACGGTGATGGGCCAGTCGACGGCGGCGATGGTGGGCCGACATGGCTGGTGGTGTGCCGACGCCGACGGCGATCGGTTGGCGGACAACAATGGCAGCGACCATCGACCGATGGCGACGATTGATTGGCCGACAATAATGGCGGTAGGGAGCGGCCATCCTGCGATGGTCGATAGGCCAGCAACGGTGGGTGGTCGTCGATGGCCGACTGCGGGCGAGGATCGATGGTCGTGCGGTGACCAACGGCCGACCACGATCGCCCGCTGATCGGTGCCCGATCGTGATCGGCGATCGGTGGTCGATCGACGGGTGAGATCAGCCGGTTGACGAGCGAGGGTCGGTCGGTCGGTCGGTCGGTCGATGAGCACGGTCGACTGACTCATCAACGGGTAGGCGACGGCCCATCGATGAGAGAACGACGGTCGACCGGCTGGCGAGTGGACGACGGCTAACCGGCCGACTAGTGGGCAAGCGATGGCTAGTCGATCGGCGGGCGACGATAGACGGACGAGTGACAATCGATCGACGGGCGAGCGACGACTAATTGACGAGACGGCGACGGTCGATTGACGATGAACTACGGACAATGAAAAATAAAATCCAGGGTACTTCACCTCGTCCAGAAGACTTCTCCTTGTCCAGGGCACTTTGTCCGTCCAGGCCAGTTCCCCTTGTCCAAACCAATATCCCTGTCCAGGGCACTTTCCCCTGTCCAGGGCACATTCCCCTGGATAGGACACTTTTCCGTCCAAGGCAGTGCTTCTTGTCCAGGGCACTTTTCCGTCTGCAGGCGCTTCTCCTTGTCAGGCACTTCTACAGGCACTTTTCTGTCTGAGCGAGTTCCCTTGTCTAGGGCACTTTTTCAAAAAAAAAAAAAAAAAAAAAATGGCAGTGCAGTTTTCCAAATCAAGGCAGGGTGGTTTTTCCTCAAAGCCAGAGCGGTTTTGCATGGCCAAGGAAGTTTCCACAGATGGCGAGGAGGAGCTGGGGCCCAATGCCCTTTGACGACCATCGCAAGCACCGAAGGGAAGGACTACAGGGCGGTTCAACACCAGGGCGGTTGGAGAAGTCAACCAGTAGACACAGAGAGGCCTCAGGGTACTGTTCTAGGGAGATGGAGGGCGACTACGTCAGGGCATTGTCCTGCCTCAAGGGGTTCACCCTCAGTAGGGCGGTTTCCGCAAGTCCAGGGGGGACGTGCACAAAGAGACCAGGGCAACCAGGGCGTTCTCCTCAAGCTGGTTTCCCAAGGTGCAGGGCAGATTATCCCCTAGGGTGGTTTTCCTCAGGCTGGTTTCTCAAAGTAAGGCAGGGCAGTCTTCCAGAGTGTGTCCCAGGGCACTACTTCTCAGCCGCAAAGAGGTTCCAGGGCACTGCTAAAAAAAAAAAAAGGTTTTAGGTGAATAGGCCCACCCATAATGGCCTATCTAGTCCGTAGCAAACGGCTACGATAAAGACAATGTAAATCTGTTTATGGCTGAGGCTTGGCCAATAAGCCTAGTAGAGGTGAATAAGCCCACCTGAATGACCTATCTAGTCCGTAGCAAACGGTTATGGTAAAGACAAGACAAATCCGTTGATGGCTGGTCACTTGCCAAAAGTGACAAACGTTGGATGATCACCACACGAGTTGGATGGAGAAGACAGATGCAGATGGATAGTGCGAGGAGGTACACACGGAGGGACGCAGAGGGATAGTATGCATGGGCAAGAGAAACACGGAAGATGCTCTTACGCTACGCACAAGTGCATGACATGTATGAGTTGATGTGCCCATGAGAGAGTTAGTGCGCATGAGAGATGAGGTACCCATGAGAGCACATGTACACCCCCCTTGGATACATCTCAGATCTGACAAATCGTCAAACATGACATGAGTATGCATCCCAGACTTTTGTATGATCGTGCTTTTCTTTGATGATATATATTTACCTTTCATAAAAAAAAATACAACGTCATCCAATTATTTTAAATTTCGATTATTTAAAAAAATAAAAAAATAGAAAATAGAAAAAATCCACGAAATCAAAAATAAAAAAATAATGCATTGTGTACACAATCAAAAATAAAAAAAATCATTGCAGCAATGTACGGAATAAAAAAAATTATCCCGACAATGGAAATAAAAAAAAATAATCCGTCATTTAAATCTCGACAATTCACCCATCTCACTTATTTTCGTAATTAACTTTGGATTTACTTATTTTCATAATATATTTACTATTCATATTTATTTTAAAAAATACCCCCTTTCTATTATGGGTGTGAACTTAGGGACTACAAATAAACTAGTGATCAAAGACTCATTCAAAAACACAAGTGAATAGGGATATAAATGAATCATGCATTTTAAAGTAAGTATTCATGAATTGAGATTATGAATAATTAAGATTTTAAAATGAACAATGCTCACAAATAAAATTAATAAATTATTTTCATCAAAAAATATTTTATCAACATGATAAACAAACAAGAAAATCTTAAAATAAACAAACAAATTTATAATATCAAGTTTACTAATCAACTAAATAAATTTAAAAATATAAAAGTTCAAACAATTAAACAACTAAATTTGAATCAAATTTAAGTGCGCAAAAAAAACAAATAAAAATTTCAACGATTTAATTGATTTTAGGCTCAACTTAACTCGTTTACAACTCTACGATCGTAAAGTTTGATATCAATAATTATGCTTTGACAAAGCTCACCTCTAGAAGATTTAGGATTAGACTTGAGTTAAGATCTAAATGTAATTACATGTACCAATAATTGTCTTAATTGTGATGCCCCAAGGTCTTGTGCCCCCGCCTGCCTAAATTGCATTGGTCAAAAGTAGGGTTTCTTAATTGTCACAGAGTCCAAAGCATCAAAGGGCTCATGGATCTTAACAAAGACAATAATTTAGAGAGGCTATGATTGACGTGCCGCCTTAAGCATCTTTCAATATGTACCATCAATATTTTAATTAATCACCCATTGATTAGTCATGTATTGTGGCATGGTAATTTTTAATTGCATAAAAATATTTTTTTATAATTTATTTTCTTTCATTTAATTATAGAATTTTAAGATATCATTTTTGCACCAAGCATGATATGATGGTTTAGGTACCTAGTTACATGTGGTGGCTATTTATATAAATTTATTTATTTCTTTTTTTTTCCTTTATATTTATTGTATACTTTAGAATATGACAATTGTTTAATTTGTTTAGAAGAAGAAATAATTATTGGGATGCATTGTAATGAACCAATTGACTAATTAAGGGAGGTTTATTTGGTGCATCATTAGGGCTCTAAAATTCAAATGGCCTTAATTTGAATATCCAATGGGGTGGTAATTCTCCTGTCTCTATTAAGATAGTCCGGATTCCTATGTGAAACGAAGAATGAAAATTGAAAATTTGCTCCGTCTTATTTCATTATCATCCCTAATCCAATTAATGATATCAATCACTTTCGATAATGAAAGTAATTACAATAAGGTTGCATTTTTTTATGAATAAAAGAGTTAAAACTAAAATAAAAGTAGGAGCGAAAAAAAAAAGTAGGAATGGAAATAAAATGATAATTATTGGATACTTCAATATATAGTTAGTCCTTTTATTTGTCTAATTCTTTTGTTCAATTAGTTTTTCTTTTCTTTTTTTTTTAGGGGTTCAATGTTGAAAGTACAATCAAAATTTCATATTGAAAAAACCTAAAAAAATCACGAACTTAAAAAATAAAAAAAAATCTTCATTCATATGAAACTTTTTAGATAAAATTCAAAAATAAATCCATAAAGATTTAGATTCAAAGTGGATAATATTATATTATTATAGAAATATATAAATTTCATAGGACTTAATAATTGATATTAGAATCATAGTACAAGTCAAGCCATGTGAATAGAATAGTAATCTTGAATGAATAAAGTGAGGGCACTAATATCCGAATCAAAAGAACTAGAGACCAAGTAAAAAATTCAGTTGAATCAGGAGGACCAGATAATTAGCAAGAAGACCTGGTGAGTCATACACTAGCTAAGAAATCCAGTTGAGTTGGGATTGAGGGAAACCTAATGTAGTCCTTCGTTTGAAGAGAAAATTATTGAAAGTATAATCAAAGTCTCATATTGGAAAGACATGAAAAAGATCATGAGCCTTTTAGACCTTTTAGATAAAAAAAAATCTCTATTGGTATAAGACCTTTTAGATAAAGTTCAAAAATAAATCTATGAGGATTTAGGTTAAAAGTGAATAATATCACATATCATTTGTAAAGATATATAAATTTTATCAGACTTAATATTCAATTTTCCTCATCCATTTGATGTATCCCAATTTGGTCGATTCCATGTGATATGTTGATTTAGTTGGTTTAGTCAATACATTCAATTGATCCAATTCGTCCAATAAAAGTAAGGTAGTTAGTTCAACAAACGTTGCTAACTTCACTTATTTGATTAGCCTAATTGGTCAATCCACTAGGTTCAATTGTCTTGATCATTTGGCTCAATTGATCTATGCTACTTCTCATTTAGATTAGTTAGCTTGATTCAAATCAATTGCATAGTCCGCTTAATTCGTTCGACTCAACCAATTTATTGGGAGCTCATTTGGTGCAATTAGCCCACTTGATTTACCTAAGTTAACATGTCCACTCACCTTAATTTAACTAATTTGCTTAACTTAATAGTCCTACTCAGCTTGACCATCTATGGTACAATAGTAAAGCGTTTACGTAGATAATTAAGAACCTACGGATCGATCCTTAACTACAGTGTATTTGTGGACCTTTTTCCAAATGAGATCAGTTTCTTGGGATGGTCAAGTTTGTTGAGGCAGTCCACGCTCACACTCGTTCGATTTATTTTTCTTTTTCGATTAGGGACAACTGAGGGGGTGTTACTAATGTGGCAGTTCGACATCTTTACCTATCAACTTATCTTAATAAGGTCATTTACACTAATTGACCTATCCAATTTCACTTGTTCCAATTGATCCACTCGACACACTTAATCCAATTGATCCACCCGAATTTGTTGGCCTTGAGTGGTTTGATCAACTTTACTAACTTATCCATCTCATCCAGCTTGATTGGACTAACCTCTTCATTAGTTCATTTCATTTAATTCGTCTCATTGATTCGATCAAATCACTTGACATGCTACATGGTTCAACCCATTCAATTTGTCCAACAAGCGGACCAATCACACTATTTAGGTCAAGTTAACTAAGCAAATGATATTGACCAACCAAGTCAAGCAAATTCATAGAGGCCAAATAAATTAACTAGACTAAATTAATTATATAGATTAAGCTAGCTCAAAAATTGTCTTCTACCTCTTTCTTTTCTATCACTTGTAATATTCTTTTTATCAAATACAAAATAATTATTCCATATATATTCCCAATTCATTCAGGCCTATTATTCTAATAATTGTATAATTCCTTGACTATTTAATCCACTAATCAAATTAATGAACCCTTAAATTTTTGACTTACAATTAACACAACTTAATCCCTTCTAATTTCAATTTTACCATTTTACTTACCATACTTTTATTATTGTTTATACGCACCGACTATTATTATTTTACCACCACACTTTGAGTATTATCTATTTACTTCAAAATATCTTATACAAAATTCAGTGCACGGAGCCTAATTATTTTGCATCCAATAAAATTATTATTAAATAACAAATAAAATATTTTACAATTGGAAGTTAAACTTTGGTTGAAAATTAAGAAGCACTTTTTATTTTCATTATCATCAAAATACACTATTTTAGAAGGAAAAAAAAATCCAAAGAGCTCCTTATATTGTTAAAAATTATTTATTTAATATTATTATAATAATTTTGATCAAACTTACTCCAATTGAATAGTTTTAAAAAGTCTAGATTAACTCATCTGTAATTGTACCAATTTAAATAAATTGATCTAATAGAATTTAATTAAGTTGGATTAATTTTAACTAAATTACAACAGGCTTAAATAGTTTTGATTATAATTATTTAGTATTTTAAAATATATTAAAATAATTTTAACTAAAACTATTACAAAAATATTTTTTAAATATAAAGGCTCCAATAATAGTCAAAATTATTTTAAGATTAATTAAAATGGTAATAGTTTGAGTCAAGAGTTGTAACAGTGTTAAACAGTCGTTTTTTATTTTTTGCCTAATTGTATTTTAACGTCGATATTATTAGAATAAACAGAGAGGTATGGGTGAGAGTGGCATCGTGTTCCCGGATTAACTCCAGTTGACCGTTGACCCCCTCCTCCCCCCTCCTCCTCTCTTTATCGCCACGGTAAACTCCCACCGCTTGCACTGCCACAGCCCGTCTCGAACCACGCAACCAGACACCAGCAGCCACCCTCCATCTCCATCCTCCAGTCGCCACTTTGACTTTTCGCAGTAAATCCCAACAGCGAGGAGGGTCAACAGTAATGAGGACCAGCATTAACACCAGCAAATGGAGGAGTAATTGACTGACTATAATGACCGCTCCAGCTTTGCGGACGGATTACTGATCACTGATGGCTGAATAAGAAGATTAAGAAGAAGAACGAAGGAGGAGGAGACATCAGAGGAGCGTCTTTAGTCTTTGTTTAATTTCTCGGGCGCAGCGTCGGAGAGAGGTTTATGGGATCCAGGGAGGAGAGCCACGAGTTGATTTTCTTTTACCGGCGAAATCTGTCTTGGCGAGGACAGTTCTAGGTACCGCCTCCGCCTACCCTCTCCAGGTCTGGACAAAGGAGAGTAATTGATGGATTTGAGCAGCGGTGAAATTTAAAGCTATCGATAAGGTTGCTTGTTGCAGAGGAATTAATTATTTAATCTCCTGTTGCTGCAGGAAGCTGAGTTATTAGTGTCCATGGCGATGGCGGTGAGGCGGTTGCAGTATATATGGGAATGGCGGATCTGGAGGAGGTGAACGGAGGAGGAAGAGAAGGTTAGAGAGTAGGCGGGAAAAGCCAAGGACGAGATAATTGAAGCTCAGCGGGGTGAGGAGGAGGGAGCGAGGAATGGGAACGGGAGGGTGGCGGAGAGCTTTCTGCACGGCAGTCCGGCGGGAGGCGCCGGAAGCTATGGCGGCGGAGGGGGCCGCCGCCATGCTCAGTCCTGACCCCAGTCCGAGGAGCTGCGCCAAGCTTGGATTTTTATCCGGCAGGAGAGGCGGCAGTAACCCTCCCACGCCGCGGATGGCGGTGCCGGAGCTCGGGGACCCCCCGGGCGCTGCGCACGGGTCGGCCACCTCCACTCCTCGGAGTCGCAGCCCTGCGCTGTTTCATAGGAAGGCCTTCTCCACCCCTTCGTCTCCGAGATCGCCTTCCAAATTTGCGCTCTTAAAGAACCTATCGAAGGTGCATTTTTCTTCGAATCGATCTGATGGTTGAAGAGATTCGCAGCTTTTGTTGGGAGATTTGATTGCAGAATCATGGAGGAGGGCGCCGCAGTTGCTTTTTGGCTTTATGGATTTTGTTCTCTTCTGAAGTTTGCTTCTTGTTCTTTGGCAGAGTCGTTGTCGGATTTGTTCGCAGAGCCTGAAGGCGAGCCAGGAGACGCCGGTGTTTACGGCGGAGTGTTCCCACTCCTTCCACTTCCCCTGCATCGCCGCCCACATCAGAAGCCACGGAGACCTCGCGTGCCCTGTGTGCTCCACCGCCTGGCGTCAGGGGTCCTTCCTTTCCGCCGTACATCGCCGTGAGGAACGCACGGAGCCGAGAATGGCCAGCGAGGTGGAGAACCGGAATCCGGATCGGAGAAGCTCCGGCGTCGACAGAAGCGGCACAACCCAAGGCCGCAGAGTCGCCGTCGCGGATGCGTCTTCGGCCAAGGTCTATGACGACGACGAGCCATTGCTCCTTGCGCTGAAGACAAACCAAGCAGGCGGTGTGCGATTTAATCCCATACCAGAAGCTGCCGACGAGGACGACAACGAGGAAAGTGGCGGCGAAGGAGAGTTCCATGGTCTCCTTCAGTCAACGCCGAGTTTGCGGGCTGGCGGCATCCATGCGACCATTATGCCGCAGGCGGCCCTGCTGTCCGAAGGGCGGCGGCACCGGAACTACGTGGTGGCGATCAAGGTGAAAGCACCGCCGTTGCGATCTGCGACTCTTCTCGAGCAGACCCGTGGCCGCGCCCCCGTAGATCTGGTGACGGTTCTGGACGTGAGTCAGGGCATGACCGGAGAGAAGCTCCAGATGCTGAAGCGCGCGATGCTGCTGGTGGTGTCGTCGTTGGGCCCCGCTGATCGGCTGTCCATGGTGGCCTTCTCGGCCTCGGTGGGCGCCAAGAGGCTTCTCCCTCTCCAGCGGATGTCGTGGCAGGGCCAGCGCACCGCGCGGCAGATCATCGAGCGACTCGTCGTAGTTGGCGGCGGATTCGGAGCTGCCACCACCGTCAATGACGCCCTCAGGAAGGCTACGAAGGTCCTGGAAGATCGCCGGGAGAGCAACCCTGTGGCCACCATCATGCTCCTCTCCGACGCCGGGCAGCAGCAGCTCCTCTGCGAGCAAGAGCAGTCCAATGAAAGCAACATCCACATTAGAGACGAAACTGGCGGTACCGTCTGCGGCGATCTCCGGCCTCATTCACTATCGACAAGTACCACAGCCGTTGCCACCACTCGCTTCGCGCATCTGGAAATCCCCCTAGAAGATGCCGACGGAGCAGAGGACGCACAGCAGAGGAGTCGAGGGCCGTCGGAGGACGCTTTCATCAAGTGCGTCGGTGGCCTTGTGTCGGTGGTGATGCAGGACGTCCGCCTCCACCTAATGTTCCCGTCAGGCGAAATCTGCGCCGTGTACCCCACCAGCAGCGGTTGCGGCGACGTGGTTTTTGGCTCAGGGAGCTCTGTTCTCCGCCTGGGGGATCTCTACGCAGAGGAGGAGAGGGAGCTTCTGGTCGAGCTGCGATTGCCCTTTCCGGCGATGGCGGAGACATCCAATGACCACCACCAGTTGACTGTCAAATGCAACTACCGCGATCCGACCACCCACGAGCTCTCATTCGGAGACGAGCAGGTGCTTCTGCTGCCGCCTCTGATCTGCCCGGAGCTCGGCGGAGCCTCCCTCAGGCTCCGCAACGTCTTCGTCTCAACCAGGGCGGTGGCAGAGTCGCGCCGCCTCGCTGAACTCTCGGACTACACCACCGCTCACCACATGCTCTCCTCCGCCCGCATGTTGCTTCTTCAGTCCGCTTCCGAAGTCCAGGACCACCATCTTGTTCGTAACCTGGACGCGCAGCTCGCCGAGCTACAGAAGCGCCGGCACTGCCTGGCGCATCACCAGATTTACCATGATCAGCCGCAAGAGGAGGCGCCGCTCTCTCTGGCTGGGAGGCAGAGACTGAGGAGCGAATCCCCTGCGGAGCCGCTGACCCCTACATCGGCTTGGCGCGCCGCCGAGCAGCTGGCCAAGGTGGCCATCATGCGCAAGTCCTTGAACCGGGTCAGCGATCTGCATGGGTTCGAGAACGCCCGGTTTTAGGGGAAAAAAAAACGAACCAAATCTTTACATTTATAAATCATAATTTCTTTTTTTTTGTTCTTTTCCTTTTTGTAAACATTATTCGCAGAGGAGAAAATTGGAAAACTTCATGGAATATCATTGTCAAAACCGTGACTTTGTAAGTTGCAAACTATTCAAGATAAGTGAAAACTTTTTCTTCTTTGCATAATAAAATATTTATAAGTTTTGTATTTTAAGTATAATATTTTTACTAATATATAAATATTATTTGTTTTGGATATTATGGGTCACTAAGTAACATTCTCTTCTTACATAATTTTATATTAAGATATATAAATGCTTTTGTTTAATTTAACCGATTTCTTTATTTAGTTCAATCAATTTTTTTTTATTAATTTATAATTTAAAGATGATGTTGACGAGGTCTGAATTGACTGAAAATGATATTGATGATTTCGACATTTAATATTTTAAATGTGCAATCTATTAGATGATGTATCTAATTAACTAGAGAAAGTTTTCTGTGCTTTTTAAAGTGATTCTAGCTTTCGGTGTTTCCTTAAAATTAGGGGTTAAAAGTATATCCAACAGTATCCCTTGTAATCTAAGTTCATTTTTGGTATAAAGGTTGAAAAATATGAGATGGTGAGTTGCTAGACCTAGCTATTAGTATTTTCAAATTTATCATGACGATGGATTAAAAAAAAATTATGATCAAACCGATCACTCCAAGATTATGGTATAACGATGATGAGATCTTACCCTAGGGCTATAATTATCATGACCGATGAAATATTTCTATAAAATTAAATTGATCACTCTAAGATTATAGTATAAAAGTGATGAGATTTTGCTCCAAGGGCACCGTGCAGTAGTAAAAATGAAGAGACATCTCACAGAAGAATGCAGTTCGATCATCTGCTATGACATCGTTCGACAGTGAATTTAGAAAAAATCCATTTGGATGCCTCTGGATCCAGGAGTTTGCTCGGTGGATGGAGTACGACTTCAGCGTTGGACCGTCGTTCAAGGATGACACGACTACGGAGTCGAGGCTGAACCATGAAAAAGCTACGGTTGCTTTCCTAATTTACTCTTATGGCTAGTAGAGGTCATTTGAGTTCCGATCTTATCTGGCTCAACTGTTGGCGAGTCGTTTCGAAGGTCCCTAGGGCGGGTCAGTCACTCCTAAGAATTGTAGGAGATCGTTGGAAGCTAGAGAGGGGGGGTGAATAGCTCGTTTTGTTGCGTGATGGAATTTGATCGCGTTCGCTTGCCTATGATTGTTAGTACACAGCGGAATATAGAAATAATACAACAATCACAATAACAAGCCCACAAACACAAGGATATAACGTGGTTCGAAACTGAACGGTTCATACTCTACGGATCAAGCTCTAAAGAGCTCTAGCGATGCTACAAACCACCACTATGCAAACACTCCTTCTCGACACAAGTCGAAGATGGAGAAACCTCGTACAATTGATTACAATAGTAATACGAAAGACAAACAAGCAAATACAATGCAAATACGAAAATAAGTAAAGAGAACTTTATAATACTTTGTTTTTGATTGCTTGAATGTTTGGTAGCTTGGATTGCACTTAGAGACCCTGATTTGCAGCAACAAATCGCCCCAAAAGCCCTCAAGAAACCATGACATTTCCTCCTTCACGAGCTCTATTTAAAGCTTCAACCTGTGTTGGAAATCGCCGATCAGTCGACTGCTCGGGACCATCAGTCGACTGATGCCACTGTTGTCGTGAGACAACGGCTAGATTCACGTTGGAAAAATCCAACGGATCCATCATCAGTCGACTGATTATGACCATCGATCATTATTCGAGCCTCCACTCATTGCTAACCCCATCGATCAGTCGGACTCGATACGTGCTTGAAAAACCGAGCACCCGGTCGGTGATCACAAGATTAGTCAAGCTTGCGATCGGTCATTGCCCACCTCTGGCGGTCATTGTTAAACAATTCTACCGATCGAACCCTAGTTGACTCGGTCGGTCATTGTCACATGACACTAGTCGTGACACACCTGAAACATGAGATTTTAACCCAGTATGGTTCCCCGTACTTGCTAGACCACCCTTAGCCTGAACTAAGTCTTACAGTCATCTCTGTCAACCTCGCCTCTCGGATCCCTCGAGTCATCCATGACTTGTTCGTATTGCGCTAGCCTTGGGTGCTTCCATCGGCTATGTCATGCTAACGGTGTCTGCTTTGCCAAGGCACATTGGACTTCTGTTGCCACGACTCAGCTTGGACTTTCCATTGGACTTATCTTGCCAAGACTCCGCTTGGACTTTCTGTGCCGATGCTCGAGCCCTTGGACTTCTCAAATGCCAAGACTCAAGCTTGGACTTTCCCTTGCCAACCCATGTTGGACTTTCCATGCCAAGACCCATGCTTGGACTTTTCCTTGCCAAGACCCATGCTTGGACTTTCCCAAATGGCAAGTGTCCCACTTGGACTTTTCATTGCCAAGACCTATGCTTGGACTTTCCCAAATGCCAGTGTTCCACTTGAACTTTCCATGCCAAGTACTCAAGACTTGGACTTTTCCAAATGCCAAGTGTCCCACTTGGACTTTCCATGCCAAGTACCCATGACTTGGACTTTCCGATGACAATCACATTGTCATATATTTTTGTCGAACATCAAAACATCTCTCAAGTCAAGCTCGAGTCCTGGTCAATCATGACTTGGGTCGATTGCACCAACAATCTTTCCCTTTTTGATGTTTGACAAAAACCAATCAAACCATTGAGTTAGACCATCTAACTCAAACCAATCATCCCCATCAATTTTTCCAATTGATGTCATTCCCAATAAATTCTCTCCCTTTTTGACTAACATCAAAAAGATTCTCTCCAAGGAGATCAATGTCTCATGTCCCAATGAGATCTTACAATCTCCCCCTTGGTCCAAAAATATCTAGGATACCTACCATCTTCCTAGTGATAAGTCCCATATCACTCAAGAGAGACAATCCTATTCACTCTCTCATTTTCCAAATTGGGTATCTCAAAATCCCATTTCTCCTCCTCATGAAAAAAAAATTCCATCCATCATCCCATGATGGATACCTTCTCCTAAAGACTTGTTCCCCCTTGACCATTGCACCAACAATGTCCTTGGGAAGTCCTTAAGCCAATAGGAACGCTAAACCATCAAAAATACGGTTCAAAGTTCAAACATGAACTCTCCCATCCTTAAATTTGATATAAACCCTAAACAACTCTCCTAATCCATATCCAATGAATTTTCACCCTTTATAATATTTCCCAAAGTATATCCTAGGGTTAGGAGTGGTTAGGGAACTCTAACATAGCTGAAAGTGGGGTAAACAAACCTTATTTTCTCGAAATCAGCTTGGCAGTCCACTTTATCAGAGATTAATTGAATGCCACTCACATCAGTCGACTGCCACCAAGGGCAGTCAACTGATAACTGAAATTTCCGAATTTCAGTTATCAGAAACGGATTTTGAAAATTCATAAATAATTATATGTATATCAAAAAATCACGAAAATTCATACGTATAATACTTATGACCAATACAATGAGTGAAAAATGATAGAAAAATATTTTACCCATAAAATAATGAGTTTGATCAAAACTCAAAACCATTAAAATTTTCAATGCTTTGGTTCTATTTTGTATCAACTCTATCAATGGTGATTGCTATCAAAAGATAGACTTCACCAAGGTTTTCTAAAATAATTTTAAAATGTGTTTGAAAACCTATATTGGATCATATTTCTTGGGCTCAATGTACATGACTTGTACACAAGCTTTCCCAATGATCCACCCAATGAAATTAGATGAGTTTTAGTTCATCTAGATGTAAAAACTATGCACCTTGAGCTTAACTCATATCCTAGCATCTCACATGTATCTAGGGTGTATAAATACACATACATATCAATGTGATGTGAGATGTGAGTTTTGTTCATCCTAATCTAGGGTTTCATGCATTCTCTAAGGCAACACTACTTGATTCCCTTATAAATGAGACTCCAGGTCATGCCAAAGTGCTTAAATCAATTTTCATTAATTTAAATGCATGAAATATGATCATGGCATAAATGATAGCATAATAGAGCATGACCAATTATCATGATGTCATGACATATGATATAATCTAAGCATACATGACATTTAAAACCTTAATCCTAAACATGAACATGACATATAAAATGATTAGAAATAAGCATGATGTCATGACATGTTATATGACAATCAAGGCATGACAAATAAAATGTATAGGTATAATAATACCTAAATTTTAATATTAATTGTCATTTGATATAATTAAATATATTTTACCATATTATCACTTTTCTTCATAGTGTGCCAAAAATCCAAAATGACACATTATGACCTCTAATCCTAACTTGTGCCAATTTAATCGATTTTTCATAATTTCAAGAATGTATTGGCACATCCTAAAATCTTTTAGGATCATAATATCAATTCTATTTCCAAGGTATCCATAACCTTAAAAATATCCTAAAATGTCACCTTTACTATGGTTGAGTTAACTACCCATCCAATCAAGGTTGGCACAACCTAAACCAATCTAGCGTAAATCAATCACGCTCTTAGAAACCCAAAACCTATTTGAGCTCCTAGGGTTAACTAGGTATTCCTTAGGGATGACCTCCCTAGATACCCTCCTAATGACCCTTCTAGGCTTGTTAGCCTTGGTCATTGTAGTCTTACCTAGGTTGACTCTAGGGGTAACTCCCCTTGCAATCTTCTTAGTGGCTACTCTAGGTTTCCTTGAAACCCTAGCCACTAGGCACACACCATGGTCAACTCTAGGGATGACTTCCCTTGTGACCTTGGCTTTCCTAGACCTAATTTGTGTTCCATAATCAAATGGAACACTATGATAAGCCACCTTAGGCTTAAGTTTGTGACCCAAACCCTTCTTGCCCTTGGTTGACTTTTCTCTCTTTGGCCCTAGGTGTTGACTCTTGGTCCTAGACTCTTGACTTTGACCATTTGACCCTTTTAGTTGATTTTGCATAATCTTGAGGGTCTTCTCAAGTTTTTCAAACCTTGACCTCAAGACTTGATTTTCAACCTCTAATTGCCCAATTTTAGAATTTTGATTTAATCCTTGGGCATGGTTCTTCCTAGGCATATGCCTAGTCTATTTAGGATTAAGACCTAGATGCTCTTGTACCTTTCCAATTGTCTCCTTAGGTAGAATTGGTCTAGAGTAAAAATGAAGAGACATCTCACAGAAGAATGTAGTTCGTGTTAGTAATATATGAGAGATGTCCTAAGGCAATCGCCTTATGTATGAACCATTTATATGATAAATGAAGATTCACTATTTGAGTATACATGTTTAATGTATTTGATTGGACCTTAAACTCATTTACTGAATGTCCACGATACGATTCACAGCATGAGAGAATTTGTGATTGGATCACAACTAGTGAGTATCTCTACATGTGTAATTGTGATGTATCGGAATTATCCCTAGTCGATGAATTGATGGATTTGGACACCATCAGTTACAGCCGAGACTTACAGGTATACTCCTTGGTGTATCAAGCGGTGATTCTCATGGAGACATAGTGATGTCGGAGTTGATCGTGGATGCTAGTTATGGTAACTAGTTCATTGGAGTGACCAGCCGTAAGACTTCATATGGTTCTCTGCATATATAGATATGTCAATGAAGTTCTTACTGTGGCTTAAGTGCGATGTTCCTTTGACTTGCGTTATTCAAGTCATCTTGATCATGGAGACTTATGCTTTGACATCTTAAGCAAACATCTCTAAGGAGATGTGGACCCGGGATGATTGGGTATAAGTCGAAGTGATCGAAGGTGTTTGAATAGCCTATAAAGGATTCACCACTCCTTGCGAGGAGATGTATACCCATGGCCTCTCGTCAGATTGTTACTAAAGTCTTTGGCCAAAACAATACATGTTTAGAGTAAGGTACTCTTCGATACATGTGGAGTAACTAGAATCCGTAGGACGAGGAAATGATACTTGGGCTAGGTGTGACGTAGTCAGCCTAGTGGGGACTGACACAATAGACCATGTCCTGAACCAAGTGGGTATAAGATGAGTGAAGGGAATGGGGCACGATTCATTCGAGCTGCTGAAGGGTTTCAAGAATAGTTCTGGATCAACCGTTGATCTTTTCGGTTAATTGGGGATCATGATGTACTACTAGGTGCCACTCATGATCGTTCTATAATTAATGGTTAATTATAGACGGCCAACATAAACCGAGAACCTATTTGGTCACCGCGCTGTGAGTGTAATCCAAAGGATTTAAAACGAGCTTGAGAATGAGATTCTCAGACCGAGAGAAACTATGTTTGGTTGGACCAAACATAAAGCGAGCATGAAATTGTTTCAGTCGCAATGGAAGCGTGGATGGGCTGCGTCTTATGAAGACGTAATGGATGGACCAAAATGGTTTGGTTCTAATCCAATGGATAAGAATAAACCAAAGGGTTTGGTTTATTTTAAACGAATGAACCAAAAGTTGGTTCGGTTCGTTTTAACTTAAAATAAACCATTATGGTTTGGTTTATTTTAACTTATCTTAATGGAGCGGGTTAACGGGCTTTATGGATATGATCCATTAACCATTAAGAGAATTAGTTCTCTATAAAATAGGGATTAAACCCTAACCCTAAACCTAATTAACTAGTTGCCGCCCAACACATTGTGGCCGCCCAACATCTTGTTGCCGCCCAGCTTGTGGTGCAGCCTTCCAACTTGTTGCCGGCGACCAAGCTTCAGCCGGTGAACCTCGGCGACCCTCGGTGATCCTAAAGGTTCGGCATCAAGGTGAGCTTTTGTCTCCTTGTTTTGGCGCCTATCTCCTCCACCAAGCTGTCCAGTTTTCTGGACAGCTTCTTCTCGTCGGGCGTCGTTTGGGCGGCGGTTAGTGCTCCGACAGCGGCTAACATACCGGGATTTGATCTCCGGTAATCCTCTGAGGTGGAGGGCGAAGGATTCGTCAATCGGTTGTGAATACCTCTCGGAGAAGCAAGTCTTGAGGACTTGTTTTTGGTCGAATTTGGATTCGGATCGTGATCATCTCTCGATCACGTCGTCTTCAACACGAGGCTAGTAACCCCGTCTGAAGCGAAGCTCGTGACTTAGCGAAGTCATCCCGAGGAGCTCGGCGTGGATACGGATAGAGACGATTCTTACGAGGATCGTTCCGGTTGATGCCGTTCCCGCTACACGTCATACGGAAGGTATAACGTAGTTTAATTTCCTTTTATTGCAATTTTAATTTACGGTTATGTCTACACTTATTGTAATAGCATGCGTGTGTTGTGTGTGTTGTAATAAATAGGAGTATTTATTATTTTAATTGCTTCATTTGTGCTATGTTTGAAACATGATCGAACACACCTGCCTTGTGATCGAAACCATTAGTATCGAGCCCGGGTTGTGTTTCGACATAATCGTAAAAATGGTTTCCGATAGTCATAATGTATTTCTGGAAATTTTCTAATTTTGGAAATTTAGAAGTATTTATGGAAATTTTTCAATTTTGGAAAGTCTAGAAGTATTTATGGAAATCTTCCACTTTTGGAAAGTTGGAAGTATTTATGGAAATTGATATTTTCCATAAATAAAATATTTGATTAGATTCTGGAAATTTGTTTCCTAATTTAATCATGATTTGATTTGGGAAATCAAATCTTAAAATCTTTTATTTCCATAAGTAGTTTTAATGATTTAGGAAATTGGTTTCCTAAATAGATTTTCCTTAATCAAATAATTCCATGAATAAAATATGTGATTAGATTTGGAAATTTGTTTCCTAATTTAATTATGATTTGATTTGGAGAATCAAATCTTAAACATATTTTATTGTTTGGGTTGTCGTGACATGTAGATGTATGCCATGTATGCCATGCCATGTAGATAATAGTTATTTGCATGCAAAGAGGATGAGACATAAAACCCTAACTCAATATTAAAGCCTACACCTTCCATTAATATGGTTAGAACCAGAGTTCTGTTTCTTGTTTGGGTTGTTGGACTCACTCCAAGCCCGGCTCGAACCTGAACATGTTCAAATCATTGGAATAGTTTAACTCTAATATGGTAAGAGTCAGAGGTCAATCGTTAGTTTGGGTTGTTGGACTCACTCCAAGCCTGGCTAATTGGTTGAATGCGCTCTAACCATATTAAAACTATTTCGCGATTAATGGGTCGACTTTAACTTGGAGCATCGATTTGTTGGACTCACTCCAAGGTCGATGTGAAGAGAGGTGAAGTTGGGTGCTATGCATATGATGCATACTTGTTAATGTGTTAACAACCCAATGTATGTGTAAACATTCAATTAGTTGATAGCACATTGTGATAGTTACATATACATGATATGTATGATACTTGATACCCACCATCATAGCTAAGAATGGCTTGTTGGACTCACTCCAAGGTTGTTCTTATCTATGATGGATATCAGCCCATTCGGAGATGGACCTACGATCTCCCGAAGTGTTTTTGGGGTTTTTGAAATTCGAAAAATGAATGGGATTTATAAATGTATATTGATGCATTTTTAAAATCATTTTCTCATATATGCTCGTTTTGTATTTCTAGGTCAATAAATTGATCATGATGTGTTTGAATTTGCGTTCCATTTTGGATTCAAATAAATTGACTGGGCCGAACTTCTTGGACTGGCTTAGAAACTTGAGAATTGTTCTCAAGGTGGAAAAGCTTGCGTATGTCCTCGGCGCCTCTTCGCCCGTCCTAGTGACAATGCAACTCTGGACCAATTGTTGGCCTATCAGAAACATGTGAGTGATTCTGAACAAATGAGTTGCATCATGCTAGCCATGATGGAACCCAAGCTACGATGCATGACATTGGATGCTCATATCGTAGTCCTTCATCTTTGTGAGTTGGTTGATGAGCAAGTGAGATTGAAGGTTGAAGTCTCAAAGCTCCTCTTCACCTCTGAGATGCTAGGAGGTTCATGCTGTAGTCTTGCTCGATATCTTTGAAGGCGTGGAGTCTTAGAAACATGAGCGAGGGGCGGTCTTTGTTAGTTGATTCCTCGAAGAAAGGTTCTAAGAGGAAGTCAAAGGAACAGAAGGGAAAGAAGAGAAGGGCTAAGAAGGTAGAACTAGCACAAAAGGAAACTTGCCATCATTATGGCAAGGAGAGCCATTTGCGAAGAAAGTGCAAGATTTATCTTGAGTCCATGAAGAAGGATAAGGCATCGGATGCCCCATCTTCTTCAGAAATCTTCTTTATTGATTGTCATTCTATTTCCTCAGACACTTGGGTATTTGATACTTGGTGTGGCTCACATATATGTAATGACATACATGGGCTAAGGAATAGAAGAAGACTCGTCAAGGGGAGAGTCAAATTTACGTGTTGGGAATGGAGCAACGGTTGCTGCACTCGCCATCGGAACGTATTTGTTGGAACTCCCTGTAGGACTTGTCTTAGAACTGGACAATTGCTTTTATGTTCCTTCGTTGATAAAGAACATCATTTCTATTTCTTGTCTAAATAGAAATGGGTTCCATTTGACTTTTAGTAACAATTGTTGTTACATAACTTTGAATGGAGTTCTTTATGGGATTGGAACTTTAAGCAATGGTGTTTATACGTTGGACGTATCCAGTGACGATTTCAATATCGAAGCGAGCAACATGCGTGCTCGAAAGGATAATCACATAGACTCCTATATGTGGCATTGTCGTCTTGGCCATATAAGCAAGAAACGCATGTCCGAATTACACCGATGTGGAATTCTGGAATCGTTTGAATTGGATTCATACGATACATGCGAATCATGCTTAAAAGGCAAGATGACTAAGTTACCTTTTACTGGAAAAG
Organism: Wurfbainia villosa; assembly: GCA_025175895.1. NCBI lineage: Eukaryota > Viridiplantae > Streptophyta > Magnoliopsida > Zingiberales > Zingiberaceae > Wurfbainia > Wurfbainia villosa. The sequence goes on along the minus strand of CM045997.1, from coordinate 23,459,953 downwards.
GTGAACGAGTGGGAGAGTTACTAGGTTTAGTACATACTGATGTATGTGGACCTATGTCAACTCAAACATTAGGAGGCTATAGCTACTTCATTACCTTCACCGATGATCACTCACGGTTTGGGTATGTGTTCTTGATGAAACACAAGTCTGAAGCCTTTGAAAGGTTCAAAGAATTCAGAAATGAAGTAGAGAAACAACATGACAAAAGTATTAAAATACTTCGATCGGATCGAGGTGGTGAATACTTAAGTCAAGAGTTTCTTGATTATCTAAGAGACAATGACATATTGTCTCAATGGACTCCGCCCTATACACCACAGCATAATGGTGTATCTGAGAGGCGTAACCGGACCTTGTTGGACATGGTCAGGTCAATGATGAATCATGCGACTCTTCCCAAGTCCTTTTGGGGTTATGCACTTGAGACGGTGTTACTTGTTAAACAGAATGCCTACCAAGGTAGTCTCAACTACTCCATATGAGATATGGAATGGTAAGAAACCTCATGTATCTTACTTGAAGATATGGGGTTGTCCTGCTTATGTGAAGCGGACTGTATCAGACAAACTGGATGCTAAGTCTGATAAATGTCTATTGGATACCCTAAGGAAACAAGGGGTTACCAATTCTATCATCCTGTGGAACAAAAAGGTGTTTGTTTCAAGGCATGCTGTGTTTCTAGAGAAAGAGTTTCTCTTGCAAGAAAACAGTGGGAGTATCGTCGAGCTTGAGGAGGCTCGAGAGACTCAAATAGACATTGATGAGATACAGTGAAGCACAGCGGTAAATGACTCATAGTGATGAGCAATCGGCTGGACCTATTGTAACACCACATCTTCGTAGATCTGGTAGAACACGCAACATTCCTGAGAGATATGGATTTCTCGTAAGCGAATCGAACGACGTGTTACTCATTGATGATGAGGAGCCTACCAGTTATGAAGAAGTGCTGACAAGTTCAGAAAGGGATAAGTGGCTTGGTGCCATGAAGTCGGAAATGGATTCCATGTACGAAAACCAAGTTTGGAACTTGGTTGACCCACCTGAAGGCATAAAGCCTATAGGGTGCAAGTTGGTTTTCAAGAAGAAAACCGACATGGATGGTAATGTGATTACCTATAAGGCTAGATTGGTGGCGAAAGGATATCGTCAAAAGCAAGGTGTTGATTATGACGAAACCTATTCGCCTGTAGCTATGCTTAAATCCATTCGGATGCTCCTGGCCATAGCGGCTCATTATGATTATGAGATATGGCAGATGGATGTGAAAACAGCTTTCCTTAATGGAAACACCTTTCGAGGCGTGTATATGATACGACTGAGGTTTCACATCGGTTGATAAAACCAAGGTATGCAAGTTGCGACGATCCATTTATGGATTGAAGCAAGCATCCGAGGCTGGAATATCCGTTTTGATGAGACGATCAAAAGTTTGATTTCTCACAAAATTGAGCGAACCTTGTGTGTACAAGAAGGTTAGTGAGTGCGATCGTGTTCCTAGTATTGTATGTCGATGACATATTACTTATAGGAAGCGATGTATCAATCTTCTGATCGATTAAGGTTTGGTTATCCTAGACATTCTCCATGAAAGACCTGGGAGAAGCAACCTACATCCTCGGGATTAAGATCTATAGAGATAGATCGAATCGGTTGCTTGGTCTTTCGCAGTCTACATATATAGACCGAGTGCTAAAGAGGTTTAGCATGTCGGAATCCAAGAAAGGTTTCCTACCCATCGGGCATGGGTACACCTTTCGAAGTCTATGTCGCGCCGCGAAGGCGAGAGGATTTGCATGAGTAAGATTCCCTATGCATCCATGATAGGATCTATCATGTATGCTATGTTATGTACGAGGCCCGATGTATCGTATGCTCGAGTGTCACGAGTAGATACCGGTCGATCCGAGGAATGGATCATTGGCGGTTGTTAAAGCGATCCTTAAGTACTTGAAGAACTAAGGATGTGTTCTAATATATGGAGAAGGGTACATGGTGATACGTGGGTATACGGATGCGACTCGAGGAAAGACAAGGATGATTCCATGTCTTAGTGGTATGTATTCACCTAGAATGGGCGCAATAAGTTGGAAAGGTTCCAAGCTTGACACTATAAGCGGATTACGCCACTAAGGCGAGAATCGTTGCGGCTTTGGGCGGTTTGGATCAATAAGTTCATCTATGAACTTGATGTGGTCTCATCAATGATCCAAACATGTGCTTCGCCGCTATCATCTTATCAGAGAGATCATCAGTAGGAATGAAATACAAATCGAGAAAATTCTCACTGAAAGGAACTTAGCGGACCCTTTGACTAAAGCATTACCTCAAAGTAAGTTTGAGGGTCATGTTGGTGCTTATGGTATTGGATACCGTAGCGATTGGCATTAGGCCAAGTGGGAGTCTGTTAGTAATATATGAGAGATGTCCTAAGGCAATCGCCTTATGTATGAACCATTTATATGATAAATGAAGATTCACTATTTGAGTATACATGTTTAATGTATTTGATTGGACCTTAAACTTATTTACTGAATGTCCACGATACGATTCACAGCATGAGAGAATTTGTGATTGGATCACAACTAGTGAGTATCTCTACATGTGTAATTGTGATGTATCGGAATTATCCCTAGTCGATGAATTGATGGATTTGGACACCATCAATTACGCCGAGACTAACGAGGTATACTCCTTGGTGTATCAAGCGGTGATTCTCCTTTGGTGGAGACATAGTGATGTCGGAGTTGATCGTGGATGCTAGTTATGGTAACTAGTTCATTGGAGTGACGGTAGTAAGACTTCATATGGTTCTCTGCATATATAGATATGTCAATGAAGTTCTTACTGTGGCTTAAGTGCGATGTTCCTTTGACTTACGGTATTCAAGTCATCTTGATCATGGAGACTTATGCTTTGACATCTTAAGCAAACATCTCTAAGGAGATGTGGACCCGGGATGATTGGGTATAAGTCGAAGTGATCGAAGGTGTTTGAATAGCCTATAAAGTTCACCACTCCTTGCGAGGAGATGTATACCCATGGCCTCGTCGGATTGTTACTAAAGTCTTTGGCCAAAGCAATACATGTTTAGAGTAAGGTACTCTTGATACATGTGGAGTAACTAGAATCAGTAGGGCGAGGAAATGATACTTGGGCTAGGTGTGGCGTAGTCGACCTAGTGAGGGGCCCGACACAATAGACCATGTCACTGAACCAAGTGGGTATAAGATGAGTGAAGGAATGGGGCCGCGATTCATTCGAGCTCTTGAAGGGTTTGAGAAATAGTTACGGATCAGCGTTGATCTTTTGGTTAATTGGGGATCATGATGTACTACTAGGTGCCACTCATGATCGTTCTATAATTAATCGTTAATTATAGACGGCCAACATAAACCGAGAACCTATTTGGTCACACGCACAACGAGCGTAATCCAAAGGATTTAAAATGAGCTTGAGAATGGGATTCTCAGACCGAGAGAAACTAGGTTTGGTTGGACCAAACATAAAGCGAGCATGAAATCGTTTGATGCGCAATGGAGGCGTGGATGGGCGTGTCTTATGAAGACGTAATGGATGAACCAAAATGGTTTGGTTCTAATCCAATGGATAAGAATAAACCAAAGGGTTTGGTTTATTTTAAACGAATGAACCAAAAGTTGGTTCGGTTCGTTTTAACTTAAAATAAACCATTATGGTTTGGTTTATTTTATCTTATCTTAATGGAGCGGGTTAACGGGCTTTATGGATATGATCCATTAACCATTAAGAGAATTAGTTCTCTATAAAATAGGGATTAAACCCTAACCCTAAACCTAATTAACTAGTTGCCGCCCAACACATTGTGGCTGCCCAACATCTTGTTGCTTGACTTGTGGTGCAGCCTTCCAACTTGTTGCGGCGACCAAGCTTCGCCGGTGAACCTCCGGCGACCCTCCGGTGATCTCCTAAAGGTTCGGCATCAAGGTGAGCTTTTTCTCTCCTTGTTTTGGCCGGCGCCTACTCCTCCACCAAGCTGTCCAGTTTTCTGGACAGCTTCTTCTCCTCTCGTCGGAGCGTCGTTTGGACGACGGTTAGTGCTCCGACAGCGGCTAACATACCGGGGATTTGATCTCCGGTAATCCTCTGAGGTGGAGGATGAAGGATTCGTCAATCGGTTGACGAATACCTCTCCGGAGAAGCAAGTCTTGAGGACTTGTTTTTAGGTCCAAATTTGGATTCGGATCGTGATCATCTCTCGATCACGTCGTCTTCAACACGAGGCTAGTAACCCGTACGAAGACGAAGCTCGTGACTTAGCGAAGTCATCCCGAGGAGCTCGGCGTGGATACGGATAGAGACGATTCTTACGAGGATCGTTCCGGTTGATGCCGTTCCCGCTACACGTCATACGGAAGGTATAACGTAGTTTAATTTCCTTTTATTGCAATTTTAATTTACGGTTATGTCTACACTTGTTGTAATAGCATGCGTGTGTTGTGTGTGTTGTAATAAATAGGAGTATTTATTATTTTTAATTGCTTCCGCTGTGCTCATGTTTACGAAACATGATCGAACACACACACGCCGCGGTGCCGGAAACCCAACAGTTCGATCATCTGCTATGACATCGTTCGACGGTGAATTTAGAAAAAATCCATTCGGTTGCCTCTGGACCTAGGAGTTTGCTCGGTGGATGGAGTACGACTTCGATGTTGGACCGTCGTTCAAGGATGACACGACTACAGAGTCGAGGCTGAACCGTGAAAAAGCTGCGAGTGCTTTCCTAATTTACCCTTATGGCTGGTGGAGGTCATTTGGGTTCCGATCTTATCTGGCTCAACTGTTGGCGAGTCGTTTCGAAGGTCCCTAGGACGGGTCAGTCACTCCTAAGAATTAGTCGGACTAGAGGTTCGAATACCCTAGTGCAAATAAAAAAAAAGTGATGAAATCTTTGTCTTTAGGACTATAGTGCAACAACGGGATGTCCGTATAGTTTCTCAAATATTTTATATTACATCTTTAGTTGCGACGCACTTGTAAGAATTTTTTTTTTTCAAATTAGATGAAAAATCTTAGAACGTTAAATTATTAGACTATCCATGTCATGCCCCGAGAGTATGCCGTGCCGAAAAGCAAACGGACGACATCTCCCCTGTACGTGACAACATATCATGTTAATACAAGGCCCGTAGGCCACAACAACAACAACAACATATATATATATATATATATATATATATATATATATATATATATATATATATATATATATATATATATATATATATATACAAACCACAACGGAAACTAACCACAACAACATAACAAGCTACATACAGTGCATATCGGTATGACTGACACAACGACATAAAGAAAACATTGGCAAAAACCCGAAACCACAAGTGTGTACATCACATGACAATCCACAACACATCACACCGCGAAAAACTCCAAATACATAATACACATACGGAAAGCCCAAAACGACCACCAGAGTCTCGGGGGTGAGATGAGATGTCAACCAGCGGTGCTCCAAGCCATCACGAAGACTTCTACCTGTTACTTGGGCGACAGAAAAACCCAGGGTTCGTGGTGGTGAGTATAACTCAGCAGGTAATAGGAAAAACATGTATATATCAAATATCACATGTAATTCAACAACATAACCTATAGGTACAACAGGTATACCAGCACAGTATATAAATACATGCATATACCGTCTAACCAAATAAACAACGTATAATGCAGACATACATGAAAATCTGCTATGCTACTCTGATCCAACCTGAGCATATATCCAACATATATAACAGGAAGAGAAATACTAACTCACAATATATTCATGATACATGTCAAGGTATCTAATAGTCTTTCCAACAAATATACAAGTATCCGACACAACCGTATAACAGATGCAAGAAGCATGCATGAATATGATGTACAACCAAATGCATCAAGCATAGTACAATCAAATGCAACATCACAATAAGCATATATATATATATAGACTGCATCTATATATATATTAATCACAACCATCCATATATATATATATACATGCATATATGTATATATTAGATACAGAATGCAAAGATGCATGGTCATGCTCACGACTTACTACTCGCTACCACGACTCCAGTGTGGCCTAGGTGGCACGACATGACAACTGTCCCAACTCAACACCAACCACCGCTCTAGAGTGGCCGAGTGAGCAGTATGATCAAGTAGCATATAAGCGTAAAGAGCTCGCTACACAATGGGGGTCCATGTTGCTGGCCACTCCGACTGACACTACCTATGAGTGGTCGAGTGCCATGCACCCAGGACAACTGCATGCAACTCCAACTACCACCGTCTATAGTGGTAGAGTGCGGCACAACAAATGCTCTACCCTCACACTAGTTACTCCTCTTGGAGTAACCTGGGAGGCAGGATGACTGACGACTCTCTCAAATCCAAGGGAGACTATGTCGTCAGTATGTATGCAAATGACATGAAGTACGATCACACATACAGACATCTACCATAGACTCTCTATTATACAGAGAGTCGTACCAATCTGATCAACGCACTCTCTATCCTGCAGAGAGTTATACTCAACTAATCGACGCACTCTCTATCCTGTAGAGAGTCGTACCCAACTAATCATATCAAACTAGGACCACCGGTCCATAGCGACACACTAATCACCCTTCACTTAACCATTACACAATGCATGGTTGACAATAAGTATGCAACATACGGGTATTGGAATAAATCCTACATTTAGGGCATTACCTACCCACAGATTTACAAATCAGATTATCATCCGTACTCCAACATCTACACCCTACTAAACATTTATAGATCTACTTACATCACATCTGTAACTCCTAAATCGTGATAAAGGAAAATGTGATATCAACACTTGAGCATATATAGCCAACGACAAGTGTCAAGCATATGGATAATAAGAGCAGGGTCAAGATAATATGAACATATAACATGCTCATATCTATGTCTAAATCTGAATGCAATTACATCTACCTGACCAGGGTAGGAAATTACCCACCTGTTAATGTAGAGTCTTTGGAAGTATCATTTGCCTCCACATCCAAGAATTTATCTCGATTCAACATCCTACACACAATATAGAACATAATTAAGTTTTATCGTACATCGCATAATCGAACCAAACTCCACATCGACTTCGTATCTCAAACCATAAGATTGATTTAGTTATCCAATTAACCCAATCAATCCTTCACACCCGTCCTTATATTTCATCATCAACTAACATCAGATTAGATAACAAAATAACCTATAGTATACATACATAACAACCTTGCTCCTGACTCACCTAGGTTAGCTTCAATTGCTAAATAGCTCAATCCAAATCAACTCGTTGAACTGCAACAACTCACTTAAATTGGAGGTAGATTCCAATTCTAATAATCCTAAACCTGAAATTACACAGCATTCAAATTTCTTTCAAACCAAATAAACAACATATCCATACGAACCTCCCAATCATCTATCTCCAACCCACAGCCACTCCACCGAAGGAAAAACCACCCCGAAATCCACCAATCAAATCTTCTCACAGCTCCATCACGAGCATGAACAGGACATCACCAACAACCCCCCCAAACATCCACACTGAAACCTAATAAGAAACAACTGAACAACATGGAAAGGAAACAACTAAGATGTATACTTGAGGTTATAGCTTCACCGACGACCCTTCCCCCTTATCCCTTGTTCACCGGCTCATGGCACTAACTCCGGCGATAATCGGCCAGGCAGCTCACAGCAACGCCAATCTGGGAAAACAACCAGTCGGTTCGGCAGAGTGGCGGTGCCGGATGTCTAGTGTGGTCGAAGCTGACTGTGGTGGCTGTGGTTGTCCATGGTGGTCGAAGGCAATCGACTGGCATTGTTGTTCCCGACCAATAAGGCTCCCTGCGGTTAAGGTCTCCGACAGAAGAAGGCTTGATCGATGACGATGGAGTAGCGACCGCTGGCGGGAGAAAAAGGATGGCGACAGGGCGGTTTGGCGGCCACGCAGCGAGCTCGATCAGAGATTGGCCAAAGATAAAGCAAGGATCGGTTGGATCGAGCGGGGATCGGGATGGATCGACACCGGCGACAGCGGCTGATCCAACTTGCGGTGGCAGTGGCAGCGGCGTGGCGACAGTAACTGGCGTGGTGGCTGGCTTGGGGCACCGGTGATCGAAGAAGAGCTCGCGGCGGTGGCTGATGGAAAGAATGGCCCTGTGCCTCGGGAGAGAAAGAGAAGACGGTGGCAGTGAATCCCTCTCCCAGCAGCAACGGTGGAGAGTAGAAATCATGTGGTGGAGAATAAGGAGAGCCATCGAGCGAAGGAGTAAAAGAAGAGAAGTCGCGAAAAAGAAACCGACGGGAAACGGAAGGAATCCGTTTAATTAAACCATTTAATACTTCATTAGAAGATAGTCTAAACAGGCTTTACAAAAGTGTGTTCGCTTTATCCCCATGAAATATCCATAGAACCTCCATTTAAATCCAGAAAAATTTCTAAAAATTCCTAAAAATTCTATAAGATAATTTCTTAATTAACAAGGATATTTATTATTATTGTATTTCCCAGTATCTTATATTCTCCCCCACTAATAAAAATTTGGTCCCCAAATTTTGTACTAACATGCAAAAATTACTTCAAGCAAGTTTCCGAAAGGACCACATACATTCTTCAAGTGAACAGATGAGGGTATCGAGCTTGGATGGTTTTTGTCCCACCACTGTCACTCCTTGCAACCCAGGATCCACCCTGGAATCTTCTCGTAAGTCGTATTAGACTTGGGTAGAATCGGAACCTCTTTCAGAACATGGTCAGATCATGACACGTATTTCCTCAGCATAGAAATATGAAATACGTTGTGAACACCCGCAAGTGTTAGAGGTAAAGCCAACCAGTAAACTACACCTCCAATCCACACCAATATCTCAACTGGACCAATGTTGTGTGGAGATAACTTTCCTTTTTATCCCAAATCGTTTCACCCTTTTCGTAGGTGAAACACGCAGAAATACTTATTCCCCAATTGAGAATTCCAAAGGTCTTCGCCTCTGGTCTGCGCAACTCTTTTATCGACCCTGTACCTCTAATAACCATCATCCAATGACGCGCACTAACTCTGCATCATGTTGGATACTCTATGGCCCCCAATAGCTGTCATTCCCCGACTTCCTCTCACAACATGGGAGATCTACAGGGTCTACCATATTGGGCCTCAGAGAAGTCATCTAAGTGGATGAGTGATAACTGTTCTTATAGTCAAATTCCACTAAAGAAATGTAATTCTCCCAACTACCTCCATAATCCATGACACAAGATCTTAATAGATCCTCCAGAGTCTAAATGGTACGCTTCGACTATCTGTCTGTCTGCGGATGAAATGTTATATTGAGCCGAAACTCTGTGCCCATAGCTTGCTGCTGACTCTGCCAATATCGCGAGGTAAATTGCGGGTCTCTATCAGATATGATACTTAAATGCACTCCATGAAATCTGATAATCTTCGGTAGTACAACTCTACAAACGATTCAACGAGTCCATTCCACGAATAGGAAGGAAATGAGCTAATTTGGTCAGTCGATCCACAATCACCCAAATCACATCACATCCTTTACGGGTTCTAGGCAATCCCATAACGCAATCAATAGTGATATCCTCCCACTTCCATTCTGGAATCGGAATTTTCTAGAGCAATCCAATGAGTTTTTGATGTTCAACCTTCACATGTTGGCAGACTAAACATCATGCAACACAGTCTGCAATATCACTCTTTATATCGTTCCTACCAGTATAAACATTTTAAATCTCGGTACATCCCAGTACCACCAGGATCTATAGCAAATCTCAAATAAGGTGCCTCCGGTAGCAACACTTTCTTAAGTGGATGCGTGTCCGGAATACATATCCATATTAGAGACGAAAAATTTATCTTCTCACAAGAGAAGTCTATCTATCGTTCAAAACCTACTCCACCACACACTCTGTAAGTGCATGGGAGACTATAGCGCCCAATCTCACTTATTGTAACTGCTCGTGTTCTAGTAACTCTATAGTAGCTACCCAGTAGCTAGTTAAATTCAACAAGCATTTTTGCTCCATACATCCATAAATCCAAATAATAACTACAAAAGCCACGTCATATTATGACAACCTATCTCGTAGTTTCTTAATTGACGTAGGCGTAAGATACGTCTCATGCAACTGCATCGGAATCGCTCTGATTCCTAAAACGATGCATTTGCGTACAACATCCTTTTATCTGTTGGTGCAATCGGCCCAGGTCACGATTGACCAGGACTCGAGTTTGACTCGAATGATGTTTTGATGTTCGACAAAAATATATGACAATGTAATTGTCAAGGTAAAGTCCAAGTCATGGGTACTTGGCATGGAAAGTCCAAGTGGAACACTTGGCATTTGGTAAAGTCCAAGTCTTGAGTACTTGGCATGAAAAGTCCAAGTGGGACACTTGGCACATGAAAAGTCCAAGCATGGGTCTTGGCAATGTAAAAGTCCAACATGGGTTGGCAAGGAAAAGTCCAAGCTTGAGTCTTGGCATGAGAAGTCCAAGGGGTTTGATATTGGCTGCGTAAAGTCCAAGCGAGAGTCTTGGCAGCATAAGTCCAATGGTTGGCGGCGTAAAGTCCAAGCGGAGTCTTGGCGGCGTAAGTCCAATGTGCCTTGGCGGTGTAGACACCGTTAGCATGACATAGCCGATGGAAGCACCTGAAGGCTAACGCGATGGATGAACAAGTCATGGATGACTTGGAGGGATCCGAGAGGCATGAGGCTGATGGAGGTGGCTAGAAGGCTTAAGTCTAGGCTAAGGGTGGTCTAGCAAGTATGGGGGCACCATACTTGGGCTAAAACCTCATGTTTGAGGTGTGCCAGTTGACTGGTGCCATGTGGCAGTCGACTGGACCGAGTCAACTAGGGTTTGACTGTGGGAAGTGATCTAGCAGTCGACTGCCAGAGGTTGGTAGTCGACTGATGGCTCGAGTAGTCGACTGATCGTGTGATCAGTCGACTGGTTCTCGGATTTTCGGCCACAGAATGGAGTCTCACTTGACCGCTGCGACGAGCAGTCGAGTGATGGCTCATCAGTCGACTGATGCTCATGATCAGTCGATTGATGTCCTAGCCGTTGGATTTTTCCAGCATGGATTACACCATTGTCTCACAGCAACAGTGTTATCAGTCGACTGATGGTCCCGAGCAGTCGACTGATCGACCTTTTCCAGCACAGGTTGAAGCTATAAAAGAAGCTCGTGATGGAGAAAAAGATAGCGATTTTCTTGAGTGAAATTGAAGGGGGAAGTTGGTGCTTTCTAGTCATTCAAAGCTAGTTCAAGGCAATCAAAGATCAAGCAATCCAAAGCTCTTGTAAAGTGTTTTTTCTTTACTTGCATTTGTATTTCATTGTATTTTCTTGTATTTTCTTATATTTATTTGATTATTATTGTAATCATTATTGTACGAATTTTCTCTGCCTTCGGATTGTTCCGAGAAGGAGTGTTTATTAGTGGTTGCGTGTGCATCACTAGAGCTCGTAGAGCTCGATCCGTGGAGTAGGAACTGTGCGGTTCCGAACCACGTTACATACTCGTGTTCTTGTTGTGTTGGTGTATTTCGTTATTGTATTATATCTATTTCCGCTGTGCACTAACGAAATTGTAGAGACGAACACGCGATCGAATTCCATCTACGAACGGTCAAACACTATTCACCCCCCCTCTAGCGGTGTCAAATATCCTACATTTGGTATCAGAGCCCGGGGCTCTTCTACGGACTAACTGCCGGGAGCTAAGATAAAGAAGCTAGAGGGTGAAGATGGAAGAACCATTGGGATGGGATATCAACACCTCAATTCCCTATTCCTTCTATGGACAAGAAGGATTTAGACAATGGAAGGCAAGAATTGAGGACTTCGTAATGATGAGAGACCTTGAGGAGTGGTCCGTTTTGATGGAAGGATTTGAATATCCTAAGGGACCAAAGGGAGGGTTTCTCAAGAAGAAGAAATGGAGTGAGGAGCAACTCCGACAATTCAATAAAAACAAGAAGGTAGTCAAACTCATTTTTGATTTAATTCCTAATGACCTCTTGTATATCCTAGGTGACTATGGGGATTGTAAAGACGCCAAGGAGGTATGGAACAAATTGGCAAAATTTCATGAAGAGCCTCATTCAATCCAAGAAGACAAGGAGGATGAAGAAGAGAGCTCATCCTCAAGTGAAAGTGAGGAATCGGAAGTTGAGATGGAGTCAACTTCCGGATTGGAGAAAGAAGAAGTGGGAGAGGTGGAAGAAGCATCCACCTCTAGGATTGAGGGGGAGAGCCCATCCACACCGGAGCCGGAACCAATTCAAGAAGAAGCCTCAATCACCGGGAGGAATGAAGAATCCACTCCGGCACCCACCACAAATACCCTAGGTAACTCAAGCAATTTAGGCTTAAATAAAAATCACATAACATGTTTTGAGTGTAGGGAAACCGGGCACTATAAGAGCAAGTGCCCAAAGAAGATTAGGAAAGCTCCACCGGCGCCAAAAGTCAAAGATGTCGGTCCCTCAATACAAAAGAGCAAGGAGCAAGTGATTTGCTTCAAATGCCGGCTACCGGGACATTACCGGAGTCAATGCCTAAGAGGGAAGAAGAAGGGGCAAGAAGGAACTACACAAGTAGGGGGAGCTAAGACTAACCCTAAGGTATATTTTAGTAATGCTCTTTCTAATTCTTATAGTCAAAAGCATGCTAGAAATAATTTTAGCAATCTTGCAATTTATCAAAAAGAGCATGCTAGAAATAGAGAATATTGCTTAGGAGCTAAGAAGGTCAACCTTAGGAGTAAGGAGAAATTTGGGACTAATGTCCCTAAAATCAATTTACCTAAGGACAAACCTAGGTCAAATAACACTAGACCAATTTTACCTAGGGAGACAATTAGAAAGGTGTAAGAGTACCTAGGTTTTAATCCAAAATGGACTAGGCATATGCCTAGAAAGGATAATGCCCATGGTTTAAATCAAAACTCAAAAATTGGGCAATTAGAAAAGGAAAACCAAGCCTTGAGGTCAAGGCTTGAAAAACTAGAAAAGACCCTAAATAAGCTACAAAATCAATTTCAAGGGTCTAATGGTCAAAGTCAAGGGTCAAGATCTCAAAGTCAACATCTAGGACCCAAAAGACAAAAGTCAACCAAGGGCAAGAAAGCTTTGGGTCACAAACCTAAGCCTAAGGTGACTTATCATTGTGTTCCATTTGACTATGGAACACAAACTAGGTCTAGGAAGACCAAGGTTGCAAGGGGAGTTACCTCTAGAGTCAACCTAGATAAGACCACAATGACCAAGGCTAACAAGCCTAGGAGGGTCATTAGGAAGGTATCTAGGGAGGTTATCCCTAAGGAATACCTAATTAATTCAATGAGCTCAAATAGATTTTGGGTTCTAAAGAGCGTGATTGATTCACGTTAAATGGGTTAGAATGTGCCAACCATGATTGGATGAGTAGTTAACTCAACCATGGTAAAGGTGACACTTTAGGTTATTTTCAAGGTTATGGTTACCTTGGAAATACATTTGAGCCTTAATCCTAAAAGATTTTAGGATGTGTCAATATATTTTTGAAAACATGAAAATCAATAAAATTGGCACAATTTAGATTTAGAGGTTATAGTGTGTAACTTTGATTGTTGGTACACTTTAGAAGTTCATGTATCAAGAGAAGTGTATTTAAGATGTAAAAGTAACATCAAGAGTGATACTCAAGTGCCACACAACTTGATGTCTTGTACTTACCATGCTTCATATGTTTCACCATGTGTTTGCATGGAAGGAATGTCTAGGATGAATTGCATCTCACAAAACAAGTCTTTTACCTTGATTGTGTATTTCAACACTTAGAAAGGGTGAGATGTTAGGATTTGGAAATCATTGGATGTTAATGTTTGCCAAAATGGAATAAAACATTAAAATACATTAACGAATACATGAATATAAGTGTAACATCAATATGTTCGATATACAAGATTAAACATGATAAAATGGAATAATTTAGATGAAGAAATCGAGATTTTCTGAATTTTAGAACAGGAAATCAGATATCAGTCGACTGATAATGATTATCAATCGGTGATCATCATGTAGCGATACGATGTGTCCGATGGTCAGTGTTGGCTCGGACTCGATCGCGAACATCGACTGATGGTACTGTTCACCGAGGCTGAGGGTCATCAGTCGAGTGCTCGCTCATCAGTCGAGTGGTGACAACACCAGTCGACTGATGAGCCACATCAGTCGACTGATGTTACTGTAGCACGTCACAGAAGACTCAGCAGTCGATTGCTGAGCCGGAGCAGTCGACTGCCGGTTCGGTAAACCCGCTAATAAGTCGCGATCAGTCGACTGGCGCCGCGATTTTATAATGCCGAACCGCTAGGGTTCGACGTCCTCACGCAAAGCTCTTTCGTTTTCCTCTCCTCTCCGATCGCCATCCTCTTCTCCGACCAGTCTTTCCGGCCGTGCCAGCCGCACAAGCTTTTAGGTTTGATAGCTAAGCCCCTCTTTTTTGTGTTTTTCACTTATCTCAAGCCTTAGTTCACTCGTTCTAGGGTTTGTTTCCCTTTTTCCGATTAGGGTTCCGGCGTCTGAGTCCTCCGGCGACCCCCTCAGCAATATCCGAGCATCCCCTCGTCACACCTCCAAATGGCACCGAAGTAAAATTTTTCTTACCCAAAACCCTAATTTTCCTTTCCATTGTAATTTATTTTTATCTAATCGTGTATTGGTGTCCTTGCATGTCATATCATTACACTGCATTAATAATAGGAGAGCCCGTAGGAATGATCCACCCGAGGGTGAATCTCGATTGCACCAACCTATGTTGGTTAGGTACATCGATAGGGACTTTTTTCATCGCTATTGTAGTGATGTCATGGACTTATTTGCATACTATCATCTCATGAAAATTGTCTTATGCACACATCCCATTAACGATGACCTCCTTAAGGAGTTTTATCAGAACCTAAAGAAGGTAGACAATGGCCCTACCTACACTACTCACGTTGCAAAATGCGATTTAGAGTTCACTCCTGCGATACTGCAGGAGTTTCTCGAGTGTAAGCCCTCGGATGACACCTTCATTTTTTACCCCACTTTTGATGCTCCTTTACCCGAGCCATTTGACCATATTTCTTTGGACTCTATGCATGAGCATATTTTTGGTCATCCTTGTCCACCAGCCCAGAATTTATTTCCTATTACTGAGTTATCTGCACCTGACAATGTACTCTACAAGGTCATTGTTGGGTGCTTTCTTCCGATCGTCACTCGGGGTCTGGCCAAGATTCGGCCTCCCCATCTCTTTCTACTCTACGCCATGCGTAATAGATTAGATGTAAAATAATAAAATTTAAAATACGAAATTAAATAGCCAAAATTTTGGGGAAATAACCCTAGGGATTATTTTCGAGATTTTTAGGAATTTTTTCGAAATTTTTCTGGATTTAAATGGACTCCGTACGAGATTTTTATGGGGATAAAATAAATAGGCTTTAGAGAGGTCTATTTAAAGGGGATAAATACATGATAGAAAACCTAAAAATTCTAATTTCTTTTCCCCGCCGCGCTGCGACCCCTCTTTCCCTTTCCCCTTCGGCAGTTCGTCCGCACAACCTTATCTCACGCGTGACTCACCGATGCCAACTTTCTTCGCCGGCGACCCCCCCCGTCTGTCCTCCGTCGCCCGATGCCCTCTCCTATGGCACGAGCACCCCGCCATCGACAGCGTGTGCGCACCGGCCGCGCCAGGGATCGCAGCCGAGCCGATCGTCTCCGTCGTCGCCGCCGCACTCGCCGACGGCCACCCGCGGCCCGCCTGCGTGGTTGTCGCCGAGCCGCATTCGCGACGGCCGTCAGAGCCACTGGTCTTGCGGTGCCATCCCTCCGAGCGCCGCGGCCGCTTCCCGGTGCCCAAGCCGTCGGCTACTCTTCTTCGTGTCCGTAGCCACCCGAGTCCCTGCGGCCGGCTGTCCCTTCGCAAGCGCCGGCAATCGCTTGCCTTCCGCCGCCGCGAGCTCCCTTGGTGTCACCGGTGAGGGTGGAGCTTCAGGTAAATACCTAGATTTCCTCTTGTTTCCTTGCTGTTCAGGGATTCTATGGGTTGTGGTGGGGGGCAGTGATTAGGGCAGCGAGGAATTTGGGCCGGCTGAGAGTGGGCTGTGCAAGGTCGGATGTTAGTGGGCTGTGGGTGGGTGTGGTCAGTGAAGGTCATGAACAATGGGGTAGACAGTACCTGCCAGGGCCGGAGTTGTGGTCGATTTGGGCTGATTTCCGGTGTTATTCGGTTGATCGGTACGGTATTCGAAGGATATGGGATTTTGATCTTGAGGATATTTTTGTGGGTGATGAATTAGGTTAATTGATTTGGAATTAATTGGGCTAAATTAATTGTATGGATATTTGTGGACAAGGAAAATTGGAAATAGTTTGGGTTAATTGGGTTATGAAGGAAATCGATTAATTATTCAATTTGTCGGTAAATTGTATTTTGTGCTTGACTATAGTCATGCTTTATGCAGGTTTCGGTCACGAGGCAGGTCCCCAGTCGTGACGATTTGGCTCATTCTTGCGGATATATATATTCAGGCGGGTATTTTGACTTAACTTTTAGATTAAGTCAAGTTGATATGCTAGTTAGGATAGCTTACAATAACTTTTTCATGTTTATATGTCTGGTATGATTTTGGTGCCTACTAGATACATGCATGTGATAGGATATGATTATATTTCCCTGTTTGATTTGGATCATAGTATATGGATTAGGGATATGTACATATTGATTGTACATATCATTTGGATAGGTATTTTGAGTAGGATTTACATGCTTTAGTATCATGCATCATTTTTGCATGATTGCATGCTGACTGGACGGGGTTCCATTATTGTTGAGCCCGCAGCTAGTTACATGGCCTGCACACACTACCACTCATGGGTTAGTGGTACATCAGAAGGGTGTGTGCAGTTGCTCTGTCAGGCTCCGCTGGTCCGCTCATGGGTAGCAACGAGGCAGCGTGGTAGCGGGCAGGGATCCCTCCTCTGGTCTATGACACCGGGAGATGAGAGCTTAGCTCCCCCCACTATGTTTGGGGCAGGAGGATAGGTGTACTCCGACAGCATCCTGTCCACTCGGTCACTCAGGAGCAGTGATGGCAGAGTGCACAATTGTCATAGCCCTACCCACTCGGCTTCACCATTGCGTGTGAGGCGGCTGACTGGCATCAGGGGTGACCATGTCATTGGCACGGCATGCATTTTGCATGGATTGCATTTTGTATTGTGTTTGCTGCATTATTGTATTGATGCCTTGGATGTGCATATGATTGTCATGCATACAGGATACATGTTTATATATGGTCAAGACTCTATTACTTCTAGTCAGGCACATGCTCCTATATCAGGGTAGGAGATTCAGGTAAGTACATTCATTTTGTATTTCTTGCTTGCATACCCTATTTATGTGAGACTGTACTGGCATGATATTTTTATTGTTAGGTATACCTTACTTTGCATATCTACTATACTCGCAGAGTTCTTTGAACTCACTCCGTTGATTTATATCTATTTCAGGATGAAGCTGTCAGGAGAGTGCAGCTGCCGGACCCCACTCGTCGTGAATGTTTTATTTTGGATATTTGCTTTATGGTTTGGATATTTTGGTTAGAGGACATGTATAGGTTTAGAGATTGATTTTGTATTTGGATTTTTGGTGTCCGTATGGACCTTATTCGGATTTTGGTTTGATTAGATTTTGGTGAGTATTCCTGCCCAGATGGCAGAAGGGGTAAGTTGATTTATGGTAGACTGTTTATCATTTATTTTGGTTGATGGCCTGAGGCCAAATTATATAACTGCGTGTGAATTTGGATTCCGGTCGTGTTGACCGATGTATAGTGGCCGTGTAGGCCTTGTATGTAAATTGAGATTGTCACCCGTACAGGGGAGATGCTGCCGGATTTTCGTCTGGCGGGGTCTCCTTCGGGGCGTGACAATTTATTTGGTATCAGAGCGCCTAGGTTTTCGAGTTCCTAGGGGTTTTTGGATTTTTCGGAGTTCGCCACGTTTGGCAGGTTTTACGAGGTAATTTGGAAAATTTTGGATTGGTATGGATTTTTGATGATTTTTATATTTCGGAAATTCGAGGATTTATGACGAGGTCTATATGGGGATTTGGCAGCGACAGAACCTCTCCTGCGGCAAAATAGGTATGATGAAAATTTTATATATTTTTACTTCTAGTAACATCTGTTCTAGTAGCATCTGTAATAATTTAACAGATATGAGACGAGGTGGGCATGCACCTACACCGAGACGTGGTGCAGGGTAACCACGCAAGAGGACAGTGAGATCTCTGGTTATGGAGTTGTCAGAAAGGGTCTATTGAGTTTTGATTCATGTGCAGACTCGTAGTAGGCGTCACCCACCAAGGTGACCAGCCGGAGTTGCCGTAGTGTTTATACTCCAGGTTAGATTTGGCTATGTGTTTAGTGGATAACCGGAAATAACATTCCGTGTGTTGGTCACTATTCGTAATCGTAGATGGAGTTGACCACGTGAACAACTGTTCAGCCGTAAGTCTTGAACCTCATGTCGAAAAGATGAATTGTCTTTGAGTGATTGATATCAGTCGAGCGTGGGTCAAGTCGTCATATTGGTTGTGGAAATCAAGGACTACGATGTTAGAGATTTTCACTGATTATGCTCGGCAGATAATTACCCTGTGGGGTATTGGACAAGGACTGTATACTATTGTTGATTGGACATTGGAGGTTTGATTATGAAGTTCCATAGGGATTTTGATCCTTGAGCAGCTTGAGCCTTAGAGTAATAACATTGAGGGTACTGTTAAGTACCTAATTAGTATTTATATAGGGAGAGTGGAATTAGTTTCTTACTATGACAATGATCAAGTTGTTACTTAGTGGAATATGTAGAAGGAATTTATTTGAGGAAATAACCCATTACGGGATCACGGGTTCAGGATGTTTTCGAGAGACAATATTTCTCCAGGTTATTTTGTATGACTCATTGTTGGGAAATTCTTGAGTCTTAAGTTGAGTGATCAATTGTTAATGGAGTTCACTATAGAGTTTAATAGACTCGCGGAGTTTACCCCCTCCACTTAATGGTTTAAGATAGTGATTGAGTTGCCTTCGATCACCCCCAATTTATTTGCTTACATTTGGATTAGGATAGTTGGATTTTTCCATCAGATCCTATCGGGAGGCATTAGGGTGAGTCATATTTATAAAAATGACTGCAACAAGGGTCTCAAGAGAATAGTGTAGTCAATCTAGTGATAATAACCTACACTTCGGATAAGGTAACGGTAGGAGTCGTGAACGTGCTTTTCTAGCTGAATTCACGTGACATTATTTCGTTCCCATGTTGATGTTCGATATTGATCAAGGCTCTGTCCCGGGAATGAAAGATGGATGAAACACCTCATTTCCCAGTGGAAAACAGGAATATGGATTTAAGTTTTCTCCTCAGATATATGTCGCTATCAGAAGTGGTTTGTACACTTGTGGAGATATGAGGCTGGTTGTATGGTTCTTGAAGAAAAGGAGAGGAAGAGGTGTATACACCTAGATTCATACAGTTATCGAATTCTTTTTCTAGATCACTGTGAAATAGGGAATCCATTAAGAGCAGAAGTTGGATGAGTTTACATCTTTACTCGAAAGGAGTTGTAGATGGTTGAAGGATTGGTCATTGAGGTATTACTATAGTTTACCTTACTTGAGGATATATTGAGAGATACAGATGTTTACAGATATCTGTGGTTAAAACATGTACAGATAGGATTAAAAGGATTTTTATATTTGGATTATGTGGATTAATAGTGTTTCCACTGATAGGTGAGATGTTGAGATGATTACTGTGATGATTATCACAGGGGTATGAAAATGATTTTGGATGTTTAGAGGTTGATTGATGGAAATGTTATATTATGGTGAGAGAGTTGACTTAATTATTTTATAGTTGACTTGGTTGATATGATGTGAATATCTGGATATTAACTTGGAGGTTATGCTTGTGACATGATGATACAAGAAGGTCTCTCGGATACCTGTATAATTCGAGAGTAATCAGATGTAGTGTTGTTGGAACTTCTAGGCTTGCCGCTGTATAGGCAAGTAGAGTAGGCGATCGGAGTGATTTCAAAAATAGTTTCGATATCGAAGATCCCCTACTGTGAGATAATTTATTTGGTACTGAGGTAATGTTATTTTTACGAGCCTAATATTTTTACTTATGGTGCGTTGGTTGAGGGCTAGTGTAAAGCGCACAAGGTTGTTAAAGCTCGTGATATACTCAAAGCAATGTCATTAAATTAGCTGTAAGCCAAATCGAGTTGCTTGGATATCGTTATCGATCGGTCTTTCAGAATTGGCAAGGTTGATGATGCCAAGAGGTATTTGTTAGAATGACGATTTTTCAGGGGATAATTTAGTTGGTATCAGTGTTGCTTAACACTATGGGAATTGGAAGAATCTAAGTTCCAATTAAAGGAGGTATTGGATGGGATATTTGTTGTCCCAGTATTTTATTTCTTGAGAAGCTCTGGAACTTGTTGTTCAAAGAGATATGAACCTTTGAGGTTATACATCAATTATTGATGATGGAATGCGGTAGTGGTAGAAGGAAATGAATATTCTTCATGGTGGATTGAGGATCTAATTAGATCAACTTTAGGACACCTGTGTATACTCTAGGATTGATTTATGATAGGTGTGTTGATATTGTAGTGACAGGGAGTCATACAATTATCAAAGTCGTAGGGATGATTGATATATCATCAGCCTAGAGTAAAGAGGATGCAGGTGTGTAGCGATGACAATTTCATACTTGGTATGAATTGTATGAGCTTTTGGATTATCTTATTTGACTTATTGACAACTTTGTCGTCCAGGGGTTTGGGAAATCGCGTATTCTAGACACGATTGGATCATTTGTGAGGGTGGCAGTTGGAGTTGAGCACTCGGCCACTGTAGATGGTGATTTTTTTTTGTATTTAATTTGATTATTACCATAGATATGGATAGGATGCTCTAGTGGTACTACACCGCTGACGGGTGATGGAATTTATTTAGTCTGAAGCTTGTGAACCTAGTTTCAAGACTCAGACGATGGTTGACTTTTACACCAGTGTTGTGTGATCATTCTCGGGTGAAAAGAAAGTTAATTTATATGCGGATGCGATGTTTTAGAGAATGGAGCGTTTCTGATTTGGTTGATCGCGACGTATCTCATGTTTACGTCAAATGAGGAACTACGAGATGGGTTGTCATATATATATATGACGTGGACCTAGCAGGAGTTGTTATGTTGTTTTGTAAAGGAACATATATGCTTATGAGGTTTTAGCTAGCTACTGTGTAGTTGCATTTGAATTTAGGAAGAGTTACTATTGATTCGGGAACAACAGATAGATTCCTGTTGTGATGATAGAGAGCATCTACAATAGAGTTGTACTTTTGCTCTACCGGTTCGGAATAAGTGATATTGGAATTTGTATGTAGTAGTTGGCTAGATAGCTACCTGGCATCTCGACTGGCTATGAGTCCCGGTCGTGGTAGCATGTCGTTGCCCGTAAGTAGTGCCTTTTGCATTACTCCGAGAGCCACGAGACTTGGTCACGATATTTTGATAAGTATTGCTGAAGATTGCAATAGGTTTTATATGTTGCAGATGTATAGGATTGTATCCGAAAAATAGTAAGTATTGAAACGTTCTCCGTGGTGGAACGACATGCGGAACATAGTTGATTTGGAAGTCTGGTAAAGGTGGTATATAAATAATCAGCAAGGTTCTGTACCAAGAGGAAAGTGGGAACCTAGTATGATGGATAGTGTTGGGAGATTATTTGGAATTCAGAAAGGACTTAGTATGATTAGCTAAGTCCGCTCATTTTCATTCGATCCATACGATGAGTTTGTTGGATCGCTGGATAGGTTATATTGTGGCGATTTCCAGTTCATGGAGGATCTTTGAGTATCGTATGCGATAGCGATTCAGGATTTACCTTAGGATTATGGTAAAGTTTTTAACAGGTCACGGATATAGAGCTCCACTCGGGTACAGTTAGGTACTTATGATAAGTGGTCGATATGAAGATACTATTCATACTTTGGAAGGGCTGCTAGGAGCAAGTGTGATTTGATGTTAAGGGATATCAGTAACCCCACTTAGTCACTTGAGGTGTGACTTGTCTCCAGATGCTTGAGATGGTTGTTGGGACATCTCGTACTAATATACGAGTAGAAAATTTGTGGACCAAATTTTTATTAGTAGGGGAGAATGTAAAATACTGAAATTTAAAATATGAAATTAAATGGCCAAAATTTCGGGGAAATAACCCTAGGGATTATTTTCGAGATTTTTAGGAATTTTTAGGAATTTTTCTGGATTTAAATGGACTCCGTACGAGATTTTTATGGGGATAAAATAAATAGACTTTAGAGAGGTCTATTTAAAGGGGATACATAGACGATAGAAAACCTAAAAATTCTAATTTCTTTTTTATTTCTTTTCCCCGCCGCGCCGCGACCCCTCTTTCCCTTTCCCCTTCGGCAGTTCGTCCGCACAACCTTATCTCACGCGTGACTCACCGACGCCAACTTTCTTCGCCGGACTTGACTCCTCCTCCGTCGCCCTCCCTCTCTCGCGCGAGCACCCGCCGTCGGCAAGCGATGTCGTATGCTGCGCCGGCCGCGCCACTAGATCACAATGGCCGATTGTTCTCCGTCGCCGGGCCGCTAGCTCGCAGCGATCCGGCCGCCGTGGTTGCCTTCGCCCGTGGTTGTCGCCCGAGCCGCATTCGCCGATGGCCCGTCCGCAGCCGCCTGGGTCTTGCGGTCGGCCATCCCTCCGACAGTGCCGGCGCCGCCTTCCCGGTGCCCAAGCCGTCGACTACTCTTCGTGTCAGTAGGAGTCCTTGTCCCTCACCGGTGAGGTGGAGCTTTAAATACCTAGATTTCCTCTTGTTTCCTTGCTGTTCAGGGATTCTATGGGTTGTGGTGGGGGGCAGTGATTAGGGCAGCGAGGAATTTGGGCCGGCTGAGAGTGGGCTATGCAAGGTCGGATGTTAGTGAAATTTGTGGGTGGGTGTGTCGGTTGTGAAAATTTGCGAATTGGGGTAAACGATTACGATTGTGGTAGGAGTTGTGGTCGATTTGGGCTGATTTCCGGTGTTATTCGGTTGATCGGTACGGTATTCGAAGGATATGGGATTTTGATCTTGAGGATATTTTTGTGGGTGATGATTTAGGTTAATTGATTTGGAATTAATTGGGCTAAATTAATTGTATGGATATTTATGGACAAGGAAAATTGGAAATAGTTTGGGTTAATTGGGTTATGAAGGAAATCGATTAATTATTCAATTTGTCGGTAAATTGTATTTTGTGCTTGACTATAGTCATGCTTTATGCAGGTTTCGGTCACGAGGCAGGTCCCCAGTCGTGACGATTTGGCTCATTCTTGCGGATATATATATTCAGGCGGGTATTTTGACTTAACTTTTAGATTAAGTCAAGTTGATATGCTAGTTAGGATAGCTTACAATAACTTTTTCATGTTTATATGCCTGGTATGATTTTGGTGCCTACTAGATACATGCATGTGATAGGATATGATTATATTTCCCTGTTTGATTTGGATCATAGTATATGGATTAGGGATATGTACATATTGATTGTACATATCATTCGGATAGGTATTTTGAGTAGGATTTACATGCTTTAGTATCATGCATCATTTTTGCATGATTGCATGCTGGCTGGACGGGGTTCCATTATTGTTGAGCCTGCAGCTAGTTACATGGCCTGCACACACTGCCACTCATGGGTTAGTGGTACATCAGGAGGGTGTGTGTGCGATTGCTCTGTCCGAGCTCATTGGTAGCTCATGGGTAGCGGCAGCGGCGTGGTAGCGGCGAGGATCCCTCCTCTGGTCTATGACACCGGGAGATGAGAGCTTAGCTCCCCCACTATGTTTGGGGTAAGAGGATAGGTGTGTTAGTGCTTATAAGCTCCACATATCTCCATTGGTATGAGGCCTAGTATGGGGAATACAATCAAAGTCCCACATTGGTAAGACATGGAAAAGATCATGTGCTTATAAGAAAAAAGATATCTCCATTGGTATGAGGCCTTTTGGGTAAAGCCCAAAAATAAAACCATGAGGGCTTAGACCCAAAGTGGACAATATCATGCCATTGTGGAGATATGTGGAGCTTATAAGCACTAACAATTGGTATCAGAGCCATGGTCCATGTCAAGCCATGAACCTCGAACGAAGGAAGTTGAGCTCCCACGTCCAGATCAAGAGAACCAGACATCAGGAAGGAAGTCTAGTTGGGTCGGGGGGACCGAACAACTGGCATGAAGTCCTGGTGGGTTGAAGATCGGACATCAAGCAGAGAAAATCCTTCGAGGAGGGATAGGCTTGAGGGGGGGCCCAATGTGGTCCTTCGTTTGAGGGGGGGATTGTTGGGAGTATGGGGAATACAATCAAAGTCCCACATTGGTAAGACATGGAAAAGATCATGTGCTTATAAGAAAAAAGATATCTCCATTGGTATGAGGCCTTTTGGGTAAAGCCCAAAAATCAAACCATGAGGGCTTAGACCCAAAGTGGACAATATCATGCCATTGTGGAGATATGTGGAGCTTATAAGCACTAACAAGGTGTACTCCGACAGCATCCTATCCACTCGGTCACTCAGGAGCAGTGATGGCAGAGTGCACAGTTGTCATAGCCCTACCCACTCGGCTTCACCATTGCGTGTGAGGCGGCTGACTGGCATCAGGGGTGACCATGTCATTGACACGACATGCATTTTGCATGGATTGCATTTTGTATTGTGTTTGCTGCATTATTGTATTGATGCCTTGGATGTGCATATGATTGTCATGCATACAGGATACATGTTTATATATGGTCAAGACTCTATTACTTCTAGTCAGGCACATGCTCCTATATCAGGGTAGGAGATTCAGGTAAGTACAGTCATTTTGTATTTCTTGCTTGTATACCCTATTTATGTGAGACTGTACTGGCATGATATTTTTATTGTTAGGTATACCTTACTTTGTATATCTACTATACCCGTAGAGTTCTTTGAACTCACCCCGTTGATTTATATCTATTTCAGGATGAAGCTGTCAGGAGAGTGCAGCTGCCGGACCCCCACTCGTCGTGAATGTTTTATTTTGGATATTTGCTTTATGGTTTGGATATTTTGGTTAGAGGACATGTATAGGTTTAGAGATTGATTTTGTATTTGGATTTTTGGTGTCCGTATGGACCTTATTCGGATTTTGGTTTGATTGGATTTTGGTGAGTATTCCTGCCCAGATGGCAGAAGGGGTAAGTTGATTTATGGTAGACTGTTTATCATTTATTTTGGTTGATGGCCTGAGGCCAAATTATATAACTGTGTGTGAGTTTGGATTCCGGTCGTGTTGACCGATGTATAGTGGCCATGTAGGCCTTGTATGTAAATTGAGATTGTCACCCGTACAGGGGAGATACTGCCGGATTTTCGTCTGGCGGGGTCTCCTTCTGGGTGTGACATTAGACATTAACATTGCATTAAATATGTTTCATTGCATAGTGCATTTCATTTCCCCTATACAAGGGAAAGTGCATATGCCATATGGTCACATTATCACAGCATGGCTAGAGTCAGTAGACATCAACATTCACAGGGGTTCTCTGAGAGCGCTCTCTGAGGTGTACGACTGCATATCGATTCGCCACTTCTCGTTAGCGAAGCTACAGATGGGGCCTGGTCAGATGGAGTTGGTGCCTCGACCACCACCCAGGGCACGCAGAGAGCCTCCTCTGGTACCCAGAGAGGCGGCAGAGGACTATGAGGGTGCATACGCCGCTGTTGAGGAGGATCAGCTGCCAGCAGATGCATCAGCGGCGAGTCCATCAGATCGTCTTGGCCACCGCTTCAGATTCTGGACTATCGTGAGACGGCCGACTCTAGACTCTTAGTAGGGCAAGCATCTATGGGCGCATGTCTTGGTCGGATGGAGGAGAGATACATGCAGATTTCAGAGTCCCAGAGTCATATCGAGCAGCGTCAGCTCGATATGTATGAGATGATGTGGGCTTGGACTTTGAGCCAACATCCTCCTCCACCGCCACCTCCTGCAGACGACTAGATTTAGAGGATGTTAGATTTTTTTGTTTCTCAGTTTTGTAGTGAGATTGAGTATATCAAATCTTCATTTTGAATGTAAAAACTGAAATCCTTTTAAATTGAATGAAATTTCTGTTTGTAAAAATCATGTGTGTTTGAGTGTGTATTTGTATTAATGTATTTGTTTATGAAAATTGCTATATCATGACATGACATGAAATTTCATCTTATTATATAACATGTCATGTCATTGGTTGTGATTACTTTAAATTTCATGTGTTTTTAAATTTCATCATATGCCATGACATCATGATCATTGGTCATGTTTTTATTTTGCTATCACTATGCCATGATCATTTCATACATTAATTTGATTGAACATTGATTTAAGGAAAATGACATGACTTGAAGTCTCATTTATAAGGGAATCAAGTAGGGTTGCCTAGGAAATGCATGAAACCCTAGATAAAATGAATCAAAACCCACATCTCACATCACATTGACATGTATGTGTATTTATACACCCTAGATACATGTGAGATGCTAGGATAATAAGTTTAGGTTCAAGGTGCATAGGTAGTGCATCTAGATGAACTCAAACTTATTTTAATTATCACCAAGAATCATAAGGAAAGCTAATATACAAGTTATGTATACTTAGCCAATAAACCATGGTTCAAAATAGGTTTTCAAAAACATTTTAAAATCAATTTAGAAAACCTTGGTGAAATCTATCTTTTGATAGCCATCATCATTGTAGAAGTTGATACAAAGTGGATCAAAAACTTTAAAGTTTTAATAGTTTTTGAACTTTGTACCAATCTCCTATTTCAATGGTAAAAATATTTTTCCAAAATTTTTCACTGATTGTATTTGTGATAAGTAATATACGTATCAAGTATCGTGATTTTTTGATTTACGTAGAATTACTTATGAATTTCCAAAAGTCGAGTCTGATTTCTGAAAATCAGGTTTTCGATTATCGATCATTGCCTCTGTGATCGATGGGCGCGTTGGACTCGATCAGCGATAAGATCACTCATCGCTGCTTCGCGTGGGCCGATCGATAGACACATCACCGATCGTAGCTAACAGAGTCGACTGATAGCCTGATTTCGGGGTAACCAAAGTTGTTTAACCGGATTTCAGCTGCAGTTAAGGTCCCTAACCACTCCTAACCCTAGGATATACTTTGGGAAGCATGATGAAGGGTGAAAATCCATTGGATATGGATTAGGAGAGGTGTTTAGGGTTTGTATCAATTTTAAGGTGTTGGGAAGTTCAATGTTGAATTTCTAACCTTAATTTTGATGGTTTGGAGTTCCTATTGGCTTAGGGACTTCCCAAGGACATTGTTAGTGCAATGGTCAAGGGGGAGCAAGCCTTTAGGGGGAAGTATCCATCTTGGAGTGATGGATGTGTTTTTCTTTCTTCTTGAAGGGGAAAATGTTATCAATTGGGAAAATTGATGGATTTTTAGAAACCCAATTTGGAAATTGGGAGAGTGTATAGGATTGCCTCTCTTGAGTGATATGTGACTTATCACTAAGAAGATGGTAGACATCCTAGGTATTTTTAAACCAAGGTGGAGATTGTAAGATCTCATTGGGCCATGAGACATTGACCTCCTTGGAGAGATAACCTTTTGATGTATGTCAAAAAAGGGGGAGAATATGTTTGGGAAAATATTTGGGATTACCAATTTGGAATAATTGGTAAGAGACTTGAGTTAGCGGTCTAACTCAAATGGTTTGGTTTTTGTCAAACATCAAAAAGTGGGAGATTGTTGGTGCAATCGGCCCAGGTCACGATTGACCAGGACTCGAGTTTGACTCGAATGATGTTTTGATGTTCGACAAAAATATATGACAATGTAATTGTCAAGGTAAAGTCCAAGTCATGGGTACTTGGCATGGAAAGTCCAAGTGGAACACTTGGCATTTGGTAAAGTCCAAGTCTTGAGTACTTGGCATGAAAAGTCCAAGTGGGACACTTGGCACATGAAAAGTCCAAGCATGGGTCTTGGCAATGTAAAAGTCCAACATGGGTTGGCAAGGGAAAGTCCAAGCTTGAGTCTTGGCATGAGAAGTCCAAGGGGTTTGATATTGGCTGCGTAAAGTCCAAGCGGGAGTCTTGGCAGCATAAGTCCAATGGTTGGCGGTGTAAAGTCCAAGCGGAGTCTTGGCGGCGTAAGTCCAATGTGCCTTGGCGGTGTAGACACCGTTAGCATGACATAGCCGATGGAAGCACCTGAAGGCTAATGCGATGGATGAACAAGTCATGGATGACTTGGAGGGATCCGAGAGGCGTGAGGCTGATGGAGGTGGCTAGAAGGCTTAGGTCTAGGCTAAGGGTGGTCTAGCAAGTATGGGGGCATCATACTTGGGCTAAAACCTCATGTTTGAGGTGTGCCCGATTGGCGGTGCCATGTGGCGATCGGCCGGACCGACCGAGTCAACTAGGGTTTATTGCGGAAGTGGTCTAGCAATGATCGCTGAGGTTGGTAGTCGATGAAGCTAAACGATCGGTCGTGTGATCGATCGGGTGCTCGATTCGCCCGAGAATGGAGTCTCACTCGGCCGCTGCGACGGCGGTCGAGTGATGGCTCATCGATCAATCGATGTCCTAGCCTTGGATTTTTCACGTGGATTACACCGTTGTCTCACAACAACGTGTTATCGATCGGCCCGATGGTCCCGGATCGATCGACCTTTTCCAAAGACTATAAAAGGAGCTCGTGATGGAGAAAAAGATAGCGATTTTCTTGAGCGAAATTGAAGGGGGATGTTGGTGCTTTCCAGTCCTTCAAAGCTAGTTCAAGGCAATCAAAGATCAAGCAATCCAAAGCTCTTGTAAAGTGTTTTTCCTTTACTTGCATTTGTATTTCATTGTATTTGCTTGTATTTATTTGATTATTGTTGTAATCATTATTGTACGAGGTTTCTCCGCCTTAGGATTGTTCTGAGAAGGAGTGTTTATTAGTGGTTGCGTGTAGAGCTCATAGAGCTCGATCCGTGGAGTAGGAACCGTGCGGTTCCGAACCACGTTACATACTCGTGTTCTTGTTGTGTTGGCGTATTTCGTTATTGTATTATATCTATTTCCGCTGCGCACTAATGAAATTGTAGAGACGAACACGCGATCGAATTCCATCTATGAACGGTCAAACGCTATTCACCCCCCCTCTAGCGGCGTCAAATTTCCTACATTATCTACCCCGGAAGGATTAACTAATACTCATGTAAAAGTTAACTGCCATCTAGGTCCTGTAAATTGGTTTCACCAGCTTCCGACTAAATGATTTCCATCATTACCTTTATCAAACAAGTCTGTGGTATAGTAATGCTAAAACATTCTATTCACATCTACAGTAATAACCAAATCATACAAGGTAAACCACCATCTACGGTGGTCGAGTGCGCAACTCCAACTACCACAATCAACAATGGCCAGGTTACACAACTCCAACAACCACAAACTGATCCAATCATGTTCAGGATACACGATTCTCAAATCCAGTGGCGACTAAATCGTTAATTAGTCTAACAACTTAATCAAAACTCATAAAATTCATACTAAATATGAAATTGTCGTCTCTATACACCTGTATCCCCTTTACTCTAAGATGATGATATATATTAATCATCACAACGACACTGATAATTGTATGACACCATGTCGCTACAATATCAACGCTCCAGTCGTAAATCAATCCTAGGGTATATACAGGTGTCCTTAACTGATCTAGACAGATCATCTATCCACAAAGAAGGATATTTACTTTCAACAACTATCGCATTCCATCATCGATAATCGATGCATAATTTCAAAGGTCCATCTCTCTTTAACAAAGATTTCTGGATCCTTCTCAAGGAGAAATACTGGGATAGATAAATATCCCCTCCATCTTCTCCTATAATCATAACTTATATTCTTCCAATTCCCATAGTGTTTAGTAACACTTATCCCAGTCAAATTATCACCTGGTATAGGATCTTCGATATCAGAACTATTTTCGCAATCATTTCGATCGCCTACTCCACTTGCCTATGCAATGGCAAGGCTAGGAGTTCATCCGAAACTACATCTGAAGGCTCTCGGATTATATGCACATCCGAGAGACATATCATACCATAATCTCCACAATTTGACCATCCGTAAGGATATGTCTATAGTAAAGATATGTCTATCCAAGTCTAAGGGCATCCCTTAACTTCTTAATTGTTGGTCCATATCTCACCTGACGGTAGAGATACCACCGACCCACAAGTCGATGTATAGGAACCCTTCTAATCCAAACTGAGAATGTTCTAGACAAAGATACCTGTAAACTACAAGTAACCCTTAATATATTAACCCAGAGGGTAAACTAAAGTAATATCCTGAATGATCCATTATCTATCGATCCGATCCAAAGGCTCCACGCAGGTCTCGACCTTTCTCCGAAGAGAAAAAGATCAGATCCAATAGTCCGCGACAAAGCGATCGCATTTCTGCGATGAATGATCCGGGAATTTTCCTAGATCATCTAATTTCCATCACTAAATCCTACGAGTTACAACTGTAGAATACAAAATAGATACAACCATCGTCGTATACTCTCTCCTCTGTACAAAGCCAATCCATCTAGGGGGTAACGGTTGTTGTTGTATGCATGAGTCTTCTATGATGTCTTCTGCTGATACTGCTGCATAAATCACTTCCCTTGAAGGGAAGTATCACGGAACTCCAACCACGCCTAAGGTAGTAGGTTGCCGCTGATGAGATAACCCAATCTTCTGTGCTGATCTTTGTTGTCGAGACAGTGCATCATCCTCCCAGAACACCATTGATAGTCTTCAACTGAGTCTTCAAAGTATAACTCCTCAAATGTACTGGTTGCTTACAATAGCAACAGATGAAATGATCCAACAGATAATCTGACTTCGCATGTCTTCATGATCCACACTGCACGCACATAATCCCTTCGGAGTCTTTGTTCTGATTTCGCTGATGTGCACAAGAACATCTTGATGATCTGCGGTTGGTCTTCTATAATCGAAAAATAGCTCAAAGCCTATGACTCCGATCTTGCTCCTTTTATCCAACAGTCGGAGAGTTCTAACTCTAATAAGTTGACCTGCAATATCTGCTTATCGGTCTCCAACTCTTAAACACTTATACGGAGTCATTTCTAAACTCCCGACTCAATCCAATGTCTTTTGACAGAATCTGATAGAAGATCTAATCATCTTAATCCAACAGTAAGCTAACAACCGTGGGTGACTTAAAAAAACATCCCTTCACATTCTTAAGCTATTAGGTGATCATAAACTCTGCAAGTCTAACGACTTTGCATGGTATTCCCGATATCGACGATCACCCTACTTGAAGCTCAAGAATCCCCTACAATGTGTCACAGAAAGTGACACGGGGAAATACTCTCTCTCAACATCACTACACCATGATCAAGTGATTATTATTCCCCAAAGATTATTTTATGCATTTACCACCAAATACCGGCTTGATCCCGATAATGGTATGCAAATAACTCTACCTTCTCTATATAACACCAGTTAAGTACTCAAAAGTACCTTTAAAGTTATACAACCCAATACGAATGAATCAGAGATCAAAATCCCTATGAAACATCTTATAATTACCCTCCGCTTGTTGTATATGTATGAAAATAATAGTATACACATCTAGTCCATTACCCCATGGGTAATGATCTGACTAGCACCGTTAGTGAAAATCCCTAAGACTATAGTCTTTGATTTCC
This sequence comes from Wurfbainia villosa, assembly GCA_025175895.1. NCBI lineage: Eukaryota > Viridiplantae > Streptophyta > Magnoliopsida > Zingiberales > Zingiberaceae > Wurfbainia > Wurfbainia villosa. Next base: position 23,427,955 of record CM045997.1, on the reverse strand, counting down.
ACAAGAAATGTGACGACTTGACCCCTGTTTTCCGACTTGGTATCAGTCGGCTCTCAAAGGTAAATCACCTTTTCGACACAGGTTCAAGACTTACAGACTCAACAAGTCGTTCCCATGGTCAATTCAAACCACGATTACAAATAATAACCAACACTCTATAGGTTATTTTATGTTTAAACATTGGACGCTAGAGGGGGGGGTGAATAGTGCGTGCTAGTACTGATGATGGAATTCGATCATGATCGCATCTACAAATCGTGTTAGCGCAGTGGAATAATAATAATAATAACAATGACACGAAACATAATCACAAACACAAGATATTTAACGTGGTTCAGAACTGAACGGTTCCTACTCCACGGATCGAGCTCTAGTGATGTACACGCACTCACTAATCACAAATAACTCCTTCTTGACACAAGTCGGAGGTGGAGAAACTCCGTACAATAGATTACAACAGTAATACAAAGAAAATACAAGCAACTACACTAAAATGCAAGTAAAGAAAACTTTACACTGAGCTTTTGAATGCTTTCTTGCTAGGTTGATCGAGTAGCACTTGGAGACCCTGAATTGCAGCAACAACTCGCCCCAAATTGTCTCAAAGAACCATGCCTTTTTCCTCCATCACGAGCTCCTTTTATAGCTTCAACCTGTGCTAGAAAAAGTCAATCAATCAACTGGTCGGGACCATCAGTCGACTGATACCACTGTTGTCGTGAGACAACGACTAGATCCACGCTGGATAATTCCAACGGATCCATCATCAGTCGACTGATCAAGCCATCACTCGACTGCCGACTGTAGCGGTCGAGTGAGACTCCATTCTGTGCTCGATTTCTCGAGCACCAGTCGACTGATCACAAGATCAGTCGACTGATCACAAGATCAGTTGACTGCTAGACCAATCGATTCCGCCACCTATGATAACGATCGATTGCTAGGGCAATTCCAGCGACATGAGGTTTTAACCCAAGTATGGTGCCCCCATACTTGCTAGACCACTCTTAGCCTAGACCTAAGCCTTCTAGCCACCTCCATCAGTCTCACGCCTCTCGGATAAACTAAACATGCATCGTCACGAGCATGAGACATGACACATCTAATGCATCATCTTGATGCTTCTTGTAAGCATCTTTGTCAGTTCGCGAGGTAGTGGTAGGAGGTGCTTCTGGAATGGGTTACTCCAGGATGTACAGTTTCCTTTCTTGGGTGAGAACAATTCTCAGGTTCCTGTACCAGTCCAGGAAATTTGCTCCATTGAGCTTGTCCTTCTCAAGGACAGAACGCAGGAGAGAGTGTTCGTGTTTGTCGACATAGTAATCTACAACATACACAATGTAGAAAATTAATATCATATTCCTTTTATCATTTAATTAGGCCTTTAATCAAATGATGCTCCCACTGAATTATAGGACTTTTGTAGAATCGAGTTATGGATGTGGTCAAACCACATTACTTGATTCATACAAACTAGCTATAATTCTTGCAGGATAAGATCCACATCATACTACGCCTTGAGTTAGCTTTGTATAAATCACCCAAGACTTAGTATGATCGGTAGGTAACACATTACCGATTACATCTCTATGCAACTCTTGTTTATAGGATCAAGACCCACATTTACAAAAGACCTTGAGTTAGCTTTGGCTAAATCGCCCAAGATTTAGTGTAAATACGATCTTATCCTATCTTTCCAATGGTTGGAATATGCCTATAGTTCTATTCGATCCAATTGAGTTAACTAGTTTTACTCAATCTAATTGAGCTTACTCTAACCCAAGCCGTGATAGGCGGGACCAAGATTGTCCCTCCGCACCCTACCAAGATAATATGCGTTGCTCTGCTTTGGCCGATTCAACAACTACAAATGATTAAGGGAGTGATGGGTATCAAGACTTGGTAGGCATTTTCGAGTTGATTCGATTAGGATCTAATCTAATCGTGAATGTGGATCATATACACATCAAGGCCTTTATTATCCTACACTAGCATGCATCACATACATACAAACATTATTCTAGCATGCATCATATACATACAAGAAAAATATCCTAGCATGCATCATATACATACAAGCAAAAACAAATATATATATATATATATATATATATATATATATATATATATATATATATATATATATATATATATATATATATATATATATATATATATATATATATTAATCATGGCCCTACTACGATCTTCTCAAGCCAATAAAAAGATCGGACGGTCAACCTAGGGTTAGCAACTTCTCCAAGCGCCTCCTTTGGCCGCCATGTGTCGTTGGCACACTTCTCGTAACTCCGTCTACTAGTGGCCCTTCTACCGCTCCATTTTGTACATTACAAACATGAAACTCGAGTTACATTCAAGTCTAAAACTATTTACAACTAGAATTTTAAAAGAAGAGGCACGACGCGCAGGTCACATACTCTATACAACATGTACAACCACAAAACCGGCACGCAGGCCGTATTATGAATTACAACACATTTATCATCCAATCATATTGGGGTTCTTGGGCCATGACCATCACAGAATTATACATAATTCTAAATTATGTATATTACAGAATTTTCTATAATATTTTTTATTTTTTTTTTCAATTTTATGAGTCACTCTCCGTAACGGTCCTACTAAGCGGTTTCTGGGCGCGATCGCGGGACAAGGCCCTTTTTGGGGATAGGGCCAGCGCCCCTACTTGCAAAAATAAACTTTGCGAGTGTCCCTACTTGATCTTATAGCAACTTAAGTTGCTGTCCCAAAAACCTAAAGTGAGAACTCGCCGTTTTGGAGAGTTTTTCTCGGTGGTTGAAGCCTACAAGTGTCCCAACACTTGTTGCTTCGACTCTTTGAGAAAAATACCCAAAAAATCTATAAAAATAGGAAATTTACAAAAACTTAAAAATATGTAATTTTATATCTAATACAAAAACTATAAATTTAAAACACATACATGCTTCGCACGTGGCTCTAATACCACTGTTGGACTTTCAGAGCCGCAAAAACCGCTTTTTACGTTGCAGAAACCTCGGAGGCCCGGCCATGGATCCGTGCGAAGTAAAATAATTTCCACCCACGACAACTATTTTTTTATCCCTCTCACTCCTTTTTTTTTCAAAGGGATTTTGATTTTTTTCGAATGGGCTTACACAAGCTGAACATCTCCAGTAACTAAAATGCTAAACCTAGAGTCACATATGGATTCCAAAGTACTAGTCTATTGAAGTGAATCATAACTAGGTATGTACTAGATCCTCCCTTTCAAAATGTTCGACATGTGTGAGTGAAAAAACAGAGCTAATCAGTGCAAGTCTAGAACATTCAATAGAGCATATAGAATAAAATACCACAAGATAAATAGAGTCAAGCTACCTATGGGAACAACTCATGCAAGCAATTTTCAAAAGAAATACTGCTGAGGTAGCTTTTAAGACACCAAAAATTAAGTACCGAAAGGAACTAAACAACTCATGCATGCATGAACAAATAAAAATACTAGAAAATAAACTACTACTAAGAAAACAAAACAAAATAGATTTCGGGGTTCCCTCCCCCAGACTTAAACAAAAGTATACCTCTAATATGGTGGACGAGGTGGAAAGTTTGGGAGCCTGGGCATCTCTGGGTCCTAGGAGAACCTGCTTCTGAACCGCTGATGCCACATATACATGTAGTCAATCTAAGAACTAGTGGATGCAGCGGCTGCTCGGTGCTCATCCTCTCTAGCCCACTGTGCCTATTGGGCATGAATATGCTGCCGCATCTCCCCGCGGTAAACAGCCTCCTCCTGGAAGTATATGTGGGCCTCATCGTAGAACTCATCTACCCATTGGAAATGCTCCCAGAATCCCTGGAACTCCACCTGCTGGTAGGCGCTCTGCTCTTCCCATCGCTGCCTCTGTGTCTGCTGCTCAGTGTAGATATCATCAAGGCACGATTGGAACTCCAAGAAATCATATGTCGATGTAACTGCATCTTGCTAAAAAGTAGAAAAAGATGGTGGTACAGGTGTAGGCTCATGTTGGCATGGACTAGGTGGGCTCCTATGTATGTGTGGACTGGAGGGAGAGTGGTACAAAGGTGGAGAGACGGGCGCTGACATGGATGGTCCCTTATGTGGAGGGGACTCCACTATCAGGTCTAAGCGCCAATTGATGCGTATAGCGATGGTGGTACGATCCGGGTCGGAGAGCCTGAGGGCCGTAAGATTTTTGCTTACAAAGCATAAGGAGTCTCCTTCTCTTACAATCATCTTCATGGCCATGCAGACTCCTAGGTCAATCCTAAGGCTCCCCTCTATACTCTCCAATGTTGTGTAGTCGTACCCCATCCTATAACAAATGTGGGTAAGTAGGCCTCCCACATGGATCTCTCCACGTGCTGCTTTGCCCATCTTCACTAAGTGTCTGATGAAGTGGGACCTTACATCGATGCTACTCCTCTCTTGTAGCATGTTCCATAGGCAAAGCAGCTCACTGGCTCTCACTACACCCTCACTCTCCCTACGACCAAATATAGTACTGGCCATGACATGGTGAAGGTATCGAAAGACGGGGTTTTGGAGGCACGACGCTTTGGCCCTAAAAGGGTCATAAACGTGCTCCCCTGTCAACTCAGTCCAAATCAAACGAGAGTTGTACCCATTAGGGAGTCTTCTCTCTCCCCCACTTGGTAGGCCAAAGCATGAGTTCCATTGGTGAAGGGTCTACTCATGCTCAATATTAAAAAGTCTAAAAGTTATCCTACCCTCCTCACTCTCTCTACCCGTTAAAACTTCCGCCTCTAAAGAACTCAAAAATTCCAAAACAATCCTAGGGGAGGTTAGGTGCCTTATTCCCATAATCTCATCCCACCCCATTTTTGCAAATAGGATTTGCATGTCACCCAACAAACCTAAAGATCCTAGCAAATTCTCATCTAAGTACCTAGTAGCAGTAAGTTTACGAGTAGAGAGCATATTAAGCCTATCTCTATGCTCATTATTACAAAAAAGTAGAGGGGGTAGGGCGTTACCCTCTTCCGGAGCTTGAGGAGCATTGGATCTTCTTGCTTGTCGCTCCGAGGCACCGGATCGGGATGCTACGGTCTTAGTCCTCCTCATCCTTGCTCCTTTTGGCTTCTAGAGAGGTTAAAAATGCTTCTAGAGGAAGGGGAAAATGAACTCACACGGCTAGGGCAAGAACTTTTGAAGCACACAGTGCAAATGAGGTGAAAACACACGGCTCACCCCTTTTAACCTCGCGCGCCACGACCGTGTGAAAACACACATCCAGGCCATGTGCGCCTCTGGTCAAGCGAGCACAGCCATGGGAAAACACATGGCCAGGCCGTGTGCCCCCATTTTTTACCCCTTTCATACACCATGACCCGAATTTGTTCATACACTTCGCCGCATAGACTAATATGGGTTTCATTTTTGCCTAGCAAAGTTCCTTTCTACTCCTAACTCTAAATGTGATGGAAATCAAAACTAAAATCTAACACATGTATGCAATGCAATAGAAAAAAAAAAAGAAAAAAAAATCTACAACTAAACTTGGGTTGCCTCCCAAGAAGTGCTTTGTTTAAGGTCGTTTAGCTCGACCGCACTCTTCTATCAACTCGGCTCCGGTGGTTCAGTGAACCTCCATTCATCCGTCTCGGGATCCCCATCTGGAGGTTTCGGCTTTCAATCTACTAATCGTGAAGTCGTCAAAATAGAAATCTCTTTGCTCTGAGAGACTGAAAAGGATGATCTCCCCATCTACCTCCAAGGAGATCCGGTGTGCCTTCACATCTATGCACGCCCCTGCAGTTGCTAGAAAAGGCCTTTCCAGAATAATAGGATTCTGGGGATTCGGTCCTGTGTCCAGTATGATGAAGTCCGTGGGTATCACAAAATCTTCAACCATCATAGGAACGTGTGGTAGCAGGCCAACGGGCTCCTTCACTGAGTCATCCCCCATACGAATACCAAGATTCGCGGGTTGGAGCCCGTTCAGTCCCATCTTCAGAAAATATGCATAGGGAATTACACTGACTGATGACCCCAAGTTGCACAACGCTTCGTCGAAACTCTTCCCATAAATCGAGCAGGGAATAATGAATTCACCAGGGTCCTCAAGTTGTACTGGGATTTTCTCTTCAAACTCAGCTTGGTCAGGTAGGGTAATCATGGTTGCACACCCCTTGGCGAATTGGCTACTTTGCCCTACTCCTCCCTCTTTTCCTTGGCTTGGCGGAGAGTTCTTCACAGGTTGTGACACAGATTGGGCTATTTGGGCCACTTGTGTCTCCAACATCCTGGTATGACTTGCAAGGCCGTCAACGGTGGCCTTCAAGTCTCTAAGTGCTTCTTCAAACTTTTGATGCTGGCAACGGAATTCTTCATTGGCCTTTGTTTGGGTAGCGATGAAGTCCTCCATCATCTGTTCCAGTCTGGACTTCTGTGGTCACTGCCCATTGCCCTGCTGCTTCCCGTATCCTCCGGATGGTTGGGGGTTTCCCGAATTATTTTTGTAGGAGAAATTTGGGTGACTCCTCCATCCGGGATTGTAGGTATTAGAGTACGGGTTGTGGGGCCTTTGATCATAATCCCCAATCGCGTCACAATGCTCGATCTGCTCATCTGAGGTCCCCTACCCTACAAAGTGGTCCTCATGATACGTTGCCGCCCCTCTCCCAAGTCAATGGCAACACATGCAGATGAAGGATTCAAAGATTCAAACTGTTTGCTTAGCACGTTCATCCTCGCTGAAAGGTGGTCCATGGAGTTGACAGTGTATCATCCTGTCGCAGGTGTGGGTTGACCATGTTCGGAGGCCCATTGATGGTGGTTTTGTGCCACCTCTTCAATAAGATTCTTTGCCTCCTCGATGGTCTTGTTCATTAAGGCTCCTCCTGTGGCAGAATCTAAGGACATCTTCGTGGCATAGGCGATCCCATTATAGAAAATGTGGATCACTAGCCACCTCTCCAGTTCGTGGTGTGGGCATTGACAAAGTAGCCCCTTGTAGCGATCCCATGCTTTAAATAAGGACTCCCCCACCTTTTGGCGAAAGCTAGTGATAAGGTGGCGCATGTGAGCAGTCTTACTTGGTGGGAAGTATTTATTCAGAAACTACTGCTCACACTGCTCCCACATGGTAATGTTGTAAGTGGGTAAGGAGTGAAGCTATGCCTTAGCCTTATCCCGCAGTGAAAACGGTAACAGGCTTAGGCGGATCGCGTCAGAAGGGACTCCATTCAGTTTCATGGTTGAGCAGATTTCTAGAAAAGCCTCAAGATGTCGATTTGGGTCTTCAGTCGCAGCTTCCCCGAATTGGCTCTGCTGGACCATATGTATGAGTGTTGGCTTAAGCTCAAAGTTATTCGCCGATATGGACGATCCAGCTATGCTCGACCTGAATCCTCTAGCGCTAGGAGCTGCGTAGTCCCACAGAGGTCGGCTACCAATGTTTGCCTCGGATGCAGCTTGATCTTCCATCTTTTGCTGCGCTGCTCTCCGTCGGTGAAAGGTTCGCTCTATCTTTAAATCGATCGGAATTAGACCTTCTGATCCTAGTCTTCTAAGCATACGACGAACCAACACTCAGAAGTAGGAGTGCTAACCTAATGCTAAAAATAGGAAATAACTAAATCTAGTAAATAAAAACCTAAGATGCAATAAGTAAACAGGAAACTACTACTGAAAATAAAAACTGAATCTAAATATGGAAAATAAAACTAAAGCAAATAAAGTAAGCTAATAAGAAAATAAAGCGAGAAAATAATCTAATCCTAAGTCCGATCCAATCTACCACCGTTCGATTGATATCGAATCAACAGTCCCCCGGCAACGACGCCAAAAAACTTGATGCGCACGGTCGCAACCTTAAATCTCGCGACGGAGACCGTCAAAGACTCAAAGTATGCGCTCGCGCTCAACACCCGCAAGTGCACAGATGTCGTCAAGTAATAAATAGATTATCGATCCCACAGGGACTAGGATTCGAGTATCAATCCTCTAAGTGGTTGCAGTTGTTCGGACGAAATCTCAGTGAGAGTCGGTTGGTGAGGACTATCGGAGGACCCTACTCAGTGCGGTGTTACACGGAGGAGGAAAAGAGGATGCCGGGGTCTTGAAAAGGCGATTCTAAGACTTCGGTTTCGCTTGTGTATCATAGAACAACGTTGTCAATTGACATCGTCTAAACTTCTACTTACGGCTTTGGGGAAGGGACATCATACACTCTCCGCAGAGCCGCTGCATTAACTGGGATCTATCCTCGCCCAAAAGGACGGGATAGAGGGTACGAGGATGCCAAATCAATCCTTGCGGTGAACCGTTCTGATTCCACCGCTCCCTTCTCCCCGCAGTTATGGGAAGTCAGGTTTACCCCTAGGTTCCTTGATCAAACCTCCTAAATCTAGATTGCGAGGGCTATCACCACCTCGTATCGTCTAAGCACAGCGGAAAGAAAGACAAATATATGTAGGTATAATAAAGACCAACATCTAATTGTCAAATCAAACTTTTGGCACGAATTTAATATGAACCAACATTGTCTATGAACACAAGCTACTCCCTAATCCTAGAATCAAAAGTTCTACTCCATAAACGTGAAGGAAGAATCACAACACATGTTTAAGTTCAATTACAATAGAAAGAGTGCAGAAATAGAGATTACTATGCGTTGTGACCTTCTCTCTAGCGTTGTATTGCAAGTGGTGGACCTCCGGCGGCGTTCCTCCTCCCCGCTGTGAGTTACCGAAGATTTTTAGGGCTTCGACGTGCCGTCCTAGTCGTCGTGCCTCCCCCCTAGGGTTTGGGCGGAGCCATCCTTATATAGATGTTGCCTCGGACCACTGCGAAATCAGGAAAAACCCCTAGTCGCGCAACTCCATCGGGCCGCCACACGACCGTGTGTTTCCACATGGGCAGGCTGTGTGCGGCCCTGGTGTGTTGATCTTCGCCATCGGATACGACCGTGTGAATCCACACGCCCTGGCTGTGTCCCACTCTGCGTCTAGCATGAAATGTCCTTCTTTCGCTCCGAAAATGCATCTTTTCTGCCCGAAAAGTCAACCTGCATTCAAAAGAACAACGAGTAGACCTCCGAACTAGAAAATAGGAAATGCATGCAAAACAGAGTAACATATGCATGAAACTGATGCAAAATGTAACAAGATGTGAGCAAAAATTACTCCTAAAACCCTATATGTTTTGCTCACATCAAGCATCAATGTAGGGTCCCATTTCATCAGACACTTAGTGAAGATGGGCAAAGCAGCACGCGGAGAGATCAATGTGGGAGGCCTACTTACCCATATTTTTCATAGGATGGGTACGATTACACAGCATTGGAGAGTATAGAGGGGAGCCCTAGGATCGACCTAGGAGTATGCATGGCCATGAAGATGATTGTAAGAGAAGGAGACTCCTTATGCTTTGTATGGAAAAATCTTACGACCCTTAGGCTCCCCGACCCAGATCATACCACCATCGCTATACGCGCCAATTGGCGCTTGGACCTGATAGTGGAGTCCCCTCCACATGAGGGACCATCCACATCAGCGCCTATCTCTCCACCTTTGTATCACTCTCCCTCCAGTCCACACATGCATAGGAGCCCACCTAGTCCACGCCGACATGAGCCTACATCTGCACCACCATCTTTTTCTACTTTTGAGCAGGATGCAGGTACATCGACATATGATTTCTCGAAGTTCCGATCTTTCCTCGACGATATTTACACTGAGCAGCAGACACAGAGGCAGCGATGGGAGGAGCAGAGCGCCTACCAGCAGGCGGAGTTCCAGGGATTCCTGGAGCATTTCCATCGGGCAGAGGAGTTCTATGATGAGGCTCTCATATACTTTCAGGAGGAGGCTGTTTGTCGCTAAGATGGGGCCGCCATCGTAGGAGATCGCGAAGATATGCACGCCTACTAGCAGCCTGATTAGCTAGGAGGAGGAGCACGACCCGCATCCAAGATCGACCACATGTATATTTGACATCAGCGGCTCAACAGCAGGTTCTCCCAGGATCCAAAGATGCCCAGGCTCCCAGACTTTCCACCTCGTCCACCATATTAGAGGTATATTTTTGTTTAAGTCTGGGGGGGACCCCAAAATATATATTTTTTGTTTTCCTAGCAGAAGTTTCTTTTCTGGTATTTTCATTTGTTCATGCATGCATGAGTTGTTTATGTCCTTTCAGTACTTAATTTTTTGTGTCTGTAAAGTTACTTCAGTAGTATTTTTGAAAGTTGCTTGCATGAGTTGCTCCCATAGGTAGCTTAACTCCATTTATCTTGTGGTATTTTATTCTATGTGCTCTATTGAATGTTCTAGACTTGCACTGGTTAGCTCTGTTTTTGCACTCACACATGTTGAACATTCTGAAAGGGAGAATCTAGTACATACCTAGTTATGATTCACTTCAATAGTCTAGTACTTTAGAATCCATAGGTGACTCTAGGTTTAGCATTTTAGTTACTGGAGATGCTCAGATTGTATAAGCCCATTCGAAAAAATCAAAATCTCTGTGAGCTAAAAAAAATAAAAAAAAAAGAGAGAAAGAAAAAGAAATGACAAAAAAAAGAAAAAAAAAGAAGATTGAGAGGGATAAAAAAAACAGTTGTCGTGGGTGGAAATGACTAGGTGCCCCTTTGAGACCGAGTTAGGTTATTGGGGAAGCACCTCCCAATTTCTCTCAATACCGAGCACGCCTTTGAGACTTTATGCTAGATCTAGGGAACGACCCTCGCTTTGGGCAGGTAAGTGCCCTAGAGCCGGAAACCTTAGGAAAGCTATGGGGTGACGACTTAACTCACCATGGAACGGGCATCCCCTAAGAATGATTCACCTAGCACGAGCATGAGGAGCTAACTTAGTAAATTTGTAGAACATATCTGGTTTGCTTTGATTGCCAATACCACCTGATAAATTTAGTTAGCATGCTAATTATGGAACAATATCTTTATTTTTAAAAAAAAATTTTGGCACTGAGGTTTGCTTGAGGACAAGCAAAGATTTAAGTCTGGGGGAAGTACTGTGAGCAAAACATATAGGATTTTAGGAGTAGTTTTCGCTCACATCTTGTTACATTTTGCATTAGTTTCATGCATATGTTACTCTATTCTTGCACGCATTGCCTATTTTCTGGTTCAGAGGTCTGCTCGTTGTACTTTTGTGTGCAAGTTAGCTTTTCTGGTGATAAAGATGCATTTTCGGAGCAAAAAAAGACTTTCACAGCTAGACACAGAGTGGGACATGGCCAGGGCATGTGGATTCACACGGCCATGTCCGATGGGCGAAGAACAACACCCCAGAGCTGCACACGGCCTGGCCGTGTGGAAACACACGACCGTGTGGCGGCCTGATGGATTTGCGCAACTAGGACTTTTTCGGGATTTTGCAGCGATCCGAAGCGATGTTTATATAAGGATGGCTCCGCCCAAACCATAGGGAGGAGGCATGATGGCTAGAACGACATGCCAAAGCCCTAAAATGCTTCGGTAACTCACAGCGGGGAGGAGGAACGCCGCCGAAGATCAACAACTTGCAATATAACGCCGGAGAGAAGATCACGAAGCATCGTATATCTCTATTTCTGCGCTCTCTTTCTATTGTAATCGAACTTAAACATGTTTTGTGATTCTTCCTTCGTATTTATAAAGTAGTACTTTTGATTCTAGGATTAGGGAGTAGCTTGTGTACATAGACAATGTTGGTTCATATTAAATTCTGGCCAAAAGTTTGATTTGACAATTGGTAGTTGCTCTCTATTATATCTGCGTGAGTTTTTCTTTCTTTTCGCTGTGCTTAGGCGATACAAGGTGGTGACTGTTGGGGAATTGCGGCCGCTAGAGGGGGGGTGAATAGCGTTTACTCTTGCGTAGATGGAAAACGTTCACGTGTTCGTGTCTACAAGTTCCGTTAGCACAGCGGAATATATATATGATAACAATAACGAAACACAATCACAAACACAATAACACAAAGATATAACGTGGTTCGGAACCGCACGGTTCCTACTCCACGGATTGAGCTCTAACGAGCTCTAGCGACGCCAATGCAATCACTAATCAATAAACTCCTTCTCGACAACAAGTCAGAGGCAGAGAAACCTCGTACAAATATTTACAACAATAAACGAAAGAAATACAAGCAAATACAAAGGAAATGTAAAGAACACTTTACAAAACTAGGGTTTGAGTGCTTTGCTTGTTGGTTGCTTGGATGAGGTTGAAGGGCCCTGAAATGCACCTGCAAATCGCCTTCAAATCGCCTCAAGAAAGCTCCCCAATAACTGATGATGAAATCCTCCACGAGCTCCTCTTTTTGACCTGCATCGGGCTGGATTTCTGCCTATCAGTCGACTGCCATAAGTCACCAGTCGATTGATGCCACTGTTGTCGTGAGACAATGACTCAATCCACGTCGGACAAGTTCCAACGGGACTCTTGGCAGTCGACTGCCAACATTGGCAGTCGACTTCCAGTGCCCATAGTCGATCGCCACACGAGTGTTCTGTGTGCTCGACACTCACCGGTGCAATGCGATCGCTCGATCCTTGGCGATCATTGCCGACATCGATCGCTGCTCTAATGAGTAGTCGACTGCTAGAGCAATTCCAGCTCTTAAACGGCAGTCGAGCTCAAGTCGACTCACGGCAGTCGAACCGGCCATAATGCCAGTCGACTGCCAACCTAAAAAATGAGGTTTTAAGCCAAGTATGGTGCCCCCATACTTGCTAGACCACCCTTAGCCTAGACCTAAGCCTTCTAGCCATCTCCATCAGCCTCACGCCTCTCGGATCCCTCCAAGTCATCCATGACTTGTTCATCCATTGCGCTAGCCTCCAAGTGCTTCCCTCGGCTATGTCATGCTAACGGTGTCTACACCGCCAAGGCACATTGGACTTACGCCGCCAAGACTCCGCTTAGACTTTACGCCGCTAATATCCATCCCCTTGGACTTCTCAAATGCCAAGACTCAAGCTTGGACTTTCCCTTGCCAACCCATGTTGGACTTTCCATGCCAAGACCCGTGCTTGGACTTTTCCTTGTGCCAAGTACTCAAGACTTGGACTTTACCAAATGCCAAGTGTCCTACTTGGACTTTCCATGCCAAGTACCCATGACTTGGACTTTCCCAAATGCCAAGTGTCCCACTTGGATTTTCCATGCCAAGTACCAATGACTTGGACTTTCCCTTAATCACATGGTCAACCCTAGTCAACCATCACAGTCTCCCTCGAGTTAAACTCGAGTCTAGCCAATTATAATCTGGGTCGATTGCTCCAACAATCTCCCCAACATATTAACCGACATCAATGTCCAACATCAATGTCCAACATCAATGTCAAACCACTTTGTCAAACATCTTATGTCAAACATCAAAACATTACTCGAGTCAAACTCGAGTATGGTCAATCGTGACCTGGGCCGATTGCACCAACAATCTCCCCCTTTTTGATGTTTGACAAAACAAACCTTGAGTTAGGCCCCTAACTCAAATTCCCTTACCAATTTTCCAAATTGGTAATTTAATCTTCTCCCCCTTTTTGACATACATCAAAAAGGTTATCTCTCCAAGGAGGTCAATGTCTCATGTCCCAATGAGATCTTACAATCTCCCCCTTGATCTAAAAATACCTAGGATGCCTACCATCTTCCTAGTGATAAGTTCCATATCACTCAAGAGAGGCAATCCTATACTCTCTCCCAATTTCCAAATTGTGTCACTCAAAATCCCATCAATTTTCCCAATTGATGATACTCTCCCAATAATTTCTCCCCCTTCAAGAAGAGAAACACATCCATCATCCCAAGATGGATAACTTCCCTTAAAGGCTTGCTCCCCCTTGACCATTGCACCAACAATGTCCTTGGGAAGTTCCGAAGCCAATAGGAATGCTAAACCATCAAAATTAAGGTTAAAAGTTCAAACTTGAACTTTCCATACCCTAAATTTGATACTTTGACCTAACACATCTCCTAATCCATATCCAATGGATTTTCACCCTTTATAATGCTTCCTAAAGCATATCCTAGGGTTAGGAGTGATTAGGAACCTTTTCCATAGCTAAACACGTGCTAAACAAACCTTGTTAATCGGAAATCAGACACTCGCATCTACTCTCGACAAGATCAATGATCAACCAATTTTATCGATCGAGATTTGGAAAAACATAAGTAATTATACGTAATTTGAAAAATCATAAAATTTGATACGTATATTACTTATAGTCATTACAATGGGTGAAAAATATTTAAAAATTATTTTACCCATAAAATAATGAGTTTGATACAAAACTCAAAACCATTGAAATTTTCAATGTTTTGACCCTATTTTGTATCAACTCTATCAATGGTGATTGCTATCAAAAGATAGACTTCACCAAGGTTTTTCAAAATGATTTTAAAATGTTTTCAAAACCTTATTTTAGATCATATTCCTTGGGCTCTATGTACATGACTTGTACACATGCTCTCCCAAAGATCCACAATTGAAATTAGATGAGTTTTAGTTCATCTAGATGCAAAAACTATGCACCTTGAACTTAACTCATATCCTAGCATCTCACATGTATCTAGGGTGTATAAAATACACATACATGTCAATTTAATGTGAGATGTGGGTTTTGTTCATCCTAATCTAGGGTTTCATGCATTCTCTAAGACAACCCTACTTGATTCCCTTATAAATGAGATTTCAAGTCATGTCATAGTCCTTAAATCAATTTCAACCAAATTGTCTTAAATGCATGAATGATTATGGCATTAGAAATGATATAAATAAGCATATGCTCATAATCATGATGTCATGGCATAAGATGAAATCTAAAAACACATGACATTTGAAACCTTAATCCTAAACATGAACATGACATATAAAATGATTAAAATAAACATGATGTCATGGCATGTTATATGGCAAACAAAGCATGACATATAAAATATATAGGTATAGTAATACCTAAATTTTAATATTAATTGCCATTTGATATAATTAGATGTATTTAGCCATATTATCATTAATCTCCCTAGTGTGCCAAAAATCCAAAATGACACACTAACCTTTAAACCTAAATTTTGCCAATTTAATTGATTTTTCTTAATTTCAAAAGTGCATTGGCACATCCTAAAATCTTTTAGGATATTGATTCAAATCTATTTCCAAGGTAACCATAACCTTGAAAATATCCTAAAGTGCCACCTTTACCATGGTTGAGTTAACTACCCATCCAATCAAGGTTGGCACACCCTAAACCCATCTAGCGTGAATCAATCACGCTCTTAGGAACCCAAAACCGATTTGAGCTCCTAGGGTTAATTAGGTATTCCTTAGGGATAACCTCCCTAGATACCTTCCTAATGACCCTCCTAGACTTGTCAGCCTTGGTCATTTGGGTCTTACCTAGGTTGACTCTAGGGGTAACTCCCCTTGCAACCTTCTTAGTGGCCACCCTAGGTTTCCTAGAAACCTTAGCCACTAGGCACAAACTATGGTTACTCTTAGGGATAGCTTCCCTAGTAACCTTGGTCTTCTTATACCTAGTTTGTGTTCCATAATCAAATGGAACACTATGGTAAGCCACCTTAGGCTTAGGTTTGTGACCCAAACCTTGCTTGCCCTTGGTTGACTTTTGACTTTGAGGTCCTAGGTGTTGACTTTGAGATCTAGACCTAGACTTTTGATCATTAGAACCTTTAACTTGGTTTTGTATATTCCTAAGGGTCTTTTCTAGTTTCTCAAGCCTTGACCTCAAGGCTTGGTTTTCTAATTCTAATTGCCCAATTGATTTTTGATTAAATTCTTGGGCATGAGACTTTCTAGGCATATGCCTAGTCCATTTAGGGTTTAGACCTAGGTGCTCTTGCACCTTTCTAATTGTCTCCCTAGGTAAAATTGAACTTGAGTTATTTGACCTAGGTTTGTCCTTAGGTAAATTGTTTTTAGGGACATTAGTCCCAAATTTCTCTATATTATCTAAGTAGACATTCTTAGCTCCTAAGCAAAAATACTTGTTCCTATTAGCATGCTTTTCATAAATTGCAAGTGAATTAAAATCCCTAGCATGCTTTTGACTATAAGAATTAGAAAGAGCATTACTAAAATATACCTTAGGGTTAGCCTTAGCTCCCCCTACATGTGTAGCTCCTTCTTGGGTCTTTTGCTCCCCCTAGGACATTGACTCCGGTAATGCCCCTTTAAGTTGCACTTGAAGCATATGATATGCTCCTTGCTCTTTTGCATTGAGGGACCGACATCCTTGACCTTTGGAGCCGGTGGAGCTTTCCTATTCTTCTTTGGGCACTTGCTCTTATAGTGCCCGGTTTCCCTACACTCAAAACATATTATATGCATTTTATTATTAACACATATGTTTGAGTTACCTTGGTTAATGGAGACCGAAATTGGACTTTGGGCTTCTTCATCTTGACCGGATGTCGAAGCTTCTTTTTGATGTTCCGGTGTGGAGGTTCTCTCCTCCCCCTCAATCCTTGAGGTGAATGCTTCTTCCACTTCCTCCACCTCTTCCGATCCGGATGTTGATTCCCTATCAACCTCCGAATCCTCACTTCCTTGTGAGGATGATCTCTCTTCTTCACCCTCCTTATCTTTTTAAATTGATGGTGAACTTTCTTGAGCTTGAGAGGGTGAGCACTCCTCTTCTTCTTCTTCTTCTTCTTGGACCGATGATGAGTTTTCATGGAGCTTTGCCACTTGGCTCCATAATTCTTTAGCATCTACATAATTACCTAACATACACAAGATATTGTTAGGCATTAAATCAATTAAAATTTTTATCACCTTATCATTTTTCTCGGATGCTTGAACTTGCTCTTCGGTCCATCTCTTCTTTTTGAGGAATCCACCTCTTGGTCCTCTTGGATATTCAAATCCATCCATCAAAATGGACCATTCCTCAAAGTCTCTCATCATAATAAAATCCTCAATTCTTCCCTTCCAAGAATTGAATCCTTCTCGTCCGTATAGGGTGTAGGGCACCGGTGTGTTGATGTCCCAACCTAATTGATCTTGGACTTCCATCTTTTACCCTCTAGCGTCTTTTATCTTAGCTCCCAGCGGTTAGTCCATAGAAGAGCCCCTGACTCTGATACCACTTGTTGGGGAATTAAGGTCGCTAGAGGGGGGGGTGAATAGAGTTTACTCTTGCGTAGATGGAAAACGTTCGCGTGTTCGTGTCTACAAGTTTCGTTAGCACAGCAGAATATATATATGATAACAATAACGAAACACAATCACAAACACAATAACACAAAGATATAATGTGGTTCGGAACTGCACGATTCCTACTCCACGGATTGAGCTCTAACGAGCTCTAGCGACGCCAATGCAATCACTAATCAATAAACTCCTCGACAATAAGTCGGAGGCGGAGAAACCTCGTACAAACGTTTACAACAATAAACGAAAGAAATACAAGAAAATATAAAGGAAATGTAAAGAACACTTTACAAAACTAGGGTTTGAGCGCTTTTCTTGATGGTTGCTTGGATGAGGTTGAAGGGCCCTGAAATGCACCTGCAAATCGCCTTCAAATCGCCTCAAGAAAGCTCCCCAAGAACTGATGATGAAATCCTCCACGAGCTCCTCTTTTTGACCTGCATCGGGCTAGATTTCCGCCTATCAGTCGACTGTCATAAGTCACCAGTCGACTGATGCCACTGTTGTCGTGAGATAATGGCTCAATCCACGTCGGACAAGTTCCTACGAGACTCTTGGCAGTCGACTGCCAACATTGGCAATCGATCACAATACCGTAGTCGATCGCCCGATCGGCCTACGAGTGTTCTGTCGACACTCGGTTGGCGATCGGCCCGATCCGGCCTACGGAGTGTTCATGCTCGACACTCACCGGCGATCATGTCGTCCCTTGGCGATCGATCGACTTCTAGAGCAATTCCAGCTCTTAAACGACAGTCAAGCTCAAGTCGACTCATGGCAGTCGAACCGGCCATAATGCCAGTCGACTGCCAACCTCAAAAATGAGGTTTTAACCCAAGTATGGTGCCCCCATACTTGCTAGACCACCCTTAGCCTAGACTTAAGCCTTCTAGCCACCTCCATCAGCCTCACGCCTCTTGGATCCCTCCAAGTCATCCATGACTTGTTCATCCATCGCGCTAGCCTCCAGCCTCGGCTATGTCATGCTAATGGTGTCTACACCGCCAAGGCACATTGGACTTACGCCGCCAAGACTCTGCTTGGACTTTACGCCGCCAATATCCATCCCCTTGGACTTCTCAAATGCCAAGACTCAAGCTTGGACTTTCCCTTGGCAACCCATGTTAGACTTTCCATGCCAAGACCCATGCTTGGACTTTTCCTTGTGCCAAGTACTCAAGACTTGGACTTTCCCAAATACCAAGTGTCCTACTTGGACTTTCCATGCCAAGTACCCATGACTTGGACTTTCCCAAATGCCAAGTGTCCCACTTGGACTTTCCATGCCAAGTACCCATGACTTGGACTTTCCCTTAATCACATGGTCAACCCTAGTCAACCATCACAGTCTCCCTCAAGTCAAACTCGAGTCTAGCCAATTATAACCTGGGTCGATTGCTCCAACAATCTCCCCAACATATTAACCAACATCAATGTCCAACATCAATGTCCAACATCAATGTCAAACCACTTTGTCAAACATCTTATGTCAAACATCAAAACATTACTCGAGTCAAACTCGAGTATGGTCAATCGTGACCTGGGCCGATTGCACCAACAGTGACAACCCTCTCAATCTAGATTTAGGTGGTTTGATCAAGGAACCTAGGGGTAAACCTGACCTCTCGCAACTGCGGTGAGAAGGGAGCGGTGGAATCGGAAACGACCCACCGCAAGGATTGATTTGGCATCCTCGTACCCTCTATCCCGTCCTTTTGGGCGAGGATAGCTCTCGGTGAATGCGGTGGCTCTGCGAAAGAGTGTATGATGTCCCTTCCCCAAAACCATAGGTAGACGTTTAGACGACGACAATTGACAACATTGTTCTGTGGTACACAAGTGAAACCGAAGTCCTAGAATCACCTTTTAAGACCCTGGCACACTCTTTTTCCTCCTCCGTGTGACATCGCACAGAGTAGGGTCCACCGATCATCCTCACCAATCGACTCTCTCTCATAGTTCACGTCCGAACAATCACAACCACTTAGTGTATTGGTACTCGAATCCCAGTCCCTGTGAGATCGATAATCTTTATTACTTGACGACATCCATGCACTTGCGGGCATTGAGTGCGAGCGCACACTTTGAGTCCACGATGATATCCATCACGAGATTTGAGGACGCGTCCGTGTGCATCACTAGGGAAGTTACCCTTAAGGAATACCTAGTAAACCCAAGGAGCTCCAATAGGTATTGGGTTCCGTGATCGATTCACGCTAAATGGGTTAGGTTGTGTCAACCTTGAATGGATGGGTAGTTAACCTAACCATAGCAAAGTTGGCGCCTTAGTGTTGGATCGAAAGTGTCGCTAGAGGGGGGGGGGTGAATAGCGATACGGTGTCGTTAAAAACTTTTGCAATAAGTAAAAAGCAAGTAGAGAATGCACAGCGGAAATATAAAGTAGACAAGATATTTTTACGTGGTTCACAATCTTTCGATTGCTAATCCACGGCCCTAGTGATCCTTGATCACGTACGGAGGGCAATTCACTAAAACCACTCCTCTTCGTTGGAAGTAGGAGCAACGATTACAAAAAGAAATCAAGGCAAAGGGACACTCCCCCTTTCCTTGTTACGATTAAAGCACAAAGACAATTTAAAGAAGTAGAACTTAAATAAATATACCGACAACTCTTATAAGTAGAAGATGTAGCTTTCGTTGTCGGCGGCACTTCGTCGTAGCAAATGTGAGTAGTAGTAGCGGCGTTACGATGGCGTGTTGAGAGCTCTTGAATTCTTGTAATTTGCTTGGCTTGAACATGTCTATTTATGGATATTGATCTATGAATTTAGACATAGGTAGTGTCCAAGGTGAGGTTCTTATCCCCCAAGACTTGTTCATCCACATCCTTTGCGCCAACTCAAGGATGAGGTGTTTCATCCAACCACCTTGTGCCACCTCCAACCTCCTTGTGCGCCAACTCAAGGATGAGGTGTTTCATCCAACCACCTTGTGCCACCTCCAACCTCCTTGGGCGCCAACTTGAGGATGAGGTGTTTCATCCAACCACCTTGTGCCACCTCCAATCTCCTTGGGCGCCAACTTGTTGGAGCCATTCAACTTGTGCCACATCATGGGAGCCAACCATCTTGAGCCAACTCACCTTATTTTGGGCGTCCACCACAAGGAAGCTATGTGATAGTTTGGATGTCCACCTTGATGCCACATCACCCTTTGTACCAAAACACGAGTCAAGTCCAAATTCACCCCCTTGAAATTCGAGCTCTTCTCGAGGCTGGAACTTGACTAGCAGTTGACTGTAGTCAAAGGGTTTTGGACTGCAGTACAAGTTAGCTTAAAATATAAAGTACGATGGTTCTAACCATCTGATCTCGACCTAGACCTTCCATTGGAGGTATTGGGTCGGATCTACGCTTAACGACCTTGCTTCGCTTTCACACGAGCTTACCTTGTAGCCTCGCTTCCGGTCTTCACCCGAGTACCTCGGCTTCCTCCGAAGTCCCTCTGGCGTTGCCCGACCACCTCGGTTCCCACCGGGTGTCGCAGACCTTCCGCTCAACTTTAGCATTTCTGCACACTTAATTGAGCTCGTAAGATAACAAATATACCCTTAACTATTGAGCCTTTTGCCATAATCAAAATACCGGTTCGACTTTGGTGCCCACTGCCCACTGCACCAACAATCTCCCCCTTTTTGATTCATGGCAAACCGACACAAAAGTTAAGGAAAAATTAAGCATAACAGTAAGCTAGCATAATGATTAAGCATGAATGAGCTAGCATAAAGATTAAATATGAATGAGCTAGCATAATGATTAAGCATGAATGAGCTAGCATAAAGATTAAATATGAATGAGCTAGCATAATGATTAAATATGAATGAGAAATATTATTGTTTCAAGTTCTCCCCTTTGAGGTAACCTCCCCCTTGACCGAAGGTGAGTTCTTGAAAAATAATTTTACTCCCCTTAATAGTTGCTTAAGTAAGCGGAATTACTTAATATAAAAGGTAATAATTTTGTTTACTTTCTTCCTTACTTTTGTGACTTTCTCCCCTTTTGCCTTAACTCAAAAGTTTGTAAATATATTTTAGGGTTTGTAAGTCCAAGCAAGTTCCCAATATAAATATATTTTTTTAAAATAATAATAAGCTTGAAAATATGTTCATCTAAAATGTACAACTCGGTTGGACTTGATTGATATAGAATGATCAATAAGTCTTGAAGGAGTTGATTAATTTAAATAATTATACTCCATGGTTCATGTCGATGCACTTTGAATCTACATACGGAACCGAGTAAGGTCCTAACATCTCACGCCCGTCTCATTGGCTAAGTACACAAACACATTAGTCCTATGTGTTGTGAGATGTGTTGGCTCCTTAAATCTATAGGTATATGATTTCTAAGGTAAGACTTAGGCTAATTTCATAAAAAGAAGCAAAAGTAGAGTACATATATAGAAAAATTTAAATCCTACTCTATTACGCACATACCTAACTTTCGTCTTAATAAACTAAATTACCGGGTAGTGGTTTTGGTGAAGATGTCCGCTAGGTTTGATTTGGACTCAACATACTCTAGTTGTATAGTTCCATTAGTTACATGTTCCCTAATGAAGTGGTGTTTAACTTCTATATGTTTTGTCCTAGAATGACATATTGGATTTTTAGTTAAGTTAATTGAACTAATGTTATCTATGTAGGTTTTAATGTTGTTAAAGATTAAGCTAAAGTCTTGGAGAGTGTGCTTCATCCACGGGGTGAGAGACACACTCACCCATCGCATAGCGTATTCGGCTTCGGTGGTAGATAAGGCAACGCAATCTTTGCTTCCTCTGCACCAACTTACTAGACTCGGTGATTTGACAACAACCACTCGTGCTCTTTCTATCGAGTTTACTACGCATAGTCGAGTCGGAGTAGCCGATTAGATTAAACTCGGTAGATCTAGGGTACCAAATACCTACGTTTAGCGTGCCCTTTAGATATCTAAGGATACGCTTGACTAGGGTTAGGTGAGACTCCTTGGCACAGGTTTGTAACCTTGCGCACATACTTACCACGAATAAAATGTCGGGTCGGCTCGCGGTTAAGTATAGGAGACTTCCTATTGCGCTCCTATAGTATTTTAGGTCAACGGGTTTTCCTTCTACATCTTCGTTTATATTAACATTAGTTGCCATAGGTGTATTGATTATTTTAGCATCTTGCATTCCAAATCGATTTATTAAGTCCTTAGTATATTTTTGTTGATGTAAATATATTCCATCTTTAGTTTGTTTAATTTGTAAACCTAAGAAGAAACTTAACTCTCCTACTAAATTCATTTCAAATTCACTTTCCATAAGTGAGATGAATTCGTTTAGCAGGATCGAGTTGGTAGTTCCAAAAATTATATCATCTACATAGATTTGGGCTATAAAGATTTCTTTTCCTACGGTTTTTACGAATAAGGTTGGGTCGACTAAACCTTGGTTGAATCCTTTGGACTTAAGATAGATCGAACGCCTTTCGTACCAAGCTCTTGGGGCTTGTTTGAGTCCATATAGGGCTTTCTTAAGTCTAAGGACATGGTCAGTTTATCTAGATTTTCAATCCGGAGGTTGGTAGCGTAAACTTCTTCCTTAATGTATCCATTCAAAAATGCTGACTTGACATCCATTTGAAACAATTTAAAACCTCGATGTGCAGCATATGCTAACAACATTCGGATGGACTCTAGTCCAGCTACAGGCGTAGGTCTCATCGTAATCTAAACCTTCGACTTGACTAAACCTTTGCGACTAACCTAGCTTTATTTCTAACTACTTCACCTTTATCATCAAGTTTATTTGAAATACCCACCTTGTTCCAATAATTGATTTTTCTTTAGGTGCTGGAACTAAATCCCAGACTTCATTTCTAGTGAATTGAGCTAGCTCTTCTTGCATAGCAATAATCCAGTCGGGATCAAGAAGTGCTTGTTCAATAGTTTTGGGTTCGATTTTGGAAATTAACGAGATTTGACTAAGGTTTCGATATGAAGCTCTAGTTCGAACCCCTAAATTTGGATCACCTATAACTTGATTGATAGGATGATTTGTTTGAGTCTTAGTGTGACTCGGGTTAGGGTCATCTATCACTTGGTCGATAGGATGACTTGGGTGAGTTCTAGTTTGACTTGGGTTAGAGTCATCTATCACTTGGTCGATAGGATGACTTGGGTTAGGGCGAGATTCAAGTTCAAGATCAGTCGGGTTCGCTATAAGTTGATTTGCTAGTTGGTTTTGTTAAGGATTGAGCAGGTTCGTGTCCTTCGAAAACTATATTAATGGTTTCTTCGACTCTAAGAGTGTCGTGATTGTATACCCTATAAGCTCTACTGGTGGTTGAGTATCCTAGAAAGGTTCCAGTAGAGGTTTTGGATTTGAATTTCCCTAGGTAATCCTTAGTGTTTAAGATATGTACCTTGCATCCAAATACCCTAAAGTACTTGATGTTCGGTATTTTATCGTGATAAATCTCGTACGAGGTCTTTTGGTGCCTCTTTACCATAAGGATCCTACACATAAGGTAGTTGGATCGGATATTGGAATTACTAAAGGGTTGTTTGTAAGTTTTTAAACCTAAATCATCTCACCAATATCTACATGATCAAAACATGTTATTCCTATGTGTTATTGTGAGATGACTTTCAATTTTACTTGATTAATTTTAATGAATTTAAATTAACCAACATTAGGTTAGATTCGGATTTAGTCTAAGCTCATCAAGTAATCTTTTCAAGAGATTAGCTTCCAGGTCGTGGCGAGGCACAGAGGCCTTCTTTGATCGGAACAACGACCACTTCCTTAGACAAAGCTAATTTCAAGAAATTGATAACTCGACTTACTTGAGACTACGTCTTGGTCTAACTAGTTATTTTTGAAAAGAGGCTCCCCGAGGCTCAATCCTTTCTTAGGATTTTAGTTGGTTTATTTTTGAAAAGAGGCTCCCCGAGGCTCAATCTTTTCGCAGGATTTTAGTTGGTTATGAGTCCTATCTAACCATTCTAAAAATAAAGGAAAAACTAAGCATGCAATTTCTAAGACTTAACAAAAATACATTTTGTATTGGCTCCTGGACCATTGAATCGAGTGGGTCTATTCACATAGTGAATTTGGTCCTGGGAACCCAATACATGTTAGATCCTAAAGTTGAAATCAAAGTGGTCTTAGGGACCCATGCTTGGACATTTTTCTTATGTTGGTTTACTATAGACATATATGACTTATTGGTTGTATTTGAGTTAAACCCGAGTCCGGCCTTGTTGTACACGGCCCTTTGTGATCCAAGTAAGAGGTCAAGTCCCTTGGATCCCAAAGTGAACCTTTCCAACGTGTTCCTAAGGTCTTGACTTGTGTTTTCAAAAGCGAGTTCTCAACTTCAAGCTTTTCAGCGAGTTGAGTCCTCCTCTTGAATACGAGTAGTCGAAGAGGTTAGGAGACCTCATGTTTGAGAAGGTTAACCTCCTCAATTAGGGGTCTCGACCTTGGACTCGGACTTAGCTAGTTTCTTATTTAAAAATTTAATTGCACCATACAAAGTATTAAGTAACGACCGACTTACCCTTAATGATTCTTTTGAACCGGATACGGATCCGTGGCTTGTCTTGAATGGAAGCTCATCGGATTCGGACTCGGACTCTTCTTGGTTTCGAGTCGTGCTCGGTCGGCTTGGCCATTAGAGCTTGGATATCGCCTTCTTCCTCCGACAACTCCTCCCAAGTAGCGTTTAGCGCTTTCTTGGTCTTTGATCGTTATTCTTTAGCTTTGGGCACTCGGACTTGATGTGGCCGAACACTTGCACTCATAGCATCTAAAATTAGAAGTATTTGAATTAGGTTTAGGCTTACCTTGAGTTGTTGGTCGTTTCGTCTCTTGATCATCTTAGAACTAGATTGACTAGTTCGGATTCTATTCGAGTCTACTTCCGATTCGGACTCGTCTTCTTCCTTGGGGTGGCTTGCTTGCGGGCTTCTTCTTCTTGGAACTGCAACTAACGCAATACTCTTCTCGGCCGGACCACGTTAGTTTGCTCATGTAATTCAAGCTCAAAACAATTCGTCTAACCTAATTTTAGAAAGGTCATGGAGACCTTGTAGGCATCGACCATGGATGCCCACAAGGTGGTCCTAGGAAACGAGTTAAGAGAATACACGATAAGGTCGCGATTCTCGACCTTTTGTCCGATGGCATGGAGTTGGTTGGCGATGTCTTGGATACGAGCATGTAGTTGAGTTGCGGTCTCGTTTTCCTGCATTTTCAAGTTATACAATTTATTTAAAAGTAAATCTCTTTACATACCTTCGTGTCGGTGCCTTCGTGTAGTTCCACTAGCTTGGTCCATAAGTCCTTTGCACTAATGAAGGGCCGACGCGGTTGAGCTCTTCCTTGACAACCCACATTGCAAGATTTGAGTTGCCTTGGCATCGGCTTCTACTTGTTTTTCATGGAATTTGACCATTGATCGTAACCCAAAGATTCACCATCTTCATTAATAGGAAGTGTGAAACCGGTTTGGATTACGATCCACATCTCGATTTGGGTTTTAAGAAAGCATTCCATCCGACCCTTCCAATAACGAAAGTCATTACCGTTGTAAACGGGGTAAGTGATGCTAAACCCTTCGAGATGGGCCATTTAAAAACAAGAAGAAGAGCGCGATTTAAAAGAATCTTGCAAAACACACACGAAAGAATATTCCAAGACTTTCGTCTTGGATTAGTAGTCGGAAGTAAAACAAGATATATAAAATGTAACTTGCAAAAAGAAATAAACAATCAAATGCGAATGTCGTTGAAGTTCCGAGGACAACCTTACTCGGGATCTAACCCGAAGGACAACCTTATCCGGATCCTAAAGCCTCTAATGCAATTCTATATGTAGGAGAAGATAAGCAAGTGAAATAATTATCAAAACAGAAATAAATAAATAAAAATCTGTAAAAAGAAAAACAAAGCTAGATTGGTGGTTTCACCGAATCTTAGCGCCCCCGGCTCTGATACCAATTGTTGGATCGAAAGTGTCGCTAGAGGGGGGGGTGAATAGCGATACGGTGTCGTTAAAAACTTTTGCAATAAGTAAAAAGCAAGTAGAGAATGCACAGCGGAAATATAAAGTAGACAAGATATTTTTACGTGGTTCACAAACTTTCGATTGCTAATCCACGGCCCAAGTGATCCTTGATAACCTACGGAGGGCAATTCACTAAAAAAACTCCTCTTCGTTGGAAGTAGGAGCAACGATTACAAAAAGAAATCAAGGCAAAGGGACACTCCCCCTTTCCTTGTTACGATTAAAGCACAAAGACAATTTAAAGAAGTAGAACTTAAATAAATATACCGACAACTCTTATAAGTAGAAGATGTAGCTTTCGTTGTCGGCGGCACTTCGTCGTAGCAAATGTGAGTAGTAGTAGCGGCGTTACGATGGCGTGTTGAGAGCTCTTGAATTCTTGTAATTTGCTTGGCTTGAACATGTCTATTTATGGATATTGATCTATGAATTTAGACATAGGTAGTGTCCAAGGTGAGGTTCTTATCCCCCAAGACTTGTTCATCCACATCCTTTGCGCCAACTCAAGGATGAGGTGTTTCATCCAACCACCTTGTGCCACCTCCAACCTCCTTGTGCGCCAACTCAAGGATGAGGTGTTTCATCCAACCACCTTGTGCCACCTCCAACCTCCTTGGGCGCCAACTTGAGGATGAGGTGTTTCATCCAACCACCTTGTGCCACCTCCAATCTCCTTGGGCGCCAACTTGTTGGAGCCATTCAACTTGTGCCACATCATGGGAGCCAACCATCTTGAGCCAACTCACCTTATTTTGGGCGTCCACCACAAGGAAGCTATGTGATAGTTTGGATGTCCACCTTGATGCCACATCACCCTTTGTACCAAAACACGAGTCAAGTCCAAATTCACCCCCTTGAAATTCGAGCTCTTCTCGAAATTTGGAACTTGACTATGATTTTGTAGTCAAAGGGTTTTGGACTGCAGTACAAGTTAGCTTAAAATATAAAGTACGATGGTTCTAACCATCTGATCTCGACCTAGACCTTCTATTGGAGGTATTGGGTCGGATCTACGCTTAACGACCTTGCTTCGCTTTCACACGAGCTTACCTTGTAGCCTCGCTTCCGGTCTTCACCCGAGTACCTCGGCTTCCTCCGAAGTCCCTCTGGCGTTGCCCGACCACCTCGGTTCCCACCGGGTGTCGCAGACCTTCCGCTCAACTTTAGCATTTCTGCACACTTAATTGAGCTCGTAAGATAACAAATATACCCTTAACTATTGAGCCTTTTGCCATAATCAAAATACCGGTTCGACTTTGGTGCCCACTGCACCAACACTTAGGACATTTTCAAGGTTATGGATACCTTGGAAATAGAGGTTGAGATTGTATCCTAAAAGATTTGTGGATGTGCCAATATATTTTGAGAACTATGAAAAATTTATCAAATTGGCACAATTAGGTTTAGAGGTCATAATGTGTCATCTTGGGTTTTTGGCACACTTGGGAGATAAGTAGTAATATGGTAAAATTAACTTAATCATAAAAAATGACAACAAATATTAAAATTTAGGTATTCTTATGCCTTACACTTGTTTTGCCATGCCTTGATTGCTATATAACATGTCATGACATCATATCTTATTTTTATCATTAAATGTCATGATTATACTTAGGGTTAGTTTTTATGTCATGTATACTTAGATTTTATTCATATGCCATGACATCATGATTATTGACACATGTTCTTAATTATGCTATCATTTATGCCATAATCATCATTCATGCATTTAGGATGAATGGAAAATGATTTAAGGAAAATTGGCATGATTTGAAGTCCCATGTATAAAGGAATCAAATAGTGTTGCCATAGAAAATGCATGAGACCTTAGTTTAGGAAGAACAAAACCCACATCTCATATTAATTGACATGTGTGTGTATTGATACACCCTAGACACGTGAGAGATGCCAAGAAATGAGTTAAGTTCAAGGTTCATAGTTCTTGCATCTAGATGAACTCAAACTCATCTTATATCATGGACAAATCATGAGGAAAGCTAGTATACAAGTCATGTATACTTAGCCCATAGACCATGATTGAAATTAAGATAAAAAAAAACATTTCAAAACCATTTTGAAAAACCTTGGTGTAGTCTATCTTTTGATAGAAGTCACCATTGCTGAAGTTGATACAAAGTAGGCTCAAAACAATAAATTTTTTCTTGTTTTTGAACTTTATATCAATCTCACAATTTTATGGGTATTTTATTTTTCAAATATTTTTCACCCATACTGAGTGTTATAAGTATTATATATGAATTTTCATGATTTTTTGACTTATGTATAATTACTTATGATTTTCATAATTTCATTTCTGAACTCTGATTTCTGCTTAGTGCAGAAATAAGTCGACTGACATGGATGCTAGTCTCCTGTTGACTGACAGAGTCGACTGCCAATGTTGATTTCGGGTAAACAAGGATGTTTATCCCATGTTTCAGCTAGTTAGGGTTCCCTAACTGCTCCTAACCCTAGGATATGCTTTGGAAAACATTGTAAAGGGTGAAAATCCATTGGATATGGATTAGGAGAGTTGTTTAGGGTGATATATCAATTTTAAGATGTGTGAAAGTTCAAGTTTGAACTTTTGCCCTTAATTTTGATGGTTTAGTATTCCTATAGGCTTAGAGACTCTCCAAGAATATTATTGGTGCAATGGTCAAGGGGGGGGGGGTAAGCCTTTAGGGGGAGGTTATTCATCATGGGCTGATGGATGTGTTTTTCTTCATGAGGGGGAGAATTTTGGAGAATTTTGAGATTTTGGAGAAGTGAGGATTGTCTCTCTTTAGTGATATGGGACTTATCACAAGGAAGAGTGAAGGCATCCTAGATGTTTTTGGACCAAGGGGGAGATTATAAGATCTCATTGGAATATGAGACATTGACACCCTTAGAGAGAGCCTTTTTGATGTATGTCAAAAAGGGAGAGAAGTGATGTGTGAAAATTGAGTGAGAAGTTGGAATTCCCAATTTGGAAAATTGGGAGGTTTGGGTTGAGTTAGTGTTCTAACTCAAAGATTTTTTGTGGTTTTTGTCAAACATCAAAAAGGGGGAGATTGTTGGTGCAATCAGCCCAGGTCACGATTGACCATACTCGAGTTTGACTCGAGTAGTGTCTTGATGTTTGTGTTTCGATGTTTGCCAATGAGTTGGCCATTGTTTGACAATGGGTTGACCATATCATGGAAAGTCCAAGTCATGGGTACTTGGCAATGGTAAAGTCCAAGTCTTGAGTACTTAGCATGGAAAGTCCAAGTCATGGGTACTTTGCAATGGTAAAGTCCAAGTCTTGAGTACTTGGCATGGAAAGTCTAAGCATGGGTCTTGGCAAGGAAAAGTCCAACATGGAGTTGGTATAGAAAGTCCAAAGGTGTAGTCTTGGTCACATAAGTCCAAGTGTGTAGTCTTGGTGGTGAAAGTCCAAGTCATGGGTACTTGACAATTGGAAAGTCCAAGGGTTGATATTGGCAGTGTAAAGTCCAAGGGTGGAGTCTTGGCAGCATAAATCCAATGGTTTGGCGGCGTAAAGTCCAAGCGTGTGTCTTGGCAGCGTAAGCCCAAATGTGCCTTGGCGGTGTAGACCAGCTCAGCTTGACAATAGACGATGGAAGCACTCGAAGGCTAGCGTATGGGTGAACAAGTCATGGATGACTTGGAGGGATCCGATAGACGTGAGGCTGACAGAGGGACTTAGAAGGCTTAGGTCTAGGCTAAGGGTGGTCTAGCAAGTATGAGGGCATCATACTTGGGGTTAAACCTCATGTTTGAGGTTTATCAGTCAACTAGGGCTATGGACTAGTCGACTGGTAAAGTGTTTTGACGCTTGGTAGCTGAGTCAACTTATTGCAGTTGACTGGGATTATGACCTGTCGACTGTTGGGAGTCGACTGGCATTCGACTGCAATAAAGTGGCCTTGGCAGTCAACTGCCATGGATGGGTAGTCGACTAGGCTTCATCAGTCGACTGCTATGAAGGGCAGTCGACTGATGGTTGAAGTCATGGACATAGAATGTTTCTGAGTCTACTGTTGAGTAAGGGCAGTCGATTGGAGGCTATGAGCAATCGACTGATGGGTGTGACCAGTCGACTGCTAGGTATCCGTTAGAGCTTTTCCAACATGGATTAAGTCATTGTGAGACAACAACTACAGGAGCAGTCGACTAATGGGTATGAGTAGTCGACTGCTAAGTGCGAAATCAGTCCGATGTAGATTATAAAAGCAGCTCAAAAGGGAGGATTTTGCAGCAATTTTCTTGAGCAATTTGAAGGGAAATAGTTAGTGCTTTCCAGTCCTTCAAGGCTTGTCCAAGGCAATCAACTAGCAAGCATTCAAAGAAATCATTTGTAAAGTTTTTTTTACATTATTTATTGTATTTACTTTATATTTTCTTGTTGTATCTTGTTTACTTTTGTAATCGCTTGTAAGAGATTTTCTCCACCTCTAATGTGTCACCGAGAAGGAGTATTTGGTTAGTGTTGGTGTTTGCATCGCTAGAGCTCATTTGAGCTCAATCCGTGGAGTAGGAATCCTAAGGTTCTGAACCACATTATATTCACGTGTTGTGATTGTCTGTGTATTTGTATTTCTATTTTCTATTTGTATTCCGCTGCGTTAATGATAAGTATAGGCAATCAAACATGAGCGATTTTCCGTCAGATCAATGAGCTTCCCCCATAGCTCCTTGGCGGATCCGAAAGGCCTGACCTTGTTGAGTTGCTCCATCAAGAGGCCACATTAGAGAGTGGTTATGACCTTTGTATTTGATTGAGCCTTCCTAGGCATTTCCCTTGTCTAATCCTTGGTTGGGAGAGGTGCTCCATCTTAATTCACCGGTTTCTTGAAACCATCTACAACAATAAACTAAAGCCCAATATTGTTCATTAAATAGTACTACATCCTACCTTTCCAATATGTGAAGTGATTGTCATCGAAGAGTGGTGGTTTAGCGGTGCTATATCCCTCTTGAAGAGTCATTTTAATGCTTCGATTGATGGTTAAATCTTCCAAGCGATCCAGGCTCTGATACTAATTATGGGTGATCTTTGGATGGCTAGAGGGGGCGGGGGGTGAATAGACTCTTTCATCGATTTCTACAAGAATGATTAGTGGAAGTAAAATACAAAATGAAAGCTAATAATGAAAGACATAAATCAATCGCTAACACAATTGTTTAACATGGTTCGAAGATGATGCTCCTACTCGACGGTAATCCTTAAGGAGGATCACTCCTTTGCAAGCCTTCACTAAGATCTCTTTTGGATGAACACAAGGTGGAGAAACCTTTTTTTACAATGAACACTCTTCATTTTACAAGATGATGAAGAATAAGCTTAGAAGGAAGAGTTTAAGAGTTTAAGAACTTGGAGAGCTTAAGAAAAGGCTTGAAGAGCTTAGTATGGATATTTAGAATTAGAGCACTAGCCATCCCCAAGCTCCCCAAGCCTCTCTTTATATGGTTTGGGCAATTCTACCCGTTGAGCCCAACTCCAATCGATTGCTACATACTAGCAGTCAACTGGTGTTACTGTTAATCGGATCCAAAAACTTTTGATGAAGCCTGATCGCGATCGTCACCACACAATGGACACTTGATCAGTTGACTGCCCAAGATCAGTCGACTATCAAACATTTTGTGTCTTGTCTACTTAATTCTAGTCGACTGCCAAACTCTAGCAGTTGACTGACCTGGACTAGTCGACTAGTGCAAGCCATAGTCGACTGCTAAAGCACAGTTGGCAGTTAGAAAATCAGTCAACTACTTGATCAGTCGACTGAGAATAACCCCAGTCGACTGCTCCAGGTTATAATAAACATTCTCAAAGAGATGGAACATTTCAAATCAATACTCGAATAAGTGAGAGTGCCTCCAAACTTGACTTGTCCTATAACTATAATGTAAGTGCTACATCAATATTTCTAATTTTCTTCTTTTGATGTAGGATGAAGATTCGAGAATAAATCCTTTTTTTAAGGAGAGGGAGAATGATGGAGCCAAATTAGGGACAATGCCTATATATTTTACTTGCCAAGTAAGCATAATATCAATGCCACATTCAATATTTCTAATCTTTCTCCCTTCGATGTAGGTGATGAAAATTCGAGGACGAATCATTTTGAGGAGAGGGGGAATGATGGAGTCAAAGATGTTCTTGATGATCCATTACACATAATTAAAGGTCAAATTACAAGATCTAGAGTTAGAAAGATGACGGAAGCACTAAATGTGTTAATTGAAGATTCTAAGGCCAAAGCTATGATTGAAATGGATTTGACCAAGAGCGAATCATGTGGCTTAGTCAACCTAATTCAAGCCATAAAAGAGCTTAATTTGCCTCCAACTCGTATTTTGATTTAATTCTAATTTTTAGGCTCAATTGCTATCCTTATTTGGGTTGTAATGGTGACTTAAGGCCAATATAGTTATGTAGTCTACTAAGGCCTTATTTAAATGAGTTTCCTTTTGGCCTTTTAGGGTTTTTAGCTCACCCTAATGCTATAAATAAAGGAGGTGGCAGCCACAAATGTAATCTTTGGTTATTTTCAATCTATAGCATGTGAGGCTCTCACTTGTCGGTTCTTCATTGAACTAGAACTTATCAAGGCAATCCCTTGTGGTATTCAAAGACTTATCAACCTCAATCACAAGGTTGTGGCGTCTTCCATCTTCTATACCATGGTTCATTCTTAAGTATTACGTCGAGGTTCTTTCCATCCATCTTATCAATTTAGACTCTCCTTGTTTCTTTTTCAATTTATTGTGGGTTCTTGAGACTTTCTTCTCATCGGGTTCACATCACTTAGGGCAACTTCTTGCTATCCCAACCATCGAGCCTCCCCCTTTAGGTTTAGTCATGCCTTTCCTTATATAGGGGTGCACCCCGACTTTCCTTAATTGTCCGCGAACCCTAATTTGCATAAGTTGCTCTGACGCCACATGGTCATGTGGAATCCACACAGTCGGCCATGTGGAAGGCTAAAAATCAACTCTGAATCTACCATCAAGAATAGGCACAGTTGTGTAAATTTCACACGACTGATTGTGTCTTCCTCTGGAGCTCTATTTTGATGATATCCTTCTCATCCAAAGCATGCCCGTGTCTTGGGAATACAACCAGAGCACGCTTGCCCTTCCTGAGCTCCTTTTCTAGCACCATTTTGCCTCCAAAATGCCATCCTACGCATAAAAATAGCAAACGCAGATCTCTGAACTAGAAAATAGAAAATAGGTGCAAACTAAAGGAAATATGCATGAAACAAGTATGAAATGCAATGAGATGTGTGCTAAAACTACTCTAAAAACCCTATACGATTTTCATACATCAAAATCCCCCAAACTTAGATCTTTGCTTGTCCTTAAGCAAACCTCAGTGCCATGGATTTTAAAAGTTTTGTTCCCACACTTAGCATGTTAACTAAAATTATCAAGTGTACTTTCAATGAAAGCAAATAGATATGTTCTAAAAGTTCACTAGGTTAGTTTTTTGTGCATGTGCCGAGAGAATTTCCTAAGGGATACACATTCCATTATGAGCTAAGTCGTCATTCTATAGCTTTCCTAAGGTCTCCAACTTTTAGGAACTTACCTGAACTAAGTGAGGGTCATTCCCTAGAATTAGCATAAAGTCTCAAAGGCGTGCTCAGTATTGATAGAAATTGGTAGGTGTTTCCCCAGTAACCTAACTCGGTCTCAAAGGGGCATCTAACCATTTCCACCCACGACAACTATTTTTTACTCTCTTTCTCTCTTTTTTTTTCCTATATTTTTTTCCTTTTATTTTTTTCTTTCTTTTCTCTCTTTTTTTTTTAATTATCCTCACTAGCATTTTGATTTTTTTTAATGGCCTTACACAATCCGAGCATCTCTAGTAACTAAAATGCTAATTTTAGAGTCACCTATGGATTCCAAAGTACTAGACTATCGAGAAGAATCATAACTACGTCTGTACTAGATTCTCCCTTTTAGAATATTTGATGAGTGTAGGTGAGGATAAAATATAACAAGTGAAAATCTAGAACATCCATCAAAGTATCTAAAAATAAAGTACTAAGGGATAAATGAAGTTAAACTATCTTTGGCATGGAAACATATCGTAGAGATTTTTGAATACATCACTGAGGCAGCTTAAAGTGACCAACAACTAAGTGTTGAAAGGGACCTAAATGTAGGATCGAAGTGAGCGCTAGAGGGGGGGGGGGGTGAATAGCGCAAAACCTTTTTCTTCTTTTACGAGTTCGTATCAAAACAAATAAGTGCAGCGGAAAGATAAATGAAACAAAAAGAGACAAGTTTATTTTTTTTACTTGGTTCGTAGCCTTCGGCTACTACTCCAAGGCCCTAACGGTCCTAGACCGTGTACGGAGGGCAATTCACTAAAACACTCCTCCTCGTTGGAGGTAGGAGTTTGACGATTACAAAAAAAACTTTCGAAGAAAAATGATAGAGAGACACACCCTCTCTTCTATTAAAAGTAAAATGCAACGATAGA
Organism: Wurfbainia villosa; assembly: GCA_025175895.1. Classification (NCBI taxonomy): domain Eukaryota; kingdom Viridiplantae; phylum Streptophyta; class Magnoliopsida; order Zingiberales; family Zingiberaceae; genus Wurfbainia; species Wurfbainia villosa. The sequence continues at coordinate 23,393,238 of CM045997.1, read as the reverse complement.
AAACTCTCGAGTAAAATAATTGCAATATTGAAAACAAGGATTATACCAACAACTAAAAAGAAAGAACTTAAGCTAGGGTTGTTGGCAGCACTTCGTTGTCGTAGAGTTGTCGGAGAGTCGCAGCGTTGTGGAAGCTTTTGAGCACTTAGAAATTCATGAAAAACCCTAGGTTTGGCCCTCCTTTTATAGCCTTTAAGCCCCTCAACGAATGGGTCTTCAACCAATCACAAATGGGCACAAAACTCCTTGAAAAATGGTGATAAAGCTTGACTCCTCGAGGCTGATTTTGACCACCGGTTGAACTGATTTCTTGGCCGTTGAACTGATGGCTCAGAGCTTGAACTGATTTTTGGCAGTTAGGTTGAACTGATGGCTTAGCAGTGAACTGATTTTTGGCCTATTTTTAGACTTTTCGACAATAATAAAGAGTTACCTCAAAATATAAGTGGATTCGACGGCCACTTGCGGTCCGATCTCAACATAGACCTTCCATGGGAAGTCTTGGGTCGGATCGTCGCCTAAGATCATCCCCGTAAAGAGGATTCGACCTCACTTACGCCGCACACGAGCTTACCTCGATACTTATGTGTCGCTTTTGCTTCCGCCTTCCACTCGATTCCTTGGCTCCTCCGAGTAACTCGAGTGTCGCCACCACCGCGGCTTCCTCCGGGTGTCGCTAGCCTTCAGCTCCAGCATTGAGACTTTTCTGCACACTTGATTTAGCTCGTGAGATAACAATATATGCTTAACTTTGTATCGTTTGCTATAATCAAAACTTAGGTTCGACTTAGGTGCCTACTGCACCAACAATCTCCCCCTTTTTGATTTATGGCAAACCCACATACAAAGTTAAGTAAATAGCAAGCATGAAGAATAATAATGTGCATGAGAAACAAAAAATATGAAGATTAAGTTGGAGTAGTAAGGATTTTCTTCAAATACTCCCCCTTGAGGAAACCTCCCCCTAGGACCGAGGGTGAGTCTTTGAAGAAAGACCTTAATCCTCCCCTTGAGGGTTGCTTTAAGTAATTAACATTACTTAAAGTTGGCCAGCAAAACATTTTAGTTAAGCCCTTTCTCCCCCTTAAGTAAAACATTAATGACATAAAGTTTTGTTAAAAGTTATAGAATACGTTTAAGTAAAACGTAGACGGCACAAATACGTTTAAGTTAAGAATTATTTAACTTTTGTCAAAAGTTAAATAAGTTTTAACTTTTGGTAAAAAAAATTGTTTTGACCCCTTAACTTTGGCCTTTTTCTCCCCCTTTTGCCGTATATCGAAAAGAGTAAGGGGTGTGTGTGGAAAAAAGTTAATTTTAGAATCCAAGCATGTTCCACATTATTTTGAAAATAATATACTGAAAATAAGTTCATCTATAAAATGTTCGACTCATATTTGGCTTGATTGATATGAAAGATCAACCAGTCCTGGTCAGAGTCGGTTAGTATGTATGATTATACTCCATGGTTCATAGCGATGCACTAGCTCTACATATGGAACCAGGAGTAAGGTCCTAACATCTCACGCCCATCTACGTGGCTAAGTACACAAACACATTAGTCCTATGTGTTGTGAGATGTATTGACTCCTTAAATCTATAGGTGCATGATATCTAAGGTATGTCCTATGCTAGTTCCATGAAAAAAAGTAAGAAATAGTAGTAAGAAAATATAATTTGCAAGTTCCTATTCTATTACGCACATGCCCAATTTTCGTCTCAAGAGACTAAATTCGGCTTCGGGTAGTGGTTTAGTAAAAATGTCTGCTAGGTTAGACTTCGAGTCAACATATTCGAGTTGTATGGAGCCATTGGCTACATGTTCTCGAATGAAATGGTGTTTTACCTCTATATGCTTTGTTCTTGAATGACATATAGGGTTCTTAGTTAGATTTATCGAACTTATGTTGTCTACGAAAATTTTAGTTTTGGTGAAGTCCAACCTAAAGTCTTGGAGAGTGTGCTTCATCCAAAGAAGCTGAGTTACACACTCACCCATCGCAACGTATTCGGCTTCGGTGGTAGATAAGGCAACACAATGTTGCTTCCTACTGCACCAACTCACTAGACTCGAGCCGAGTAGTTGACAACAACCACTCGTGCTTTTTCTATCGAGCTTACTACCGACAAAGTCCGAATCGGAGTAGCCGGTTAGTTCGAACTCGGTAGATCTAGGATACCAAATACCGACATTAAGTGTACCCTTTAGATATCTAAGGATACGCTTGACTAGGGTTAGATGAGACTCCTTAGCACAGGTTTGAAACCTTGCGCACATACTTACTGCGAATAGGATGTCGGGTCGACTCGCAGTTAAGTATAGGAGACTTCCTATCACGCTCCTATAGTACTTTAAGTCAATGGACTTACTTTCTAGGTCTTCTCCTATGTTAACATTAATCGCCATCGGGGTGTTTATTATCTTAGCGTCTTGCATTCCAAATCTTTTAATTAACTCCTTAGTGTATTTTTGTTGATATAGGTATATACCATCCTTAGTTTGTTTAATTTGTAGACCTAAAAAGAAACTTAACTCGCCTACCAAGTTCATTTCGAACTCACTTTCCATGAGTGAAATGAACTCGTTTAGTAAGGCTGAGTTAGAGGTTCCAAAAATTATGTCGTCTACGTAAATTTGAGCTACGAATATTTCTTTACCTAAGGTTTTACGAAGAAAGTTGGGTCAACTAAACCTTGGTTAAACCCTTTTGACTTGAGATTGATTGAAAGTCTCGTACCAAGCTCGAGGAGCTTGTTTAAGTCCATAGAGAGCTTTCTTAAGTTTTAGAACATTCCTAGTAATAATCCAATCGGGATCAAGAAGAGCTTGTTCAATTGATTTGGGTTCTATCTTTGAAATTAAGGAAATTTGGCTAAGGTTCCTATAGGATGCTCTAGTTCGAACTCCTAGATTAGGATCACCTATCACTTGGTCGATAGGATGATTCGTTTGAGTCCTAGTTGGATTTGGGTTTGAGTCTACAACTTGATCCATAGGATGACTCGTTTGAGTTCTAGTTTGGTTGGAGTCATCTATCACTTGATCAATAGAGTGATTTGGTTGACTTAGGTTAGGATTAACACTAGAGCTAATCTCCGGATCAGAGTAAGGTCTAGTATGAATCGGCTCGCTAATTGGGGTTGTCGGGGGTTTTGTAGGTTCATGTCCTTCATCGAATACTACATTTATAGTCTCCTCGACTCTAAGGGTGTCGTGGTTATATACTCTATAAGCTCTACTTGTAGTCGAGTATCCTAGAAAGATTCCGGTCGTGGTTTTGGATGTAAATTTCCCTAGGTAATCCTTAGTGTTTAGGATATGTACCTTACACCCAAATACCCTAAAGTACTTGATGTTAGGTATTTTATCGTGATAAATCTCGTACGAGGTCTTAAGGTGCCTCTTTACCATAAGGATCCTATTTTGGACATAGCAAGCCGTGCTAACGGCTTCTGCCCAAAACCTATCGGGTAGGTTGTATTCGTTCAACATGGTCCTAGCGGCTTCTTGTAGAGTTCGGTTTTACCGCTCCACTAGGCCATTTTGCTGAGGGGTCATAGGGCAAGAGAATTCATGGTGGTATCCGTTTAGGTTACAGAAGTCGGTGAACCTTTGATTTTCGAATTCACCACCATGATCACTTCTAAGTCTTTTAATCTTAAGGTCTTTTTGATTCTCGATTAATTTGAATAGATTAATTAATTGATCTAGGGTGTCATTTTTATGTTTGATGAACCTAACCCAGGTAAACCTGGAGTAGTCGTCAATTATGACTAAGCAATATTGACTTCTATTGAGAGACTTGGCTCCATGTGAATCGAACAGATCCATATGCAGGAGCTCAAGTACACTTGAGGTTCGTTCTTGGTTAGTTAACTTGTGTTGTGTCCTAGGTTATTTTCCTTGTTGACAAGCATTACAGATTTTATTAACCAAGTTGTTGAGGTTGGGTAAGCCCTTGACTAAGCCACTCTGACTCATCTTGTGGGCCGAGTCTTGGGTGTGAGTGGCCGAGTCGTCGGTGCCACGACCATGATTCCTCTTCTTAGTGTCATAAGACACTTAGTTGAGGAGTTGGTTAAATTGATCGTATAAATGTTGTTATTTCTAGTTCCTTTAAGAATTGTTTTAGAGGTTTCGTTGGTATTAATTATGCATTCATTTTCTAGAAATATAACCTTATAGTTATTATCACACAATTGGCTTACACTAAGTAAGTTATATTCAAAATTCTCTACAAGTAATACATTTTTAATAACAAAATTCGTGTTAAGCTCGATATCACCTGATCCGATGATTTTGAGCTTGCCGTTATTCCCAAAGGCTACCGATCCTTGTCGTTTGAATCGAAGCTTTGTGAATTTGAGTTGATCCCCGGTCATGTGTCGGGAGCAACCGTTGTCCAACATCCATTGATCCTACACACAAGGTGGTTGGATTGGATGTTAGATTTTTGTGATATGATTTCCAATTAAATTGATTAAGTAATTTTATGTTGAGATAATTTCCAATTAAATTGATTAAGTGGATTTAGGTTCAAGTAATTTTATGTTGAGATGATTTTCAATTAAATTGATTAAGTGGATTTAGGTTTAAGTAATTTTATGTTAGATTTGGATTTGACCCTAGGCTTGTCAAGTTTACCTTTTCAAGATTATGGCTTCCAGGTCGTGGCGAGGCACAGGGGCCTTCTTTTATCGGATCATCGACCACTTCCTTAGACAAAGCCATTTTCAAGAAAATGATTACTTGACTCACCTACGACTATTTCCTCGTCTAACTAGTTATTTTTGAAAAGAGGCTCCCCGAGGCTCAATCTTTTCGAAGGATTTTAATTGGTTATTTGCGTGTTCTAAGTGAGTTCAGAAAAAAAAACAAAACAAAACAAAAAAAATCTAAGCATGCAATTACTAAGTTAAAACACAAACATGTTTTGTACTGGCTCCCCCTAGACCGTTGAATCGGTTCAGTCTATCCACATAGTGGATTTGGTCCTTGGGAACCCAGTACGAGTTGGATCCTAGAGTTGAAATCAAAGTGGTCTTAGGGACCCATGCTTGGACACGTTTTTTATGTCTACTTACGATTGACATATACGACTTATTGGTCGTGTTTGAGCTAAACCCTAGTCCGGCCTTGTTGTACACGGCCCTTTGCGATCCAAGTAGGAGGTCAAGTCCTTTGGATCCCAAAGTAAACCTTTCCAACGTATTCCTAAGATCTTCGACTTGACTTTTCAAGAGTGAGTTCTCAACTTCGAGTTTTTCAACCTGAGTTGAGTCCTTCTCTTGAACTCGACTAGTCGAAGAGGTTAGGGAGACCTCGTGTTTGAGGAGTTTAACTTCCTCAACTAGGGTCTTGACCTTGGACTCGGACTTAGCTAACTTCCTAGACAAAAACCTAACCGTATTATGCAAAGTATTAAATAAAGCTCGACTTACTTTAAGGGTATCTTTTGAACCGGATGCGTATCCGTGGCTTGACTTGAAGGTAGCCGTGAGTCCGAGTCATCCTCGAGTTGACTCAAGTTCGAGCTCGGTCTCCATGTCCGACTCAATTGATTTCGCCATGAAGACGTGGTCTTCATCTTCTTGGATACGCTTCTTCCCATGTCGCGTTGAGGGCCTTCTTGTGCTTAGGTGCTTGGTGGTTGAGCTTGGGGCACTCGGACTTGATATGTCCAAACCTGTTACACTCATAACACCTAATGTTAGAACTTTTAGACTTACCTTGGTTGGGTCGAGTCGTGGTTCGCTTTCGTCCCTTGGCTATCCTTCGAGCTAGGTTCATTAGTTGTGATCAACTCGGGTCAACTTCTTCTTGGACTCGTCTTCCTCCTCGGTTGGTGGTGGCTTGCTTGCGATTTTCTTCTTCTTTGAACCTGCAAACAAGGCTATACCCCTCTCAGGTTTCGAGTTGGATTGTTCATGTAATTCGAAATCCGAAAAGAGTTCATCTAACCTAATTTTAGAAAGGTCCTTGGAGACCTTGTAGGCATCGACCATGGATGCCCACAAGGTAGTCCTCGGAAAAGAGTTTAGGACATACCTTATAAGGTCGCGGTTTTCAACCTTTTGCCCGATTGCGTGTAGGTTGTTGACTATGTCTTGGACACGGGCGTGGAGTTGCGTCGCGGACTCGTGTTCCTGCATTTTTAGTGTATACAATTTATTGAACAACAAATCACGTTTGCAAACCTTAGCTTGATCCGATCCTTCGTGTAACTCGATTAGTTTTGTCCAAAGATCCTTTGCGCTTATGAAGGGGCCGACGCGATTTAGCTCCTCCTTGGATAGGCCGCATTGGAGGATTTGTGTTGCCTTGGCGTCGGCTTCGACTTGTCGTTTTGTTGCAACGGTCCATTGATCATAATCCAAGGAGTCACCCACTTCATTAGTCGGAAGTGTGAAACCCGTTTGGATTATGATCCACATCTCGATTTGGGTTTTGAGAAAGCATTCCATCCGACCCTTCCAATAACGGAAGTCATCTCCGTTGTAAAACGGAGGTCGGACGGTGCTAAAACCCTCGAGATGGGCCATTAGAACAAAAAAACAAGGAGACTAAAATGAAAACCTAGCAACAACAATACCACAATAATGTACCAAGACTTGCGTCTTGGATTATTTGTGCTGGAAATAAAATGAAATATATGAAAAATAGAAAGTTAAGCAAAGAAATAAGAAACTAAATAAAAGTAAGTACTCACAACCTCCGATGTTCCCGAAAGGCTACTAAACGTCGATTTTTAGGATGAAAACAGCTTGTTACGGGGTAAACCCCTGTGAGAGGTGTAGATCTCTAGAGCTTCGATTTGGTAGGTAGACCGTGTCGTGGTCAACTTGTAAGTTATGCCCGTTTGACCGTCGGCTACTCCAAAAGCGAAAACTTGCAAAACAAAATCAAGCGAAGAGTACCAAGACTTCGTCTTGGATTAGTAAAGTCGGAGAAAAATTTAAATGAAGCGAAAAACAAATCTGAAAAAAAATGTTAGATTGGTGGTTTCACCAAATCTAAGCGCCCCCGGCTCTGATACCAATTGTAGGATCGAAGTGAGCGCTAGAGGGGGGGGGTGAATAGCGCAAAACCTTTTTCTTCTTTTACGAGTTCGTATCAAAACAAATAAGTGCAGCGGAAAGATAAATGAAACAAAAAGAGACAAGTTTATTTTTTTACTTGGTTCGTAGCCTTCGGCTACTACTCCAAGGCCCTAACGGTCCTAGACCGTGTACGGAGGGCACTTCACTAAAACACTCCTCCTCGTTGGAGGTAGGAGTTTGACGATTACACAAAAAACTTTCGAAGAAAAATGATAGAGAGACACACCCTCTCTTCTATTAAAAGTAAAATGCAACGATAGAAAACTCTCGAGTAAAATAATTGCAATATTGAAAACAAGGATTATACCAACAACTAAAAAGAAAGAACTTAAGCTAGGGTTGTTGGCAGCACTTCGTTGTCGTAGAGTTGTCGGAGAGTCGCAGCGTTGTGGAAGCTTTTGAGCACTTAGAAATTCATGAAAAACCCTAGGTTTGGCCCTCCTTTTATAGCCTTTAAGCCCCTCAACGAATGGGTCTTCAACCAATCACAAATGGGCACAAAACTCCTTGAAAAATGGTGATAAAGCTTGACTCCTCGAGGCTGATTTTTGACCACCGGTTGAACTGATTTCTTGGCCGGTTGAACTGATGGCTCAGCAGTTGAACTGATTTTTGGCCGGTTGAACTGATGGCTTAGCAGTTGAACTGATTTTTGGCCGGTTGAACTGATTTTTAGACTTTTCGACAATAATAAAGAGTTACCTCAAAATATAAGTGGATTCGACGGCCACTTGCGGTCCGATCTCAACATAGACCTTCCATGGGAAGTCTTGGGTCGGATCGTCGCCTAAGATCATCCCCGTAAAGAGGATTCGACCTCACTTACGCTCGCACACACGAGCTTACCTCGATACTTATGTGTCGCTTTTGCTTCCGGCCTTCCACTCGATTCCTTCGGCTCCCTCCGAAGTAACTCGAGTGTCGCCCGACCACCGCGGCTTCCTCCGGGTGTCGCTAGCCTTCAGCTCCAGCATTGAGACTTTTCTGCACACTTGATTTAGCTCGTGAGATAACAATATATGCTTAACTTTGTATCGTTTGCTATAATCAAAACTTAGGTTCGACTTAGGTGCCTACTGCACCAACACTAAATACTATATGCATGAGCAAATAAATGCAAATAATCTAGCAAAACAAATAAAAACTAAACCTAGATGTCAAAAAAGAAAACTAAACTAGTAGAAGAATAAAGCCAAATGTAGGTCTCCCCCAGACTGAAATAGTAACCATACCTCTAGTGTGGTGGCCTCGGTGAGAAGTCTGGCAATCTCGACATGTCGGGCTCGTGAGAAGAATCACGTGCTCATCCGCTGGTGCCACATGTACATGTGGTCAATCTGAGAACTGGTGGATGCGGCGACTGCTCTATGCTCTTCCTCCCTGGCCCACTGTGAACATGTATCTTGCATAAATTGCCAAACCTCCTGATGGTAGGCGGCCTCCTCTTGAAAATAGTGCTGGGCATGGCCGTAGAACTCCTCGACCCTCTGGAAATGGTCCCGTATGCCCTGAAACTCAATCGACATGTATGTGTTGTGCTCCTCCCATCGCTGCCCCTGTGCCTACTGTTAGTGCAATCAATCCTTGATATGGTTTTGATGTGTGTGGCAAAGGGTTTAAGTTAGGATGTGTTGATTTGATATGTGCGTTGGAGTCTTGCAGAACTTAGTAATTTGCACATGGAGCCTTGGCGAGTTTCACCTCTCATGACTCGGTCCTTGAGTCGGTGAAGGATGGCTTTACAGAAGTTGTGTTCTTGGAGCATCCGAGGGACCGCCGGACGAGGAGCTTGGAGTGAAGCCGGAGGAAGTAGACTTCAGGGCGAGACGCGAAGGATGACACTACAGAGTCGTGGGCTTGGCGTATTCGAGGGACATGGCCGAACGAAGATAACTTCAAAGGCGAGGGACTCCAAGGGATGAGAGTGAGCGAATGTAACCCGGGAAGGGGTAATGCTCTTAGGTGAAACTTGGCCATTTGACTAAGTGTCGGATGGAATTTCCCGACATCAGTAGACTACCATGTTATGGTAGTCGACTACTCTAAGTCGACTGTGACTCGACTAGTGTTCGAGTCCAGTTCAAGTGCCAACAGTCGACTGCCATGGATTGGCAGTCGACTGATGAAGGCATCAGTCAACTGGTCGCAAGTGTTTCGGACACAGAATGGAGTCAAGCTCGTGAACACTCGACTGATCGAGCATCAGTCGACTGATGGCAATATCAGTCGACTGATGATGGTGCCGTTGGATGAAATCCAATGTGTAAAATAGCCATTATTGGGCAACGACTACAGGATCAGTCGACTGATCAGGGGCATCAGTTGACTGGTCCTGTGTCAACGGGAAGAAACCCTCTTCCTCTATAAAGAGGAAGGGTGTGGGGCTTTGGGGGCCTAATGCTTGAACTCTTAATAGCTCCCAAAGTACCCTAAATGTTTTCCACTCTTCTACTTGTGTTAATCTTCATTCTATTGTAGAAGAGTGATCCTTGTGTAAAAGAGGTTACCTCCACCTAGCTTTGTGCAAAGGAGAGATCTAGTGGATAGATTGAGGAGTTATTCACCTTGGACGAATCGGACCGTGGATTAGCGGCGTAGCCGTGAACCACGTTACATCCTTTGTTAGCATTTGTATTCTTGTTATTGCTTTGTCTTTATTGTTTATACTTTCCGCTTGGCTAACGAATTTGTAGACGAGCAATCGACGAGAAAATTCCACTGTCTACGTATTAGGCTATTCACCCCCCTCTAGCCGGCCAATACACACCGATCGATCCCCTACAAGTGGTATCAGAGCCAAGGAAAGCTTGTCGAGGACTAACCGCCACAACAAGCACATTCAAGAATGGCCGGCTCGAACATTCATCCACCAAAGTTTGAAGGAGAATTCTCTTGGTACGAAAAGAGAATGGAGGTATTTTTCGAAACTGATTTCGAAATTCTTTTAATTATGGAAAACGGTTTCGAAATGCCTAGGGATGAAGAAGGGGAGCCATTGGAAAAATCAAGGTGGAGCAAGAGGCAAAGGGAAGAGTACTTAGCGAACTCAAAAGCCAAACATCACCTTTACAACGTACTCCCCCAATAAGAAGTGAATCGGATTGGGGAATGCGCTAGCGCCAAGGACATGTGGGAGAAACTAATAGAGATTCATGAAGGCACATCTGAGGCGAAGCAAGCAAGGAGAGATGTCCTTTGCTCCCAATTATCCAATATCAAACTCGAAAAGGGAGAGAAGGTAAAATCCCTACACTCTAGATTTAAGGAAATTCTAACCGGTTTGACAAGTGTAGGTGAAAAACTCTCCAACCGGGATATGGTAATGAAGGCCATAGATGCCTTTCCCCGGTCCTCAAGATGGAGCTCTATGGTGGACTCCTTCTACATCTCCAAGAATTTGGAAGTGAGCACCTTGGAGGAGTTCTTCTCAACTATGGAGTTCCACGAAACAAGGCTTGAAGGAATAAATGAAGAGCCAAGAATTCAACCTTCAAGAGGAGTGGCCTTGGTAGCCAACAAGGGGAAGAAAAAGATGGAGATTCCCACCTCCTTAGATGATGAAGCATCCTCCTCCTCCTCCATGGATAGCACGGAAGAAGCCTACATGGTAAGGAAGGTAAGGCGTGCTTTGAAAAATTTGAAATTTAATAAATCTAATGATAGGAGGAGAAGACCAAGGGGAAAGGTGATTTACTATAATTGCCAAGGAGAGGGACATATAAGGGATAATTGTCCCCTCCTAAACAAGAGTAAAGAGGAGAGGAGAAGGAAAGAAGAAAAGAAGAAAAGAAGAAAAAGGGTGGCAAGAAGAAGGAAGAAGAGAAGAAGGCCAAAGAAAAGGGAAAGGTCAAAGCACTAAAGGCAAAGACATGGGATGATCCTTCTTCCTCATCCTCATCCGAAGAAGAAGAACATGTCTACTCAAATCTTGCCCTAATGGCCTTTGATGACCTAGACTCCTCCTCCTCCGAAAATGAAGAAGCAAGCTCAAGTGAGGAGAGCTCGAGTGAAGGGGGAGCTTCTTCTACATCCTCATCATCGGAAGAGGATTTGGTAAGTGAGGTAACAAATCTTTCCCCCAAGAAATTTATGTCAATTATTTCTAGCCTCACTAAGGATTTATTTAGAGCCAAGAAAAAGAACAAAAGCATGCTTGATCAAATTAAGGATCTAGAAAATAAATTAGAAAAAACATGCTTAAATGATAATGAAAATATTTCTTCTAGTCTTAATGATGCATGCTCACATGATAATTATATACCTTTCAATGTTAATGATGCATGTATGGATGAAAATAGGGCTTTAAGGGAATAGGTAGACCATTTGACCAAGGCCCTAGAAAAATTCACTATTAGCTCCAACACCCTTAATATGATTATAGGGAGCCAAAGAGCAAGCTTCAACAAGAAAGGCCTAGGATATAAGGGAAAAAAAAAATGAAAAGGCCTATAAATGTTTAATTGCTAGGGGTCAAGACAAAAAGAAGGTAATAGCTAGAAAATGCATCCCTAAGGAATTTTTAGTGAATCCCATAGGCAAGAATTTATTTTGGGTTCCTAAAACCATCCTTAAGTGTTAGGAAAACCCTAGGATAGTCAACCATATGGAATTTATCTATATCATATGTTGGTTGACTTAGGATGGCGGGACAATATTTTTAAAATAGTGTTAGGTGATGATAATGCACCTATAAATAGATAAATCATGCTTTAGGTAATATTTGCCTTATTATCATGATGTAATACCTAATGCATGATTATTATTTGATGAATACATTTGTTTCATGATCATAATATGGAATTCATACATATATGTCTTTATGATCATGTGGGTTGTTAGGATGATACTTAACCATGGGTAGAAATGCATAAAATTAATGGTTAAGTGTATACAAATACCTTCTGGATGCATCTCACACTCACCATAGGCTACCATGATTGAAAACTTAGCATGGGTGAGATGATAGGATGATACTAATGGTCCACTAGTGCCTATGACATTTAGATGGTCATTTAAAGTATCAAAATAGCAATAATAGACCAATCATGAGGAAGATTTATGTTTAATTCATAGACATATTACCCAAAGATCATGGTTGGATATTTCATATGTTTTCAAAACAATTTCTTACTTTAAAATCTGTGTGTTCATGTTTTGAAACAATTTAAAGCAAAACTAGGTGTTAAACTTGATACTAACTTGATCAAAAACCTAGTTGTTTTTAAAGCTTTTAGATTTTTGGAAAATCTTTGAAAATATAATGAGTTTTCATGAAAAATTATTTTTCATTGATAAATATACTTACAAGAAATATGTCCCCCAAATTTCATGATTTTTTGAATTTTGTAGAATTTTTAATGCATTTCTGAAATTCAGCCCGAAAATCAGAAAAACCTGAAATGCATGTGCCAGTCGACTGGTAGTCTGAACCAGTCGACTGCTCACCTGAAAAACTGCCCAGCAACTTCTGATACATGATTTTAAGGCATGTTTTTGGTTTATGTTTCTCTCTAGACTTGATGTCATGCTGTATAAACTTTGTTAATTATTTTTGATGGTGTCAAAGGGGAAGAAATATATATGTTTAAGTAAGGGGGAATTATATTTAGGGGGAGTTTCATGTATTAAGGGGGAGAGTTGCTAATCATGTTATTCACATGCTTTTTTTCCTTAATAGTTTTATCAAATGTTTTACCTAACTTTAACAGATTGCCACACATCAAAAAGGGGGAGATTGTTAGTGCAATCAATCCTTGATATGGTTTTGATGTGTGTGGCAAAGGGTTTAAGTTAGCATGTGTGGATTTGATATGTGCGTTGGAGTCTTGCAGAACTTAGTAATTCGCACATGGAGCCTTGGCGAGTTTCACCTCTCATGACTCGGTCCTTGAGTTGGTGAAGGATGGCTTTGCGGAAGCCGTGCGCTTGGAGCATCTGAGGGACTACCGAACGAGGAGCTTGGAGTGAAGCCAGAGGAAGTAGACTTCAGGGCGAGATGCGAAGGATGGCGCTGCAGAGTCGTGCGCTTAGCGCATCCGAGGGACGTGGCTGGACGAAGATAACTTCAAAGGCGAGGGACTCCGAGGGATGAGAGTGAGCGAATGTAACCCGGGAAGGGGTAGTGCTCTTAGGTGAAACTTGGCCATTTGGCTAAGTGTCGGATGGGATTTCCCGACATCAGTGGACTACCATGTTATGGTAGTTGACTACTCTAAGTTGACTGTGACTCGACTAGTGTTCGAGTCTGGTTCAAGTGCCAACAGTCGACTGCCATGGATTGGCAGTCGACGGCGAGACCATCAGTCGACTGGTCGCAAGTGTTTCGGGCACAGAATGGAGTCGAGCTCGCGAGCACTCGACTGATCGAGCATCAGTCGACTGATGGCAATATCAGTCGACTAATGATGGTGCCGTTGAATGAAATCCAACGTGAAAAACAGTCGTTATTGGGCAACGACTACAGGATCAGTCGACTGATCAGGGGCATCAGTCGACTGGTCCTGTGTCAATGGGAAGAAACCCTCTTCCTCTATAAAGAGGAAGGGTGTGGGGCTTTGGGTGCCTAATGCTTGAACTCCTAATAGCTCCCAAAGTACCCTAAACATTTTCCACTCTTCTACTTGTGCTAATCTTCATTCTATTGTAGAAGAGTGATCCTTGAGTAAAAGAGGTTACCTCCACCTAGCTTTGTGCAAAGGAGAGATCTAGTGGATAGATTGAGGAGTGATTCACCTTGGACGAATCAGACCGTTGATTAGCGGCGTAGCCGTGAACCACGTTACATCCTTTGTTAGCATTTGTATTCTTGTAATTGCTTTGTCTTTATTGTTTATACTTTCTGCTTGCGCTAACGAATTTGTAGATGAGAAATCGACGAGAAAATTCCACCATCTACGTATTAGGCTATTCACCCCCTCTAGCCGGCCAATACACACCGATGGATCCCCTACATCTACTGCTATATGAAGATGCCATTTAGGCACGATCGAAACTCTGTGAAGTCGTAAGCAGATGATCCTGTATCCTGCTTAAAAGAATGAAAAGAATGTGGTGCAGGATTAGGGTGTGGCCTCCGAGGGCTCCTATACATGGGTGGACCTGAGGGAGAGTGATGTGAAGATGGTGAAGGGGGTGCATGGGTAGAGGGTCACTCGTGGTGTGGGGACTCCACTACCCTATCCAACTGCCAATTAGCATGCTTGGCGATGTTGGTACGATCGGTATTGGGGTGCTTAAAGGGTGGCAAGTTCTTCCTTACAAAACAAAAATAGTTACCCTCTCTCACTATCATCTTCATGGCCATGCACACCCCTAGGTCTATGCTAGGGCTCCCCTCTACTCTATCCAATCCCTCGCAATCGTATCCCATCGTATAACATATGTGGGTCAACAACCCTCCTAAGATAATGTCCCCCTTCGGTGCTTTACCTACCTTAACTAGATGCCTAATGAAATAGGACCCTACATCAATAGTATTTTTCTCTTATAACATGTCCCATAGGCAAAGAAGTTCGCTCAACCTCATGACTCCATCACTCTCTCCTCTACCAAAAATAGTACTTGCCATGACTCGATGAATATATCAAAAAATAAGGGTTTGGAGTCGGGAGGCTTTGGCTCTTGACGGGTCATATGTGTTTTCCCTTGTCAAATTGAACAAAAATAATCTCGCATTGAATTCGATAGGGGTTCTCCTTTCTCCCCCACTAGGTAGTCTGAAACAAAGCTTCCATTGGATTAGGGTCCACTCATGTTCAACGTTAAATAACTTAAAAGTAATCTTTCCCTCTTCACTATCCTTTTCTGATAAGATCTCCGCATCCACCGAGCTTAAGAATTCTAAGACTACCCTGGGTAAGTTAGGCATCTCACTCCCAACCTACTTTTGCAAACAAACTTTGCATATCCCCAATGAGTCCTAAGGTTTCTAATAAAGGTGCATCTAAATAGCGGGTAGCAGTTATCTTGCAAGAAGAAAGCATGTTAAATCTATTCCTATGTGCATCGTCTCGAAATATTATGCCTAGAGGAGTATTACCTTCCTCCGATTCTTGTTGGGCATTTCTTCCCCTCGACCTTGGCCTTCAAGAGGCATCCCTTGTTGCGGTGTGCTTTGTCCTCTTCATTGTCGCCTCTTGAATGCTTCTTGAAGGTTGGAGATGGTTGGTTGGAGGTTGGAGATGAGGGAAAACAAGACTTAGGGCAACATCGATTTTATGACATGGAATGAAATGTGCCATCTTGGAAAACCTATCTACCATGACAAAAATTGAGTCTCTTCCCCTCGTAGTCTGGGGTAATCTCAAAACAAAGTCAATAGAAATATCTGTCCAAGGTTCACTATGTATAGGAAAAGGTGTACACAAGCCATGTGGTTTCAACTTAGATTTAGCTTGTTTCCAAGTGGTACACTTATAACAAATTTTCTCTACATTGCGCTTCATATGAGACCAAGAAAATGATCTTGTAAAACTCCTAAAGTCTTAGTAACACCAAAATGCTACATCAAGCCACCAACCATGGGCTTCCCTAGTAAGCAACTCATGCAACAAACATCAAGGCACCACTCTTTCTGGACAAAAAGAGCATTTCTGAAGGTTAACAAAAAGCTTTTCTTCTTTCAACACACTAAAAACATACCTTAAATGTTTGACATGCTCTTCTAATCTTTTGCTATAAAACAAAATATCATCGAAATACATAACTACAAATCTTCCTAAGAAAGTATGCAAAACATGGTTCATCAAACACATAAAAGTGCTCGGAGCATTAGTTAAACCAAAAGGCATTACAGACAGTTCATATAAGCCTTTCTTGGTCTTAAACTCAGTCTTCCATTCATCATCTTCCTTCATCCTAATCTAATGATATCCACTCCTAAGATCAATTTTTGTGATCACACAAGAACCTTGCAACTCACCAAGCATATCATTAAGCCTAGAAAATTGTGTGGCGATACTTTACCGTTATGTTGTTGATGGCTCAACAATCCACTCACATCCTCCATGTACCATCCTTCTTGGGAACTAGTAACGCAGGGAAAACACAAGGTCTCATGCTTTCTCGAACATATCCTTTTTCTAGTAATTTAGTAACTTGCCTTTGAAGTTCCTTTGTTTCCTCCGGATTGCTTCTATAGCCAGGTCAATTTAGGATGGATGAACTGGGTATGAAGTCGATTTGGTGTTCAATTCCTCGAATCGAAGGTAAACCATGCAGAACCTCTTTAAGAAAGACATCCTTGAATTCCTATAAAAGAAAAAAAAACAACACTTAGCAAAGAATTGTTAAGCTCATTAGTGCTTAAGAGTGCCTCCTTATACAAAAGGATAAGAGGCAACCTATTTGAAAAGAAAGCTCGTTTGATCTCACTTTTTTTTTCATAGAAGCTATTTTTTTTTCTCTCAACTACTTTTCCCTCAATTTCTTTTTCTTTCTTCTTTTATTTTTCCTCTGTATCTTTTTCAATCTTCTTTTCTTTTTTCTCAGTTTTTTCTCTCTCAATTCCTTTTCCTCTCTTCTTTTATTTTTTCTTTGTTTCTTTTTCTCTCTTCTTTTCTTTTTTCTCAGTTTCTTTTTTCTCAATTTATTTTTCTCTCTTCTTCTTTGTTTCTCATTGTAATTTTAGCTGATCCTCCATAACTTGTCTTGGAGTCAGAGGTACAAGAGTAATAGGTTATCCCTTTTGAGTAAAGGAATATCTATTTGTGAACCCATCATGGGTTGCTTTCAATCAAATTGTTAAGGTCTCCCTAACAATAGATGGCATGCATGCATGTGAACCACATCACACAACAACTCATCTTTATATTTTCCAATGGAAATATCTAACAAGACTTGATTTGTTACCTTGATTTCACCACAATCGTTCAACCATTGATGTCGATAGCAACACATTGGTGCAACTCCCTCCATCAATAATAACACTGCAAATCTTTTTATTCACAAAGCAACATATATGAAATAAGTTCTCCCTTTGATTATCTTCTTCCTCCTTAGCTTATAGATTGAGAACTCGACGGGCCACCAATAAGTTTCCAACAACAACATGTGTCCTCCTTTTGTGGCACTGCCTCAACTACTTCATCCTAATCTTCCGACTCAAGCTCCTCTCGGGCATTGATCACCATCACCATTTTGTTCACACATTGGCTGGCTATGTTGCCACACCCTTGGCATTTAAAGAACTTGATATCATGGGATTTAGAAGAAGTGGACTCAATTGTACCTTGAGTCATCAATGTTGTTGGTTTGGGATTCTTGAAGGGTTCAAACTTTGGCTTGCTTTATAGTTGCTCGTCCCTTCTTGGAGCTGCTTTCCATGGGTTGTTGGTAGCTATGGGTTGTCTCTTCTTTGTCAATACTCTTCGCTTGAGTTGTTCCTCCACTTTCAGTGCCTGGTGGACCATGTCTGATAGCTCAACATAATACTACAATTCAACAATATCAGCAATTTCTTTATTTAAACCATGCAAAAATCTAGCCATGGTAATTTCCTGATCTTCATCGACATTAGCATGCATCATGAATAGCTTCATCTCCTTGAAATACTATTCACACTTTTGGAGTCTTAAGATAACCTCTGCATCCACTGATATAAGCTCCTATAGTAATGGCTGGTGCATACCTCCTTCTCATGAGCACTTTTATTTCCTCCCAAGTGGACACAAGTTGTTCTCTATTTCTTTACCGATTCATCACCACTTGATCCCACCAAACAATAGCATAATCGATGAATTCAATAGCATCTAACATAACCTTATTAAGCTATGAGAAATCATGATACTCAGACACCATCTCCATCTTTGTTCCCCACTCTAAATAAACTTCTGGATCATTTTTCCCTTGGAAGAATGGAATCTTTAGCTATATTTGTTGGTGCAATAGGCCTCGAGTTAATGTTGACCAAACTCGAGTGGGACTCGTGTAGGATTTTAATATTTGACAATGTGTTTGACCATTGTTTGATAATATGGTTTGACCATATGTTGAGCATATGACTAGTGGATGATTGGGATATCCAAAGTCATATGGGGGAGATTATTTTGGGGAGATTGTTGGAGCAATCAACCTCGGAAGTCCAAGGTTGGATACTTGGCAAGGAAAGTCTAAATAAGGATATTTGGCAAGGGAAGTCTAAAGGTAAAATCTTGGCAGCATAAGTCCATGTGTGTAGTCTTAGCAGCGTAAAGTCTAAGTGAACTTTAACAATTGGAAAGTCCAAGAATGGTCTTTGCAAGGGAAAGTTCATGCATGGTCTTGGCATGGAGAGTCCAAGCATGGTCTTGGCAATGGGAAAGTCCAAGGATGTAGTTTTGGCTATGTAAAGTCCAAGAATGTAGTCTTGACGATGCAAGTCCAAATGGATCTTGGAAAGAAAGTCCAAGCATTGAGGGTTGCCAATGGGAAAGTCCAAAGGTGAGGTTTTGGCAGCGTAAAGTCCAAGCATGCGATCTTGGCATCATAAGTCCATATGAACCTTGGCAAATGACCCCGTTAGCATGACATAGTCGATGGAAGCACCTAAAGGCAAACATGCAAGATGAAGAGTCACAGACTCGAGGGATCCGAGAGGCGCGAGACTGACGAAGGTTGCTAGAAGCCTTAGGTCTAGGCTAAGGGTGGTTAATCAAGTATGAGGGCATCATACTTGGGTTAAACTTCGTGGTTGAGGTTTATCAGTCGACTAAGACTTTTGGTCAGTCGACTGGTCGAGTGTTCGACACTCGAGAGCCTAGTCTACTCAGAGCAGTCGACTGAGATTATACTTAGTCAACTGGTCAGGAGTTGACTGAGGCTCGATTGTTTGGTTGAGACTGTGGCAATCAACTGTTATGTATGGGCAATTGACTTGACTTGGATAGTCGAATTCCATATATGAGCAGTCGACTGTTGGCACTATAACAGTCCATCAATTCTTACATAGTCGACTGGCCACTTGACTACTAGGCAGTAGTCGACTGTTGATAAGGGCAGTCGACTACTGCCAGTCGACTACTGCCTAGTAGTCGACTATTGATAAGGGCAGTCGACTACTGGTATATCCGTTAGACAGATTCTAGTGTAGATGGAGTCGTTGTGAGACAACGAATAGGTGAGGAGTCAACTGGTGCCTTTGGACAGTCGACTGCTAGGCGCGAAATCAACCCGATGATGGTTATAAAAGGAGAAGCTTGGGGAAGATTTTACAAGCGATTTTTGGGGTGATTTTGAAGGGGAAGTGTTGCTTCATTCTAGGGCTTCAAGAGCAATCCAAAGTAACCAACTAGCAAGCAATCAAAAGCTCTTGTATAAAGTTTTCTTTACTTGTATTTTTTTTATTGCTTAGTATACTTGTTGTATTTGGTTATATTTCATGTATTACTATTGTAATCTTGTTGTAATAATTTCTTCACCTCCAGAGTGTTTTCAAAGAAGGTGAAGTTTGTTAGTAGTGGAGCTCACTCTAGAGCTCGACCGTGGAGTAGGAACCATAAGTTCCGAACCATGTTAAATACTCTTGTTGTGTGTATGCTTTTTTTATCTGGTTGTGCATTTCTATTATTGTATATTCCACTACACATTAACAAGTTTTGTAGATGAACGTGCAATCCATCGAAGCACGAAATCGAAGAAAATGCTATTCACCCCCTCTAGCGTGAGGTTATAGACCCTACAATTGGTATCATAGCAAGGTTGCTCTTCCACGGAGTCACCTCTAAGGGAGCATAGTGCTAGAGGAGCAACTAGAAGAATGGAGCTTCAAGATAAACTAGGCCATGCCATCACGATTCCACCTTCCTTCGACCACGAAGGCTTCATATATTGGAAGGCGAGGATGGAACATTTTATAATGTATGAAATAGAAGTTTGTTTTGATACAAGGATTTGAAGCTCCGATGGACAATAAGGGTAAAATTCTTAAGAAGAAGAAGTGGATGGACGAGCAAGTCCAAAAATACAAAAAAAACAATAAGGTAACAAAAATGCTATTAAATTTAATACATAACGATGTCTTGTCTAGATTAGGTAAGTTTCAGGATGCTAAGAAATTATGGAGTAAGCTAGCCAAGCTCTATGAAGATGTTGGGATGTATACTGAAAAGTCTATCTTTTGTATGAACATCTTTATTTTTGAAATAAAAATCACATGATCATTGTTTGCATATTTATGGTTATGTATATTGTCTAATATATTACATTGTAGATAACATGGTGTGTAGTGTCACATGGGAGATCATATTATCAGTTCCTTGTAAAGTATAAGTAAAGGCTCACAACCGAGATGGTTATGGACAAACCATTGGTATGGTTGTAGTGTAATTTGGTATTGGTTTGTCATTACCATAGAATTATACTAGTACACTTTGTGTGTATTGAGCAGGACCGACTTAGAGGTGATTCGATTTATTGCTGACTACATAATCGAATCGAACCTCAGATATTATGTTGTACATGCTCTTAATCCCGATATAATAACGGGCACATATACTTAGTATTCATTTCTTTGATTTACCAATGGGAGAGATTTATAGAGTAAATCGATAGGTTCGGTAGTTGGGAAATGGTATTATTTATATGATGTGTCATTGATTATAGGAGAAAACCGTGTCCTATATATTAGGATGATGATGTCCCCTTGAGGAACTCATAAGGTTCATCATGTAAACCCTGCAGGTGGACTTGGTCCGACATGATGATAAGGTTGAGTGGTACTACTCATGGACTTAGATGTTGATTAATTAATTAACAGTAAATTAATTAATTGACGGACATTCGAGATCTTAAACATGGGGAGATAAATGTACAAATAATATATGGAGCCCATATTAACTTATGGGGGTTGGTGAGGTAGATCAATGATAATCCTCTAGTGGAATGGATTATTATTAATGGATCGGACTTTATGTGAGCTTGATCTATTGGGTGGCCAAGATCCAACTCCTTCTTATGGTCCCTATTGTAGCCTATTAAAACCTCATGGAGCCTAGATCCAATGATGGAAAACAAAACTCTAGATCCAACGGTAGAGAATAAATCTCATGATCTGACGGTTGAGATTAAATCTCTAGATTCGACGGTTGAGATTAAATCCCTAGAACTGATGGTGGAGATTAAAACAAGGCTTAAGTCTAACTCTATAAAAGGAGGGATTAGGGTGGGCGGCAAGAGCAATTGGAGGCAAGGAGGGGTTAGGGTTTTTGGCGGCAAGGAGCTTGGAGGTTGGGCGGCCACAAATTAGGAAATTTCTTTCCTTCTTCTTCCTTAGGTGGCCGGCGCCCATCCTCTCCTCTCCTCTCTTTGGCCGGTGGAAACAAGGGTTAGGGTGATTCCTTGGTGCTCTTGGCCGGCGCCCACCTTCCTCTCTGTTTAGGCCGGCGGCAAGCTTCAAGTTGGGAGCTTGTTGGTTGGTCCTAGATAGAGGAGAGTTTTGTTTCTTATTCTTCCTTTTGTTTGGAGCAAGCAAAACAAAAGGAGGAAGGACATACAATAGAAGATCGAGATGTATAATGCTTGTTTATATTCTTTTGTATTATGTCTATAATTGTTTTTCAATTATATGCATGTTATATGTTTTGTTTTGTGGCTAAATTAACTTGGACCCCGAATACAAACGCAAAAATCGGCGATCCGTACATCGTCTATTCCGCGGCTAATCTAGAATAGAAGTTGGTTGCTTGAACAACAAGTTTGTTCAAGTGACCACTCTAATCGAATAGCACGACGATGAAACGGTAGCTTGGGTAATCTCTCTTGTCAAGGATAATTTTTTTTTATCCAGGGACTTAGAAGGGATCGCCATGAACAACCGACCGAGTTGAAGTAGGAAGCGAAGTTTCCTACCTTCAAGTGGTATTAGAGCCAAGGTTTCCGATTTTGTGTGTTTAGGATTCGATTACTTTTATGCACTTTTCATATATTATATGTGTCGGATAATAGAGGATGTGCATAGGTTAACTTGTTGGTTGCAGGCATAGGATCTAACTATTATGGTCATATGTGTGTATGTAATTGTATGTGTGTAATTGTATATTTTGTTGAATTCTCGGGGTTGACGAGGCTAGTATTTAATTTTTGTAATTAGATACACATTGTTTATCCACTCTTTTTATATTAGTTTACTTTTGATCTAGATTTCATGAACACTCCTTCGTGGAGTATAGGATCAATGGATGTAGATTAAAATAGTTTTTCTCGGCTCAGATCTCCAGATGGCTTGTACATGGCGTAGGGAGGAGCGGATGAGACGGCGATACGATGAGAGGCATATAGGACACAAAAACCATAATAGTTGGAAAAAAAATTCGTATTTATTTCTTATTGTTTGATATGCAAGTCGTAGGCTAGAAAATTCCTCAATTTTAAATTACTAAGTGGGAGAGGGATATTTTTATAAATTCCCACAGCCTCCATTATGATTTGACATGTGATGCAAACAAACTTGCGCGTTGGCTCTGAGTGCCTTCCTCCACATCGGATGAGTTTGTTTGCGGATCACAAGGTCGAATATGGTTATAGGAAATTATTAAGGAGCGTGTGTACTTCCCCATCGGAAGGCACATAACCCGAGATAATTACCTTGGTACCGAGTAATGGTGAACACTTAGATACAAATATAAGTATCCTCCCCATCGGAGTCACTGCTTTTATTTGTAGGGCCGCAGAGGAACCAACTATTAATTTTATTTTGTCAAAAAGTTAGGTTGACAAGATAATAAAATTAATGGGTAAAACCTCCTCTTACAAATGTAGAATTCGTATACGTCCACACTATCGTGGCATACGATATTCTCGGTGTTTTGAGGTGTTGGTTGATTTTCAAATTTTATTGTTTGAGGAATCAATAACTTTTTGAAATATAATGTTTTGATCTATGTGATTCTTAGGTTTTTCAAAATTACTTTCAACCCGCTTGCTGTGATACTGAAAGAAAATAAACTTACTGGACCCAACTATGTTGATTGGAAGAGGAATCTTGACATTGTCTTGACTGTAGAGGAATACAAATATGTACTCCTCGAAGAGTGCCCTCCTAAGCCTGTGGATGATTCTGGGGAAAAGGAGAAGGAGAGTTATAAGAAGTGGATTAAGGCCGATGAGATGGCGTGGTGTTACATTTTGGCATCTATGTCAAATGTACTGCAACATCAACATCAAGTCATGCCCACTGCTTATGACATGATGCTCAATCTCAAAGAGCTTTTCGGACACCAGAATCGGGCTGCTAGGCAGGAAGCCATGAGGAACTTGATGATGACCACCATGATCGAGGGAACACCCGTGAGGGATCATGTTCTCAAGATGATGGCTCATTTGAATGAGATGGAAGTCCTCGGAGCTGAGATCGATGGGAAAACCCAGGCCAATATCATTCTCCAATCTCTACCTAGGAGTTTTGAGCAGTTTCGCCTGAACTACAACATGAACAAGAGGTTGTATTCGTTGGCGGAGCTTATGACAGAACTCCAGGCGGCAGAAGGGCTTTTTCGTTAGAGTGCTCAGGCGCAAGCCATGGTTGCCCAAAAAGTTTCTACTTCTAAGCCGAAAGGCAAGAAGAAGAAGAAACAAGCTAGGTCAAAGTGGCGTGAGGAACTCAGGGAGGAGTGAAGAAGCTGAAAGGTAAGTGCTTCACTTGTAAGCAGACTGGACTGTTGGGAGTATGAGGAATACAATCAAAGTCCCACATTGGTAAGACATGGAAAAGATCATGTGCTTATAAGAAAAAAGATATCTCCATTGGTATGAGGCCTTTTGGGTAAAGCCCAAAAACAAAACCATGAGGGCTTGGGCCCAAAGTGGACAATATCATGCCATTGTGGAGATATATGAATCTTATAAGCACTAACAATTGGTATCAGAGCCGTGGTCCATGTCAAGCCATGAACCTCGAACGAAGGAAGTTGAGCTCCCACGTCCGGATCAAGAGAACCAGACATCAGGAAGGAAGTCTAGTTGGGTCGGGGGGACCGAACAACTGACAGGAAGTCCTGGTGGGTTGAAGATCGGACATCAAGCAGAGAAAATCCTTCGAGGAGGGATAGGCTTGAGGGGGGGCCCAATGTGGTCCTTCGTTTGAGGGGGGGATTGTTGGGAGTATGGGGAATACAATCAAAGTCCCACATTGGTAAGACATGGAAAAGATCATGTGCTTATAAGAAAAAAGATATCTCCATTGGAATGAGGCCTTTTGGGTAAAGCCCAAAAACAAAACCATGAGGGCTTGGGCCCAAAGTGGACAATATCATACCATTGTGGAGATATGTGGATCTTATATGCACTAACATGGACACTGGAAGAAGGAATGCCCCAACTGTAAGCAGAACAAAGGTATATCTTTTGGTCTAATCATTGAAACATGTTTAGCGGTGTTATCTATCGGCACCTGGTGTGTAGATACGGGAGCCACTGATCATGTATGCAATGTTACGACAATCTCTTGCCATGATAAGGTTTTGATGTGTGTGGCAAAGGGTTTAAGTTAGGTTGGTATTGTTATTTGATATGTGTGTTGGAGTCTTGCAGGACTTAGTAATTCGCACATGGAGCCTTGGCGGGTTCACCCTCACAACCTCGTGCCTGAGTCGGAGAAGGAGCATTGCAGAGTCATGCACTTGATACTGCCGAGGGACCGCCGAACGAGATGACTTGAAGTGAAGCCAAGGAAGCAGACTTCGGAGGCAAGAGACGCGAAGGAGCATTGTAGAGCCGTGCGCCTGATGCTGTCGAGGGACGTGGCCGCGAACGAAGAGAGCTTCGGCGAGGGACTTCGAGTGAGATGAGAGAATGAGTGAAATGTAAGTAGCTCATTAGGTGAACTTGGCCGAATGGCTGAGTGTCGGAGACTTGACCACAAGGGTTAAGGTTTACCCGACCGTCGGAAGCTCAAACTTATGTTAAGTTTGAGTTTCACACGGCACCAGTCGACTGCCATGTAATGGCAGTCGACTTCTCCGAGTCGAATGTAGTTCGACTGGCATTCGACTAGCTGTTTTGAGGCCCGATCGACGCCATATATGAAGCGATCGGGTCGAAAGGTTTTTCGAGCGCTCGTAGCCGTGAAGCGATCGACTACGGAGCGGCCGATCGATGAGGTCCATCGAGTTAGCGCCAAGTGTTCCGTTCTCTATAAAAAGAGAGGGTGTGGAGCCTTGGGGGGCTAATGCTTATGCTCTAAGTGATCTCCCTAGTGCCCCACAAGCTTTAAACTCTTCTTACTTGTCTTTACTTCAATCTTATTGTATGAAGAGTGATCTTGGTTGTAAAGGTTACCTCCACCTAGATTGGTGCAAAGGAGAGACCATTAGTGGATTGGTTTTGGCGGAGTGATTCACCGAGGACGAATCGGGGACCGTGGATTAGAGGCGTAGCCGTGAACCACGTTACACCATCTTGTTAGCATTTGATTTCTTGTATTTCTATTTGCTTGTCTTGCTTTATTGTTTCTGTTGCGCTAATCTCTTTGTAGACGAGCAAATACCGACATCCAACATTCAAGGGCTATTCACCCCCCTCTAGCCGGCCGTTTGATCCCCTACAAGTGGTATCAGAGCCAAGGAAAGCTTGTCGAGGACTAACTGCCACAACAAGCAACATTCAAAATGGCCGGCTCCAACATCCACCCACCAATGTTCGACGGCGAATTCTCTTGGTGGAAAAAGAGAATGGAGGTATTTTTCGAAACGGATTTTGATATTATGATTACAATGGAATCCGGTTTTGTTTTGCCTAGGGATGAAGAAGGAAAGCCAATAGAGAAATCTAGGTGGACCAAAAAGCAAAGGGAAGAGCACCTTGCAAACTCAAAAGCCAAGCATCATCTTTTCAATGTGCTCCCCTAACAAGAGATCAACCGAATTGGAGAATGCCTAAGTGCCAAGGAGATGTGGGAGAAGCTAATTGAGCTTCATGAAGGCACATCCGAGGCAAAGCTAGCAAGGAGAGACCTCCTCCACTCCCAACTCAACAACATTAAACTAGAAAAGGGAGAAAAGGTAATTTCCTTACATTCTCGTTTCAAGGAAATTATAACCAGTTTGTCAAGTGTAGGTGAGAAGCTATCCAACCGGGATATGGTAATGAAGGCCATAGATGCCTTTCCCCGGTCCTCAAGATGGAGTTCTATGGTGGATTCGTTCTACATCTCCAAGAACTTAGAAGTAAGTACCTTGGAGGAGTTCTTCTCAACAATGGAGCTCCACGAAACGAGGCTTGAAGGAATACAAGAAGAGCCAAAAATCCAACCTTCAAGAGGAGTAGCATTCTTGGCAAACAAGGGGAAGAAGAAGATAGAGATCCCCTCCTCCTCCTCCGATGATGAAGCATCCTCCTCCTCCTCCATGGATAGCACGGAAGAAGCGTATATGGTAAGGAGGGTAAGGCGTGCTTTAAAGGGTTTTCATTTTAATAAATCTAATGATAGGAATAGAAGACCAAGGGGGAAAATCATTTGCTACAATTGCCAAGGAGAGGGACACATAAGGGATAATTGTCCCCTCCTAAACAAGAGCAAGGAAGAGAAGAAAAAGAAAGAAGAAAAGAGGAAGAAGAAGGGGAACAAAAAAAAGGAAGAAGAAAAGAAGGCAAAGGAAAAGGGGAAGGCCAAAGCATTCAAGGCCAAGACATGGGATGCCCCCTCTTCCTCTTCCTCATCCGAGGAAGAAAATGCATTTGTCACCAACCTAGCATTGATGGCATTTGACGACTTGGATTGCTCCTCCACCGAAAATGAAGAATCAAGCACAAGTGGAGAGAGCTCAAGTGAAGGGGGAGCCTCCTCATCCTCCTCATCCAAAGAAGAAGAGGACATGGAAACTATGGTAACCAATCTTTCACCTAGTAAAATAGTTTCTATGATTTTTAGCTTAACTAAGGATTTATTTAGAGCTAAGAAGAAGAACAAAAGCATGCTAGATCAAATTAAGGACTTAGAAAGTAAGTTAGAAAAAGCATGCTTAAATGATGATAATATTTCTTCTAGCTTAAATGATGCATGCTCACATGATAACTATATGCCTTTGGATGTTAGTGATGCATGTATAGAAGAAAATAGGGCTTTAAGGGAAAAGGTAGACTATTTGACAAAAGCCCTAGAGAAATTCACAATTGGCTCAAACACCTTGAACATGATTATAGGGAGCCAAAGAGCTAGCTTCAATAAGAAAGGCCTAGGTTATAAAGAAAAGAAAAATGAAAAGGCCTACAAATGCCTAATTGCTAGGGGACAAGATAAAAAGAAAGTAATTGCTAGGAAATGGATTCCCAAGGAGTATCTTGTGAACCCCATAGGAAAGAACTTATTTTGGGTTCCAAAATCCATCCTTAAGGGTTAGAAAACCCCTAGGGTAGTCAACCATATGCAATTGACCTATATCATATTTTGGTTGACTTAGAATGGTGGGACAACATTTTGAAATAGTGTTAAGTGATGATAACGTGCCTATAAATAGATAATAATGCTTAAATCATGATAATTGATGTAATTGTTACACATGTTTGCAATCATGATTTATGATTTTGATATTTGGCACATCATCATAAGAAATAGGGTTTAAATCATGCCTTAGGTGATATTTTGCTTATTATCATGACATAATACCTAATGCATGATAACAATTCAATGAATACATGTGTTTCATGATCATAATGTAAAATTAAGTCATATATGTCTTTATGATCATGTGGATTGTTAGGATGATACTTAACCTTGATATAATTGCATGAATATAATGGTTAAGTATATACAAATACCTCTAGGATGCATCTCACACTCACCATAGGCTACTTTTATTGAAAACTTAGCATGAGTGAGATGTTAGGATGATACAAATGTCCACTAATGGCTATGACATTTAGATGGTCATTTAAGGTATCAAAATAGCAATAATAGACCAATCATGGGGAAGGCTTATGTTTAATTCATAGACATATTGCCCAAAGATCATGGTTGGATATTTCATATATTTTCAAAACAATTTCTTACCTTAAAATATGTGTATTCATGTTTTGAAACAATTCAAACTGAAACTAGGTGTTAAAATGGATACTATTATTATAAAAAAACCTAGTAGTTTTTAAAGCTTTTGGATTTTTGGCAAATACGTGAAAATATAATGATTTTTCATGAAGACCTATTTTTCACTGATAAAGAATCTTACAAGAAATATGTTCCCCAAATTTCATGATTTTTTGAATTTTCTAGAATTTTTAATGCATTTTAAATTACTAGAAAATCGAATTTGAAACCATTGTGCCCGATCATTGCCATCTTGATAGCATCATTGCTCACCTGAAAAATAGTCTAATATTTTCTGATTTTAAATTTTAAACATGTTTTTGGTATTTTCCTTCAATTAGACTTGATGCCATGGGTTTATAACTTAGTATTAATCTTTTTGATGGTGTCAAAGGGGGAGAAATAATTGTGTTTAAGTAAATTATGATAGGGGGAGAATTTGTAGAAAGAGTTTCATGGATTAAGGGGGAGTTTCATGTTGTTATATCATGTTTATGTTTACATGCTTTCTTACCTTAGAAATTTCTATCAAATGTTTTTTTACCTAACTTAAACGGATTGCCACACATCAAAAAGGGGGAGATTGTTAGGGCAATCTCTTGCCATAATAAGGTTTTGATGTGTGTGGCAAAGGGTTTAAGTTAGGTTGGTATTGTTATTTGATATGTGCGTTGGAGTCTTGCAGGACTTAGTAATTTGCACATGGAGCCTTGGCGGGTTCACCCTCACAACCTTGTGCCTGAGTCGGAAAAGGAGCATTGCAGAGCCATGCACTTGATGCTGCCGAGGGACCGCCGGACGAGATGACTTGAAGTGAAGCCAAGGAAGCAGACTTCGGAGGCAAGAGACGCGAAGGAGAATTACAGAGCCGTACGCCTGATACTGCCGAGGGACGTGGCTGTGAACGAAGAGAGCTTCGGCGAGGGACTTCGAGTGAGATGAGAGAATGAGTGAAATGTAAGTAGCTCATTAGGTGAACTTGGCCGAATGGCTGAGTGTCGGAGACTTGACCGCAAGGGTTAAGGTTTACCCGACCGCCGGAAGCTCAAACTTATGTTAAGTTTGAGTTTCACATGGCACCAGTCGACTGCCATGTAATGGCAATGATCAGCCCGCTCAGTCGAATGTAGTTCGATCGGCTATATTGAAGGCCGATCATTGTCATATGTGGGCGATCATTGCCAAGACCATCATCGATCGGCTGAAGGCGATCATGATCGGTCGGTCAGGTTTTGGCCACAGAACCGCTCGTAGCCGACTGACCAGTCAACTACGGAGGCAGCAGTCGATTGCCAAGTGTTCCATTGGACTGCAACGGTCGGAATCCGACGTGTTTAGAGACTGTTGTAGTGGCGGCAGTCGACTGCCAAGGTCAGCAGTCGACTGGTGGTGGCCAACGGGAAGAAAAGCCTCCTCTCTATAAAAAGAGAGGGTGTGGAGCCTTGGGGGGCTAATGCTTATGCTCTAAGTGATCTTCCTAGTGCCCCACAAGCTTTAAACTCTTCTTACTTGTCTTTACTTCAATCTTATTGTAAGAAGAGTGATCTTGGTTGTAAAGGTTACCTCCACCTAGCTTGGTGCAAAGGAGAGACCATTAGTGGATTGGTTTTGGCGGAGTGATTCACCGAGGACGAATCGGGGACCGTGGATTAGCAGCGTAGCCGTGAACCATGTTACACCATCTTGTTAGCATTTGATTTCTTGTATTTCTATTTGCTTGTCTTGCTTTATTGTTTCCGTTGCGCTAATCTCTTTGTAGACGAGCAAATACCGACATCCAACGTTCGAGGGCTATTCACCCCCCTCTAGCCGGCCATTTGATCCCCTACATGCAATACTTTGCAGGGGTTCTAGGAAACCAGACGATTGGTTGAAGGGGATATTACCGTATACTTGGGCGATGCCACGAAGGTGGCGGCTACTGCAGTGGGAGATGTTTATTTGTATTTTGAGAGAAATAAAGTTTTGGTTCTTAAAAATTACCTTTATGTACCTCTATTTAGAAAGAATTTGATTTCGATTTCAAAATTGTTTTTGGATGGATATTCTATTTCTTTTAATGACAGAGTTGTTATAAAAAGGAATAGGGAGATTATCTGTTCTGGTGCATTGATAGGAAATTTGTATACACTTGAACCAAAAGCTCCCACGATGCAAATAGAAGTGAATAGCTCATCTTCTAATTCTAATAAGAGAAAAGAACCTTCGAAGATGAACCAAACATATCTTTGGCATCTAAGGCTTGGTCATATTAACCTAAGCAGAATTCAAAGGTTGATAACTGATGGACCTTTGAGTTCGTTAGTGGTGGAAGACTTCCCAACCTGTGAATCTTGCTTGGAAGGTAAAATAACCAAATGGCCTTTCAAGGCCAAGGGGTATAGAGCCAAAGATGTGTTGGAATTGGTTCATTTTGATTTGTGTGGTCCTATGTCTATCCAGGCAAGAGGTGGCTTTTAATATTTTGTCTCTTTTATAGAAGATTATTCAAGGTATGGATACATTTACTTGATGCGCCGCAAGTCTG
Organism: Wurfbainia villosa; assembly: GCA_025175895.1. Classification (NCBI taxonomy): domain Eukaryota; kingdom Viridiplantae; phylum Streptophyta; class Magnoliopsida; order Zingiberales; family Zingiberaceae; genus Wurfbainia; species Wurfbainia villosa. The sequence goes on along the minus strand of CM045997.1, from coordinate 23,362,618 downwards.
AATGCTGTGACAAGTTCAAAGAATTCAAGGCTGATGCAGGGAAACGTCAAGGTAAAAGTATCAAGACACTACAATCTGATAGTGGTGGTGAGTACCTCTTGGGAGAGTTTAGGAATTACTTATCAGAGGCTGGGATTCAATCCCAATTGTCTGCACCTGGCACACCCCAGTAGAATGGTATAGTAGAGCGAAGAAATAGGACTCTTATGGAGATGGTTAGATCGATGATGAGTTATTCTGAGTTGCCAGATTCATTTTGGGGATATGTTCTAGATACGACAGTGTATATTCTAAACTTGGTACCATCTAAATCAGTGCCTTCTACACCCACAGAAGTATGGACTGGGCGAAAGCCTAGTCTAAGACATATTTAGATTTGGGGGAGTCCAACACATGTGTTGAAGGCAGATACTGGTAAGTTAGAACCTCGTACAGAAGTGCGCATGTTCGTTGGCTATCCTAAAGGAACGAAAGGTGGTTTGTTTTATAGTCCTAGAGATCAAAAGGTGATCGTTAGCATGAACGCCAGATTTCTAGAGGAAGACTATGTGATGAACCACAAGCCCATGAGTAAGATTGTTCTGGAGGAATTGAAAGGGGAAGTCACTACTTCAGTATCACCGGTACAAGAGGATATACCACAAGTCACTGTACCGCGTGTCACAGAGGATACACAGGTGATACCTCGTCGTAGTGGGAGGGTTGTTGGATAGCCTGATAAATCATGTTCTTGGGAGAATCTTCTGATTTGGTCCCTGGTGAACATGAACCTGATCCTTGGATATATGACGAGGCAATCCAAAATAAAGATGCGGTATCTTGGCAAAGTGCAATGAATGCTGAGATTGAATCTATGGATTCAAATCAGGTCTGGGAGCTAGTAGAATCACCCGATGGTGTAAAAACCATTGGATGCAAGTGGATCTACAAAAGAAAGAGAGGAATAGACGGGAAGGTTGAGACCTTCAAAGCGAGGCTTGTCGCGAAGGGGTATATTCAGAAAGAGGGTATCGATTATGAGGAGACCTTTTTGTCGGTAGCCATGCTTAAGTCTATCCGAATTCTCTTATGTATTGCTGCTCATATGGATTATGAGGTATGACAGATGGATGTCAAGACAGCTTTCCTTAATGGAAGTCTTGAGGAAAACATCTATATGAAGCAACCAGAGGGATTCATTACAAAGGGCAAAGAGCATCTTGTGTGTAAGCTTAATCGGTCCATTTATGGATTGAAGCAAGCTTCGAGGTCTTGGAACATCCGCTTTGATGAGGTAATCTAGTCTTATGGATTTATTCAAAGCCCGGATGAGTCTTGTGTATACAAGAGATGTGACGGAAATATAGTGGTATTTCTTGTACTATACGTAGATGACATTTTGTTAATTGGCAACAATGTAAAGGTGTTATCAAACGTAAGGGTATGGTTGTCCAAACAGTTTGATATGAAGGACTTGGGAGAAGTAGGACACATCCTTGGGATCAAGGTTATAAGGGATCGCAAGAAAAGGATGTTGTGCTTATCTCAAGCTTCATACATAGACACAATTATGGATCGTTTTAGCATGCAGAACTCCAAGAAAGGTTTTCTACCATTCAGGCATGGAGTTCCTTTATCTAAGGAGATGTATCCTAGAACATCTGAGGAGATAGAGGAGATGAAGGCAGTTCCTTATGCTTCGATAGTAGGAAGCCTCATATATGCGATGTTATGTACGAGACCGAATATCTGCTTTGTCGTCGGCATGGTTAGTAGATATCAGAGTAATCCAGGACAGGGACATTGGATTGTGATAAAGCATATATTGAAGTACCTGAGAAGGACTAGGGATTATATGCTAGTTTACCAGGCAGACCAATTACTCCTTGTGGGTTACACAGATTCTGACTTCCAATTAGACAGGGATAACAGTAAGTCTACCTCAGGTTTTATGTTTACTTTGGGAGGTGGAGCCATTGTATGGAGGAGTGTCAAGCAGAAATGCGTGGCAGACTCTACCATGGAAGCTGAGTATGTGGCGGCCTCTGAGGCGGCCAAAGAAGTTGTGTGGCTCAAGAACTTCTTAATAGACTTGGATGTGATTCCTGGTTTGCCTAGAACTATCACAATTTATTGTGATAATAGTGGTGCAGTTGTAAACTTGAAGGAACCATGAGCCCATAAAGCAAGTAAACACATAGAGCGCAATTACCACCTGATATGAGAAATCGTAAAGAGAGGAGAAGTTGTTGTGGCCAAGATTGCATCGGAGGATAACCTGACAGATCCTTTCACTAAGGCCCTTCCGGTGAGAGCTTTTAATAGGCATGTGGAGGGAATGAGAATCAGATGTATGACAGTTTAAGGACAGCATAGTCTTTTAGTATAAGTGGGAGATTATTGGGATGTATACTGAAAAGTCTATCTTTTGTATGAACATCTTTATTTTTGAAATAAGAATCACATAATCATTGTTTTCATATTTATGGTTATGCATATTGTCTAATACATTACATTGTAGATAACATGGTGTGTAGTGTCACATGGGAGATCATGTTATCAGTTCCTTGTAAAGTATAAGTAAAGGCTCACAATCGAGATGGTTATGGACAAACCATTGGAATGGTTGTAGTGTAATTTAGTATTGGTTTGTCTTGACCATAGAATTAAACTAGTACACTTTGTGTGTATTGAGCAAGACCGACTTCGAGGTGATTCGATTTATTGCTGACTACATAATCGAATCAGACCTCAGATATTATGTTGTACATGCTCTTAATCCCGATATAATAACGGGTACATATACTTAGTATTCATTTCTTTGATTACCAATGGGCGAGATTTATAGAGTAAATCCATAGGCTCGGTAAGTTGGGAAATAGTATTATTTATATGGTGTGTCATTGATTATAGGAGGAAAACGTGCCCTATATATTACGATGATGATGTCCCCTTGAAGAGCTCATATGGTTCATCATGTAAACTTTGCAGGTGGACTTGGTCCGGCATGATGATAAGGTTGAGTGGTACTACTCTTGGAGTTAGATGTTAATTAATTAATTGTTAGTAAATTAATTAATTGACGGACATTCGAGATCTTAAACACGAGGAGATAAATGTACAAATAATATATAGTGCCCATATTAACTTATGGGGGTTGGTGAGGTAGATCAATGATAATCCTCTAGTGGAATGGATTATCATTAATGGATCAGACTTTATGTGGGCTTGATCTATTGGGTGGCCAAGATCCAACTCCTCCTCATGGTCCCTATTGTAGCCTATTAAAACCTCGTGGAGCCTAGATCCAATGATGGAAAATAAAACTCTAGATCTAACGGCAGAGATTAAATCTCTAGATCCGACGGTTGAGATTAAATCTCTAGATCCGACGGTTGAGATTAAATCCCTAGAACCGATGGTGGAGATTAAAACAAGGCTTAAGCCTAACTCTATAAAAGGAGGGATTAGGGTGGGCAGTAAGAGCAATTGGAGGCAAGGAGGGGTTAGGGTTTTGGAGGTTGGAGGTTGGGCGGCCACAAATTAGGAAATTTCATTCCTTCTTCTTCCTTAGGTGGCCGGCGCCCATCCTCTCCTCTCCTCTCTTTGGCCGGTGTCCAAAGCTCTTCCTTCTCTTCTCCTTGGCCAGTGGAAACAAGGGTTAGGGTGATTCCTTGGAGCTCTTGGCCGGCGCCCACCTTCCTCTCTCTTTAGGCCGGCGGCAAGCTTCAAGTTGGGAGCTTGTTGGTTGGTCCTAGATAGAGGAGAGTTTTGTTTCTTATTCTTCCTTTTGTTCGGAGCCAACAAAGAAAGGAAGATTTGTGATCTAGGAGGCTTCGACTTTTGGAAGATCGTCGCCCACACGATGTCCAAAAGGAGGAAGGACATACAATAGAAGATCGAGAGGTATAACGCTTGTTTATATTCTTTTGTATTATGTCTATAATTGTTTTTCAATTATATGCATGTTGTATGTTTTGTTTTGTGGCAAAATTAACTTGGACCCCGAATACAAACACAAAAACCGGCGATCCGTACATCGTCTATTCCGCGGCTAATCTAGAATATAAGTTGGTTGCTTGAACAACAAGTTTGTTCAAGTGACCACTCTAATCGAATAGCACGACGATGAAACGGTAGCTTGGGTAATCTCTCTTGTCAAGGATAAATTTTTTTTATCCAGGGACGTAGAAGGGATCGCCATGAACAAGCGACCGAGTTGAAGTGGGAAGCGAAGTTTCCTACCTTCAGAAGAGTCTTCACCAACACAAGTAGTAGAGGAGCCCAAGGAAAAGTGTTCATCCTCTCAAGTTCAAAAAGAAAGCACATCATCATCCCAAGATCTTGAGGATTCAAAAGTTGAGAGATGCTCAACAATCGGGTCGGTAGAATAGATTGAAGAAACCTCCACTTCAAGGATTGAGGAGGAGATTTGGCCTTCAATAATGGAGCAAAAGGAGGAACCCTCTACCTCAGGACGAGAAGAAGAGCAAGCTCAAGATTTCCCCATAGGTAACTCAAGTATTTGTTGTAAAAATAAAAATCATATAATGTACATTGAGTGTAGGGAACATGGACATTACAAGAGTAAATGCCCAAAATTGACTAAGAAGAAGGCTCCCATGGCCCAAACACACAAGAGCAAGGAGGTTATTGTATGCTTCAAGTGCCAACAAAGGGGGTCATTATAGAAGTCAATGTCCTAGGGGGAGGAACTCTAGCAAGGACAAAGGAGGAGCTTCACATGTAGGGGGAGCTAGGGTAAACTCTAAGGTAACATTTAATAATGCTCCTACTTTATGTAACGCTAAAAATCATGCTAAGAATTTTATTGCTTGTAAATCATGATAGAAAGTATGTCAATAATAAATATTATTGCTTAGGTGCTAAACATGTTAGTTTGCCTAAGGATAATTCTAGGTCAATCCCCCTAAGGATAACAAGAACTTAGGTATTAACCCTAAATGGACTAGAATATGCCCAGGAAGAGGAACTCCCAAAAGAAGATTGCTTAGGTGCTAAACATGTTAGTTTGCCTAAGGATAATTCTAGGTCAATCCCCCTATGGATAACAAGAACTTAGGTATTAACCCTAAATGGACTAGAATATGCCCAGGAAGAGGAACTCCCAAAAGAAGAATGAAAAATCACAAATTGGGAAATTAGAGGTTGAAAATCAAGCTTTGAGATCAAAGCTTGACAAAATGGAAAAGACCTTTAGGAAGATGGAAAATATTATTTTTGTTGGGTTTCCTTGGCACCGTGGTGAGTGTGTGTTCGAACACGTTTCGTAAATATGCACACAACGGAAGCAATAAAAGCAATAAATCTAATTTATCAAAACACACACATCACACACATGCAGGATACAATATGTTTAGACATAATCGCTATTTAAAATTTTGTAATAAAAGGAAATTACTCTAGTTATACTGACGTATCACGTGTAACGGGAATGACATCAACCGAAGCAACTCTCGCTAGCATTGCCTCTATCCATATCCATGGCGAGTATTGTTGGGATAGCTTCACCAAGCTATGAGCCTCGTCTTCGTAGGAGTTACTAGCCTCGTGTCTAAGACGATGTGATCCGAGAGAAGATCACAATCCAAATAAAATTCGGATCCAAAAATCGAGTTTCGTAAACTTGCTTCTTGGAAGCGGTTTTCGTCAACTGATTGACGAAAACTCAACCCTCCATCTATAAGGATTGCCGGAGAACCAAACCCCGGAAAATAGGTCAATGTCAGAGCACAAAACGCCGACCAAATGACCTCTCCACAAAGAGGAGAACAAGTTGTCTAGAATATGGACAGCTTGTTTGGTGGAAGATATGGCCGGCCAATCAATGGTCGGCTGCTCCTTGGTCGCCGGCGGCCAAGGGAGGATGGCCAGAGGAGTCGCCGGGGCTGGTGGGTGGCCGACAGTGACTTGGGCAGCAGCAAAACCTGGGTGGTAGCTCCTCTTCGGCGGCAATGGCTTGGGCGGCAAGAACAAGGAGAAGAAGGAAAGGAGGCTAGGGTTTCCAAAACCCTTGAACCAATTAATTCTCCACAAAAAACCCTTGATCCATGTTTTTATAGAGAACACATTCTCCTAACGGTTATTGATTCATAACCAAAACCCGTTAACCCGCTCCAATAACTTAAGTTAAAATAAACTAAACCGCGTTGGTCTATTTTAAGTTAAAACGAACCGAACCAACTTTGGTTCATTCCTTTAAAACAAACCAAACCACTTTGGTTTATTTTCCACCATTGGATTAGAACCAAACCGATTTGGTTCATCCATCATGTCTTCAAAAGACATGACCCATCCATGCTTTCGATGTGACTGAAACTATTTCATACTCGCTCTTTGTTTGATCCAACCAAACCTAGTCTCTCTCGATCTGAGAATCCTATTCTCAAACTCATTTAAATCCTTCGGATTACTATCGTTGTGTGTGTGACCAAATAGGTTCCCAGTTTATGTTGGTCGTCTATAATTAACCATTACGATCATGAGTAGCACCTAGTAGTACATCATGATTCCCAATTAATCAAAAAATCAACAGTTGATTCAGAACCATTTCTGAAACCCTTCAGCAGCTATAATGAATCGTACACCATTCCTTTCACTCATCTTATACCCACTTGGTTCAGGACATAGTCTATTGTGTCAGTCCCCACTAGGTTGACTAAGTCACACCTAGTCCAAGTATTACTTCCTCGTCCTCCAGATTCTAGTTATTGCACATGTATACAAGAGTACCATACTCTAAACATGTAATGCTTTGGCTAAAGACTTTAGTAACAATCCGACGAGAGACCATAGGGTATACATCTCCTCGCAAGGAGCGGTGAATCCTCTATAGGCTATTCAAACACCTTCTGCCACTTCGACTTATACCCAATCATCCCGGGCCCACTTTTCCTCGGAGATGCTTGCTTAAGATGTCAAAGCATAAGTCTTCATGACCAAGATAACTTGAATACCGCAAGTCAAAGGAACATCGCACTTAAGCTGCAGTAAGAACTTCATTGACATATCCTTATATACAGAGAACCATATGAAGTCTTACAGCTGATCACTCCAATGAACTAGTTATCATAACTAGCATCAACGATTAACTTCGGACATCCCAATGTCTCTAGCCAGTGAGGAACAGCTTCTTGGATAAACCAAAGAGTATACCTCGTACTAGTCTCAACAGAATCGATGGCATCCAAATCCATCAATTCATCGACTAGGGATAATTCCAATACATCATAATTCCACATGTAGAGATACTCACTAGTTGTGATCAAATCACAAATTCTTTCATGCTGTGAATCGTATTGTGGACATTCAGTAAATGAGTTTAAGATCCAATCAATTAAATGTAAAACATGTATACTCAAATAGTGAATCTTCATTTATCAAATAAATGGTACAACCATAAGGCGATTGCCTTAGGACACCTCTCATATATTACTAACAAACTCCCACTTTACCTAATGCCAATTGCCATGGTATTCAATACCATAAGCTCTAACATGTCCCTCAAACTTACTTTGAGGTAAGGCCTTAGTAAAAGGGTCTGCTAAGTTCCTTTCAGTGGGAATCTTCTCGATTTGTATTTCTTTCCTACTTATGATCTCAATGATCAAATGATAGTAGAAAAGCACATGTTTGGATCGTTGATGAGACCACATCAAGATCAGAGATGAACTTATCGATCCAAACCGCTTCCTTTGCTGCTTCCGAAGCTGCAATGTATTCTGCCTCAGTGGCAGAATCCGCTATGGTGTCTTGCTTGGAACCTTTCCAACTTATTGTGCCTCCATTCAAGGTAAATACGTAACCAGACTGAGACCTGGAATCATCCTTGTCTATCTGGAAGTTGACATCCATATACCCGCATATTACCATATCACCTTCACCATATATTAGGAACACATCCTTAGTTCTTCTCAAGTACTTAAGGATTGTCTTAACAGCCACCCAATGATCCATTCCTAGATTAGATTGGCATCTGCTCGTGACACTCAGAGCATAAGATCTATCAGGCCTCGTACATAACATAGCATACATGATAGATCCTATTATGGATGCATAAGGAATCTGACTCATGCAAATCCTCTCATCTTCTGTGTGCGGACACATAGACTTCGAAAGGTGTATCCCATGCCTGATGGGAAGGTAACCTTTCTTAGATTCCGACATGCTAAACCTCTTTAGCACTCGGTCTATATATGTAGATTGCGAAAGACCAAGCAACCGTTTCGATCTATCTCTATAGATATTAATCCCGAGGATGTAGGTTGCTTCTCCCAGGTCTTTCATGGAGAATATTTTGGATAACCAAATTTTAACCGACTGTAAGATAGATATATCGTTTCCTATAAGTAATATATCATCGACATACAACACTAGAAACACGACTGTACTCCCACTAACCTTCTTGTACACACAAGATTCATCCAGATTTTGTGAGAAATCAAACCTTTTGATTGTCTCATCAAAATGGATATTCCAGCTCCTAGATGCTTGCTTTAGTCCATAAATGGACTGTTGAAGTTTGCATACCTTGGTTTTATCAACCGATGTGAAACCCTCAGGTTGTATTATATATACGTCCTCGAGTAGGTTTCCATTAAGGAAAGTCATTTTCACATCCATCTACGATATCTCATAATCATAATGAGCCGCTATAGCCAGGAGCATCTGAATGAATTTAAGCATAGCTTCCGGTGAATAGGTCTCGTCATAATCAACACCTTGTTTTTGACAATAGTCTTTCGCCACTAATCTAGCCTTAAAGGTAATCACATTACCATCCATATCAGTTTTCTTCTTGAAAACCCACTTGCACCCTATAGGCTTAATGCCTTCAGGTGGGTTCACCAAGTTCCAAACTTTATTTTCATACATGGAATCCATTTCTGACTTCATGGCTTCAAGCCATTTGTCCCTTTCTAAACTTTTTAGAACTTCTTCATAATTTATAGGCTCCTCATCATCAATGAGTAACACATCATTCGATTCACTTACGAGAAATTCATATCTCTCAGGAATGTGGCATGTCCTCCTAGATCTACGAAGATGTGGTGTCACAATAGGTTCAGTCGATGTCTCATCACTATGAGTCATCAGTCGAGGTGCTTGACCAGGTATCTCATCAATGTCTATTGGAGTCTCTTGAACCTCCTCAAGTTCAACAACGCTCCCACTGTTTTCTTGCAAGAGAAACTCTTTCTCTAGAAACACAGCATTCCTTTAAACAAACACCATTTGTTTCAAGGGATGATAGAATTGGTAATCCCTTGTTTCCTTAGGGTATCCAATAAATAAACATTTATCAGACTTAGCATCCATTTTGTCTGACATAGTCCGCTTCACATAAGCAGGACAACCCCATATCTTCAAGTAAGATAAATGAGGTTTTTTACTAGCCCATATCTCATATGGAGTAGTAGAGATTACCTTGGTCGAGACTCTATTTAGCAAGTAAATAGCTGTTTGAAGTGCATAGCCCCAAAAGGACTTAGGAAGATTTGCGTGATTCATCATTGACTTGACCATGTCCAACAAGGTTCGATTTCGCCTCTCAGATACACTATTAAACTATGGTGCATATGGCGGAGTCCATTGAGACAATATACCATTGCCCCTTAGATAATCTAGAAACTCTTGACTCAAGTATTCTGTAACGACCGTTAAATTTCTAGCAATTTCCAAGAATTTTTGGCATGATTATAATGGGCTTTATGTGGGCTCTTTCAAAAATAAAAGAAATAGAGCCAAAAAGAATACATGGCCTAGGAATTGAACCCCAAACCTCTAGTAGATACACTAGTAGAAAAGGAACTTTTAACGACGGAATTTTAACGACGGTATCAAATACCATCGTTATTAGTAGGTCATCAACGACGGTATTTAGTGTCAGTCGTTAATATATATGCATTAACGATGATATTTTGTCCCGTCGTTGATACTTTGTCATCAACGACGGTTTTTTTTATTTTGGTCGTTAATGTCATATCTTTAACGACGGTATTTCGTCCCGTCGTTATTACTTTTTTGATTTTTTATAAATTCAACACTCTAAACTGAAAACTATTTTTTTAAAATATAAAAAATATCATCTTTATATAAATTATGAAAATATAATTTATTTATATCCATTTGCATGGTATTTTTTTCCATTTTTATTTCATTAAAAATTAGCTTTAGTTTATTTATATTATTTTTTTTATTTTCTTATAATTTTTCCCCTAATTAAACCCCGTGCCCTAGTTTCAGCTTTCTCCATCGCCGTTTCTTCCTTTTCTCTTGTTTTCCTGATCCATCCCCTCGCTCTTCCATCGCCACTCCAGCCGACCTATCCCCTCGCTCTTCCATCGCCACTCTATCCGTCGATCGCCGCTCAATCAACTATCTCTACTCCGGTGCGAAAGCAGCTCTTGCTGCTCCGAGCTTCCATCGCCGCTCAAGCCATCTGTCACCACTCCGAGCATCCATTGCCGGTTAAGCCATCCGTCGGCGCTCAAGCATTCATCGCCGTTCAAGCATCCGTCGCCGCTCCATCCTTTCGTCGCAAGTATCCGTCCCGCTTCGACCATCCTCTTTCTCTCTTCTATCACTGCTCCGGCCATTCGTCACCACTCCAGCCATCCACGGTCAGGTAATAATATTTAAAATTTTGAAATAGAGAAAGAATGCACTGAACCATGATGATTAAAATGCATTCCTTAGGAAATGCAGAGAGAAAAAGAATCAACATTTCATCTAGAGTTTATGACATTGTTTGGAGTATCAACATTTCACATGTAAGGAATGAATACTATAGTATTTCATATCATTTGGAAATAGAGTAATTGGTTCTGTGCCATAAGGTGTTCGCTATAAATTCCATCTTCCTCATGAAAACTCCTCATTGTACTATAGACTTATGGTTTTCATTGATAGCATGAGTTTTCATTGAATACAAACAATTTTGCAAAATACATTTACTGAATATATAGTATTCCTGACATGACTATAAACTCCATATCATTTTACAAGCAGTATTCCTGACATGACTCTAGTATTCCTAAATTTGCATCCTTAACAGTTTGAGCATCATACTTATGGTTTTTACTATCTCTATCCTAGTCATATGAACTTATAGTAGCTGTTTATTTTGACACAATAGGCCTTAATATTTCATTGTATCTTTTCATTCCTAACAAGGTTGCTGTCCAAAATTATTTGTAGTTAACTTTGTCCACTTTTTGGCATTTATAGAATGACACCTGATAAGAAATGGATGGATCTTATTAATGATCGTCTTGGAGAAGAATATGGAAAGGGAATTGAAAATTTTTTGAACTATGCTTTTGAGCGAAATGGTGCAACAAATGAAATTTGATGTCCATGTGCTAAATGTGTTAATGCACGTTTTGGGTCTAGGGAATCAGTTAAAATGCACTTGATTGTTTATGGAATACTTCAAAATTATAGATTTTGGTATCATCATGGAGAAAAGCCAGGGGAAGATTTGGAGCAACAATATTCAGAAAATGAAGTAAATGATAATGAAGACTTCATGGAAGATCTTCTAAGGGACCTACATCCACATTATGATGAGTCAAACGGTGACAATATTAGTGAGGAACCAAATGATGAAGCTAAAAACTTTTATAGATTATTAAATGATTTGAAAGAACCTTTGTACCAAGGATCAAGGGCTTCAAAATTGTCAGCATTAATAAAGTTACTTAATCTCAAGAATGTTGGACAATGGACAAATAAATCATTTAGCATGTTGTTGAAATTGTTGAAGGAAGAAATATTACCAGAAGATTCTGATCTTCTAGATTCATATTATGATGCTAAGAAGTTTATTAGAGATATTGGCCTTTCTTATGAAAAGATTGATGCATGTAAAAATAATTGTATGTTATTCTGGAAAGACCATAAGAACTTAGATTTCTGTGAAGTGTGTGGAATATCTAGATGGAAAGAGGAAAGACATAGTGGGGAAACTCGATTTAAAGCAAATGGAAAGAAGATTCCGAAGAAGATATTACGTTATTTCCCACTAAAACCAAGGTTGCAAAGATTATTCATGTGTTCAAAAATAGCTCCTTACATGAGATGGCACAATGATGCAAGGGTTGATGATGAAGTTCTAAGGCATCCGGCTGATTCTATGACATGGAAATCATTTGATGAAAAATATAAAGATTTCTCCTCAGATTCTCGCAATGTGAGACTTGGCCTCGCAAGTGATGGGTTTCAACCATTCGAAAATGCAAAAACAACATATAGCATTTGGCCTGTGATTCTTATTCCTTATAATTTACCACCATCAATGTGTATGAACTTATCTAACTTTATTTTATCCATGTTAATTCCTAGTCCAGAGAGTTCTGGTGATGCAATTGATATCTATCTGCAACCGTTGATCGATGAATTGAGTGAGTTGTGGCACACTGGCGTAGAAACATTTGATACATCAACTTCTCAATATTTTACTTTACATGCTGCTTTGTTGTGGACAATTAATGACTTTCTGGCATATGCAAATTTATCCGGATGGAGTACAAAAGGGAAGTTAGCATGCCCTTGTTGTAATAAGGATACTTGCTCATTGAGATTGACACATGGTGGTAAAGAGTGTTATATGGGTCATCAACGTTATCTCCCATTGAACCACAAATGGCGCAAAGATAAGGATTCCTTTGATGGTACAGTTGAAATGAGATTTCCGCCTAAATAATTTTTGGGAAAAGATATTTTAACTCAAGTTCAAGATTTGGAAGGCATAATCTTAAGTAAGGACACAACTAGAAAGACAAAAATATCTCATGACAAACGGGGTGATAATTGGAATAAGAAGAGTATATTCTTTGAGCTACCATATTGGGAATCATTGTTATTGAGACATAATTTGGATGTTATGCATATTGAGAAAAATATATGTGATAGTTTTCTTGGAACGATTATGGATATTAAAGGCAAGACTAAGGATAATCATAAAACACATCTCGATTTGCAACTCTTGAATATAAGGCCTGAATTACATCCTGTTGCAATAGGAGATGCTCTTGAGTTTCCTGCTGCACCTTACACATTGTCCTTTGGTGAGAAACGTCAATTTTGTTTATTTCTTAAAGAATTAAGATTGCCTGAAGGCTTTTGTTCAAACATTGCGGATTGTATAAATGTTAACGAGAACAAGATTTCTGGTTTAAAGAGTCATGATTGTCACATCTTTTTAGAATATCTTATTCCTATTGCAATATGTGGACTACTTTCAGAATCAGTATATGAAGCTCTTTTTGAGCTATCAATGTTCTTTTCTAGTTTGTGTTCCAAATCACTAAAGATGGAAGACTTGAAACAACTTGAAAAACAAATTCCTATCACACTTTGCAAGTTGGAAAAGATTTTTCCACCCTCATTTTTTGACATCATGATACATTTACCGATTCATTTAGTGATGGAAGCTATGCTTGGGGGACCTGTTCAATATCGGTGGATGTATCCAATAGAACAAAAGTTACGCACTTTCAAATCATATGTTCGAAATAAAATTCATCCAGAGGCTTCAATTGCTGAGGGTTATATTGCAAATGAGTGTATCAGTTTATGCTCAAGATATTTCGACACATCTAGTTGTGGATGTATGGAAAGTAATGATGGTTTATCTATATTTTCATCTATTGAAGCTTTATCAGTGGGGATAGCATGCAAGTTGGATCGTGTTGACCAAGAGCAAGCTCACATCTACATATTAAAGAATTGTGAAGAAGTTCAATCATTTTACAAGTATGAAACTATAAACTTATTCTTCTATATAGTTGTTTCAATTATGATTAAACTCTAAATTTCCTTTGCAGTGATTACTTGCAAATCCGTGCTTCTAGCCATTTGGTTTTGTCCGATGAAGAATGGGATAAACAATTTATTAAGTGGTTCAGAGTTAGAGTAAGTGACATTTTTTTAATGTACATACATGTCTTTGTTTTCACTAATAAATTATATCTTGAGAGTATGATTTTTTTTTGTTCAAATTATATAGGTCGAGAGGTTATATAAAAATGACAAAAATAAAAAAATTGAAGATCTACTTTCTTTTGAACTTTGTCCTACACAGAATGGAAAGTCATTAGTATGATGTAAAGAAAATGGATATAAAAACCACATTGAAAAGTACAACAAGGGCCTAAGGACACAAAAGCGATTGGTATTCTTGTTGTTGGAAACTATGGTACAGAAAATATTGACTATTATGGAGTGTTGTCACAGATTCTTGTATTGCAATTTCTTGGTGGAAGGCGAATTGTGGTCTTTAAGTGCAAGTGGTTTGATGTGCATTCTAGAGAAAGAGGGATCAAACTGGATAAATATGGTTTTGTTAGTGTAAATTGTCAACGATTGTTGAAATCAAATGAGGCTTTTGTATTGGCTACTCAAGCATCACTAGTGTTTTATATGAAAGATAACACCTCAAAAGGTTGGCACATAGTAACAAAGATATATCCTCGATACTCATATCATATGTTAATGGAGAGAGATTCAATGTCCACCGATATAGATGATATCCTCGAAGCTTACCAAAGATGAGGAGAGATATTTATAAATCTTTATTTGCTTTATGTAAGTGTAAGTGTTTTAAACTTCTAAATGTATTGTTTATATTATTTTTTCATTTAACTAATATAATAATGATTTGTTATAGGATCATGGACTCTCAAAAGTCATCTTTGGGTGCTAATTGACTAGTATTCTCTAAAACTCTATTCTTATTTTATTGTAATGTTATTTAATATGTTGTTATAGACATGAAGTTGCATCGACATGTCGTTTATTATGTTTATTCTAGTAAATATCGATATGTCAGATTCTGTTAGCTCTCTGGTAGTCTAAACTAATAGTTTTAATGTTCTTGTGCACATTATGGAATGGATATTGTGTGTATTAGTTTTGCAATATACATACTGATCTGTATATGTTCTGTCCCAACTTAATGTCTATCCACTCCATTGAATTCTTATCGAATAACACAAACGTAATCCATGTTTTCTTACCTTAATCTTTATTTAAAGTAGCTAAGATTTTCTTGTACTCACTTTGGTATGGCAGCACGGGACAGCAAGAGTTTCTACAGGATGGCCACAGCCGTGGAAGAGGACGGAGCCGTGGAAGAGGTAAAGGATGTAGCGAACCTGTTTCTGCTATAGCACTTGATGCAGATTTGGACAAGTATCATGCAGAAGCGATGCAAACCAACTGAATGGTCTCATTTGTCTCTTTCATCCTATTACCATTGCTTGCCTGATGCCACCCCATATTTGTATTTTATTTTGCAAACATGCATAATCTAGCTAATGTGTCATCACCCTACTGTGTGGGGTTCTGGGCTTTTCATCTTCGCTTGTTATTGTTCTTCTGTTTGAATTTCCTACTGCGGTTAATGTGAATACCTGGTGTTGGATGATATTTTAATAAATATGGTGTTTTGATTTTTAATATATTGTGTTTTTATTTTTTATTAACATTCATTAATATATATTGTGAATTGTGTATAGATAATAATGATGAAATAATAACTATATAATGACCATCATTGTTATTATTAACGATGGTATGTTAAACCGTCGTTAAACAATTAAACGACATTAAATTACTAATGACGGTACATATATCCGTCATCGTTGTTATTAACGACGGTTCATATAACCATCGTTGTTGTTATTAACGATGGTACATATTACCGTCGTTGTTGCCATTAACGACGGTATATAAACCCGTCGTTACCATAATTAATGACGGTAGTGAATACCGTCGTTAAATTCTATTAACGATGGTATTTTTATTCCCGTCGTTAATCTTTTCCCGACAAGGCCTTTTAGCGACAACTTCCTACGGTATTTATTACCGTCGTTAAAACTCATTAACGACGGGAATTGACTCTTTAACGATGGGATTTTCCGTCGTTAAAAGGTCCTTTTCTACTAGTGATAGCTAAGCCCTAAAGATGCATCCAATAACCAGAAGCCCAACAGGGTTGTGCTATAAGAGGAATATGGGAAATGATAATTAAGGGTAAGGGAGGCTAAGGGACACTTCAAGAGAATAAATAGGGAATGAGGAGACAAGAGAAAAGCCATTTCTCATTCTCCACTTCTCCTCTCCTTCTCTTCTTCTTCCTCACCGAAATCTACTCCCCTTCCCTTCCATTTTTCCGAGAGCTAGACAAGCAAGAAAAAGGTTCTAGGTTGGCATCCCTTAGGGTATCTTCCAACTAATAGCAAAGCAAAGGATGTAAGTATCCCCTCACCTGCATACAAGTAGTTTTTTGATTGATTCTATCATGTCAACCTCTTCATGAACCATTCGTCCAAGACCCTTACTTGAGTTTTCAATGAGGATCCATGCCATACCTTGTATGAATATGATGATGATAGGATGCTATTAGTGATATATGAGAGATGTCCAAAGGCAATCGCCTTATGTTTGAACCATTTATATGATAAAAGAAGATTCACTATTTGAGTATACATGTTTTCATGTATTTGATTAGATCTTAAACTCATTTACTGAATGTCCACGATACGATTCACAGCATGAGAGAATTTGTTATTGGATCACAACTAGTGAGTATCTCTACATGTGTAATTGTGATGTATTGGAATTATCCCTAGTCGATGAATTGATGGATTTGGACACCATTGATTCTGTCAAGACTAGCACGAGGTTTACTCTTTGGTGTATCCAAGCAGCTGATTCTCACTGGCTGGAGACATTGTGATGTCCGGAGTTAATCGTGGATGCTAGTTATGGTAACTAGTTCATTGGAGTGACCAGCCGTAAGACTTCATATGGTTCTCTGCATATATAGATATGTCAATGAAGTTCTTACTGTAGATTAAGTGCGATGTTCCTTTGACTTACGGTATTCAAGTCATCTTGATCATGAAGACTTATGCTTTGACATCTTAAGCAAGCATCTCTGAGGAGATGTGGACCCGGGATGATTGAGTATAAGTCAAAGTGATCGAAGGTATTTGAATAACCTATAAAGGATTCACCACTCCTTGCGAGGAGATGTATACCCATGGCCTCTCGTCGGATTGTTACTAAAGTCTTTGACCAAAGCATTACATGTTTAGAGTAAGGTACTCTTCGATACATGTGCAGTAACTTGAATTCGTAGGACGAGGAAATGATACTTGGGCCAGGTGTGACGTAGTCAACCTAGTGGGGACTGACACTATAGACCATGTCCTGAACCAAGTGGGTATAAGATGAGTGAAGGGAATGGGGCACGATTCATTCGAGCTGCTGAAGGGTTTCAGAAGTAGTTTTGGATCAACCGTTGATCTTTTCGGTTAATTGGAGATCATGATGTACTACTAGGTGCCACTCATGATCATTCTATAATTAATGGTTAATTATAGACGGCTAACATAAACCGAGAACCTATTTGGTCACATGCACAACGAGCGTAATCCGAAGGATTTAAAATGAGCTTGAGAATGAGATTCTTAGACCGAGAGAAACTAGATTTGGTTGGACCAAACATGGAGCGAGCATGAAATCATTTCAGTCGCAATGGAAGCGTGGATGGGTCATGTCTTATGAAGACATGATGGATGAACCAAATTGGTTTGGTTCTAATCCAATGGAGGAGAATAAACCAAAGGGTTTGGTTTGTTTTTAAACGAATGAACCAAAGTTGGTTCGGTTCGTTTTAACTTAAAATAAGCCATCATGGTTTGGTTTATTTTAACTTAAATTAATGGAGCGGGTTAACGGGCCTTTGATTATGATCCGATAACCATTAAGAAAATTTGTTCTCTATAAAATAGGGCTTAAGGGTTTTTGTTAAACCCTAATCCAAAACCAAGCAACCCTAATTGTTTGGCCGCCCACCCTCTCCCTCTTGTCGGCGCCAACCTCCTTGCCGCCGCCTAGCTCCTTCAACCGGCGTCCAGCTGGTGCCGACCATCCCTCTTGCCGGTGTCGAGCTGCTTCCGGAGGATCTCCGGTGATCTTCCTTGGCTCCGGCGACAAGGTGAGCACATTGCTTTCCTTATTTGGCCGGCGCAAGGTCTCCACCAAAGCTGTCCAGTTTTCTGGACAGCTTGTTTTCCTCTTGTCGGAGCGTCGTTTGGACGACGTTTGGAGCTCCGACAGTGCCTTATTTACCGGGGATTTGATCTCCGGTAATCCTCATAGGTGGAGGACGAAGGATTCGTCAAAAGGTTGACAAATACCTCTCCGGAGAAGCGAGTTTTTGAGGACTCGTTTTAGATCCGAATTTTTATTCAAATCGTGATCTTCTCTCGATCACGTCGTCTTCAACACGAGGCTAGTAACCCGTACGAAGACGAGGCTCGTAACTTTGTGAAGTCATCCCGAAGATACTCGGCGTGGATACGGATAGAGACGATTCTAGCTAGAATCGTTCCGGTTGATGTCTTTCCCGCTACACGTGATACGTCAGGTATACGTAGTGTAAATTTCCTTTTATTGTAAAAATTTAAATTTACAGTTATGTCTACACATGTTGTACTATGCATGCGTGTAGTGTGTGTATTGTAATAAATTAGATTTATTATTTTATTCCTTCCGCTGTGCACATGTTTACGAAACATGTTCGAACATACACTCGCCGCGGTGCCGGAAACCCAACAGTGGTATCAGAGCCCAGGTTGTGTTTCAACATAATCGTAAAATTGTTTTGCGATAGTCATAATTATATTTCTGAAAATTTTCTACTTTTGGAAAGTTAGAAGTATTTATGGAAATTTTTCAATTATGGAAAGTCTAGAAGTATTTATGGAAATCTTCTACTTTTGGAAAGTTGGAAGTATTTATGGAAATTGATATTTTCCATAAATAAAATATTTGATTAGATTTTGGAAATTTGTTTCCAAATTTAATCATGATTTGATTTGGGAAATCAAATCTTAAAATATTTTATTTCCATAAGTAGTTTTGATGATTAATGAAATTGGTTTCCTAAATTGACTTTTCTTAATCAACTATTTCCACAAATAAAATATGTGATTAGAATTGGAAATTTGTTTCCTAATTTAATCATGATTTGATTTGAAGAATCAAATCTTAAACATATTTTATTTCCATAAATAGTTATGACATATAAGGAAATATTGTACATGCCATAATTGTATGTCATGTAATTGCATTAGATGCATATCATTTTGTCATGTGTGTCGTGACATGTATATGTATGCCATGTATGTCATGCCATGTAGATAATAGTTATTTGTAGGCAAAGAGGATGAGACATAAAAACCCTAACTCAATATTAAAGCCTACACCTTCCATTAATATGGTTAGAACCAGAGTTCCGTTTCTTGTTCGGGTTGTTAGACTCTCTCCAAGTCCGGCTCGAACTCGAACATATTCAAACCATGGAATAGTTTAATACTAATATGGTAAGAGTCAGAGGTCAATCATTAGCTTTGGTTGTTGGACTCTCTCCAAGCCGGGCTAATTGGTTGAATGCACTCTAACCATATTAAAACTATTTCTCGATTAATGGGTTGGCTGTAACCTGGAGCATCGGCTTGTTGGACTCTCTCCAAGGTCGATGTAAAGGGAGGTGAAGTTGGGTGCTATGCATATGATGCATACTTGTTAATGTGTTAACAACTCGATGTATGTATGAACATTCAATTAGTTGATAGCATATTGTGATAGTTGCATATATGTGATATGCAATCGGTATATTTGATACCTACCATCGTAGTTATGAATGGCTTGTTGGACTCTCTCCAAGGTTGTTCATATCTATGATGGATATCAGCCCATTCGGAGATGGACCTACGATCTCTCGAAGTGATTTTGGGGTTTTTGAAATTCAAAAAATGAATGGGATTTATAAATGTATATTGATGCATTTTAAAATCATCTTTCTCATATATGCTCGTTTTGTATTTCTAAGATTGATCATGATGTCATTGAATTTGCGTTCCATTTTGGATTCGAATAAATTGACTGGGCCAAACTTCTTGGACTGGCTTAGAAACTTGAGAATTGTTCTCAAGGTTGAAAAACTTACAAATGTCCTCGAAGCGCCTCTTTCCGCCCGTCCTAGTGATAATGCAACTCTGGACCAATTGTTGGCCTATCAGAAACATGTGAGTGATTCTGAACAAATGAGTTGCATCATGCTAGCAATGATGGAACCCAAGCTACGGAAGCAGCATGAGCATATGGATGCTCATATCGTAGTCCTTCATCTTTATGAGTTGTTTGATAAGAAAGTGAGATTCGAAAGGTTCGAAGTCTCCAAGCTCCTCTTCACCTCTGAGATGCAAGAAGGTTCATCTGTGGTACTGCTCAACATGCTGAAGATTGTGGAGCCTTCTGAGAAGCATGAGCAGGGGACGGTATTGTTAGTTGATTCCTCAAAGAAAGGTTCTAAGAGGGAGTTAAAGGAACTACAGAAGGGGAAGAAGAAAAAGGCTAAAAAGGTAAAACCAGCTCAAAAGGGCACTTGCCATCATTATGGCAAGTAGGGCCATTGGCGAAGAAATTGCAAGATTTATCTTGAGTCTGTGAAGAAGAATAAGACATAAGATGCTCCATCTTTTTCATATATCTTCGTTATTGATTGTCATTCTATTTCCTCAGACACTTGGGTATTGGATACTGGGTGTGACTCACATATATGTAATGACATACATGGGCTAAGGAATAGAAGAAGACTCGTCAAGGGAGAGTCAAATTTATGTGTTGGGAATGGAGCAAAGGTTGCTGCACTCGCCATTGGAATGTATTTGTTGAAACTCCCTGCAGGACTTATCTTAAAACTGGACAATTGCTTTTATGTTCCTTCGTTGATAAAGAACATCATTTCTATTTCTTGTTTAAATAGAAATGGGTACCATTTGACTTTTAGTAACAATTGTTGTTACATAACTTTGAATGGAGTTCTTTATGGGACTGAAACTTTAAGCAATGGTGTTTATACGTTGGACGTATCCAGTGATATTTTCAATATCGAAGCGAGCAACAAGCATGCTCGAAAGGATAATCAATTAGACTCCTACATGTGGCATTGTCGTCTTGGCCATGTAAGCAAGAAACGCATGTCCGAATTACACCGATGTGGAATTCTGAAATCGTTTGAATTGGATTCATACGATACATGTGAATCATGCTTAAAAGGCAAGATGACTAAGTTACCTTTTACAGGAAAAGGTGAACGAGTGGAAGAGTTGCTAGGTCTAGTACATACTGATGTATGTGGACCTATGTCAACTCAAGATTTAGGAGGCTATAGCTACTTCATTACCTTCACCGATGATCACTCATGGTTTGGGCATGTGTTCTTGATGAAACACAAGTCTGATGCCTTTGAAAGGTTCAAAGAATTCAGAAATAAAGTAGAGAAATAACATGACAAGAGTATTAAAATACTTCGATCGGATCGAGGTGGTGAATACTTAAGTCAAGAGTTTCTTGATTATCTAAGAGACAATGGTATATTGTCTCAATGGTCTCCGCCATATACACCACAGCATAATGGTGTATCTGAGAGGCGTAACCGGACCTTGTTGGACATGGTCAGGTCAATGATGAATCATGTGAATCTTCCTAAGTCCTTTTTGGGCTATGCACTTCAGACAACTATTTACTTGTTAAACAGAATGCCAACCAAGGTAGTCTCTACTACTCCATATGAGATATGGAATAGTAAGAAACCTCATGTATCTTACTTGAAGATATGGGGTTGTCCTACTTATGTGAAGCGGACTGTATCAGACAAATTGGATGCTAAGTCTGATAAATGTCTATTTATTGGATACCCTAAGGAAACAAGGGGTTACCAGTTCTATCATCCTGTGGAACAAAAGGTGTTTGTTTCAAGGCATGCTGTGTTTCTAGAGAAAGAATTTCTCTTGCAAGAAAACAGTGGGAGTATCGTCGAGCTTAAGGAGGCTCGAGAAACTCAAATAGACATTGATGAGATACCTGGTGAAGCACAACAGCTGATAACTCGTAGTGATGAGCAATCGGCTGGACCTATTGTAACACCACATCTTCGTAGATCTGGTAGAACACGCAACATTCCTGAGATATATGGATTTCTCGTAAGTGAATCGAACGACGTGTTACTCATTGATGATGAGGAGCCTACCAGTTATGAAGAAGTGCTGACAAGTTCAAAAAGGGATAAGTGGCTTGATGCCATGAAGTCGGAAATGGATTTCATGTATGAAAACCAAGTTTGGAACTTGGTTGACCCACCTGAAGGCATCAAACCTATAGGGTGCAAGTGGGTTTTCAAGAAGAAAACCGACATGGATGGTAATGTGATTACCTATAAGGCTAGATTAGTGGCGAAAGGATATCGTCAAAAACAAGGTGTTGATTATGATGAAACCTATTCGCCTGTAGCTATGCTTAAATCCATTCGGATGCTCCTGGCCATAGCGGCTCATTATGATTATGAGATATGACAGATGGATATGAAAACATCTTTCCTTAATGGAAACCTGCTCGAGGACGTGTATATGATACAGCCTGAGGGTTTCACATCAGTTGATAAAACTAAGGTATGCAAATTGCGACGGTCCATATATGGATTGAAGCAAGCATCCAGGAGCTAGAATATCCGTTTTGATGAGACAATCAAAAGGTTTGATTTCTCACAAAATCCAGACGAACCTTGTGTGTATAAGAAGGTTAGTGGGAGTGCAGTCGTGTTCCTAGTATTGTATGTCGATGACATATTACTTATAGGAGAGGATGTTTCAGTCTTACAGTCAGTTAAGATTTGGTTATCCAAGACATTCTTCATGAAAGACCTGGGAGAAGCAACCTACATCCTCGGGATTAAGATCTATAGAGATAGATCGAAATGGTTGCTTGGTCTTTCGCAGTCTACATATATAGACCGAGTGCTAAAGAGGTTTAGCATGTCGGAATCCAAAAAAGGTTTCCTACCCATCAGGCATGGGATACACCTTTCAAAGTCTATGTGTCCACGCACAGAAGACGAGAGGATTTGCAAGTGTAAGATTCCCTATGCTGTTGAAGATCGATTGGCCGGCTAGAGGGGGGTGAATAGCCCTCGTTCGTTGGATGTCATAATTCGATCGCTCTTGTTGCATGCTCGTCTACAATTCTTGTTAGCGCAGCGGAATAACAATAATAATACTAACAAGACACACAAATACACACAAGCACATGCAATACACTAAGATATACGTGGTTCAGAACCGAATGGTTCCTACTCCACGGGTGAGCTCCTCGAGCTCTAGTTATGCACACGACACTAACTAAACTCCTTCTCGACTACACGTCGGAGGTGGAGAAACCTCTCACAAGTTATTACAACAAGTAATATGAAATACAACAAGAAGTACAAAGATAATACAAAAGAAAACTTTTACACAATTGCTTTGATCACTTTCTTGTTGCTTGCTCTTGAAGGTCTGGAATGCAACAGCAATTCCCCTCCAAAGTCACCTCAAAAGCCTTGGCGAAATCCTCCAACTCGTGCTCCATTTATAACCTGCATCAAGCTGTTTCCATGCCCATCAGTCGACTGATCGTGACCATCAGTCGACTGATCCCGTAGTCGTTGTCTCACAATGGCCAGATCCACGTTGGTTAAGTTCCAACGGATCACACATCAGTCGACTGATAGCACCCATCAGTTGACTGATCATCCATCAGTCGAGTGCTGGCGAGCTCGACTCCATTCTGCGTCTGCGTACGTGTCATCGATCTATGCGTCCCTTGGCGGTCGATGATGCTCTCAACGATCGCCCTCCTCGGCGGTCGGTGATCACGAACTTGGTTGGTCGAACACTGGTCGAACCCATACGACCTAGAGCAGTCGACTGACACCTATGCCAATCGACTGATGTCGGCTAAAACCTCAAACATCAAGATGTTTGAGCCTCCGACACTTAGTCTTAGCCACTTGGTCAAGTCCACCTTATCCCTCATGGAGTTCCCCACTGAAGCTCTCTTCCCTCGGCCTACGTCCCTCGGATGCGCCAAGCGCACGGCTTCGCAACGCCATCCTTCGCGTCTCATGCCCTAGAAGTATGCTTCCCCTATGGGCTCACTCCATTCGCTCCCCGTCCGGCGGTCCCTCGAATGCACCAAGCGCACGGCTTCGCAATGCCATCCTTCACCGACTTAAGGACCCCGAGCCTAGTGAACTTGCCAAGTCCTCAAGACTTCCCAAATGCACCAAGTGCACAACTTCGCAATGCATTTCAAACCAAGCACCAAGCGCACGACTTTGCAATGCTTTGGATTTCCCATGCCAAGCACCAAGCGCACGGCTTCGCAATGCTTTGGACTTTCCCATGCCAAGGCTTCCCCCTTGGACTTCCACACCAAGCTCCATGCTTGGATTTTCCATGCCAACCCCATGTTGGACTTTCCCATGACAATCCCATGTCATGAGTTTTGTCTATCATCAAAATATCATCAAGGTACTGCTCGAGTCAAACTCGAGTCAACCTAGGACGATTGCACCAATAATCTCTCCCTTTTTGATGATTGACAAAACTACCATCTCAAGTCTACCAATTCTCCCATATTGGCAATTCTCATATCCCAATGAGAATTCCAACGAACCTTAATTGGTAACTTGGTAACTTCTCCCCCTTTTTGACATTACATCAAAAAGGTCCTCCCCAAGGTTATGAATGTCTCATATCCCAATGAGATCTTACAATCTCTCCCTTGGAGGAACACATGCCTACAATCTTTCTAGTGATCCCATGTCACTTAAAGAGAGGCAACCCAATTTTCCTCCCATGAGGAAATACACATCCATCTTCCCAAGATGGATACCTCCCCCTAGAGGCTTGCTCCCCCTTGACCATTGCACCAACAATGTCCTTGGAGAGTCCCTAAGCCAATAGGAACATTAACCAAATCAAAATTAAGGCAAAGTTCAACAATGAACTCTCTTCCACCTAAAAGTTGATACTCACCCTCAACCCAACTCCTAATCCATATCCAATGGATTTCCACCCTCTCTAATGCTCTCCCAAGCATATCCTAGGGCTAGGAGTGGTTAGGGGACCAAAACATGGCTAAACATGGGCCTAACTATCAAGTTTACCATCACCGACATTACAGGACTGATCGATAATCAGATGATCGATTCTGAGCTTTTTGATTTAAAATAGATTTTCGAAATCCATAAGTAAATATACGTAATTTTAAAAATCTTGAAAATGCATACGTATAATTCTTATCCTAAACACTATGGGTGAAAAATATTGGAAATTTATTTTACCCATTAAATTAGGAGATTGATACAAAGTTCAAAATTTAAGAAAAGCTTCAACAAAGAGCCATCTTTGTATCATCCCATTCAATGGTGATAGCTATCAAAAGATAGGCTTCACCAAGGTTTTTCAAAATGTTTTCAAAATGTTTTTCAAACCTTTATTTTCTTTTTCCTAAACATCTCACCAATATCTAGATGTGTAAAACACATACAAGTCAAATTTTTGTGAGATGTGGGTTTTGTTTTGTTTATGTTCTCATGCATATTTCTAAGGCAATATTCTTTGATTCCCATCAAATCATGCCATAGTCCATAATTTCATTTTATTTATATGCATGATATGATTATGGCATAGATATG
This sequence comes from Wurfbainia villosa, assembly GCA_025175895.1. Lineage (NCBI taxonomy): Eukaryota > Viridiplantae > Streptophyta > Magnoliopsida > Zingiberales > Zingiberaceae > Wurfbainia > Wurfbainia villosa. The sequence continues at coordinate 23,337,021 of CM045997.1, read as the reverse complement.
ATATAAGTAAAAGCATATGCCAATATCATGATGTCATGGCATGTAAATGAGATCTAGGCATTCATGACATCTAAACATAATTCTAAACATGATCATGACATTTTATAGATAAAAATGAAAATGATGTCATGACATGGTAAGGCAAACAAATCATGGCAAGTAAAATATACTAAGGGATAGAATACCTAAGTTTGAAAATCAATTTGCCATTTTTAGGGATTAAATTCACTTTGCCTTAAACCATTCATTTCCCTAGTGCTTAAAAACCCAAAATGGCACACCAATACCTCTAAGACCTAATTGTGCCAATTTAATCATTTTTAACTTCTCAAACCATATTGGCACACCCTAATGTGTCAACTCACAATGGCTAGATTAACCACCCATCCACTTAGGGTTGTCACACCCTAACCCATTTAGCGTGAATCAATCACGCTTTTAGGAACCCAATATCTATTGGAGCTCCTTGGGTTAACAAGGTATTCCCTAGGGATAACTTCCCTAGATACCTTCCTAATGACCCTTTTAGGCTTTGAAGCCATAGTCTTTTGGGTCTTTCCTAGGTCAACTCTAGAGGTGACTCCTCCATTGACCTTCTTAGTGGCTACATTTGATTTCTTTGAGGTGTTAGCCACTAAACACATACCATGGCTAGACTTAGGGATGGCTTCCCTATTAGCCTTGGTTTGTCTAGACCTAGATGATGTTCCATAATTAAATGGAACATTATGGTAGGACATAGGTTTGTGACCCAAACCCTTCTTGCCCTTAGATGTTTCTTGTTTCCTAGGTCTTGACTTTTGTACATTAGACCCCTTAACCGAATTTGATATTATTACTAGGGTCTTCTCCAATTTTTCTAGCCTTGACCTCAAGGCTTGGTTTTCTAACTCTAATTTTCCCAATTTTGAATTTTCATTTATCTTTTGGGAAATATTTTTCTTTTTAGGCATATGCCTAGATTTCTTGGGATTAACACCCAAGTTTTCTTCAATTCTCCTAATTGACTCCCTAGGTAAAATAGATCTAGTGTTTTGAGTCCTAGGTTTGTCCTTAGTTATATGAACATGCTTGGCACCTAGACAATACACCTTATTATTTCTCTTAGCATGCTTTTCATTGATAATAGCAAGAGAACTAAAATAATTTTTAGCATGCTTTTTGACTTTAGGAATTAAAGGTGCATTAACTAAATGTACCTTAGGGTTAGCTTTAGGAGCTCCCCCTACATGAATTGCACCTTCTTGCCCTTTCTTCCTCCCCCTAGGGCATTGGCTTCGGTAGTGTCCCTTTTGATTGCATTTGAAGCACACAATGTGCTCTTTGCTCTTGATTTTGGGAACACCGGCATCGTTTGACTTTGGGTTGACTTTTGGTGTCGATGCCTTCTTCTTAGCCAATTTAGGGCATTTGCTCTTGTAATGCCCTTTCTCCCTACACTCAAAGCATATTATGTGATTTTTATTTAAAATAATAACACTTGAGTTACCTAGGGAGGTGGTGGAGGCCTCTTCACTTCTTCCGGAGGTAGAAGCTTCATTTTGATCTTGCTCCGGAATGGAAGATTGCCTCTCCTCCCCCTCAATGCTAGAGGTGGAGGTCTCCACCAAGTCATCAATATCTTCAAATGTTGTGGGTTCTTCTTCCTCGGCATTTTCTTCTACTTGTGCCGGTTGGGAATTTTCTTGGAAATTTATTATCTTATTCCATAGTTCCCTTGCATCCCTATAATCACCCAATCTAGACCAAATAATGTTAGGTAACAATTCACTAATAAATTTAATTACCTCGAGATTTGTCTTGAAGTTCTTGATTTGGTCTTGGGTCCACTTTGATTTTTCAATGGGCTTGTTGTGTTTGTCCCTAGGCATCTCAAAACCATTTTCTATAATAATCATATAATCAAAATCGGTTTCGAGATATACCTCCATCCGTTTTCTCCACCAAGCAAAATCTCCTTCGAATTTTGGTGGTTGGAGGTTGTAGCCGGCCATCTTGTAGTGCTCTCGCTGCGGTTAGTCCTTGAAGAGCGACCTCGGCTATGATACCACTTGTTGGAGATCGATTGGCCGGCTAGAGGGGGGTGAATAGCCCTCGTTCGTTGGATGTCGTAATTCGATCGCTCTTGTTGCGTGCTCATCTACAATTCTTGTTAGCGCAGCGGAATAACAATAATAATACTAACAAGATACACAAATACACACAAGCAAATGCAATACATCAAGATATACGTGGTTCGGAACCGAATGGTTCCTACTCCACGGGTGAGCTCCTCGAGCTCTAGTTATGCACACGACACTAACTAAACTCCTTCTCGACTACACGTTGGAGGTGGAGAAACCTCTCACAAGTTATTACAACAAGTAATATGAAATACAACAAGAAGTACAAAGACAATACAAAAGAAAACTTTTACACAATTGCTTTGATCGCTTTCTTGTTGCTTGCTTTTGCTTGCTCTTGAAGGTCTGGAATGCAACAGCAATTCCCCTCCAAAGTCACCTCAAAAGCCTTGGCGAAATCCTCCAACTCGTGCTCCATTTATAACCTGCATCAAGCTGTTTCCGCGCCCATCAGTCGACTGATCGTGACCATCAGTCGACTGATCCCGTAGCCATTGTCTCACAACGGCCAGATCCACGTTGATTAAGTTCCAACGGATCACATCACCGACCGATGGCACCCATCACCGATCGATCATCCATCACCGAGGCCGGGCGAAGCTCGACTTCATTCTGCGGCTGCGGCATGCAGTGTCATCACCGACCGGCGCCCCTTGGCGATCGACTAATCGTTCAACAATGATCGCCTCCTCGACAATGATCGATCAGTGACTTGGTTCACCAACACGGTCGAACCCATACGACCTAGAGCAATGATCGACACCTATGTCGATCCGATGTCGACTAAAACCTCAAACATCAAGATGTTTGAGCCTCTGACACTCAGTCTTAGCCACTTGGCCAAGTCCACCTTATCCCTCATGGAGTTCCCCACTGAAGCTCTCTTCCCTCGGCCTACGTCCCTCGGATGCGCCAAACGCACGACTTCGCAACGCCATCCTTCGCGTCTCATGCCCTAGAAGTATGCTTCCCCTATGGGCTCACTCCATTCGCTCCCCGTCCGGCAGTCCCTCGGATGCACCAAGCGCACGGCTTCGCAATGCCATCCTTCACCGACTTAACGACCCCGAGCCTAGTGAACTTGCCAAGTCCTCAAGACTTCCCAAATGCACCAAGCGCACAACTTCGCAATGCATTTCTCACCAAGCACCAAGCGCACGGCTTTGCAATGCTTTGAATTTCCCATGCCAAGCACCAAGCGCACGACTTCGCAATGCTTTGGACTTTCCCATGCCAAGGCTTCCCCCTTGGACTTCCACACCAAGCTCCATGCTTGGATTTTCCATGCCAACCCCATGTTGGACTTTCCCATGACAATCCCATGTCATGAGTTTTGTCTATCATCAAAATATCATCAAGGTACTGCTCGAGTCAAACTCGAGTCAACCTAGGACGATTGCACCAACATATGCTTCCACAATAGGATCTATCATCTATGCTATGTTATGTACGAGGCCCGATGTATCGTATGCTCTGTGTGCCAGGAGTAGATACCAGTCTAATCTAGGAATGGATCATTGGGTGGCTGTTAAGACAATCCTTAAGTACTTAAGAAGAACTAAGGATGTGTTCCTAATATATGGAGAAGGGGACATGGTGATACGTGGGTATACGGATGCCAGCTTCCAGACAGACAAGGATGATTCCAGGTCTCAGTCTGGATACGTGTTCACCTTGAATGGGGGCGCAGTGAGTTGGAAAAGTTCTAAACAAGACACTGTAGCGGATTCTACCACTGAGGTAGAATACATTGCAGCTTCGGAAGCAGCAAAGGAAGCGGTTTGGATCAAGAAGTTCATTTATGAACTTGTTGTGATTCCAGCCATTGTTGAAGAAATACCAGTCTACTGCGACAACAATGGAGCAATTGCACAGGCGAAAGAGCCAAGGTCTCATCAACGATCCAAACATGTGCTTCGCCGCTATCATCTTATCAGAGAGATCATCAGTAGGAAGGAAATATAAATCGAGAAAATTCCCACTAAAAGGAACTTAGCGGATCCTTTGATTAAGGCATTACCTCAAAGTAAGTTTGAGGGTCATGTTAGAGCTTATGGTTTTGGATACTGTAGCGATTGACATTAGGCCAAGTGGGAGTTTGTTAGTTATATATGAGAGATGTCCTAAGGCAATCACCTTATGTTTGAACCATTTATATGATAAATGAAGATTCACTATTTGAGTATACATGTTTTCATGTATTTGATTAGATCTTAAACTCATTTACTGAATGTCCACGATATGATTCACAGCATGAGATAATTTGTGATTGGATCACAACTAGTGAGTATCTCTGCATGTGTAATTATGAAGTATCGGAATTATCCCTAGTCGATGAATTGATGGATTTGGACACCATTGATTCTGTCGAGACTAGCACGAGGTATACTCTTTGGTGTATCCAAGCAACTGATTCTCACTGGCTGGAGACATTGTGATGTCCGGATTTAATCGTAGATGCTAGTTATGGTAACTAGTTCATTGGAGTGACCAACCGTAAGACTTCATATGGTTCTCTGCATATATAGATATGTCAATGAAGTTCTTGTTGGATCGATCGGATCGCTAGAGGGGGGGGGGGTGAATAGCGATAGAAATTTTTCGTTAAAACACGAGTAGACACAGCGGAAGATAAAAACAAAAATAGAGACAATAGACACAAAGGTTTTACTTGGTTCGTAGCCGAAGGCTACTACTCCAAGGCCCTAGTGGTCCTTGACCACGTACGGAGGGCAAACTACTAAAAAGCTCCTCCTCGTTGGAGGTAGGAGTTAGACGGATACACAAGATGATAAAAGCTCAAGGTAGAGGGACACTCCCCCTCTCCTTGATATGATTTAAAGCTCGAAATAAGAACAACTTATAAACTGAAATATGATTCAAACTTTCGTTACCGACGACTTCAAAGGATGGAGGTTGAAGCTCTAGTCGTCGTCTCGACAGCGCTTCGTCGTAGGGATGTCAGAGAGTCGGAGCATATCGGAAGCACTTGGAAGCTTTTTAATTGATGAAAAACCCTAAGACAAGCCCTCCTTTTATAGCCTTTGAGCCCCTCATCGAATGGGTCTTCAACCAATCACAAATGGACACAAAACCTCCTTGAAATGGGGTGATAAGCCTTGACTGTCGATCATTGACCATCGCCGATCGATGGCCATCATCACGATCGATGGTAGCATCACCGAGGCCGATCGATGACAGTTGACTGATGAAGGGCAGTCGAGTCCTCCAAGCTAGTAGTCGACTGATGCTAGCTGCAAGGCAAAGTTAGCTCAAAGAAAACATTATTTCGACGGCCTTCGACCGTCCGATCTCGACCTAGACCATCGATGGGATGTCTTTGGTCGGATCTACGCTTAAGACCATTCTCGTAAGGAGGATACGACCTCACTTACGCTCGCACACATGAGCTTACCTCGATACTTACGTGTTGCTTTTTCTTCCGGCCTTCCACTTGATTCCTTCGGCTCCCTCCGAAGTCACTCGAGTGTCGCCCGACCACCGCGGCTTCCTCCGGGTGTCGCTAGCCTTCAGCTTCAGCTTTAGCACTTTTCTACACACTCGATTCAGCTTGTGAGATAATGATATATCCTTGACTTTGTATCTTTTGCCATAATCAAAATACAGGTTCGACTTAGGTGCACCTGCACCAACAATTCTTACTGTAGCTTAAGTGCGATGTTCCTTTGACTTGCGGTATTCAAGTCATCTTGATCATGAAGACTTATGCTTTGACATCTTAAGCAATCATCTCTGAGGAGATGTGGACCCGGGATGATTGGGTATAAGTCGAAGTGATCGAAGGTGTTTGAATAGCCTATAAAGGATTCACCACTCCTTGAGAGGAGATGTATACCCATGGCCTCTCGTCGGATTGTTACTAAAGTCTTTGGCCAAAGCATTACATGTTTAGGGTAAGGTACTCTTTGATACATGTGCAGTAACTAGAATCCGTAGGATGAGGAAATGATACTTTTGGCTAGGTGTGACGTAGTTAACCTAGTGGGGACTGACACTATAGACCATGTCCTGAACCAAGTGGGTATAAGATGAGTGAAGGGAATGGGGCACGATTCATTCGAGTTGCTGAAGGGTTTCAGAAGTAGTTCTGGATCAACTGTTGATCTTTTCGGTTAATTGGGGATCATGATGTACTACTAGGTGCCACTCATGATCGTTCTATAATTAATGGTTAATTATAGACGGCCAACATAAACCGAGAACCTATTTGGTCACATGCACAACGAGCGTAATCCGAAGGATTTAAAACGAGCTTGAGAATGAGATTCTCAGACCGAGAGAAACTAGATTTGGTTGGACCAAACATGGAGCGAGCATGAAATCATTTCAGTCGCAATGGAAGCATGGATGGGTCGTGTCTTATGAAGAATGATGGATGAACCAAATTGGTTTGGTTCTAATCCAATGGAGGAGAATAAACCAAAGGGTTTGGTTTGTTTTTAAACGAATGAACCAAAGTTGGTTCGGTTAGTTTTAACTTAAAATAAACCATCATTATTTGGTTTATTTTAACTTAAATTAATGGAGCGGGTTAACGGGCCTTTGGTTATGATCCGATAACCATTAAGAGAATTTGTTCTCTATAAAATAGGGCTTAAGGGTTTTTGTGAAACCCTAATCCAAAACCAAGCAACCCTAATTGTTTGGCCACCCACCCTCTCCCTCTTGTCGGCGCCAACCTCCTTGCCGCCGCCTAGCTCCTTCAACCAGGGTCCAGCTACTGCCGACCATCCCTCTTGCCGGCGTCGAGCTGCTGTTGGAGGAGTTCCGGTGATCTTCCTTGGCTCCGGCGACAAGGTGAGCACATTGCTTTCCTTATTTGGACGGCACAAGGTCTCCACAAAAGTTGTCTAGTTTTCTGGACAGCTTGTTTCCCTCTGGTCGGAGTGTCATTTGGATGACATTTGGAGCTCCGACAGCGCCTTCCTTATCGGGGATTTGATCTCCGGTAATCCTCATAGGTGAAGGATGAAGGATTCGTCAAACGGTTGACGAATACCTCTCCGGAGAAGCGAGTTTTTGAGGACTCGTTTTGGATCCGAATTTTGATTTGGATCGTGATCTTCTCTCGATCACGTCGTCTTCAACACGAGGCTAGTAACGCGTACGAAGACGAGGCTCGTGACTTTGTGAAGTCATCCCGAAGATACTCAGCGTGGATACGGATAGAGACGATTCTAGCTAGAATCGTTCCGGTTGATGCCTTTTCCGCTACACGTGATACGTCAGGTATACGTAGTGTAAATTTCCTTTTATTGTAAAAATTAAAATTTATGGTTATGTCTACACATGTTGACCTATGCATGCGTGTAGTGTGTGTGTTGTAATAAATTAGATTTATTATTTTATTCCTTCCGCTGTGCACATGTTTAAGAAACATGTTCGGACACACACTCGCCGAGGTGTCGGAAACCCAACAGATGCTAGATAGGTTAGGTTAAGTGTTTGGCCTTAAAAACCCCAAGAAACTTTCGGCCAAGACCATTGCTTGTGCTCTCCATGATGATCCATGCTATACCTTGTATTAATATGAAGATGATAGGTTTCTAGATGGGTTTGGTTAAGTGGTTGATCCTCAAACCCTTCTAAGACTCTCGGCCAAGTCCCTTTGGACCCCTAATGGTTTTTCTATGCTATGTTTTAGATGAGTTTATGCTATGTTTTGATGTTAGATGAAGATAACATGTTCTATGCTAGGTTTTAAATGAGTTCATGCCATGTTGATGGTAGAAGAAGATAACATGTTCTATGCCATGCCATAGATGAGTTCATGCTATGTTTTGATGGTAGATGAAGATAACATGTTGTTGGCTAACCTAGAGTTAAGTGGTTGAGCCTCTAAGTCCTTTGAACAATTCGGCCAAGACCCCAAATGTGTTTTTCTATGCCATGTTTTAGATGAGTTCATGATAACTTTTGATGTTAGATGAAGATAACATGTACTATGCTAGGTTTTAAATGAGTTCATGCCATGTTGATGGTAGAAGAAGATAACATGTTCTATGCCTTGCTATAGATGAGTTTATGCTATGTTTTGATGGTAGATGAAGATAACATGTTGTTGGCTAACATAGATTTAAGTGGTTGACCCTTTAAGTCCTTTGAACCATTCGGCCAAGACCCATTTAGGTCTACCATGCAATGATCTATAAATTATCATGTTATGTTTTGAATGTAGGTATAGGTAACATGTGAAAGCTAAGCTAGATTTAAGAAATGGATCTTAGGATTTCTTTAAACTCTGGGCCAAGGCTTATCTAAAATCCTAAGTGCCCTCCCATGCCATGTTTTATATGGGAAAGGATTAACATGTGGTTAGTTAAATCATATATATGTTGTTTAGGTTTTAAAATTTTGGTAGAGCTCCATGAAGTTTGGGTCACTCCATGTATACTTGTTCATGATGTTTATGCCTTATGTCATGCCCTATATGTGTGTGATGTTAACATGATGCTAAGGGGTCCTTGCTCAAGTGGTTTAGCATGATTGGTTATGTCACTACCATATGTCTAGGTCAATAGTAGGGATGCATGATAAATTTCTGCTCATTACCATGTTAAATGTATGATCATGTTATGCTCATTGTCTTGTAATTGTATGAATGTATGATGTTTTATAAAGAAGGAACATGATATGCATGAAAAGAAATATGATATGTTATGAAGAAGAAATATGTTATGAAAAGCAATATGATATGTTATGAAGAAGAAATATGTTATGATATATGATATGTTATGAAGAAGAAATATATTATGAAAAGCAATATTATATGTTATGATATGAAGAAGAAACATGATATGCCATGATAAGGAACATGATATGTTTATGAAATGAAATATGATATGTTATGATAAGAAACATGATATGTATTTTACTTTCTGCATGGCATGTACTAGGACGCTAACAAGGTCCAAGGGATGGCCTCCTGCATGCTCCTGGGTCGACGGTCGTAGTGCGGACTCAGTACGGGATAGGCTCCCAGATGCCCTAGGCCGACGGTCATAAGTACAGGCTTAGGATGGGCTTATGTTATGCTGCCCCTAGGCCGATAGACTTAGTACGTGCCTAGTACTCTAGTGGGTTCGGGATTAGCTACCTCGGGTCTATTAGGGATGCGCGCTATGATGATAATGATGTGGTACAATGTCGGGCCCAATATGTTGAGATTTATATTTAAATACCTATAAGATATGTTTTCAAAGAGCATCCTGCATATATCTTTATGTTATTCCTGCTAATGTTCTATGATGTTATATTCATGTTATGTCTGCTTATGTTCTATAATGTTATATTCATGTTATGCATGCTTATGTTCTATGATGTTATATTCATGTTATGCCTTCCTATGTTCTATGATGTTATATATTTACGTTATGCCTGCTTATGTTCTTGTACGTTTACATGTTATGCTTTCTTATGATCTTCTATGTTTATACAAATGCTATGCTTATGTTCCGGTATGTTATATGCATGTTATGTTTGATTATATGTCTCTGTATGTATATGTGAATGTATGCTTATATGTGTTATATAATAATGTCACTACTCTATGTTTAATGCTGGACGTATGGTTTTATGAGTAGGGCAAGATCTTACTAAGCCTATGTGCTTATAGTTTATGTTCCCTTGTACTGCAGATAAGGGTAAAGGGTGGCTAAACTAAAGGGAGCAGCAGGAGGGGCAAAGTGTGTGTGGTAGTGGCATGGTGGAGGAGATCTGTTATGTTTTCTTATGCATGTTTTTCCTTAAGATGATTTTTGTGAACTTGAACTAAGTACTTATGAAATGATGATGCATGCTCTATGTTTAAAAGAAGTATCCATGAAATGATGATGCATGTTTATGTTTAAAAGAAGAAAAAAAAATAAGTCTAAAGTCTTCCACTGTAAGAAGTATATGTAGTCTTCCGCTGTAATGTATGTATGTACGATCGCGTCACGCCGTCCCTTCGGACCCTTAGAAAGGGCGGGCGTGACAGGTTGGTATCAGAGCAGATATGCCTTTCCACTACACACACATCAAGCTCCAAATCCTGCCGCTCCAAGTAAGAATTTCTATGCCTACTCTATTTCTTTCATGTATGATAAGAAATGCTTCTAGCTTAAATATGCATGAAAATATGTATGATAACCTTATGCTAGCTTCTAGTTTAACTATGCATAGATAAATGAATGATAAACTTATACTATCCTTACTTTAATATATGAAGATAAACATGACTGGGAGATGCAGTAGTAGAGTCGATGAGATAGCACCCCTACATGACCTCACGCATGTGGTTATTGAACTCCAACGTCAAGTCACAGAGCAACAACAAGTGATAAATGCCTTAATGAATCAGTGAGGAAACCCTACCGCCCACCAGCGGGCCCTGGCCCGATGGTTCGACAGGAAGCTTACCTGATCCAGTGGCAGAGGCTGAAGCCAGAAAATTTCTCTGGTACTTGTTAACCATTGGACGCCCAGGCCTGGTTCAAGACGGTGGAAAGCATCGTGGAGCTACTGGACTGGGCCAAATGCGAGAAGATTAAGTGCGCATCATTTTGCCTTTCGGGAGATGCTCGGATGTGGTGGGAACGGGTTAAAGCAAAGAGGCAAGTAAATCAGATGAGATGGACGGACTTCGAGTATGAATTTTTCGAAGAATTCTTCCATATTACTGTGACAAATAAACATTACGACGAGTTCACTGGGTTATGACAAGGTGGCCTATTAGTCAGTGAAGTCGTGAAGAGATTCAACCGACTCGCACGCATATGCCCAGAGTTGGTCAGCACGGAAAGAGAAAGGGTCAGACTCATGCTGAAGATGCTCCGACCCAAAATAGCTCTGAATGTTGCTGACGGAGTTCATAGACCGTAGACCGCAGAGGAGCTGTTCAGTAGTGCCTTGATTACCAAACATTATCTGAACAATATTAACCAGCAAAAGAAGACACTGAGTGAAGGCAGGAGTCAAGCTCAGTCAGGAGGTCAGAGAAACCAGAGTATTTGGAAAGGGAACCACAATGGCAAGAGAAAGCAATGGGATGACTCTAAAGGTGGTCCAGTGAACAATCAGCCCAAAATCCCTCTGTGTGCTACATGCGGGAAGATACATCCTGGAGTATGCTATCGAGGCACAAATAGATGCTACAACTATGGACGAGAAGGGAATAGAGTCAAGGACTGCCCTATTCAGGTTCAGGCACCTCCTCAGTCGTATGCCCAGTATAGGGGTGCTCCTCCACAGCTACACCAGATGCAGGCTGCAATCGAAGGTACCCCGATCAGTCAAGGGAGATTGGAAGCCCCGCCAATTATGACAGATACCAGGGTATTCTCTCTCACCCAAGAAGATGTGGCGAACGTTTCTACGGTTGTCACAGGTCAGATATTTATTTTCTGTCAGCATGCTACTGCATTATTTGATACTGGGGTAACACATTCGTTTGTTTCTACACCCTTCACAGAAAAAATAGACATGCCACCACAAGATTTGGATCGTAAGTTCTTAACCACCCTGCCCTTGGGAGAAATAATGCCCTCCACTCATATGCTACGACCCACACCCATCAGAATCGCAGATAGAGAACTCTACTGTGATCTGATAGTGCTCGACATGCAGGATTATGATGTCATACTGGGCATGGATTTCTTAAGCAAGTACGGTGCTTCGATCGAGTGCCGTAAAAGAAAAGTGGTCTTCCAGCCGGAGGCAGAACCTATGTTTGAATTTATTGGAGAGCCAAAGAGAAGAATCAATAAATTTCTATCAGCTCTACAAGTGCGCAAGATGTTAGACAGTGGATGCACTGGGTTTCTAGCACAGGTGGTCGATACAAGTCAAGCCGATGACCTAAAGCTAGAAGATGTCAGAGTTGTATGCAACTACCCAGAGGTATTCCCAGATGAACTACCAGGATTAGCCCCGGATAGAGAAATTGAATTGGAGATCGAATTGATTCCTGGTACTAACCCGATCTCTAAAGCACCTTACCGTATGGCGCTGGCTGAATTGAAGGAACTTCAGGGACAGCTACAGGAGTTACTCGACAAGGGACTCATATGCCCAAATCGCTCTCCATGGGGAGCTCCAGTGCTGTTGGTGAAGAAGAAAGATGGGTCTATGCGAATGTGCATATAGACTACCGAGCGCTAAATAATGTGACGATCAAGAACCGGTACCCTTTACTATGGATTGATGACCTGTTCGACCAGCTAAAGGGTGCCACCGTCTTCTCTAAGATTGACCTAAGGTCTGGCTATCATCAAGTGAAAGTGAAACCAAATGATATACCAAAGATGGCTTTCCGAACAAGATACGGACATTACGAGTTCGTAGTTATTCCCTTCGGAGTGACGAATGCACCTGCTATGTTCATGGATCTGATGAATCGGGTATTGTCGGCATTCCTCGATAAATTTGTAATTATTTTAATCGATGATATACTGATATATTCGAGAACCCCAGAAGAGCACGTATAACACCTGAATATGGTATTACAGATTTTTCGGGAAAAGCAGTTGTATGCAAAGGTCTCCAAATGCGAATTCTGGCTCGATCAAGTATCATTTTTGGGTCACGTTATATCCAAGCACAGAGTGATGGTAGACTCAATAAAGATTAAAGCTGTGAGTAACTAGAACCGACCAAAGAATACCAGCGAGATCAAAAGCTTTCTTGGGCTAGCAAGCTGCTACAGGAAGTTAGTAGAGAACTTCTCTAGAATTGTAGCCCCTATGACTGTCCTTACCAGAAAGAACAAAAAGTATAAATGGACGGACGCCTGCAAGAAGAGTTTCACAGAATTGAAAAAGAGACTGACCAACGCTCCAATCCTTGCTCTTCCGGACAGTAATGAAGGCTTCGATATGTACAGCGACGCTTCCAAGTTGGGACTCGGACCTGTACTCATGTAGAACGGCAAGGTCATTGCCTACGCCTCTAGGCAACTCAAATAACATGAAAGGAATTATCCCACTCATGATCTAGAGTTAGCGGCTGTGGTCTTTGCTCTAAAAACAAAGAGGCATTATCTATATGGAGCTCAGTGTAGGATTTATACAGACCACCAGAGTCTGAAATATTTCTTCACACAGAAGGGCCTGAACATGAGACAACGCAGATGGCTCGAGCTCGTCAAGGATTATGACTGCGAGATCTTCTACCATCCAGGAAAAGCGAACAAGGTGGCCGATGTACTCAGCAGGAAGTCCTGCGCCACCTTGATGTCTCTATCAGTATTATCTCGGCCCTTAGAAAAGGAAATTATGCGTTACGGGGGTTGAAATCATTTTCGAACAGCTCTCGACTATGACGATAGCACCGATGTTGTTCGACGATATATTGGAAAAGCAAACCTGTGACCTGAGCATTCAGAGGATCAAGCAAGAGGTCCTAGAAGGAAAGGATGATGGGTTTCGTATCTCTGATAGTGGAATACTCTACCTCAGGGATCGCTTGTATATTCCCGATGATCCGGAATTACGAAAGAAGATATTTGAGGAAGCTCACAGAGCTCCTTATGCGATACATCCTGGAACCACCAAGATGTACCAAGATCTGAAGAGAAAATTCTGGTGGTTCGGTATGAAAAGAGATGTGGCTTAGTATGTCAGTACCTGCCTGACCTGCCAGAGGGTTAAAGCAAAACACCAGAGACCTGGAGGAACACTGCAGCCGATCCAAATTCCAGAATGGAAATGGGAAGATATTTCTATGGATTTCATCTCAGGTTTGCCCAAGATGACAAACGAATATGATGCTATATGGGTAATTGTGGACAGATTGACGAAGTCTGGCCACTTCTTAGCAATCAAGATTACCTATTCGACTGAGCAACTGGCTCAATTATATGCTAAGGAAATTATCAGATTACATGGGATTCCTAAGACCATCATTTCTGACAGAGATGGTCGCTTTATTTCCCATTTCTGGGAATGTGTTCAGAAGGCCCTTGGCATGAAGCTATTGTTCAGTACTACCTTCCATCCTTAGACGGACGGACAGACCGAAAGGGTAAATCAAGTACTGGAGGATATGTTACGAGCTTGCACCCAGGATTTCAAAGAGAGCTGGTGCCGATACTTATGCTTGGCAGAATTCGCCTACAAAACAATAGCTATCAAGCTACTATTGGAATGGCGCCCTACGAGGCTCTATACGGGAGGAAATGTAGATCTCCCATATGCTAGTACGAGGGTGGTGAAAAGAAGGGGATAGTACTCCAGACATACTTCATTGACGACACCACCCGAGCTATACAGAACATCCGCCAAAGAATTGAGACTGCTCAGAGCCGACAAAATAGCTATGCAGATATGAAGCGTAGACCGTTAGAATTCGAAGTCGGGGACCTGGTATTCCTCAAAGTGGCCCCTATGAAGGGAGTGATGAGATTCGGAAGGAAGGGTAAGCTGAGTCCACGCTACATGGGACCGTATCCGATATTGAAGAGAGTTGGCAAGGTAGCTTATGAGCTAGAGCTGCCTCAAGAGATGTCAGCTATTCACAACGTGTTCCACGTTTCGATGCTCAAGAAGTTCATTTCCAGTACAGACCAGGTGATCGAGCCACAAACAGTGCAAGTCCAAGAGGACATGAGTTATGAAAGTCGACCTATCCATATATTAGATCGAGAAGTCAAGAGGCTAAGGAATAAAGAGGTGCCCTTAGTAAAGGTTCTGTGGCAAAATCAACGGTACGAAGAAGCTACTTGGGAACATGAGGAGGACATGAAACAGAAGTACCCAGAGTTGTTCTAAGTTTTGAGGACGAAACATTTAAAAGGTACGAAGGATTGTAACACCCATAAAATTTCTAGCAATTTTACAAGAATTTTTGGCATGATTATAATGTGCTTTATGTGGGCTCTTCCAAAAATAAAAGAAATAGAGCCAAAAAGAATGCATGGCCTAGGAATTGAACCCCAAACCTCTAGTAGATAGCTAAGCCCTAAAGATGCATCCAATAACCAAAAGCCCAGCAGGGTTGTGCTATTAGAGGAATATGGGAAATGATAGTTAAGGGTAAGGGAGGCTAAGGGACACTTCAAGAGAATAAATAGGGAATGAGAAGACAAGAGAAAAGCCATTTCTCATTCTCCACTTCTCCTCTTCTTCTCTTCTTCTTCCTCACCGAAATCTACTCCCCTTCCCTTCCATTTTTCCGAGAGCTAGACAAGCAAGAAGAAGGTTCTAGGTTGGCATCCCTTAGGGTATCTTCCAACTAATAGCAAAGCGAAGGATGTAAGTATCCCCTCACCTGCATACAAATAGTTTTTCGATTGATGTTATCATGTCAACCTCTTCATGAACCATTCGGCCAAGACCCTTACTTGAGTTTTCAATGAGGATCCATGCCATACCTTGTATGAATATGATGATGATAGGATGCTAGATAGGTTAGGTTAAGTGTTTGACCTTAAAAACCCCAAGAAACTTTCGGCCAAGACCATTGCTTGTGCTCTCCATGATGATCCATGCTATACCTTATATTAATATGAAGATGATAGGTTTCTAGATGGGTTTGGTTAAGTGGTTGATCCTCAAACCCTTCTAAGACTCTCGGCCAAGTCCCTTTGGACCCCTAATGGTTTTTCTATGCTATGTTTTAGATGAGTTTATGCTATGTTTTGATGTTAGATGAAGATAACATGTTCTATGCTAGGTTTTAAATGAGTTCATGCCATGTTGATGGTAGAAGAAGATAACATGTTCTATGCCATGCTATAGATGAGTTCATGCTATGTTTTGATGGTAGATGAAGATAACATGTTGTTGGCTAACCTAGAGTTAAGTGGTTGAGCCTCTAAGTCCTTTGAACCATGCGGCCAAGACCCCTAATGTGTTTTTCTATGCCATGTTTTAGATGAGTTCATGATAACTTTTGATGTTAGATGAAGATAAAATGTTCTATGCTAGGTTTTAAATGAGTTCATGCCGTGTTGATGGTAGAAGAAGATAACATGTTCTATGTCATGCTATAGATGAGTTTATGCTATGTTTTGATGGTAGATGAAGAAAACATGTTGTTGGCTAACCTAGATTTAAGTGGTTGACCCTTTAAGTCCTTTGAACCATTCGGCCAAGACCCATTTAGGTCTACAATGCTATGATCTATAAATTATCATGTTATGTTTTGAATGTAGGTATAGGTAACATGTGAAAGCTAAGCTAGATTTAAGAAATGGATCTTAGGATTTCTTTAAACTCTCGGCCAAGGCTTATCTAAAATCCTAAGTGCCATCCCATGCCATGTTTTATATGGGAAAGGATTAAAATGTGGTTAGTTAAATCATATATAAGTTGTTTAGGTTTTAAAATTTTAGTAGAGCTCCATGAAGTTTAGGTCACTCCATGTATATTTGTTCATGATATTTATGCCTTATGCCATGCCCTATATGTGTGTGATGTTAACATGTTGCTAAGGGGTCCTTGCTCAAGTGGTTTAGCATGATTGGTTATGTCACTACCATATGTCTAGGTCAATAGTAGGGATGCATGATAAATTTCTGCTCATTACCATGTTAAATGTATGATCATGTTATGCTCATTGCCTTGTAATTGTATGAATGTATGATGTTTTATAAAGAAGAAACATGATATGCATGAAAAGAAATATGATATGTTATGAAGAAGAAATATGTTATGAAAAGAAATATGATATGTTATGAAGAAGAAATATGTTATGAAAAGAAATATGATATATTATGAAGAAGAAATATGTTATGATATATGATATGTTATTAAAAGCAATACGATATGTTATGAAGAAGAAATATGTTATGATATGAAGAAGAAACATGATATGCCATGATAAGGAACATGATATGTTTATGAAATGAAATATGATATGTTATGATAAGAAGCATGATATGTATTTTACTTTCTGCATGGCTTGTACCAGGACCCTAACAAGGTCCAAGGGATGGGCTCCTACGTGCCCCTGGGTCGACGGTCAGAGTACGAACTCAGTACGGGATGGGCTCCCAGATGCCCTAGGCCGACGGTCATAAGTACAGGCTTAGGATGGGCTTCTGTTATGTTGCCCCTAGGACGACGGACTTAGTATGGGCCTAGTACTCTAGTGGGTTCGGGATTAGCTACCTTAGGTCTATTCGTGATGCGCGCTATGATGATGATGATGTGGTACAATGTCGGGCCCAATATGTTGAGATTTATGTTTAAATACCTATAAGATATGTTTTCAAAGAGCATCCTGCATATATCTTTATGTTATGCCTGCTTATGTTCTATGATATTATATTCATGTTATGCCTGCTTATGTTCTATGATGTTATATTCATGTTATGCCTGCCTATGTTCTATGATGTTATATATTTACGTTATGCCTGCTTATGTTCTTGTACGTTTACATGTTATGCTTGCTTATGATCTTCTATGTTTATACGAATGCTATGCTTTTGTTCCGGTATGTTATATGCATGTTATGTTTGATTATATGTCTCTGTATGTATATGTGAATGTATGCTTATATGTGTTATATAATAATGTCACTACTCTATGTTTAATGCTGGACGTATGGTTTTATGAGTAGGGCAAGATCTTACTAAGCCTATGTGCTTATAGTTTATGTTCCCTTGTACTGCAAATAAAAGTAAAAGGTGGCTAAACTAAAGGAAGCAGCAGGAGGGGCAAAGTGTGTGTGGTAGTGGCATGGTGGAGGAGATCTGTTATGTTTCCTTATGCATGTTTTTCCTTAAGATGATTTTTGTGAACTTGAACTAAGTACTTATGAAATGATGATGCATGCTCTATGTTTAAAAAGAAGTATCCATGAAATGATGATGCATGTTTATGTTTAAAAGAAGAAAAAAAAATAAGTCTAAAGTCTTTCGTTGTAAGAAGTATATGTAGCCTTCCGCTGTAATGTATGTATGTACGATCGCGCTATGTAGCCCTCTCGAACCCTTGGAAAGGCGGCGTGTGAGTTGGTATCGAGCGAGATATGCCTTTCCACTACACACACATCAAGCTCCAAATCCTGCCGCTCCAAGTAAGAATTTCTATGCCTACTCTATTCCTTTCATGTATGATAAGAAATGCTTCTAGCTTAAATATGCATGAAAATATGTATGATAACCTTATGCTAGCTTTTAGTTTAACTATGCATAGATAAATGAACGATAAACTTATACTTTCCTTACTTTAATATATGAAGATAAACATGACTGGGAGACGCAGTAGTAGAGTCGATGAGATAGCACCCCCACATGACCTCACGCATGTGGTTACTGAACTCCAGCGTCAAGTCATAGAGCAACAACAAGTGATAAATTCCTTAATGAATCAGCGAAGAAACCCTACCGCCCCACCAGCGGGCCCTGGCCTAATGGTTCGACAGGAAGCTTACCTGATCCAGCGGGCGGAGGCCGGGAAAATTTTCTCTGCATCTTTGAACCATGGGACGCCTAGGCCTGGTTCAAGACGGTGGAAAGAATCGTGGAGCTACTGGACTGGCCCGAATGCGAGAAGATTAAGTGCATGTCATTTTGCCTTTCGGGAGATGCTCGAATGTGGTGGGAACGGGTTAAAGTAAAGAGGCAAGTAAATCAGATGAGATGGACGGACTTCGAGTATGAATTTTTCAAAGAATTCTTCCATATGAGGGTGACAAACAAGCATTACGACGAGTTCACTGGGTTTCGACAAGGTGACCTATCAATCAGTGAAGCCGTGAAGAGATTCAACCGACTCGCACGCCTATGCCCAGAGTTGGTCATCACGGAAAGTGAAAGGGTCAGACTCATGTTGAAGATGCTCCGGCCTAAAATAGCTCTGAATGTGGCCGGCGGAGTTCATAGACCGCAGACCGTAGAGGAGCTGTTCAGTAGTGCCTTGATTACCGAACATTATCTGAACAATATTAACCAGCAAAAGAAGGCACTGAGTGAAGGCAGGAGTCAAGCTCAGTCAGGAGGTCAGAGAAACCAGAGTATTTGGAAAGGAAACCACACTGGCAAGAGAAAGCAATGGGATGACTCTAAAGGTGGTCCAACGAACAATCAGCCCAAAATCCCTCTGTGTGCTACATGCGGGAAGATACATCCTGGAGTATGCTATCGAGGCATAAATAGATGCTACAACTGTGGACGGGAAGGACATAGAGTCAAGGATTGCCCTATTCGAGTTGAGCACCTCCTCGGTAGTATGCCCGATGCAGAGTGCTCCTCCACGGCTACAGATCACGAGCTACAATCGAAGGTACCCCGATCAGTCAAGGGAGATTGGAAGCCCCGCCAATTATGACAAATGTCAGGGTATTCTCTCACACCCAAGAAGATGTGGCGAACGCTTCTACGGTTGTCACAGGTCAGATATTTATTTTCTATCAGCATGCTACTGCATTATTTGATACTGGGGCAACACATTCGTTTGTTTCTACACCCTTCACGGAAAAGATAGACATGGCACCACAAGCTTTGGATCGCAAGTTCTTAACCACCCTGCCCTCGGGAGAAGTAATGTCCTCCACTCATATCTCATGCGTCGCACTCCATCGTAATCGTAGACAGAGAACTCTACTGTGATCTGATAGTGCTCGACATGCAGGATTATGATGTCATACTGGGCATGGATTTCTTAAGCAAGTACGGTGCTTCAATCGGGTGTCGTAAAGAAAAGTGGTCTTCCAGCCAGAGGCAGAACCTATGTTTGAATTTATTAGAGAGCCAAGGAGAAGAATCGATAAATTTCTATCAGCTCTACAAGCGTGCAAGATGTTAGACAGTGGATGCACTGGGTTTCTAGCACAGGTGGTCGATACAAGTCAAGCCGAGGACCAGAAACTAGAAGATGTCAGAGTTGTATGCAACTACCCAGAGGTATTCCCAGATGAACTACCAGGATTAGCCCCGGATAGAGAAATTGAATTTGAGATCGAATTGATTCCTGGTACTAACCCGATCTCTAAAGAACCTTACCGTATGGCGCCGGCTGAATTGAAGGAACTTCAGGGACAACTACAGGAGTTACTCGACAAGGGACTCATACGCCCAAGTCGCTCTCTATGGGGAGCTCCAGTGTTGTTGGTGATGAAGAAAGATGGGTCTATGCGAATGTGCATAGACTACCGAGCGCTAAATAATGTGACGATCAAGAACCGGTACCCTTTACCATGGATTGATGACCTGTTCGACAAGCTAAAGGGTGCCACCGTCTTCTCTAAGATTGACCTGAGGTCTGGCTATCATCAAGTGAAATTGAAACCAAATGATATACCAAAGATGGCTTTCCGAACAAGATACGGACATTATGAGTTTGTAGTTATGCCCTTCGGAGTGACGAATGCACCTGCTATGTTCATGGATCTGATGAATCGGGTATTCTCGGCATTCCTCAATAAATTTGTAATCATTTTCATCGACGATATACTGATATATTCGAGAACCCCAGAAGAGCATGCAAAACACCTGAATATGGTATTACATATTCTTCGGGAAAAGCAGCTGTATTCAAAGTTCTCCAAATGCGAATTCTGGCTCGATCAAGTATTGTTTTTGGGTCATGTTATATCCAAGAATGGAGTGATGGTAGACCCAATAAAGATTGAAGCTGTGAGTAACTGGAACCGACCAAAGAATGCCAGCGAGATTAGAAGCTTTCTTGGGCTAGCAAGCTACTACAGGAAGTTTGTAGAGAACTTCTCTAGAATTGCAACCCCTATGATAGTCCTCACTAGAAAGAACAAAAAGTATGAATGGACGGACGACTGCGAGAAGATTTTCACAGAATTGAAAAAGAGACTGACCTGCGCTCCAATCCTTGCTCTTTCAGACAGTAATGAAGGCTTCGACATGTACAGCGACGCTTCCAAGTTGGGACTCGGAGCTGTACTCATACAGAATGGCAAGGTCATTGCCTACGCCTCTAGGCAACTCAAAGAACATGAAAGGAATTATCCCACTCATGATCTAGAGTTAGCGGCCGTGGTCTTTGCTCTAAAAACATAGAGGCATTATCTATATGGAGCTCAGTGTAGGATTTATACAGACCACCAAAGTCTGAAATATTTCTTCACACAGAAGGACCTGAACATGAGACAACGCAGATGGCTCAAGCTCATCAAGGATTATGACTGCGAGATCTTCTACCATCCAGGAAAAGTGAACAAGGTGGTCGATGCACTCAGCAGGAAGTCCTGCGCCACCTTGATGTCTCTATCAGTATTATCTTGGCCCTTAGAAAAGGAAATTATGCGTTACGAGATTTAAATCATTTCCGAACAACTCTCGACTATGACGATAGCATCGACACTATTCGATGATATATTGGAAAAGCAAACCCCTGACCCGAGCATTCAGAGGATCAAGCAAGAGGTCCTAGAAGGAAAGGATGATGGGTTTCGTATATCTGATAGTGGAATACTCTACCTCAAGGATCGCTTGTCTATTCCCAATGATCCGGAATTACGGAAGAAGATATTTGAGGAAGCTCACGGAACTCCTTATGCGATGCATCCTGGAACCACCAAGATGTATCAAGATCTAAAAAGAAAATTCTGGTGGTTCGGTATGAAAAGAGATGTGACTCAGTATGTCAGTACCTGCCTGACCTGTCAGAGGGTTAAAGCAGAACACCAGAGACCTGGAGGAACACTATAGCCGATCCAAATTTTAGAATGAAAATGGGAAGATATTTCTATGGATTTCATCTCAGGATTGCCCAAGACAACAAACGGATATGATGCTATATGGGTAATTATGGACAGATTGATGAAGTCTGGCCACTTCTTAGCAATCAAGATGACCTATTCGACTGAGCAACTGGCTCAATTATATGCTAAGGAAATTATCAGATTACATGGGATTCCTAAGACCATCATTTCTGATAGAGATGGTCGCTTTATTTCCCATTTCTGGGAATGTGTTCAGAAGGCCCTTGGCACGAAGCTATTGTTCAGTACTGCCTTCCATCTTCAGACGGACGGATAGACCGAAAGGGTAAATCAAGTACTAGAGGATATGTTACGAGCTTGTGCCCTGGATTTCAAAGGGAGCTGGTGCCGATACTTATGCTTGGCAGAATTCGCCTATAACAATAGCTACCAAGATACTATTGGAATGGCACCCTACGAGGCTCTATACGGGAGGAAATGTAGATCTCCTATATGCTGGTACGAGGGTGGTGAAAAGAAGGGGATGGGACTCCAGACAGACTTCATTGACGACACAACGCGAGCTATACAGAACATCCGCCAAAGAATTGAGACTGCTCAAAGCTGGCAAAAGAGCTATGCAGATATGCGGCGTAGACCGTTAGAATTCGAAGTCGGGGACCTGGTATTCCTCAAAGTGGCCCCTATGAAGGGAGTGATGAGATTCTACTTCTTGAACCTAATGCAACCCTGCTTCTATTACTACTAAACTCAAATTTCATATATTCTATTTTTACTTTAATAAGCTTAAAACTTTTTATTTTTAGTTTTTTTCTCAAGATTCGAGCTTAGCATTATTTCTTTATAGGTTTCATCAACCAAAATAATGTATCTATAAACAATATGCACCATAGTAATGTATTTTATGTGTTTAGTTAATTACTTCATGATTAGTATACAAAGATATAGACTTAAAGTTGATCCTTAATATAATCCTATCTTTATAAGAAATGCTATGACAATCTTGTTTGCAATATATTATTGGTAATATAATTTCCACCAAAACTTTTTTTTTCTTAGACATTTGATCAAAGGACATATTCAACTTTATTGAATACCTAAAAGGTGCAACTGACTTTGTTATTTTCCAAAGGGTATGTTTGTTTGTTTGTTTCCTAAAAGTTTCCTCTGCCCTTTACATGCTCCAACTAAAGTGCCAAATCTGTCTCTGCTTGAATCAAAGTATCAAACTATGAGAAGAAGGCAAAACCATAGTTATTTTATCGAGCACTTTTGTCAAAAAGTACTTGATTTTGTGCCAAATTGACATTTGCACTCCTAGCGGCTCCCTGACTTTATTCATTTTTTTTCTAGACTTGGAGCCACTAAATACTTTTGCCCAAAAGTGCTTTGTGGCCCTAAATCTAGAAAAAAAACATGGACGATCTCAGGGAACAACTAGGAATACTATGGTGCCAATTTGTCACAAATTCAAGCTTTTTAGGGCATTCAATAACTTTTAATCATCAGTGCTTTATGAACATCAGTTGACAGCACGTGATGGCCCTAAAGGTCCTTGGTTCGTTCCAAATAAACATTATTATACTCCTAATGTTCCCCTGAGTTTATTCATCTACTTTTCATATTTTGAGCCCTTTAGAGCCATTACGTGCTGAGTCCGTGCTACGTGGGATCGTATCCGATATTGAAGAGAGTTGGCAAGGTAGCTTACGAGCTAGAGCTGCCTCAAGAGATGTTGGCTATTCACAATGTGTTCCACGTTTCGATGCTCAAGAAGTGCATTTCCAGTACGGACCAGGTGATCGAGCCACAAACAGTGCAAGTTCAAGAGGACCTGAGTTATGAAAGTCGGCCTATCCAGATATTAGACCGAGAAGTCAAGAGGCTAAGGAATAAAGAGGTGCCCTTAGTAAAGGTCCTGTGGCAAAATCAACGGTACGAAGAAGCTACCAGGGAACGCGAGGAGGACATGAAATAGAAGTACCTAGAGTTTTTCTAAGTTTCAAGGATGAAACTTTTAAAAGGTATGAAGGATTCTAATGCCCATAAAATTTCTAGCAATTTTACAAGAATTTTTGGCATGATTATAATGGGCTTTATGTGGGCTCTTTCAAAAATAAAAGAAATAGAGCCAAAAAGAATGCATGGCCTAGGAATTGAACCCCAAACCTCTAGTAGATAGCTGGGCCCTAAAGATGCATCCAATAACCAGAAGCCCAGCAAAGTTGTGCTATTAGAGGAATATGGGAAATGATAGTTAAGTGTAAGGGAGGCTAAGGGACACTTCAAGAGAATAAATAGGGAATGAGGAAACAAGAGAAAAGCCATTTCTCATTCTCCACTTCTCCTCTCCTTCTCTTCTTCTTCCTCACCGAAATCTACTCCCCTTCCCTTCCATTTTTCCGAGAGCTAGACAAGCAAGAAGAAGGTTCTAGGTTGGCATCCCTTAGGGTATCTTCCAACTAATAGCAAAGCGAAGGATGTAAGTATCCCTTCACCTGCATACAAATAGTTTTTCGATTGATGTTATCATGTCAACCTCTTCATGAACCATTCGGCCAAGACCCTTACTTGAGTTTTCAATGAGGATCCATGCCATACCTTGTATGAATATGACGATGATAGGATGCTAGATAGGTTAGGTTAAGTGTTTGACCTTAAAAACCCCAAGAAGCTTTCGGCCAAGACCATTGCTTGTGCTCTCCATGATGAGCCATGCTATACCTGTTGGATCGATGCGGTTCGCTAGAGGGGGGGGGGTGAATAGCGAAAAACCTTTTCTTTTTCTTTCGTTAAAACTCGAGAGATAATTAGTTAATTGCAGCGGAAATGTAAAAATAAAAAAAACAATCGACACAAGGGTTTTACTTGGTTCGTAGCCGAAGGCTACTACTCCAAGGCCCTAGTGGTCCTTGACCACGTACGGAGGGCAAAAGCACTAAAGGAACTCCTCCTCGTTAGAGGTAGGAGTTAATCGATACAAGAAGTAACCACAAAAACTTGAGGTAGAGGGACACTCCCCCTCTCCTCGTATACGATAAAAGCTCCGGAAATGTAAATGACAAGAACAACTAATACCGACGTACAAGAATAATAAGAGTTAAACCTAGACGTCGGAATGGAAGGACTTCGTTGTCGGAGAGTTGCAGCGTAACGGAGACTTTTTGGAGGCTTAGAATTGTTGTTCAAACTCTAGGTTTGGCCCTCCTTTTATAGCCTTTGAGCCCCTTTTCGAGTGGGTCTTCACCCAATCACAAACGGACACCAAACCGCTTTGAGGTGGAGTGATAAGCCTTGACTCCTCGAATCTGATCATTGACCATCAGTCGACTGATGGCCATCATCACCGACCGATGGCGATCACCGATTGTCGACTTCTAGCCGATCGCTTGACGGCAATGAGTCCTCCAAGTCGGGCAATGATCGATGCTTGCTGCAAGTCAAAGTTAGCACAACAAAAACATAATTTCGTCGACCATCCGATCTCGACCTAGACCATCTATAAGAAGTCTTTGGTCGGATCTACGCTTAAGATCATCCCCGTAAAGAGGATACGACCTTACTTACTCTCGCACACACGAGCTTACCTCGATACTTACGTGTCGCCTTTGCTTCCGGCCTTCCACTCGATTCCTTCGGCTCCCTCCGAAGTAACTCGAGTATCGTCCGACCACCGCGGCTTCCTCCGGGTGTCGCTAGCCTTCAGCTCCAGCTATATCAATCTTCTGCACACTCGATTCAGCTCGTGAGAAAACAAAATAGACTTAACTTTTGTGTCTTTGCTATAATCAAAACACAGGTTCGATTTAGGTGCCTCACCGCACCAACAATCTCCCCTTTTGATCTATGGCAAAAACACACAAAGTTAAGGAAATTAAGTGCATGAAACAGAAAGACAAGAAGCAAAAGTAGGAGTAGTAAAGATATTTCTCAAGTTCTCCCTTAGAGGATCCTCCCTTGACCGAGGGTGAGTACTTGAAAAGACTTTTAGTTCTCCAAACACAAAGGTAACGAGTTAAGTAAATGGCATTACTTAACTCCAAACACAAAGATAACGAGTTAAGTAAATGGCATTACTTAACTTAGGCCTTTAAAGTTTTCAATTCAGAAGAGTTGAAACCTAAACCTTACTCCCCCTTAACTTAGGCCAGAATCAAAGTTAAAATTTGAAATTGAACCTTAACTTTGGCCCTTTCTCCCCCTTTTGACATAAATCAATCAAAAAGTGGGGGGGGGGGGGGGTTTAAGAAAACCTTAAGTCCAAGCATGATGATTTTGAAAATAGTATGTGAAAATAATTCATCTAAATGTTCAACTCTAGTTTGACTTGATTGAAATGATATTATCAACAAGTCCTGATTAGAGTTGGTTAATATTAGTTGCATATTTATACTCCGAGGTTCATATTGACGACTTGATCTACATCTTGGAACTGAGTAAGGTCCTAACATCTCACGCCCATCTACGTGGCTAAGTACACAAACACATTAGTCCTATGTGTTGTGAGATGTACTGGCTCCTTAAATCTATAGGTGCATGATATCTAAGGTATGTCCTATGCTAGTTCCATCAAAATGAAAAATAAGAAATAGTAGTAAGAAAATATAGTTTGCAAGTTCTTATTCTATTACGCACATGCCCAATTTTCGTCTTAATAGACTAAATTCGACTTCGGGTAGGGGTTTAGTAAATAGGTCCGCTAGGTTAGACTT
Source organism: Wurfbainia villosa (assembly GCA_025175895.1). Taxonomy (NCBI): domain Eukaryota; kingdom Viridiplantae; phylum Streptophyta; class Magnoliopsida; order Zingiberales; family Zingiberaceae; genus Wurfbainia; species Wurfbainia villosa. The sequence continues at coordinate 23,310,545 of CM045997.1, read as the reverse complement.
CGATTCGACGATTCGAGTTGTATGGCTGCTGGCCACATGTTCTCGAATGAAATGGTGTTTAACTTCTATATGTTTGGTCCTAGAGTGACATATTGGATTCTTGGTAAGATTAATTGAACTAATGTTATCTACGTGAAGTTTAGTATTCGTAAAGTCTAACTTAAAGTCACGGAGAGTGTGCTTCATCCAAAGAAGTTGAGTGACACACTCACCCATCGCGATGTATTCGGTGGTAGATAAGGCAACACAATGTTGCTTCCTACTGCACCAACTCACTAGACTCGAGCCGAGTAGTTGACAACAACCACTCGTGCTCTTTCTATCGAGTTTACTACCGGCATAATCCGAATCGGAGTAGCCGATTAGTTCGAACTCGGTAGATCTAGGATACCAAATACCGACATTAAGTGTACCCTTTAGATATCTAAGGATACGCTTAACTAGGGTTAGGTGAGACTCCTTAGCACAGGTTTGAAACCTGGCGCACATACTTATCGCGAATAGGATGTCGAGATTCAGCTAAGTATAGAAGACTTCCTATTGCGCCCTATAGTACTTTAAGTCAATGGACTTACTTTCTAGGTCTTCCTATGTTAACATTTATCGCCATTGGGGTGTTTATTACCTTAGCGTCTTGCATTCCAAATCTTTTAATTAACTCCTTAGTGTATTTTTGTTGATATAGGTATATACCATCCTTAGTTTGTTTAATTTGTAGACCTAAAAAGAAACTTAACTCGCCTACCAAGTTTATTTTGAACTCACTTTCCATGAGCGAAACGAACTCGTTTAGTAAGGCTGAGTTAGAGGTTCCAAAAATTATATCGTCTACGTAAATTTGAGCTATGAATATTTCTTTACCTAAGGTTTTTACAAAGAGAGTTGGGTCAACTAAGCCTTGGTTAAACCCTTTTGACTTAATATGGATTGAAAGTCTCTCGTACCAAGCTCGAGGAGCTTGTTTAAGTCCATAGAGAGCTTTCTTAAGTTTTAGAACATGGTCGGGTTTATCTAACATAAACTTCTTCTTTAATGTATCCATTTAGGAATGCCGACTTAACATCCATTTGAAACATCTTAAATCCTCGAAAAGTGATAAGCTAGCAACATTCGAATGGATTCGAGTCTAGCTATCGGGCATAGGTTTTGTCGTAATCTAAGCCTTCGACTTGGCTAAAACCTTTGGCTTACTAACCTAGCCTTGTTTCTAACTACTTCACCTTTATCATCAAGTTTATTTCAAACACCCACCTTGTTCCAATTATCGCTTTGTCTTTAGGTGGTGGTACTAATTCTACACTTCATTCCTAGTAAATTGAGCTAGCTCTTCTTGCATTGCAATAATCCAATCGATCAAGAAGAGCTTGTTCAATTGATTTGGGTTCTATCTTTGAAATTAAGGAAATTTGACTAAGGTTCCTATAGGATGCTCTAGTTCAACTCCTAGATTAGGATCTCCTATCACTTGATCGATAGGGTGGTTAGTCCGAATCCTAGATTGCTGGGTTTGTGTCACCTAATGCTTGATCAATGGGGTGACTTGGTGAACACTAGTTTGCTGAGTCATCTATCACTTGATCAATAGAGTGACTAGGTCGACTTAGGTTAGATTAACACTCAGACCCGATCTCCTGATCGAGTTAGTCTAGTATGAATGGCCCGCTAATCGGGGTTGCCTGGGAGCACATGTAACTGAAACGTCATCAAATACTACATTGATAGTCTCCTCGACTCTAAGGGTGTCATGGTTATATACTCTATAAGGTCTGCTTGTAGTCGAGTATCCTAGAAAGATTCCATTGGTGGTTTTGGATGTAAATTTCCCTAGGTAATCCTTAGTGTTTAGGATATGTACCTTACACCCAAATACCCTAAAGTACTTGATGTTAGGTATTTTATCGTGATAAATCTCGTACGAGGTCTTAAGGTGCCTCTTTACCATAAGGATCTTATTTTGGACATAGCATGCCGTACTCACGGCTTCTGCCCAAAACCTATCGGGTAGATCGTATTCGTTTAACATGGTCCTAGCGGCTTCTTGTAGAGTTCGGTTTTTCCGCTCCACTAGGCCATTTTGTTGAGGGGTCCTAGGGCAGGAGAATTCATGGTGGTATCCGTTTAGGTTACAGAGGTCGGTGAACCTTTGATTTTCGAATTCACCACCATGATCGCTTCTAAGTCTTTTAACCTTAAGGTCTTTTTGATTCTCGATTAATTTGAATAGATTAATTAATTGATCTAGGGTATCATTTTTATGTTTGATGAACCTAACCCAGGTAAACCTAGAGTAGTCGTCAATTATGACTAAGCAATATTGACTTCTATTGAGTGACTTGGCTCCATGTGAATCGAATAGATCCATATGCAGGAGCTCAAGTACATTTGAGGTTCGTTCTTGGTTAGTTAACTTGTGTTGTGTCCTAGGTTGTTTTCCTTGTTGACAAGCATTACAGATTTTATTAACCAAGTTGTTGAGGTTGGGTAAGCCTCTGACTAATCCACTCTGACTCATCTTGTGGACGAGTGTTGGGTGTGAGTGACCGAGTCGTCGGTGCCACAACCATGATTCCTCTTGCCGTGTCATAAGACACTTAGTTGAGGAGTTGGTTAAGTTGATCGTATAAATGTTGTTATTTCTAGTTCCTTTAAGAATTGTTTTAGAGGTTTCGTTGGTATTAATTACGCATTCATTTTCTAGAAATATAACCTTATAGTTATTATCACACAATTGGCTTACACTTAGTAAGTTATATTCAAAATTCTCTACAAGTAATACATTTTTAATAACAAAATTCGTGTTAAGCTCGATATCACCTGATCCAATGATTTTGAGCTTGCCGTTATTCCCAAAGGCTACCGATCCTTGTCATTTGAATCGAAGCTTTGCGAATTTGAGTTGATCCCCGGTCATGTGTAAGAACAGCTGTCAACATCCATTGATCCTACACACAAGGTGGTTGGATTGGATGTTAGATTTTTGTTAAGAAAATTGGTTGTAAGTTGTTAACCCTAGGTCATCTCACCGGAGTCTATATGATCAAGCATGTTATACTTATGTGTTTTTTGAGATAACTTCCAATTAAGTTGATTAAGTGGATTTAGGTACAAGTAATTTTATGTTAGATTTGGATTTAACCCTAGGCTTGTCAATTTTACCTTTTCAAGATCATGGCTTCCAGGTCGTGGCGAGGCACAGGGGTCTTCTTTTATCGGATCATCGACCACTTCCTTAGACAAAGCCATTTTCAAGAAAATGATGACTTGACTCACCCAAGATTATTTCCTCGTCTAACTAGTTATTTTTGAAAAGAGGCTCCTCGAGGCTCAATCTTTTCGAAGGATTTTAGTTGGTTATTTGAAAAGAGGCTCCCCGAGGCTCAATCTTTTCGAAGGCTTTTAGTTGGTTATTTACGTGTTCTAAGTGAGTTCACGAAAAAAAAACAAACAAAAAAAATCTAAGCATGCAATTTCTAAGTTAAAACACAAACATGTTTTGTACTGGCTCCCCCTAGACCGTTGAATTGGTTCGGTCTATCCACATAGTGGATTTGGTCCTTGGGAACCCAGTACGAGTTGGATCCTAGAGTTGAAATCAAAGTGGTCTTAGGGACCCATGCTTGGACACATTTTTTATGTCTACTTACGATTGACATATACGACTTATTGGTCGTGTTTGAGCTAAACCCTAGTCCGACCTTGTTGTACACGGCCCTTTGCGATCCAAGTAGGAGGTCAAGTCCTTTGGATCCCAAAGTAAACCTTTCCAACGTATTCCTAAGATCTTCGACTTGACTTTTCAAGAGTGAGTTCTCAACTTCGAGTTTTTCAACCCGAGTTGTGTCCTTCTCTTGAACTCGACTAGTCGAAGAGGTTAGGGAGACCTCGTGTTTGAGGAGTTTAACTTCCTCAACCAGGGTCTCGACCTTGGACTCGGACTTAGCTAACTTCCTAGACAAAAACCTAACCGTATTATGTAAAGTATTAAATAAGGTTCGACTCACCTTAAGGGTATCTTTTGAACCGGATGCGTATCCGTGGCTTGACTTGAAGGTAGCTTCGTAGTCCGAGTCATCCTCAGGTTCTGACTCAAGTTCGGTCTCCGTGTCTGACTCAATTGATTTCGCCATGAAGATGTGATCTTCGTCTTCTTCGGATGACGCTTCTTCCCATGTCGCGTTGAGGGCCTTCTTATGCTTAGGTGCTTGGTGGTTGAGCTTGGGGCACTCGGACTTGATATGTCCAAACCTGTTGCACTCATAACACCTAATGTTAGAACTTTTAGGTTTACCTTGGTTGGGTCGAGTCGTAGTTCGCTTTCGTCCCTTGGCTATCCTTCGAGCTAGGTTCATTAGTTCGGCAGTCAACTCCGGGTCAACTTCTTCTTCGGACTCATCTTCCTCCTCGGGTGGTGGTGGCTTGCTTGCGATTTTCTTCTTCTTTGAACCTGCAAACAAGGCTATACCCCTCTCGGGTTCCGAGTTGGATTGTTCATGTAATTCGAAATCCAAAAAAAGTTCGTCTAACCTAATTTTAGAAAGGTCCTTGGAGACCTTATAGGCATCAACCATGGATGCCCATAAGGTAGTCCTCGGAAAAGAGTTTAGGACATACCTAATAAGGTCGCGGTTTTTGACCTTTTGCCCGATTGCGTGTAGGTTGTTGACTATGTCTTGGACACGGGCGTGGAGTTGCGTCGCGGACTCGTGTTCCTGCATTTTTAGTGTGTACAATTTATTGAATAACAAATCACGTTTGCAAACCTTAGCTTGATCCGATCCTTCGTGTAACTCGATTAGTTTTGTCCAAAGATCCTTTGCGCTTATGAAGGGGCCGACGTGATTTAGCTCCTCCTTGGACAAGCCGCATTGGAGGATTTGTGTTGCCTTGGCATCGGCTTCGACTTGTCATTTTGTTGCAACGGTCCATTGATCATAATCCAAGGAGTCACCCACTTCATTAGTCGGAAGTGTGAAACCCGTTTGGATTATGATCCACATCTCGATTTGGGTTTTGAGAAAGCATTCCATCCGACCTTTCCAGTAACGGAAATCATCTCCGTTGTAAAACGGAGGTCGGACGGTGCTAAAACCCTCGAGATGGGCCATTAGAACAAAAAACAAGGAGACTAAAAAGACGACCTAGCAACGAAAAAAAAAACACACGAAAGTACCAAGACTTGCGTCTTGGATTAGTAGTGTGGGAAATAAAAAGAAACAAACGAAAAATAGAAAGTTAAGCAACGAAATAAGAAACTAAATAAAAAGTAAGTACTCACAACTTCGATGTCCCCGAAAGGCTACTAAACGTCGATTTTTTAGGATGAAAACAACTTGTTACGGGGGTAAACCCCTTGTAAGAAGTGTAGATCTCTGCGAGGGCTTCGATTTGGTAGGTAGACCGTGTCGTGGGTCAACTTGTACCAAAAGTTATGCCCATTTGACCGTCGGCTACTCCAAAAGCGAATGCTTGCAAAACAAAATCAAACGAAGAGTACCAAGACTTCATCTTGGATTAGTAGTGCGGGAGAAAAATTTAAACGAACGAAAAACAAATCTGTAAAATAAATGTTAGATTGGTGGTTTCATCAAATCTAAGCGCCCCCGGCTCTGATACCAATTGTTGGATCGATGCGGTTCGCTAGAGGGGGGGGTGAATAGCGAAAAACCTTTTCTTTTTCTTTTGTTAAAACTCGAGAGATAATTAGTTAATTGCAGCGGAAATGTAAAAATAAAAAAAACAATCGACACAAGGGTTTTACTTGGTTCGTAGCCGAAGGCTACTACTCCAAGGCCCTAGTGGTCCTTGACCACGTACGGAGGGCAAAAGCACTAAAGGAACTCCTCCTCGTTAGAGGTAGGAGTTAATCGATACAAGAAGGAACCACAAAAACTTGAGGTAGAGGGACACTCCCCCTCTCCTCGTATACGATAAAAGCTCCGGAAATGTAAATGACAAGAACAACTAATACCGACGTACAAGAATAATAAGAGTTAAACCTAGACGTCGGAATGGAAGGACTTCGTTGTCGGAGAGTTGCAGCGTAACGGAGACTTTTTGGAGGCTTAGAATTGTTGTTCAAACCCTAGGTTTGGCCCTCCTTTTATAGCCTTTGAGCCCCTTTTCGAGTGGGTCTTCACCCAATCACAAATGGACACCAAACCGCTTTGAGGTGGAGTGATAAGCCTTGACTCCTCGAATCTGATCATTGACCATCATCGGTGATGGCAAAGATCGGGCCGATTCGACCTTGGCGGATCGCTTGTTTGGCACGATGAGTCCTCCAAGCTGGCAGTCGACTGATGCTTGCTGCAAGTCAAAGTTAGCACAACAAAAACATAATTTCGATGGTCGTCGACCATCCGATCTCGACCTAGACCATCTATAAGAAGTCTTTGGTCGGATCTACGCTTAAGATCATCCCCGTAAAGAGGATACGACCTTACTTACTCTCGCACACACGAGCTTACCTCGATACTTACGTGTCGCTTTTGCTTCTGGCCTTCCACTCGATTCCTTCGGCTCCCTCCGAAGTAACTCGAGTATCGCCCGACCACCGCGGCTTCCTCCGGGTGTCACTAGCCTTCAGCTCCAGCTATATCAATCTTCTGCACACTCGATTCAGCTCGTGAGAAAACAAAATAGACTTAACTTTTGTGTCTTTGCTATAATCAAAACACAGGTTCGATTTCGGTGCCTCACTGCACCAACAATACCTTGTATTAATATGAAGATGATAGGTTTCTAGATGGGTTTGGTTAAGTGGTTGATCCTCAAACCCTTCTAAGACTCTCGGCCATGTCCCTTTGGACCCCTAATGGTTTTTCTATGCTATGTTTTAGATGAGTTTATGCTATGTTTTGATGTTAGATGAAGATAACATGTTCTATGCTAGGTTTTAAATGAGTTCATGCCATGTTGATGGTAGAAGAAGATAACATGTTCTATGCCATGCTATAGATGAGTTCATGCTATGTTTTGATGGTAGATGAAGATAACATGTTGTTGGCTAACCTAGAGTTAAGTGGTTGAGCCTTTAAGTCCTTTGAACCATTCGGCCAAGACCCCTAATTTGTTTTTCTATGCCATGTTTTAGATGAGTTCATGATAACTTTTGATGTTAGATGAAGATAACATGTTCTATGCTAGGTTTTAAATGAGTTCATGCCATGTTGATGGTAGAAGAAGATAACATGTTCTATGCCTTGCTATAGATGAGTTTATGCTATGTTTTGATAGTAGATGAAGATAACATGTTGTTGGCTAACCTAGATTTAAGTGGTTAACCCTTTAAGTCCTTTGAACCATTAGGCCAAGACCCATTTAGGTCTACCATGCTATGATCTATAAATTATCATGTTATGTTTTGAATGTAGGTATAGGTAACATGTGAAAGCTAAGCTAGATTTAAGAAATGGATCTTAGGATTTCTTTAAACTCTCGGCCAAGGCTTATCTAAAATCCTAAGTGCCCTCCCATGCCATGTTTTATATGGGAAAGGATTAACATGTGGTTAGTTAAATCATATATAAGTTGTTTAGGTTTTAAAATTTTGGTAGAGCTCCATGAAGTTTAGGTCACTCCATGTATACTTGTTCATGATGTTTATGCCTTATGTCATGCCCTATATGTGTGTGATGTTAACATGATGCTAAGGGGTCCTTGCTCAAGTGGTTTAGCATGATTGGTTATGTCACTACCATATGTCTAGGTCAATAGTAGGGATGCATGATAAATTTCTGCTCATTACCATGTTAAATGTATGATCATGTTAAGCTCATTGCCTTGTAATTGTATGAATGTATGATGTTTTATAAAGAAGAAACATGATATGCATGAAAAGAAATATGATATGTTATGAAGATGAAATATGTTATTTAAAGCAATATGATATGTTATGAAGAAGAAATATGTTATGATATATGATATGTTATGAAGAAGAAATATGTTATGAAAAGCAATACGATATGTTATGAAGAAGAAATATGTTATGATATGAAGAAGAAACATGATATGCCATGATAAGGAACATGATATGTTTATGAAATGAAATATGATATGTTATGATAAGAAGCATGATATGTATTTTACTTTCTGCATGGCTTGTACTAGGACCCTAACAAGGTCCAAGGGATGGGCTCCTACGTGCCCCTGTGTCGACGGTCATAGTACGGACTCAGTACGGGATGGCCTCCCAGATGCCCTAGGCCGACGGTCATAAGTATGGACTTAGGATGGACTTCTGTTATGCTGCTCCAAGGCCGACGGACTTAGTACGGGCCTAGTACTCTAGTGGGTTCGGGATTAGCTACCATGGGTCTATTAGGGATGTGCACTATGATGATGATGATGTGGTACAATGTCGGGCCCAATATATTGAGATTTATGTTTAAATACCTATATGATATGTTTTCAAAGAGCATCCTGCATATATCTTTATGTTATACCTGCTTATGTTCTATGATGTTATATTCTTGTTATGCCTGCTTATGTTCTAAGATGTTATATTCATGTTATGCCTGCCTATGTTCTATGATGTTATATTTTTAAGTTATGTCTGCTTATGTTCTTGTATGTTTACATGTTATGCTTGCTTATGATCTTCTATGTTTATATGAATGATATGCTTTTGTTCCGGTATGTTATATGCATGTTTTGTTTGATTATATGTCTTTGTATATATATGTGAATGTATGCTTATATGTGTTATATGATCATGTCACTACTCTATGTTTAATGCTTGACGTATGGTTTTGTGAGTAGGACAGGATCTTACTAAGCCTATGTGCTTATAGTTTATGTTCTCTTGTACTGCAGATAAGGGTAAAGGGTGGCTAAACTAAAGGGAGCAACAGGAGGGGCAAAGTGTGTGTGGTAGTGGCATGGTGGAGGAGATTTGTTATGTTTCCTTATGCATGTTTTTCCTTAAGATGATTTTTGTGAACTTGAACTAAGTACTTATGAAATGATGATGCATGCTCTATGTTTAAAAAGAAGTATCCATGAAATGATGATGCATGTTTATGTTTAAAAGAAGAAAAAAAAATCTAAAGTCTTCCGCTGTAAGAAGTATATGTAGCCTTCCGCTGTAATGTATGTATGTACAATCGCGTCGTGCCGACCCTCCGGACCCTTGGAAACGGCGGGCGTGACATATTCACAACCTCGATCCGATCGAAGTATTTTAATACTCTTGCCAAGTTGTTTCTCTACTTCATTTCTAAATTCTTTGAACCTTTCAAAGGCTTCAGACTTGTATTTCATCAAGAACACATCCCCAAACTGTGAGTGATCATCGGTAAAGGTGATGAAGTAGCTATAGCCTCCTAGAGCTTGAGTTGACATAGGTCTGCATACATTAATATGTATTAGACCAAGAAACTCTCCCTCCGGTTCACCTTTTCCCGTAAAAGGTAACTTAGTCATCTTGCCTTTTAAGCATGATTCGCATGTATCGTATGAATCAAATTCAAACGATTACAGAATTCCACATCGGTGTAATTTGGACATGCGTTTCTTGCTCACGTGGCCAAGACGACAATATCACATGTAGGAGTCTAATTGATAATCTTTTCAAGCATGCTTGTTGCTCACTTCGATATTGAGAATGTCACTGGATACATCGAATGTATATATACCATTGTACAATGTTCCAGTCCCATAAAGCATGCCATTCAAAGTTATGTAACAACAATTGTTACTAAAAGTCAAATGGTACCCATTTCTATTTAAACAAGGAATAGAAATAATGTTCTTTATCAACGAAGGAACATAAAAGCAATTGTTCAGTTCTAAGACAAGTCTTGTGGGGAGTCTCAACAAATACGTTCTGATGGCGAGTGCAGCAACCTTTGCTCCATTCCTAACACATAAATTTGACTCTCCCTTGACGAGTCTTCTTCTATTCCTTAGCCCATGTATGTCATTACATATATGTGAGCCACACCCAGTATCCAATACCCAAGTATTTGAAAAAATAGAATGACAATCAATAACGAAGATATCAGAAGAAGATGGGGCATCTGATGCCTTATTCTTCTTCACGGACTCAAGATAAATCTTGTAGTTTCTTTGCCAATGGCCCTCCTTGCCACAATTATGGCAAGTGCCCTTTTGAGCTGGTTCTACCATTTTAGCTTTTTTCTTCTTCCCCTTCTGCTATTCCTTTTACTTCCACTTAAAACCTTTCTTCTAGGAATCAACTAACAGCACTGTCCCCTGCTCATGCTTCACAGAAGGCTCCACAGTCTTCAGAATGTTGAGCAGTACCACAATGAACCTTCTTGCATCTTAGAGGTGAATAGGAGCTTGGAGACTGAACTTTTCGGATCTCACTTGCTCATCAAACAACTCATAATGATGAAAGACTATGGTATGAGCATCCATATGCTCATGCTGCTTCCGCAGCTCGGGTACCATCATGGCTAGCATGATGCAACTCACTAGTTCAGAATCACTCTCATGTTTCTGATAGGCCAACAATTGATCCAGAGTTGCATTCATCACTAGGATGGGTGAGAAGAGGCTCTTCGAGGACATACACAAGCTTTTCCGCCTTGAGAACAATTCTCAAGTTTCTAAGCCAGTCCAAGAAGTTCGGCCCAGTCAATTTATTCGAATTCAAAATAGAGCGCAAATTCAAAGACATCATGATCAAGCAATTAACCTAGAAATACAAATCAAGCATATATGAGAAAATGATTTTAAAATCCATCAACATACATTTACAAAATCCCATTCATTTTTCGAATTTCAAAAACCCTCAAAATTAATTTGGGAGATCATAGGTCCATCTCTGAATGGGTTGATTTCCAACATAGATAAGAATAACCTTGGAGTGAGTCCAATAAGTCATTCTTAGATATGATGGTAGGTATCAAGTATACCGATTATATATCACGTATATGTAACTATCACAATGTGCTATCAACTAATTGAATGTTCACACATACATTGGGTTGTTAACACATTAACAAGTGTTCATCATATGCATAGCACTCAACTTCACCTCTCTTCACATCGACCTTGGAGTGAGTCCAACAAATCGATGCTCCAAGTTAGAGTCGACCCATTAATCACGAAATAGTCTTAATATGGTTAGAGCACATTCAACCAATTAGCCAGGCTTGGAGTAAGTCTAACAACCCAAACTAACGATTGACCTCTGACTCTTACCATATTAGTGTTAAATTATTCCAATGATTTGAACATGTTCGGGTTCGAGCCGGGCTTGGAGTGAGTCCAACAACCCAAACAAGAAACAGAACTCCGGTTCTAACCATATTAATGGAAGGTGTAGGCTTTAATATTGTGTAAGGGTTTTAATGTCTTATCCTCTTTGCATGCAAATAACTATTATCTACATGGCATGACACACATGACATACATCTACATGACACGACATGCATGGCATAATGATATGCATCTAATGCAATTACATGACATACAATTATGACATGTACAAATAGTTTCCTTATTTATCATAACTATTTTGGAAATAAAATATGTTTTAGATTTGATTTCCCAAATCAAATCATGATTAAATTAGAAAATAAATTTCCAAATCTAATCACATACTTTATTTATGGAAAGTATTAATTAAGGAAAGTCAAATCTAATAAGGAAACAAATTTTCTAATCATATTAGGAAATTTCCAATTTGAATTTCCTTATTTGTCATAACTATTTATGGAAATAAAATATGTTTGAGATTTGATTTCCCAAATCGAAAAGTGTTAATTTCCATAAATACTTCTAAAATTTTCAAAAGTAGAAAATTTTCATAAATACTTCTAAACTTTTCAAAAGTAGAAAATTTCCATAAATATAATTATGACTATCGCAAAATAATTTTACGATTATATCGGAACACAGCGTGGCTCTGATACCACTGTTGGGTTTCCTCGGCACCGCGACGAATGTGTGTTTGAACACGTTTCGTAAACATGCACATAGCGGAAGCAATAAAAGCAATAAATCTAATTTATTACAACACACACATCACACACATGTAGGATACAACATGTGTAGACATAATCACTATATAAAATTTTGCAATAAAAGGAAATTACTCTAGTTATACCTGATGTATCACGTGTAACGGGAATGACATCAACTGAAGCAACTCTCGCTAGAATTGCCTCTATCTGTATCCACGTCTAGTATCGTCAGGATAGCTTCACCAAGCTACGAGCCTTGTCTTCGTAGGAGTTACTAGCCTAGTGTCTAAGACGATGTGAACCGAGAGAAGATCACAATTCGAATAAAATTCAGATCCAAAAATCAAGTTTCGCAAACTCGCTTCTCGGAAGCAGTTTTCATCAACCGATTGACGAAAACTCAACTCTCCACCAATGAGGATTGCCGGAGAACCAATCCCGGACAAATAGGTCACTGTCAGAGTGCAAAACACTGACCAAATGACCTCTTCACAAAGAGGAGAAAAGACTGTCCAGAATCTAGATAGCTTGTTTAGTGGAAGATATGGTCGGCCAATCAAAGGCCGGCTTCTCCTTGGTCGCCGGCAGCCAAGGGAGGATGGCTGGAGGAGTCACCAGTAGCTGGTGGGTGGCTGACAGTGACTTGGGCAGTAGCAAAGCCTGAGCAGTAATGGCTTGGGCGGCAAGAGCAAGGAGAAGAAGGAAAGGAGGCTAGGGTTTCAAAAACTCTTGAACCAATTAATTCTCCATGAAAAACCCTTGAGCCATGTTTTTATAGAGAACATATTCTCCTAACGGTTATTGGTTCATAACCAAAATCTGTTAACCCGCTCCAATAACTTAAGTTAAAATAACCAAACCGTGTTGGTCTATTTTAAGTTAAAACGAACCGAACAAACTTTGGTTCATTCATTTAAAACAAACCAAACCACTTTGGTTTATTTTCCACCATTGGATTAGAACCAAACCGATTTGGTTCATCCATCATGTCTTCAAAAGACACGGCCCATCCATGCTTCCGATGCGACTAAAACCATTTCATACTCGCTCTTTGTTTCGTCCAACCAAACCTAGTCTCTCTCGATTTGAGAATCCTATTTTAAAACTCATTTTAAATCCTTCGGATTACACTTGTTGTGCGTGTGACCAAATAATTTTTCGGTTTATGTTGGCCGTCTATAATTAACCATTAATTATTGAATAATCATAAGTGAAACCAAGTAGTACATCATGATCCCCAATTAATTGGAAAATCAACGGTTGATCCTAGAACCATTTCTGAAATCCTTCAGCGGCTACAATGAATCATGCACCATTCCTTTCACTCATCTTATACCCACTTGGTTCAGGACATGGTCTATTGTGTCAGTCCCCACTAGGTTGACTAAGTCACACCTAGCTCAAGTATTACTTCCACGTCCTCCAGATTTTAGTTACTGCACATGTATACAAGAGTACCATACTCTAAACATGTAATGCTTTGGCCAAAGACTTTAGTAACAATCCGACGAGAGGTCATAGGGTATACATCTCCTCGCAAGGAGCGGTGAATCCTCTATAGGCTATTCAAACACCTTCGACCACTTCGACTTATACCCAATCATCTCGGGCCCACTTCTCCTCGGAGATACTTGCTTAAGATGTCAAAGCATAAGTCTTCATGACTAAGATGACTTGAATACCACAAGTTGAAGGAACATCGCACTTAAGCTACAGTAAGAACTTCATTGACATATCCTTATATACAGAGAATCATATGAAGTCTTACAGCTGCTCACTCCAATGAACTAGTTACCATAACTAGCATCCACAATTAACTCCGGATATCCCAATGTCTCCAACTAGTGAGGAATAACTACTTGGATAAACCAAAGAGTATACCTCATGCTAGTCTCCACAAAATTGATGACGTCCAAATCTATCAATTCATCGACTAGGGATAATTCCAATACATCACAATTACACATGTAGAGATACTCACTAGTTGTGATCCAATCACAAATTCTCTCATGTTGTGAATCGTATTGAGAACATTCAGTAAATGAGTTTAAGATCCAATCAAATACATGTAAAACATGTATACTCAAATAGTTAATCTTTATTTATCAAATAAATGGTACAATCATAAGGCGATTGCCTTAGGACACCTCTCATATATTACTAACAATTTTAGGGTCTAATGGGCAAACCTTAGGTGTTAGGAGGTAAGAACCAACTAAGGATAAGAAAGGTTTGGATTACAAGCCTATGTCCGAGAAGGTAATGCCAACCTATGACAATGTTTCATTTGACTTTGGAGCTATGTTTAGGTCTAGGAAGGTCAAGGTCATTGCGATTAGGAGCAAGGAATGGGGCGGTGCTTCGCATGGCGTAATGACCGCACAATGGATTCAAATTCGACAGCAATACGTAAACTGGAACGTTACCCCAAGAGTTAACCTTGAGAAGACCCAAATGACCAACGCTTCAAAGTCTAGGAGGGTCATTAGGAGGGTAGCTAGGGAAGTCATCCCTAGCGAGTACCTAGTTAGCCCAAGGAGATCCATTAGGTATTGGATTCCTAGGAGCATGATTCCATCATGCTAGATGGGTTTAGGGTGTGTCAACCCTAAATGGATGGGTAGTTAATCTAACCATTGTAAAGTTGACACCTTAGGGTATTTTCAAGGTTAAGTGATATCTTGGAAATGAGGTTAGATTTTAATCCTAAAGGAATTTAGGCTGCGCCAATAGAAATTATGGAAGTTGAAAAATTGATCAAAATTGGCTCAATTAGGTGTTAGAGTCAATTGTGTGCCATTTTGGTTTTTTTGGCACACTTGGAAAATTGATGCATTATGGAAAAATGTGGTTTAATCCTAGTAAATGGAAATTAGGCTTAAAATCTAGGTATCCTTATACATTTATATTTTATTTATCATATTTTGTTTTCCATATGTCATGTCATGACATCATGCTTTATATAATTATTTAAATGTCATGATCATGCTTAGAGTAATATATGTCATGTTTATATTTAGGTTTATATTTATGTCATGACATCATGATTATTGGAAAATGTTTTAAACTATGCACATCTATTATGCCATGATCATATTCATGCATTTAGTATAATTAAAATGAAATTATGGACAATGACATGATTTGAAGTCCCATGATAAGGGAACCAAATAGAGTTACCTAGATAAAATACATGAACCCTTAGATTAGAGAAAAACAAAACCCATATCTCCCAAAGACCATAAGGAAGATAAGTGTGTGTATTGATACACCTTAGACACATGAAATGTTAGGAAAATGAGTTAAGTTCAAGATGCATAGAAGTTGCATCTAGATGAACTCAAATATAATATCACTGTATAATCATGGACCCCGAAGACAAACATCAAAGCAAATACGTAACTGAAGACTATGGTTCAAAATAATGTTTTGTAAACATTTTAAATCATTTTGAAAACCCTTGGTGAAGTAAATCTATTGATAGCAATCACCATTGAGAAAATTTTCTCAAAGTTAGACAAAAATATTAAAGTTTTCAATGGTTTTGAACTTTGTATCAATTTCACAATTTAATGGGTATTTCAATATAAAATTATTTTTCACCCATTGTATTTCATGTAAGTAATGTATGTATGAAATTTCAAGATTTTTAGAAATATGTATAATTACTTATGATTTTTTAAAATTTATTTCTGAAAGCTATTTTCTACACATTGCAGAAACCAATCAGTCGACTGTTGCTTGGAGCAGTCAACTGGTGATAAGGTAATCGACTGATTTTTGATTTTAGTCGGCTGCCGTATCTGATATTGGTTGAACAAGGTTTGTTTAGCTAATTATCAACACTCCTATGTACCCTAACATCTCCTAACCCTAGGATATGTTTTGGAAAGCATTGGAAGAGTAAAATTATCATTGAAAATGATTAGAAGAGTTATTTAGGCTAGAGTATTGAATTTTTAGAGAGATTAAAGTTCAAGTTTGAACTTTTACCCATATTTTCGATGGTCTAAGTTTCATATTGGCTTATGAACTATCCAAGGACATTATTGGTACAATGGTCAAGGGGGAGTGTGCCCATCAAGGGAGGATGGATGCAATTTTGATTACAAAAGGGAAGAAATGAGGGTTTAGGTACCTCATTTAAAGGGGGATAAAGAGAAATAAAGTTAGAGATTTACTTATTTAAAGTAAAGTGCAAAAATTAAAGAATAATTTATTGATTGAAAGAAAGATGCAAAAATTTGATAAAGACTTATGCATCTCATATATGGTTTAATTTATGTATGTAAATAGATATTGGTATTTGATTCTCCTAACTTTAACTGGTGTATTGTCATACATCAAAAAGGGAGAGATTGTTGATGCAATGAGCATCACTTCTTAGTTGTGATGTATGAACCACAGTTCAGTGTTAGGATTCACTTGTATTCTAATATCAGTGTTAAGTGTGCAGGTATAACAGGAAATCCTAGAAGGTCGTGTTGACCAGATACTAGGCATGTATCTTGACAGATCAGGAGGACCGGACACCAGGAATGAAGTCCAGATGGGTCGCGTGGACCGTACATTTGGCATGAAGACAGGTTGGGTCAGGAGACCGGACAGCTGGTGGAAGTCCTGGTGGGTCTGATCGGATGTCAAGAGTGGTAAGTCCGGCAGGTAGCTAGCAAATAAGCCTCGAGTGAAGAGGTGAGGCCGAGTCCTCTGTAGGGAGACAAAGCTAGGCATCGATTCGATGAAAAATCCACGTGGGACTTAGTAGTCGAGATCAAGCAGTATTACTACTGCTATCGTATTTCATATTATCTATTTCGTGCTAATTCTGTTTTACAAGATTCAGTCAACTGAATGGATTCGAGTCGATTGAAGTCCAGTGTACTAAATATGTATCAGTCGACTGGATGCCTATTTGGCAGTATCAGCTGGTGATCGATTAGAGATCGTGCGACACAGATGGAAAGGGATTCAGTCGACTAAAGAGTTTGAGTCAACTGAAGAGGAAAATTTTCCGATGCGGAGCCGAGTGATGTGGAGTCGACTGGAAGACCATGAATTCTATATCGACGGACTGAATGGAGTCGACTTGAAGACATTTCAGTCGACTGGAAAAAGTTTATAAAAGTTATGCTCGACCAGATCCAAGTATCAAATTAATCAACGTCGAAGTGTTGTTGAAATTTCCTCACGATCACAAGAGCTTCAACTATTCAAAAGGACTCCTTTCCGACACCTCATGCTTGCATCCTATACTACATATTGTGTCGGTATAAAGTAGTCTTTAATCTCTTTTTATTTCGCTTGTATATTTAATTTCAAGAGAGAGTAGGTTGTTACTCTTCTCTTATATTTGTAAAAAGCGAACTCCCTCCGAAATCGAGAGTTCTCGAATCGGAGGGTATTATAGTGATTGCCCAACGAGGTAGCTCTTGGGAGAGCTACAAGCCTTGGAGTAAAAACCCAGTCAGGGTTGTGAACCAAGTAAATTATCTGTCTTTAACTACCTTTAATTTCCGCTGCGTACTCGTATTAAAATTAATCAAAAAATTATTAAACATCGAGATTCACTCCCCTCTCTCAGCTTACTCAATCCTACATCTACCACGACAAAAATTGAGTCTCTTCCCCTCTTAGTTCGGGGTAGTCCCAAAACAAAATCCATAGAAATATCAGTACAAGGTTCACTAGGTATAGGCAAAGGTCTATACAAGCCTGTGGTTTCAACTTTGATTTAGCTTGTTTGCAAGTGATACACTTCTCACAAATTTTCTCGACATCACGCTTCATATGAGGCAAAAAAAAAAATGATCTTGCAAAATCCCTAAAGTATTAGTAAAACCAAAATGCCCCATCAAACCCCCCCCCCCCCCCAGTAAGCAACTCGCACAACGAATACCTAGGCACACACAATCTATTTTCATGAAATAAAAATCCATCCTGCCTATAAAACTTACCAATTTCAACCTTTTCACATCCTTTAAACACATCAAAAAAATCAGCATCATTAGTATATAAATCCTTGATATATTCAAATCCAAGTAACTTCATATCTAAATCATAAAGTAAAGCATACCTCCGAGATAATGCATTAACTACCACATTCTCTTGGCCTTGCTTGTATCTAATCACATAAGGAAAGGTCTCGATGAACTCCACCCATTTAGTATGGCGTCGATTTAACTTATGTTGTCCCTTTAAATGCTTTAGTGATTGATGATCAGTGTGAATCACAAATTCTTTTGGCCAAAGATAATGTTGCTATGTTTCCAATGCCCTTACCAATGCATACATCTCCTTGTCGTATGTGGGATAGTTGAGAGTTGCCCCACTCAACTTCTCACTGAAGTAAGCAATGGGTCTCATTTCTTGCATAAGCACAACACCTATACCAATACCAGAAGCATCACATTCGATTTCAAATGTCTTAGAAAAATTTGGTAGGACTAGTAAAGGAGCAGAACTTAGCTTTTCTTTCAAGGCGTTAAATGCTCTGGCTTGCTTGTCTCCCCATTTGAATGACTTATTTTTCTTGATGACTTCAGTAAGAGGAGCTGCAACATGACTAAAATTATGAATAAACCATCTATAGAAACTGGCCAATCCATGGAAACTCCTCACTTGGCTAATTGTTGTTGGTGTTGTCCACTCTTGAATCGCTTTTACCTTTTTCTCATCCATCTCCACACCTTTAGCACTTATAACAAAACCAAGAAACACCACTCTTTCCGTACAAAATGAGCATTTTTGGAGGTTAGCAAAAATCTTTTCTTCTTTCAACACCCTCAAAATAGACCTTAAATGGTTGATATGTTCTTCTAAGCTTTTGTTATAAATCAAAATATCATCGAAATACACAACTACAAATATCCTAAGAAAGCATGCAAAACATGGTTCATTAAATGCATAAATGTGCTCGGAGCATTAGTTAAACCAAATGGCATTACTAACCATTCATATAAGTCATGCTTGGTCTTAAAACATGTCTTACATTCATCGCCTTCCTTCATCCTAATATGATGATATCCACTCCTAAGATCAATTTTTGTGAACACGCAAGAACCCTGCAATTCATCAAGCATATCATCGAGTCTAGGAATTGGGTGGTGATACTTTACTGTTATATTGTTGATGGCTCGACAATCCACACACATCCTCCATGTACCATCCTTCTTGGGAACAAGTAACGCAGGGACAACACAAGGGCTCATGCTTTCTCGAACATATCCTTTTTCAAGTAATTTAGTAACTTGCCTTTGAAGTTCTTTGGTTTCCTCCGGATTGCTTCTATAGGCAGGTCGATTTGGGATGGATGCACCATGTATGAAATCGATTTGGTGTTCAATTCCATGCATCGGAGGCAAACCATGTGGAACCTCTTCAGGAAAGACATCCTTGAATTCTTGTAAAATAGAAACAACAACATTTGGCAAATAATTGTTAAGATCATTAGTGCTTAAGAGTGCCTCCTTATACAAAAGGATAGGAGGTACCCTATTTAAAAATAAAGCTTGTTTGATCTCACTTTTTTTTGCATAGAAACTATTTTTCTTTCTCTCAACTTCTTTTCTCTCAACGACTTTTTCCTTAATTTCTTTTCTCTCAATTCCTTTTTTTTGCTTTTATCTCTGTTTCTTTTTCTCTCTTCTTTTCTTTTCTCTTAATTTCTTTTTCTCCATTCTGTTCTTTTTTCTCAGTTTCTTTTCTCTCAATTTCTTTTTCTCTGTAGCTCTTTGTAATTTCAGCTGATCTTCCATAACTTGTCTTGGAGTTAATGGTACAAGAGTAAAAGGTTTTTCCTTCCGAGTAAAAAAATATCTATTTGTATACCCATCATGAGTTACCTTCCGATCAAATTGCCAAGGTCTTCCTAATAATAGATGGCATGCATGCATGGGAACCACATCAAATAACAACTCATCTTCATATTTGTCAATGGAGATTGCTACCAAGACTTGCTTTGTTACCTTGATTTCACCGCAATCATTCAGCTACTGAAGCCGATAGGGACGTGGATGTTTCTGAGTTGATAAAGCTAATTTTTCCACCAAATCAGTACTTGCCACATTGGTGCAACTCCCTTCATCAATAATAATGCTGCAAACCTTGTTATTCACAAAGCAATGAGTATGTAATAAGTTCTCCCTTTGATTATCTTCTTCCTCTTTAGCTTGTAGATTGAGAACTCGTCGGGCTACCAATAAGTCTCCAACAATGGCATATTGTTCATCATCACTATCCTCTTCTGGTGGTACTGCCTCTGCTACTTCCTCCTCATCTTCTGATTCAAGCTCTCCTTGGGCTTTTATCACCATTACCCTTTTGTTCACAAATTGGCTAGCTATGTGGTCATGCCCCTGGCATTTAAAGCACTTAATATTGTGGGATTTAGAAGAAGTGGACTCGATAGTACCTTGAGAAGCAGATGTTGTTGGGTTGGGCTTCTTGGTGCAATCGACCCAGATCACGATTGACCAGACTCGAGTTTGACTCGAGTGATGTTTTGATGTTTGACAAAGATGTTTGACAAAGATGTTTGACAAAGTATGTTTGACAAAGTATGTTAGACATAGGATTGACATTGATGTTTGACATTAATGTCGGTTAATATGTTTGGGAGATTGTTTATACAATCGACCCAGGTTATAATTGACTTGATGGTTGACCAGGGTTGACCATGTGATTATGGGAAAGTCCAAGCATGGGTCTTGGCAAGGTAAAGTCCAAGTCATGGGTACTTGGCAATGTAAAGTCCAAGTGGGACACTTGGCAAATTGGAAAGTCCAAGTCTTGAGCACTTGGCATGAGAAGTCCAAGCATGGGTCTTGGCAAATGGAAAGTCCAACATGGGTTGGCAAGGAAAAGTCCAAGCTTGAGTCTTGGCATTTGGGAAGTCCAAGGGGATTGATATTGGCGGCGTAAAGTCCAAGCGGAGTCTTGGCGGCGTAAGCCCAATGTGCCTTGGCGGTGTAGACACCGTTAGCATGACATAGCCGATGGAAGCACCTGGAAGCTAGCGCGATGGATGAACAAGTCATGGATGACTTGGAGGATCTCGAGGCATGAGGCTGATGGAGGTGGCTAGAAGGCTTAGGTCTAGGCTAAGGGTGGTCTAGCAAGTATGGGGCACCATACTTGGGTTAAAACCTCATTCTTGAGGTTGGCAGTCGACTGGCATTATGGCCGGTTCGACTGCCGTGAGTCGACTTGAGTTCGACCGCGATTGGGTCGAAAATGCCAGCGGTCCGATCGCTCATTGGCGCAGCCGATCGGTGGTGGCTCTCAGCGATCGCCTCGAGTGTCGAGCATTAGACGCTCCGTGAGCCGATGGGCGATCGATTACGGGCGTTAGCGATCGGCGCCAATGTTGGCAGAGATCCGTTGGAGTTTTTTCGTGGATCGAGCCGTTGTCTCACGACAATGATGGCATCGATCGGGTGACTTATGGCGGTCGATGATAGGCGGAAATCCGGTCGCGCAAGGATAAAAGGAGCTCGACGGAAGGATTTTGGCATCGGTTTCTTGAGGCTTTTGGAGGCGATTTCTCGCAAATCGGGGTCTCAAGTTGACATCAAGCAACCAAGCGATCAAGCATCCAAGAGCATTTGTAAAGTGTTTTCTTTACTTGTATTGCTTTGTATTTCATTGTCTTAGCTTGTAGCTTTTGATTATTGTTGTAATCACTATTGTACGAGGTTTCTCCACCTCCGGATTGTTCCGAGAAGGAGTTATTTGATAGTGGTGTGTGATTGGCATTGCTAGGGCTCATTTGAGCCCGATCCGTGGAGTAGGAACCGATTCGGTTCCGAACCACGTTATATCGTGCGTGTTGTGATTATATCTTGTTATATTTATTTGTTATTACTATTCATTGTGCTAACAAGATTGTAGACGATCAACGCCGAAAGCATTCCATCTACGCATTTTACACGCTATTCACCCCCCCCTCTAGCGGGCGTCAAATTTCCAACAAGTGGTATCAGAGCCTGGTGGCTCTTCAACGGATTAACAACCGGGAGCAATACGCTAGAGGGTAAAGATGGAATTTCAAGACAAGCTAGGTTGGGACATCAACACACCGGTCCCGTACTCATTATATGGACAAGAAGGCTTCGATTCTTGGAAGAGAAGAATTGAAGATTTTTTGATGATGAGGGACTTCGAGGAATGGTCTTTATTAATGGAAGGATTTGAGTATCCTAGAGGACCAAAAGGTGGTTTCCTCAAGAAGAAGAGATGGAGTGAAGATCAACTCCAAAGATTCGAGAAAAACAAGAAGGTAATCAAATTCATTTTTGATTTAATTCCAAATGAATTCTTGTGTAGCCTAGGTGAATGCATGGATGCTAAGGAACTATGGAGCGATTTGGCAAAGCTCCATGAAAGCCCATCAATGGTCCAAGAGGAAGAGACCGAAGAGGCTAATGCATCATCTTCACAAGGAAGTGAGGACTTGGAGGTTGAGAGATCATCAACATCCAAAGAGGAAGGAAGTAGAATCGGAAGTTGATAGAGTCAATTTCCGGGTTGGTGGAGGAAGTGGAAGAAGTATCCACTTCTAGAATTGAGAGGGAGGAGAGAACTTCCATCAAACATCAAGAAGAAGCTTGACATCGGTCCGAGATAAGATGAAGAAGCCCAAAATTCAACTCCGGCACCTATCACGGATCTAGGTAACTCGAGCATTTCAAATAATGATAAAATTCATATTATCTGCTTTGAGTGTAGGGAGCAAGGACATTACAAGAGTAAGTGTCCTAAACGGGTTAAGAAGACTCCACCCGTGCCAAAAATCAAGGAAGTCGGTGCCCAAAGTCAAAGAAGCAAAGAGCACATCATTTGTTTCAAGTGCCATCAAAAGGGCACTATAGGAGTCAATGCCCAAAGGGGGAGAAGAAGGCAAAATGGAGCTTCACATGTAGGGGGAGCTAAGGCTAACCCTAAGGTATATTTTAGTAATGCTCTTTCTAATTCCTATAGTCAAAAGCATGCTAGGAATAATTTTAATAGTCTTGCTATTTATCATAAAGAGCATGCTAGAAGTAAGGAATTTTGCTTAGGAGCCAAGAGGGTAAACCTTTCAAGAAAGGAGAAATTTGGAACTAATGCCCCTGGAAAAACCATACCTAGTGAATCTATTAAGAAAATACAAGAACATCTAGGTTTCAATCCCAAGTGGACTAGGCATATGCCTAGAAAGTCTCATGCCCATGATTTAAATCAAAATTCAAAAATTGGGCAATTAGAGTTAGAGAATCAAGTCTTGAGGTCAAGGCTTGAAAAACTTGAGAAGACCCTTAAAATTATACAAAATCAATTTAAAGGGTCAAAAGATCAAAAGTCAAGGTCCAAAAGTCAAAGTCAACACCAAGGACCTAAGAGTCAAAAGTCAACCAAGGGCAAACAAGGTTTGGGTCACAAACCTAAGCCTAAGGTGGCTTACCATAGTGTTCCATTAGATTATGGAACACTAACTAGGTCTAGAAAGACCAAGGTCAATAGGGAAGTCATCCCTAGAGTTGACCAAAGGGTGTGTCTAGTGGCTAGGGTCTCTAGGAAACCTAGGGTGGCCACTAAGAAGGTTGCAAGGGGAGTTACCCCTAGAGTCAACCTAGGTAAGATCCAAATGACCAAGGCTAACAATCCTAGGAGGGTCATTAGGAGGGTATCTAGGGAGGTTATCCCTAAGGAATACCTAGTTAACCCAAGGAGCTCAAATAGGTTTTGGGTTCCTAGGAGCGTGATAGATTCACGCTAGATGGGCTTAGGGTGTGCCAACCTTGATTGGATGGGTAGCTAACTCAACCATAATAAAGGTGGCATTTTAGGTTATTTTCAAGGTTATGGTTGCCTTGGAAATACATTTAGTCTTAATCCTAAAAGTTTTAGGATGTGCCAATATTACTTGAGAAGTTTGATAAAATGATCAAAATTGGCACAATTTAGGTTTAGATGTTAGTGTGCCATTTTGGGTTTTTGGCACACTTGGGAGAAAACTAGAAATATGGCAAAATATAATTAATTATATGAAATGGCAATTAATATTAAAATTTAGGTATTACTATACCTATATATTTTATATGCCATGCTTTGTTTGCCATATAACATGCCATGACATCATGCTTATTTTTAATCATTCTATATGTCATGTTCATGTTTAGGATAGAGGTAAATGTCATGTGGTTTTAGATCTTATTTTATGCCATGACATCATGATTATGAGCATGTGTTTATCTATATCATCTCTAATGCCATAATCATTCATGCATTTAAGATAATTTGATTAAAATTGAACTAAGGACAATGGCATGACTTGAAGTCCCATTTATAAGGGAATCAAGTAGGGTTGCCTTAGAAAATGCATGAAACCCTAGTATTAGGAAGAACAAAACCCACATCTCACATTCAATTGACATGTATGTGTATTTATACACCTTAGATACATGTGAGATGCTAGGATATGAGTTGAGTTCAAGATGCATAGTTTTATTGGTGGATCATTGGGAAAGCTTGTGTACAAGTCATGTACATAGAGCCCAAGGAATATGATCCAAAATAAGGTTTTGAAAACATTTTAAAATCATTTTGAAAAATCTTGGTGAAGTCTATCTTTTGATAGCAATCACCATTGATGAAGTTGATACAAAATAGGGCCAAAACATTGAAAATTTCAATGATTTTGAGTTTTGTATCAAACTCACTATTTTATGGGTAAAATATTTTTCAAACATTTTTCACCCATTATTTTAGTCATAAATATTATAATATCAAATTTAGTGATTTTTCGATATACGTATAATTAGTTATGAATTTTCAAATTGATCGATAAATTGAATTTAGTTACGATGATCCCACTTGGCGGCGATCGATGTATGTGGCGATCGATTCTGTCAGTCATCGCCAGTGTCTGATTTCGGGTTAACAAGGTTTGTTTAGCCCATTTTCACTATGGTAAGGTTCCTAACCACTCCTAACCCTAGGATATGCTTTGGGAAGCATTATGAAGGGTGAAAATCCATTGGATATGGATTAGGAGTTGTGTTAGGTCAAAGTATCAAATTTAGGGTGAGTAAAAGTTCTATGTTGAACTTAGAACCTTAATTTTGATGGTTTAGAGTTCCTATTGGCTTAGGGGCTTTCCAAGGACATTGTTGGTGCAATGGTCAAGGGGGAGCAAGCCTTTAGGGGGAGGTATCCATCTTGGGATGATGGATGTTTTTTTTTATGGGGAGAATGGTATCAATTGAAAATTGATGGGTGTTTGATACCCAATTTGGAAATTGGGAGAGTGAGATAGGAGTGCCTCTCTTGAGTGATATGGGACTTATCACTAGGAAGATGGTAGGCATCCTAGGTATTTTTGATTAAGGGGGAGATTGTAAGATCTCATTGGGACATGAGACATTGACCTCCTTGGAGAGATAACCTTTTTGATGTTAGTCAAAAAGGGGGAGAATGTTTGGGGGAGAACATTTGATTTACATCTTCACTTAAATGTTTGGGGGAGAACATTTGGTGAGTGTTTACCAATTTGGGATAATTGGTAAGGGATTTGAGTTAGTGTTCTAACTCATGGTTTTATTTGGTTTTTGTCAAACATCAAAAAGGGGGAGATTGTTGGTGCAATCGACCCAGATCACGATTGACCAGACTCAAGTTTGACTCGAGTGATGTTTTGATGTTTGACAAAGATGTTTGACAAAGTATGTTTGACAAAGTATGTTAGACATAGGATTGACATTGATGTTTGACATTAATGTCGGTTAATATGTTTGGGAGATTGTTTATACAATCGACCCAGGTTATAATTGACTTGATGGTTGACCAGGGTTGACCATGTGATTATGGGAAAGTCCAAGCATGGGTCTTGGCAAGGTAAAGTCCAAGTCATGGGTACTTGGCAATGTAAAGTCCAAGTGGGACACTTGGCAAATTGGAAAGTCCAAGTCTTGAGCACTTGGCATGAGAAGTCCAAGCATGGGTCTTGGCAAATGGAAAGTCCAACATGGGTTGGCAAGGAAAAGTCCAAGCTTGAGTCTTGGCATTTGGGAAGTCCAAGGGGATTGATATTGGCGGCGTAAAGTCCAAGCGGAGTCTTGGCGGCGTAAGCCCAATGTGCCTTGGCGGTGTAGACACCGTTAGCATGACATAGCCGATGGAAGCACCTGGAAGCTAGCGCGATGGATGAACAAGTCATGGATGACTTGGAGGGATCTGAGGCATGAGGCGATGGAGGTGGCTAGAAGGCTTAGGTCTAGGCTAAGGTGGTCTAGCAAGTATGGGGCACCATACTTGGGTTAAAACCTCATTCTTGAGGTTGGCGATCGGCCGGCATTATGGCGGTTCATTGCCGTGAGTCGACTTATTGAGTTAGGTGAAAATGCCACAGCGATCGGCTCGCTCATTCGCGATCGGCCGAGTAGCTCTGGCGATCGGCGCGATCGAGTGTCGGTCAGCTCGAGCGAGCGCTCCCGTAGCCGTAGGCGTCGACTACAGCGTTAGCGATCGGCCCGAATGTTGGATCGTGGCCAAGAGATCCGTTGGAGTTTTTCCAGCATGGATCGAGCCGTTGTCTCACGACAATGGCATCGATGGTGACTTATGGCGGTCGGTGATGGCGGAAATCGGTCGTGCGCAAGGATAAAAGGAGCTCGGCGGGAAGGATTTTGCATCGGTTTCTTGAGGCTTTTGGGGCGATTTCGCGCAAATCAGGGTCTCCAAGTTGACATCAAGCAACCAAGCGATCAAGCATCCAAGAGCATTTGTAAAGTGTTTTCTTTACTTGTATTGCTTTGTATTTCATTGTCTTAGCTTGTAGCTTTTGATTATTGTTGTAATCACTATTGTACGAGGTTTCTCCACCTCCGGATTGTTCCGAGAAGGAGTTATTTGATAGTGGTGTGTGATTGGCATTGCTAGGGCTCATTTGAGCCCGATCCGTGGAGTAGGAACCGATTCGGTTCCGAACCACGTTATATCGTGCGTGTTGTGATTATATCTTGTTATATTTATTTGTTATTACTATTCCGCTGTGCTAACAAGATTGTAGACGATCAAACGCGAAAGCATTCCATCTACGTACGGTTACACGCTATTCACCCCCCCCTCTAGCGGGCGTCAAATTTCCAACAAGTGGTATCAGAGCCTGGTGGCTCTTCAACGGATTAACAACCGGGAGCAATACGCTAGAGGGTAAAGATGGAATTTCAAGACAAGCTAGGTTGGGACATCAACACACCGGTCCCGTACTCATTATATGGACAAGAAGGCTTCGATTCTTGGAAGAGAAGAATTGAAGATTTTTTGATGATGAGGGACTTCGAGGAATGGTCTTTATTAATGGAAGGATTTGAGTATCCTAGAGGACCAAAAGGTGGTTTCCTCAAGAAGAAGAGATGGAGTGAAGATCAACTCCAAAGATTCGAGAAAAACAAGAAGGTAATCAAATTCATTTTTGATTTAATTCCAAATGAATTCTTGTGTAGCCTAGGTGAATGCATGGATGCTAAGGAACTATGGAGCGATTTGGCAAAGCTCCATGAAAGCCCATCAATGGTCCAAGAGGAAGAGACCGAAGAGGCTAATGCATCATCTTCACAAGGAAGTGAGGACTTGGAGGTTGAGAGATCATCAACATCCAAAGAGGAAGAGGAAGTAGAATCGGAAGTTGATAGGGAGTCAATTTCCGGGTTGGTGGAGGAAGTGGAAGAAGTATCCACTTCTAGAATTGAGGAGAGGCCATCCTCAACACCGGAGCAATACCAAGAAGCTTCAACATCCGGTCAAGATGAAGAAGCCCAAAATTCAACTCCGGCACCTATCACGGATCTAGGTAACTCGAGCATTTCAAATAATGATAAAATTCATATTATCTGCTTTGAGTGTAGGGAGCAAGGACATTACAAGAGTAAGTGTCCTAAGCGGGTTAAGAAGACTCCACCCGTGCCAAAAATCAAGGAAGTCGGTGCCCCAAAGTCAAAGAAGCAAAGAGCACATCATTTGTTTCAAGTGCCATCAAAGGGGCACTATAGGAGTCAATGCCCAAAGGGGGAGAAGAAGGGGCAAAATGGAGCTTCACATGTAGGGGGAGCTAAGGCTAACCCTAAGGTATATTTTAGTAATGCTCTTTCTAATTCCTATAGTCAAAAGCATGCTAGGAATAATTTTAATAGTCTTGCTATTTATCATAAAGAGCATGCTAGAAGTAAGGAATTTTGCTTAGGAGCCAAGAGGGTAAACCTTTCAAGAAAGGAGAAATTTGGAACTAATGCCCCTGGAAAAACCATACCTAGTGAATCTATTAAGAAAATACAAGAACATCTAGGTTTCAATCCCAAGTGGACTAGGCATATGCCTAGAAAGTCTCATGCCCATGATTTAAATCAAAATTCAAAAATTGGGCAATTAGAGTTAGAGAATCAAGTCTTGAGGTCAAGGCTTGAAAAACTTGAGAAGACCCTTAAAATTATACAAAATCAATTTAAAGGGTCAAAAGATCAAAAGTCAAGGTCCAAAAGTCAAAGTCAACACCAAGGACCTAAGAGTCAAAAGTCAACCAAGGGCAAACAAGGTTTGGGTCACAAACCTAAGCCTAAGGTGGCTTACCATAGTGTTCCATTAGATTATGGAACACTAACTAGGTCTAGAAAGACCAAGGTCAATAGGGAAGTCATCCCTAGAGTTGACCAAAGGGTGTGTCTAGTGGCTAGGGTCTCTAGGAAACCTAGGGTGGCCACTAAGAAGGTTGCAAGGGGAGTTACCCCTAGAGTCAACCTAGGTAAGATCCAAATGACCAAGGCTAACAATCCTAGGAGGGTCATTAGGAGGGTATCTAGGGAGGTTATCCCTAAGGAATACCTAGTTAACCCAAGGAGCTCAAATAGGTTTTGGGTTCCTAGGAGCGTGATAGATTCACGCTAGATGGGCTTAGGGTGTGCCAACCTTGATTGGATGGGTAGCTAACTCAACCATAATAAAGGTGGCATTTTAGGTTATTTTCAAGGTTATGGTTGCCTTGGAAATACATTTAAGTCTTAATCCTAAAAGTTTTTAGGATGTGCCAATATTACTTGAGAAGTTTGATAAAATGATCAAAATTGGCACAATTTAGGTTTAGATGTTAGTGTGCCATTTTGGGTTTTTGGCACACTTGGGAGAAAACTAGAAATATGGCAAAATATAATTAATTATATGAAATGGCAATTAATATTAAAATTTAGGTATTACTATACCTATATATTTTATATGCCATGCTTTGTTTGCCATATAACATGCCATGACATCATGCTTATTTTTAATCATTCTATATGTCATGTTCATGTTTAGGATAGAGGTAAATGTCATGTGGTTTTAGATCTTATTTTATGCCATGACATCATGATTATGAGCATGTGTTTATCTATATCATCTCTAATGCCATAATCATTCATGCATTTAAGATAATTTGATTAAAATTGAACTAAGGACAATGGCATGACTTGAAGTCCCATTTATAAGGGAATCAAGTAGGGTTGCCTTAGAAAATGCATGAAACCCTAGTATTAGGAAGAACAAAACCCACATCTCACATTCAATTGACATGTATGTGTATTTATACACCTTAGATACATGTGAGATGCTAGGATATGAGTTGAGTTCAAGATGCATAGTTTTATTGGTGGATCATTGGGAAAGCTTGTGTACAAGTCATGTACATAGAGCCCAAGGAATATGATCCAAAATAAGGTTTTGAAAACATTTTAAAATCATTTTGAAAAATCTTGGTGAAGTCTATCTTTTGATAGCAATCACCATTGATGAAGTTGATACAAAATAGGGCCAAAACATTGAAAATTTCAATGATTTTGAGTTTTGTATCAAACTCACTATTTTATGGGTAAAATATTTTTCAAACATTTTTCACCCATTATTTTAGTCATAAGTATTATACGTATCAAATTTAGTGATTTTTCGATATACGTATAATTAGTTATGAATTTACGAATTCGATCGATAAAATTGGAATTTCAGCTACGATCTGCCATAGTGGCGATCGGTGATGTATGCTTGATTCGATTTACATCAGTCATTGCCAGGTCTGATTTCGGGTTAACAAGGTTTGTTTAGCCCATTTTCAGCTATGGTAAAGGTTCCTAACCACTCCTAACCCTAGGATATGCTTTGGGAAGCATTATGAAGGGTGAAAATCCATTGGATATGGATTAGGAGTTGTGTTAGGTCAAAGTATCAAATTTAGGGTGAGTAAAAGTTCTATGTTGAACTTAGAACCTTAATTTTGATGGTTTAGAGTTCCTATTGGCTTAGGGGCTTTCCAAGGACATTGTTGGTGCAATGGTCAAGGGGGAGCAAGCCTTTAGGGGGAGGTATCCATCTTGGGATGATGGATGTTTTTTTATGGGGAGAATGTTATCAATTGAAAATTGATGGGTGTTTGATACCCAATTTG
Source organism: Wurfbainia villosa (assembly GCA_025175895.1). Lineage (NCBI taxonomy): Eukaryota > Viridiplantae > Streptophyta > Magnoliopsida > Zingiberales > Zingiberaceae > Wurfbainia > Wurfbainia villosa. The sequence continues at coordinate 23,280,167 of CM045997.1, read as the reverse complement.
GAAATTGGGAGAGTGAGATAGGAGTGCCTCTCTTGAGTGATATGGGACTTATCACTAGGAAGATGGTAGGCATCCTAGGTATTTTTGATTAAGGGGGAGATTGTAAGATCTCATTGGGACATGAGACATTGACCTCCTTGGAGAGATAACCTTTTTGATGTTAGTCAAAAAGGGGGAGAATGTTTGGGGGAGAACATTTGATTTACATTTTCACTTAAATGTTTGGGGGAGAACATTTGGTGAGTGTTTACCAATTTGGGATAATTGGTAAGGGATTTGAGTTAGTGTTCTAACTCATGGTTTTATTTGGTTTTTGTCAAACATCAAAAAGGGGGAGATTGTTGGTGCAATCGACCCAGATCACGATTGACCAGACTCAAGTTTGACTCGAGTGATGTTTTGATGTTTGACAAAGATGTTTGACAAAGTATGTTTGACAAAGTATGTTAGACATAGGATTGACATTGATGTTTGACATTAATGTCGGTTAATATGTTTGGGAGATTGTTTATACAATCGACCCAGGTTATAATTGACTTGATGGTTGACCAGGGTTGACCATGTGATTATGGGAAAGTCCAAGCATGGGTCTTGGCAAGGTAAAGTCCAAGTCATGGGTACTGGGCAATGTCAAGTCCAAGTGGGACACTTGGCAAATTGGAAAGTCCAAGTCTTGAGCACTTGGCATGAGAAGTCCAAGCATGGGTCTTGGCAAATGGAAAGTCCAACATGGGTTGGCAAGGAAAAGTCCAAGCTTGAGTCTTGGCATTTGGGAAGTCCAAGGGGATTGATATTGGCGGCGTAAAGTCCAAGCGGAGTCTTGGCGGCGTAAGCCCAATGTGCCTTGGCGGTGTAGACACCGTTAGCATGACATAGCCGATGGAAGCACCTGGAAGCTAGCGCGATGGATGAACAAGTCATGGATGACTTGGAGGGATCTGAGAGGCGTGAGGCTGATGGAGGTGGCTAGAAGGCTTAGGTCTAGGCTAAGGGTGGTCTAGCAAGTATGGGGGCACCATACTTGGGTTAAAACCTCATTCTTGAGGTTGGCGGTCGTGGCATTATGGCGGTTCATTGCCCGTGAGTCGACGAGTTATTTGCCCGGATTAAGTGAAAATGCCACAGCGATCGGCTGCTCATGAGCCGATCGTAGTGGCTCTGGCGATCGCGCCAAGGATGGCGATCGTTGCCCGGTCAGTGTTGAGCCGCGAGCGCTCCGTAGCCGTAGGCGGTCGACTACGGCGTTAGCGATCGGCCAATGTTGGCGGATCGCCAAGAGATCCGTTGGAGTTTTTTCGTGGATCGAGCCGTTGTCTCACGACAGCGATGGCATCGATCGGCCCGGTGACTTATGGCAGTCGACTGATAGGCGGAAATCCAGGTCGCGCGCAAGGATAAAAGGAGCTCGACGGGAAGGATTTTGGCATCGGTTTCTTGAGGCTTTTGGGGCGATTTGCTGCTGCAAATCAGGGTCTCCAAGTTGACATCAAGCAACCAAGCGATCAAGCATCCAAGAGCATTTGTAAAGTGTTTTCTTTACTTGTATTGCTTTGTATTTCATTGTCTTAGCTTGTAGCTTTTGATTATTGTTGTAATCACTATTGTACGAGGTTTCTCCACCTCCGGATTGTTCCGAGAAGGAGTTATTTGATAGTGGTGTGTGATTGGCATCGCTAGGGCTCATTTGAGCCCGATCCGTGGAGTAGGAACCGGTTCGGTTCCGAACCACGTTATATCGTGCGTGTTGTGATTATATCTTGTTATATTTATTTGTTATTACTATTCCGCTGTGCTAACAAGATTGTAGATGATCAAACGCGAAAGCATTCCATCTACGTACGGTTACACGCTATTCACCCCCCCCTCTAGCGGGCGTCAAATTTCCAACAATGTGGTCATGCCCCTGGCATTTAAAGCACTTAATATTGTGGGATTTAGAAGAAGTGGACTCGATAGTACCTTGAGAAGCAGATGTTGTTGGGTTGGGCTTCTTGAAGGCTTCAAACTTTGTCTTGTTTTGCAGATGCTCGTCCCTTCTTGGAGTTGCTCTCCAAGGGTTGTTGGTAGTCATGGGTTGTCCCTTCTTTGTCAATCCCTTCCGCTTGAGTTGTTCCTTCACTTTTAGTGCCTGGTGGACCATATCCGATAGCTCAACATAATGTTGCAATTCAACAATATCAATAATTTCTGGGTTTAATCCATGCAAAAACCTAGCCATGGTGGCTTCCCAATCTTCATCGACATTAGCACGCATCATGGACAATTCCATCTCCTTGAAGTACTCATCAACACTTTTGGAGCCTTGAGATAACCTCTGCAGCTGTTGATATAAGCTCCTATAGTAATGGCTAGGTACAAACCTTTTTCTCATGAGCACTTTCATCTCCTCCCAAGTGGACACAGGCTACTCTCTATTTCTTCTCCAATTCATCACCACTTGATCCCACCAAATAATAGCATAATCAGTGAATTCAATGGTCGCTAGCTTAACCTTCTTAAGCTCTGAAAAATCATGACACTCAAACACCATCTCCATCTTTGTTTCCCACTCTAAATAAACTTCCGGATCATTTTTTCCTTGAAAGGCTGGAATCTTCAACTTTATTCATCCTAAGTCATTATTTCTTCTAGTTCCACCAGGATTCCAATCCTCACTACGTCTATTTCTACCTCCTCTATATCCAATCCAACCCCGGTTGTAGTTTTGCTCACCAAATTCTTCTACTCTCTCTTCTTCTTCCTCATCAACCCACTCAGTATGCCTCTGTTGTGGCACCGTAGAATGGTTTGGCTCATGTCTTCTTGGTGTCCCCCCTTCCACTTGATCCAACCTCTCATGGATAACTTCTAATTCAGCCCTCATCATCCGCCTTATTTCCCCCATCAATGCTTGCACTTGCAGATTTGGAGGTTGTCTAGTCGCCTCAATTGTATCATCTTCTTGGTTGTTGGACATTTCTATAAAGATGAAAGAAACCTCACAAAGCACTCCCTCATGTATATGTTTTTCTTTTTTTCCTCTCAAGAGTAGGGCACTCACGCTCGTGTTTGTGGGAGGATCTCTTTAGTTCTTGATCAAATTTTAGAACAAATCAGAATATCACGTAGCAATTCAAATGAACGAAACTTATGATGATGGAAGAGAAAATGAAAGAGAAACAAGCAAAACTAATGATGGCAGAATAGAAAATGAAAGAGTAGACAAGAGAAACAAACGAAACTTATAATGACAGAATAAAAACGAAAGAGTGAAGATTAAGAGAAAAAAATGAATAATGAACTTTTGAAGTAATTCTAAGGGTTCAATAATACTTGGACTTGCACAAACAACTTTTTTTTTTATTTTTTTTTATTTTTTTTATACTTTCTTCTTTTTTTTGTACCATGAATTTTTTTTTTAACCATGATTTTTTTTTCGTTCCTTTTTTTTTGTATAGAACAGTAAGTAAAGATAGATTTAACACTTGCCTTTAAAACGAAGCTCTGATACCAGATGATACGAACCCCCCCAACAACTGTGATGGAACCCAAGACAAAGATGGTTAGAACCTCAGGATTAGAAGACAAAAGTTTGAGCCTTGACCCATAACCAAGGATTGGCACGAACCAAGACTACGAAAGAGAAGAAACACCACATCCGGAAGTGATAAGTTTCGATTATTGAATGCCACGAGAATAAACTCGATAAGTTCAGAAGTCCTTTCAAGAACTAAGAAGAGCACACAAATATTTCTCACCAAAGAGTTTCCTTCCATGTTAGGATTTGCCTCCCTTATATAGTGGGAGTAAGCAAGTAAGAGTACAAAATGCATGCAACAATTAGAGTACCCATGCTTGCATGTAAGCATGCACACAACTTAGAAACTCAAAACAATTAAAGTACCTAGGCTTGCATGTAAGCATGCACAACTTAGAAATCCTCAAAAATCAAGTCTTCATACGTCTTTAATGCATGAGCAAGTTCCCGTAATTATTTAGTATTCTCCCACCGATGATACAAGGATGAGTCAAGGATCGATAAGTCTGATTATGTGGATTAGGCCTTGATATGCACTTGGGCTTATCTTAGTCTCTTCTTTCTCATGATTCGTCCAATGTTCGTCGATTAGTCCATTTAATGCTTCCTTGAAACGCTTTACTGGAAGTCTTGTAATTGGACCTTCTGGAAGCGATAAATGATCCTTCGTAGCTTTATCCTTAAGCCAACAAGCAGCCCCTTGACTTGCATCATTGTCCGGTCTACCTGACCCAGCTGGACTTTTTATTGATTATCCGATCTCCTGACCCAACTGGTCTGCATGCTAAATTTCCAGTCCACTCAACCTATCTGGACTTCATGCCTAGTGTCTGGTCCTTCTAATTTGTCAAGATATTTACCTAGTATCCGGTCAACACGATCTACTAGGACTTTCTGTTAAGCCTGCACACTTTACACTGATAATAGAACACAAGTAAGTTCTAACTTTAACTATGGTTCATACATCAAAACCAAAGAGTGATGCTCTCTACATCAATATGGTATAGGATCGCGGGGCCTTGGAGTAGTAACCTTTCGATTGTGAACCAAGTAAAAAGAAAGTGTCTCTTTACTTTTCACTTTAATTTCATTTCCGCTGCAATACTCGAGGTTTTGATGAAACGAAAAAGAAAAGGTTGTTTGATCGCTATTCACCCCTCTCTAGCGATTCTCCGATCCAATATGGAAGCCTTGGTCATTTTGGTCTTCTCAAGTTTAACCTTAGGGATAACTTCCCTTGTAAGCTTGTTAGTGGTTTTCCTAGGTTTCTTTGAAACCATAGCCGCTAGACACTTACTATCATCAACTCTGGGGATAACTTTCCTTGTGACCTTGGTTTTCCTAGACCTAGGGGTGGTTCCATAGTTTAATTGAACACTATAATAAGAGGGCTTATCCATCTTGGACATAGGTTTATGACCCAAGCCTTTTTTGTCCTTAGTTGGTTCCTTCCTACCAACACCTAGACCTTGCCCATTTGACCCATTAATCATTTTCTCCATCCTTACAAGGGTATTTTCTTTTTTCTCAAGCTTTGACCTAAATATTTGATTTTCTATTTATAATTTCTCAACATTTGAATTATAATTCTTCTTTTGAGAATTTCTCATCCTAGACATATGTCTAGATTTCTTAGGATTACTACCTAGGTTGTTCTTATCCTTAGGTAAGGTCTTATCCTTAACCCTAAGATTACATAGTTTAACACCTAAACAAAAATACTTATTTCTAGATTGATCCTTAGGCTTACTACTAGCATGCTCCCCCTACATAAATTATGATCATTAATAATTCCAAGTAAATTGAAGTCATTCCTAGCATGCTTTCTATCATTACATAAATTATGAGCATTATTAAGATTACCTTAGGGTTTGCCTAGCTCCCCCTACATGTGATGCTCGTCTCATGTCCTTGGTTAGGTTCCTCCCCCTCGGACATTGGCTTCGATAATTCCCTTTTTGATTGCATTTGAAGCATACTATATGCTCCTTACTCTTGCGTATCGAGGTGTCAACTTCCTTGACCTTCTCCTTCATCTTAGGTGCCACTTTAGCCTTTCCTTGATTTTTCTTGGACATTTGCTCTTGTAATGCCCTTTCTCCCAATACTCAAAGCATATGATATGTTCTTTATTTTGACAAATAATGCTTGAGTTACCTAGTTCGGTGGTAGGAGAGTGGTGGTCTAGTTCTTCATTTCTTCCGAAGGTAGATGACTCCTCTTTCTCTTGCTCTGGAGTTGAGTGTCCCTCCTCCGCCTCAATCCTAGAGGTGGAAGCTTTCTCAGTTTCTTCTTCGAATATTGAACACCTATCAACCTCTGATTCTTCACGCTCTTGATAGGATGAACATTCTTCCTCCTTAGATTCCTCCTCTTCTTCTTGGATCGGTGAGGGTTGTTTATGGAACTTTGCCAATTAGCTCCATAGCTCCTTAGCATCCTTATAATCTCCTAACTTGCACAAAAGAGCATTAGGTATTAAATTAATTATAATTTTTGTTATCCTTTCATTTATCTCGAAGGTTTAAATTTGCTCTTCGGTCCATCTCTTCATCTTGGGGATTCCTCCCTTCTTGTCCCTTGGAGCTTCGAACCCGTTCATTAGGATGAAGCATTGCTCAATGCCCATCATCAAGAATGTCTCCATCCTTGCACTCTGCACCGAAATATATTCTCGGTTGAACGGTGGAGGAATTCGGTGTCATAATCGAATCCGTCGGTTGGCTCCATTTTTCTTCTCCTCTAGCTATTGTTCTTGCGGCAATGAGTCTGGTGAAGAGCGACCCCACTCTGATACCAATTGTAGAGATCGATTTGACGTGTACTAGAGGGGGGTGAATAACATCTTTACGATTCACTCGATTATGTTCGTGATTGTCTCTACAAAACATTAGCAGCGGAATACGAAACAATAGAAATACAAATACAAAACAAGACAACACACGCAATATACAAGATTTTACGTGGTTTGGAACTAGAGTTCCTACTCCATGGGTCAAGCTCTAGGTAAGCTCTAGTGATGCACACCACCACTATATCTTCTCTTTCTCAGAAACAATTCAGAGGTGAAGAAACCACTTACAATGTCTTACAATAATAAGAACACAAGATACAACCAAATACAAGAAATACAATAAGAATGAAAACACAAATGTAAAGAACACTTTACAAAGTAATCTTTTAAATGCTTATTGATGTGGTTGCTTTGAATGCCTTGGAAGGTTTAGAATGGAACAATAAAACTCCTCCCAAATGCTCAAGAACCGACTGCTCCAAGTCCTTCACGAAGTCTCCTTAGAAAGCTGAGCTCGGGCTATTTTTTCACCCAACAATCGATTGCTCATCTATCTGTTGTCTCACAACGGACTAATCCACGATAGATTTTGACAGACCAGTCGATTGTCCTGACTCAGCAGTCGACTGTGAAAGGCACTAGTCAAATGCTATAAACCAGCAGTCTACTGCCAAAAAATTTGTGCCCTGGCCACCTATGACCACTCGATTGCTTAACCCTAGTAGTCGGCCAGTCAACTGCTAAACCCTAGTAGTCAATTGCTAGAGCCACAAATAGTAGCCGAGCTTCAGTCAACTACACGACTAGTCGACTGGTCAAAATCCTAGTCGATTGCTTGAGTCAAACTAGGCTCCCAAGTGTCGTGCACTTGGCCAGTCGACTGGTCCATAACCCCAAACGACTAATAAACCTCAAACATGAGGTTTAACCCAAGTATGATCCCCTCATACTTGATCAACCACCCTTAGTCTATACTTAAGCCTTCTAGCCACCTCCATCAGTCTCATGCCTTCAGGGTCCATCCGAGTCCTCTACCACTCCGTCACCCTTCGCGTTAGCCTTCAGATATTTCCATCAGCTATGTTATGCTAACTAAGTATCCTTTGCTAAGTTTCATTTGGACTTATGCCGCCAAGACTACGCACTTAGACCTTAAGCTTCTAAAACTTTACCCTTGTACTTCCTTGCCAAGATTCACTTGGACTTATGTCGTCTAGACTACATGCTTGGACTTATGCCGCCAAGACTACACCCTTGGACTTTCTGATTGCCAAGCCTCAATGTTTGGATTTTCACCATCAAGACTACACACTTGAACTTACGTGGCCAAGACTTAAAACATGGACTTTCCATGACAAGACCATTCTTGGATTTTCCATACCAAGTATCCAAAATTGGACTTCCATGCCAAGATCATTCTTGAACTTTCCATGCCAAGTATCCAAACTTAGAATTTCATTCCAAGATCATTCTTGAACTTTCTATGCCAAGTATCCAAACTTGGACTTCTCCTCGAGTCTCACTCGAGTCTAGTCAATCTTGACTCGATGTTTGATTGCTCCAACAATTTTCTTCAAATTATCTTCCTTATATGACTTTTGATATCACAATCATCTACTAGTCATATGATCAAACTATATCCAATCGTATTGACAAATGTTAAAATACTACCCGAGTCTCACTCGAGTCTAGTCACCATTGACCCAAGGCCTATTGCACCAACTAATAGGATATATAATTAAAAATAAAATTAAAATGTTAAAAAGAGAGTCTCTCCTTTATGGCTCTATGTGTTTGAGAGATCTTGATTGAAATCCGAATCTTTTGATCAAAAGATAAGAGAATGACATCATTGGAAAACTTTGATCATGTAGATCTCGATAATAAATTTTTTTGACTTGGGACGCAAGACAGGTTGAGCTTTAATTTTTATTTACTCAAAATATATTTATCATTGGTTGCACATATCACAGTTGCTTCGTATATGTCATTAGTAGGAGGGGATGAGTAGACATCGTGCTATAAAGTCGTTGAAAGAGCGATGATAGATAAGAAATGACAATAAATTTTGAATTTGATTAAAGCACAAATTAGGTAGCGAGCAGTAGAGTTGTTTGTTATTTCTCTGTCTCTTTTTTTTTTTTTAAATACATATACAAATAAATTTAAAATATTAAAATTAATGGGTCGTAATTTTTTTTGGGCTCTGGGCAGCATTGTATCCTCATTTGTAGTATTTCTTAAGTTATAGAAAAGAAAATTAAAATCGATCTCTATTTTAAATTAGTGAAATTGACAATTTGATTAGATTTGTTTACTTTTTAAAATAGATAAAAAATAAAGAGGGATGATATTAATAAGTTTCAATTTGATTTATTTTGTGTTTACAAGCAAAACAACAAAATAAATAGATGAATATTGGCATTTAATTTATCATAACAACTTCATGATACGATCCTATAGTAGGTTAATCACATTGGAATAGGTTTCCATACCCACCCCCACAACTAAAACATGATTTTGTTCCATTGCTATTTTACTTGCCTTGGCCTCTCTTCCTTCTCTTGGCATTTCAAAGACAATGTGGGTTGTGGCTATAATTCTCGTCCTTTCCAAGTTAAACTCCAACGAGGGATCAAAATTTCCAGCCATGTTCGTGTTCGGCGACTCGCTCCTGGACGCCGGAAACAACAATGATCTTTTAACTTTAGCAAAAGCCAATTACTTCCCCAACGGCATCGATTTTTCTATGGGAACCACGGGGAGATATTGCAACGGTGGCACTTTGATCGATCATTTAGGTACTTAATTTTCTTCTTCCACCTAATTAAAATGGTTCATCGATTATAATCTCCATGAGCATGTTTAACGAATGCAGGTCGTCTTCTTGGCTTACCTTTTATCCCTCCTTTCAGACACCCTAGCGCCGCCCATGGATCGAACGTATTAAAAGGTGTAAACTATGCATCGGCTGGGGCTGGAATTCTCTGGGACACAGGACTCGTATTTGTGAGCCTGCTCCCTCCCTAAATACCCACGACTACTAAATCTCTTTCAATGTTAAATATTAATTAGTAAATTCTTAGGGTGATGTCTTCGCGATGGACGAACAGATACAAAATTTGAAGAAAACAATTAAGGACTTGAGCCTAGTGCTGGGAAACAAGACTGCAGACTTCCTCGGAAGATCTTTCTTCTTCGTTAGCATGGGAGCTAATGATTACATCAACAACTACTTGCATCCTCTAGCATGGAGGTATAAGAAGTGCTCCATTGTGGCATATGAGCAATTACTGATTCAAGAATATTCAAGACAAATTAAGGTCGTGTGATTTATGCCTACCTAAGCTACCTCTCGTGTTTACAAGCATAAACGATTTGTACATATCAGGATATTTATGATCTCGGGGCGAGAAAGATCTTCGTGTCCGGAGTTCCTCCGTTGGGTTGCATTCCCAGCCAAATAGGTGGCGATAAGGATAGCAAAGGAGGGTGCATCAGGTCGAGCAATCGACTGGCAGTGTCTTACAACAAACAAGTTAGTATGTTGGCGCTCGAGCTAAATGCAACGCTAGCAGGGGCTTCCGTTCTCTTTTGGAACAACTACAAGCCAGTTTACGATATAATCACTAATTACTCATTATATGGTACTTAATTACCTACCTACGTACATATATATAACCTTCTAGTAATTAGTTAATTATATATGGTGGTTAATTAACAGAGTCATACCTTGTTGGTGGGAACTGGGAAGGATTCAAATATCCCAACAAGGCTTGTTGTGGTGCAGGTCGATCGAAGGGACAAGTGATGTGCCTGCCACTGTTGCCTCTGGAGTGTCGTAACAGATCAGAGTACATATTCTGGGATCCTTATCATCCTACTGATGCACTAAATGCCATTATAGCTAAAAAGGCATACAAACTTCTTGTCAGATACAAATGGATTTCTTAGTACAAAAACTATCCAGAGTGTATCTTGCTTCATTAATCGAATAATATAATGATCTTGCTAAATCATACATGTTGGTTGATCTTTGGATGGTTAGACGACGTGAATAGTCATTTTCGTAGATTTCTACAAGAATAATTAGCGAAAGAAAAATATAAAACAAAAATTAATAATGAAAGACAAAAAAATCAATTGCTAATACAATTATTTAACGTGGTTCGATGATAACGCTCCTATTTCACGACAATCCTAAAGCTGGATCACTCCTTTACAAGCCTTCACTAACATCTCCCTTGGATGAACCCAAGGTGGAGAAACTTTTTCTAACAATGAACACTCTTTCTTTTACAAGATGATGAAGAATAAGCTTAGAAGGAATAGTTTGAGACCTTAAGAACTTGGAGAGCTTAGGAAAAAGGCTTGGAGAGTTTAGTATGAACATTTAGAATTAGAGGACTAGCCATCTCCAAGCTTTCCAAGCCTCTCTTTATAGAGTTTGGACAATTCTGTCTGTTGAGCCCGACTCTAGTCGACTATTGCATACCAACAATCGACTAGTGATACTGTTGATTAGATCCAACGACTTCTGATGAAGTTTGATCACGATCATCACCACTCAACAGACACTTGATCAGTCAATTGCTCATACCAGTAGTCATTTCTCAAGCTCAGTCGACTGGTTAGTCGACTGCCAAATATTCTATGTCCTGTCTACTTAATTCAGTCGACTGTCAAACCATAGTATTCAACTGACGTGGACCAGTCGACTAGTGCAAGCCACCAGTCGATTGCTAACGCACAGTTAGCAGTTAGACAATCAGTCGACTACTTGATCTGTCGACTGAAAATAACCCCAGTCGACTACTCTGAGTAAGCCTGAGTTCTCGAGTGTCAAACACTCGAAACCTGTCGAATGGTCTAAGATACAGTCGACTGGTACACCTCATGTATGACTAATTTATACTTTAAAATATACCCTAAGCCTAGACCAAACCTTCTAGCTTCTCTATCAGCCTTGCACCTCCAGGATCCCTCTGAGTCCATGACTCTTTTATCTTTGTGTCTGCCTTCAAAAGCTTCCTTATATTTCGTCATCTTTTGGGCTCCTCTTTTGTCAAAGTCCGCTTGGACTTTACACTGTCAAAACTATATGCTTGGACTTATGCTGCTAAGACTCACCTTTGGACTTCCTTGCCAAGATCCACTTAAACTTATGCTGCCAAGACTACAAGCTTGAACTTATGCCACCAAATCCACTTTCTTGGACTTTCCTTACCAAGGCTTCACCCCTTGGACTTTCCTTGCCAAGTCTTCACACTTAGACTTTCTTTACCAAAATTTACACTTGGACTTTCCTTTCACTTAAACATTTATTGTTAGATCACAATTATTACCTAACTTCAAAAGATTATCCAAACATCAAAATACATTAATACTTGGGGATTCTTGCACCAATAATATTCTCATTTTTGATGTTTGACAATGATTTAAGTTAGGTCTTAAAATATGCAATAAAAATACAATATGAATCTAACTTAAATTTTCCCTATCCTCCTTTGACCCACATCAAAAAGAGAAGGACAAATATCAAATAAAGACATTTATAAATAAGATTGTTTATGTCTTGAACTAAGGTATAGAATATATAGGGGATCATACATCGCTAGAGGGGGGGGGGGTGAATAGCGTAATTGTCGCTTTGATCGATTTCGTTGGTATTTGTCTACAAGACTTGTTAGCACAGCGAAAATAATAATAACAAGAGTAAAACACGACAAACACTTACAATACACAACAATATATGTGGTTAGGAACCTTAGGATTCCTACTCCACGAGATGAGCTCAACGAGCTCTAGTGATGCACACACCACTAATAAATCTCCTTCTCGGTGACACATCGGAGATGGAGAAATATCGTACAAATGATTATAATAGTAATACAATGAAATACAAGAAAAATAAGTAAAGAAAGCTTTACAAGAGTGCTTTGAATGCTTTTCTTATTGTTTGCTTGGATGAGCTTGAAGGACCATGAAATATGCCTATACTTCGCCTTCAAATCACCTAAGAAATCATTGCAAAAATCCTCCCCTTCATGCTCCTTTTAAAGTTGTAACTTGGGCTGATTTTTACCTAACAGTCGACTGCCCATACCTGGCAGTCGATTTCTCCTGTAGCCATTGTCTCATAGCGACTCGATCCAAGCTGGAAAAACTCCAATGGCTAACCCATCAGTCGACTGTCAAACCCTAGCAGTCGACTGATGCATAGGCAGTCGAGGCGCTGGTCGAACTTGCCTTGTGGTTGTGGCTGCATCCCTCACTCGACTGCCATCCATGATAGTCGACTTCTCCACATTAGTCGACTACTAATGCTGGCAGTCGACTGCTAAAGGCCACTTGGCCGCAGTTTAGCATTAGTTGACTTCTACAAGTTGACTGATCGTAACCCTAATCGACTGTTCAGTGCTGACTAGGTTGTCAAGTGCCAAAACACTCGACTAGTCGATTAGTCCATAATTCCAGTTGACTAATACACCTCAAACATGAGGTTTTAACCCAAGTATGATGCCCTCATACTTATTAGACTACCCTTAGCCTAGACCTAAGCCTTCTACCCACCTCCATCAGCCTCATGCCTATCGGATCCCTCCAAGTCATCCATGACTTGTTCATCCATATGCTAGCCTTCAGGTGTTTCCATCGACTATTGTCATGCTAAGCTGGTCTACACCGCCAAGGTACATTTGGGCTTACGCTGTCAAGACACACACTTGAACTTTACGCCGCCAATATCATACCCTCGGACTTCCCAATTTCCAACTATCCATGACTTGAACTTTCACCGCCAAGACTACACACTTGGCCTTACGTGACCAAGACTACACCCTTGGACTTTCCATGCCAACTCCATGTTGGAATTTTCAAATGCCAAGACCCATGCTTGGACTTTCCATGCCAAGTACTCAAGACTTGGACTTTCCCATTACCAAGACCCATGTTTGGACTTTCCATGCCAAATACTCAAGACTTGGACTTCCCATGACAATCACATTGTCATACATTTTGTTGAACATTAAAATATCACTCGAGTCAAACTCGAGTCTGGTCAATCATGACCTGGGCTGATTGCACTAACAGAATATACATAAAGCTCTCCCTTAATCCAAAACATATTTTATCATGTATGACTAACATGTTGAGCAAAACATGTAAACATAAGTAAGAGTATCACCTAACTTTGTACCAATAATAAACCATATGCATATAGACTCTAGGTTTAGAAAGATATCATAGAAAAGCTCCCCCTAAACTAATGCATAAATTAGCCCTTATTCCCCCTAATTGTTATCATTACACCGCTACACTAATCATAACACATGGTAGAGAGGATCTAGAAGTGATTTTAGATGCTGAAGTAAAGCTTATGGACCAAACCCAATCATACCAGTCGACTACTACCAATCGACTAAGTTAAGACCAGTCCACTGGATTCTACATTAGTCGACTGACATTAACTGAAATTCATAGACTGGATGTTTAGATAGAATTCTGAAATGCACAAAAAATTATAGAGATGTCAAAAATTTACGAAATTTTATAGACACATTTTTCAAGTCATTTTCTATCAAGAAAAAATAATTTTTTAAAAATAATTTTTTCGGATTTTGAAATTGATGCAAACTTGAAAACTAACAAAAGCTCTAAAGATTTTTCAAAACTTTGTACCACTTTTGCTTACCAAGTAAAAAATTATTTTTCAAAATATGATAAACATAGTTTAAAAGGTATTTTATTTGATATTTTCAATCATGTTCTTAGAACTATGTGCACATCAATTGTACACAAGCTTGTAGAGGAAACGGTGACCGCTAGACGGGGGATGAATAGCTCGTTTCGTCGTTCGATGGAATTCAATTGCATTCGTCTACAAATCTCGTTAGCGCAGCGGAAATAAAACAAATAGCAATAATGAAATATGACAAACACAATTCACAACACAAGCATATAACGTGGTTCGAAACCGAAAGGTTCCTACTCCACGGATCGAGCTCTAAAGAGCTCTACTGATGCACACGCAACCACTAATCACAAATAACTCCTTCTCAGAACAATCCGAAGGTGGAGAAATCCCTTACAATGATTACACTAAGTAATACTAAAGATACAAGCTAATACAAGTATGAAAAACAATGCAAGTAAAGAAAAACACTTTACAAGAACACTTTGGTTGCTTGATCTTTGATTGCCTTGGACTAGCCTTGTGTTGGTGCAATCGACCCAGGTCACGATTGACCATACTCGAGTTTGACTCGAGTAATATTTTGATGTTTGACATAGGATGTTTGACAAAGTGGTTTGACATTGATGTTGGACATTGATGTCGGTTAATATGTTGGGGAGATTGTTGGAGCAATCGACCAAGGTTATAATTGACTAGACTCGAGTTTGACTCGAGGGAGACTTTGATAGTTGACTAGGGTTGACCATGTGATTAAGGGAAAGTCCAAGTCATGGGTACTTGGCATGGAAAGTCCAAGTGGGACACTTGGCATTTGGGAAAGTCCAAGTCTTGAGTACTTGGCACAAGGAAAAGTCCAAACATGGGTCTTGGCATGGAAAGTCCAACATGGGTTGGCAAGGGAAAGTCCAAGCTTGAGTCTTGGCATTTGAGAAGTCCAAGGGGATTGATATTGGCGGCGTAAAGTCCAAGCAGAGTCTTGGCGGCGTAAGTCCAATGTGCCTTGGCGGTGTAGACACCGTTAGCATGACATAGCCGAGGGAAGCACCTGGAGGCTAGCACGATGGATGAACAAGTCATGGATGACTTGGAGGGATCCGAGAGGCATGAGGCTGATGTACGTGGCTAAAAGGCTTAGGTCTAGGCTAAGGGTGGTCTAACAAGTATGGGGGCACCATACTTGGATTAAAACCTCATTTTTGAGGTTGTCAGTCGACTGATATTATGGCCGGTTCGACTGCCGAGAGTCGACTAGAGTTCGACTACCGTTTAGAGCTGGGAATACTCGGATCGCTCATTGAGCGATCGGTGTGTCGACGGCAATGATCGCTAAGGGTTGGCGATCGCCGCTTAGGTTGGTCAGATTAATGCTCAGAGCCGATCGCCGCCTACTACGGGCGCTAGCAGTCGACTGCCAAGAGTCCCATTGGAATTTTTCTAGCGTGGATAGAGCCGTTGTCTCACAGCTACAGTGTTGGCAGTCGACTGGTGACTTATGGCAGTCGACTGCCAGGCGGAAATCTAGCCCGATGGAGGATAAAAGCAGTTGTTCGTGGAAGGCTCAAATAAGAGGTTTTCTTTGGCGATTTGAAGGGGAATTGTTGGTGCAAATGCACTTTCGAAATTAAGAAAAATCAATTAAATTGGCACAATTTAGGTTTAGAGGTTAGTGTGCCATTTTGGGTTTTTGACACACTAGGGAGATTAATGATAATATGGCAAAATAAACCTAATTATATCAAATAACAATTAATATTAAGATTTAGGTATTATTGTACCTATATATTTTATATGTCATGCTTTGTTTGCCATATAACATGTCATGACATTATGCTTACTTTTATTCATTGTATATGTCATGTTCATGTTTTAGGATTAAGGTTTTTAAATGTCATGTGTTTTTAGATTTTATATTATGCCATGACATCATGATCATTGACCATGCTTAAATATTGCTATCTTTATGCCATGATCATTTCATGCATTAAATTGATTAAAATTGAACTAAGGACAATGACATGACTTGAAGTCTCATTTATAAGGGAATCAAGTAGGGTTGCCTAGGAAATGCATGAAACCCTATATTAAATGAACCAAAACTCACATCTCACATCCAATTGACATGTATGTGTATTTATACACCCTAGATACATGTGAGATGCTAGGATATGAGTTAAGTTCAAGGTGCATAGTGTTTGCATCTAATTGAACCCAAACTCATCTTAACTCAACATGTGGATCATTGGGAAAGCTTGTGTACAAGTCATGTGCATAGAGCCCAAGGAATATGATCCAAAATAAGGTTTTGAAAACATTTTAAAATCACTTTGAAAAACCTTGGTGAAGTCTATCTTTTGATAGCAATCACCATTGATGAGATTGATACAAAGTGAGCTTAAACTGTAAAGTTTTTAGTCATTTTTGGATTTTGTGTCAATTTTTCTATTTTACAGGTAAAATATTTTTAAAACATTTTTCACCCATTGTATTGGTCATAGGTATTATACGTATCAAATTTCGTGATTTTTCGATATACGTATAATTAGTTATGATTTTCTGAATCTCGATTCTGATAGTTGAAATTTGGAAATTTCAGCTATCACCAATCGCTTGGCGGCGATCGATATGGGTGGCGATCGTTACTTGTCAGAGTCATTGCCAGTTCGATTTTGGGAAAACAAGGTTGTTTAGCCCGTGTTCAGCTATGGTAAAGGTTCCTAATCACTCCTAACCCTATGATATGCTTTGGGAAGCATTATAAAGGGTGAAAATCCATTGGATATGGATTAGGAGCAGTGTTAGGTCAAAGTATCAAATTTAGGGTGAGTGAAAGTTCTATGTTGAACTTAGAACCTTAATTTTGATGGTTTAAAGTTCCTATTGGCTTAAGGATTTCCCAAGGACATTGTTGATGCAATAGTCAAGGGGGAGCAAGCCTTTAGAAGGAGTTATTCATCTTGGGATGATGGATGTGTTTCTCTTCTTGAAGGGGGAGAAGTTATTAGGAGAATATCATCAATTGAGAAAATTGATGGGATTTTGAGAGACCCAATTTGGAAATTGGGAGAGAGTATAGGATTGCCTCTCTTGAGTGATATGAGACTTATCACTAAAAAGATGGTAGGCATCCTAGGTATTTTTGGATCAAGGGGGAGATTGTAAGATCTCATTGGGACATGAGACATTGACCTCCTTGGAGAGATAACGTTTTTGATGTATGTCAAAAAGGGGGAGAAGATTAAATTACCAATTTGGAAAATTAGTAAGGGAATTTGAGTTAGGGGAATAACTCAAGGTTTGTTTTGTCAAACATCAAAAAGGGGGAGATTGTTGGTGCAATCGGCCCAGGTCACGATTGACCATACTCGAGTTTGACTCGAGTAATATTTTGATGTTTGAAATAGGATGTTTGACAAAGTGGTTTGACATTGATGTTGGACATTGATGTCGGTTAATATATTGGGGAGATTGTTGGAGCAATCGACCCAGGTTATAATTGACTAGACTCGAGTTTGACTCGAGAGAGACTTTGATGGTTGACTAGGGTTGACCATGTGATTAAGGGAAAGTCCAAGTCATGGGTACTTGGCATGGAAAGTCCAAGTGGGACACTTGGCATTTGGGAAAGTCCAAGTCTTGAGTACTTGGCACAAGGAAAAGTCCAAGCATGGGTCTTGGCATGGAAAGTCCAACATGGGTTGGCAAGGGAAAGTCCAAGCTTGAGTCTTGGCATTTAAGAAGTCCAAGGGGATTGATATTGGCGGCGTAAAGTCCAAGAAGAGTCTTGGCGGCGTAAGTCCAATGTGCCTTGGCGGTGTAGACACCGTTAGCATGACATAGCCGAGGGAAGCACCTGGAGGTTAGCGCGATGGATGAACAAGTCATGGATGACTTGGAGGGATCCGAGAGGCGTGAGGCTGATGTAGGTGGCTAAAAGGCTTAGGTCTAGGCTAAGGGTGGTCTAGCAAGTATGGGGGCATCATACTTGGGTTAAAAACTCAATTTTGAGGTTGTCAGTCGACTGGCATTATGGCCGGTTCTTTTGCCGAGAGTCGACTAGAGTTTGACTGTCGTTTAGAGCTGGGAATGCTCGTGGATCGCTCATCGAGCTGATCGGGTGTCGATCGGCAGATCGGCTAAGGGTTGGCGATCGCCGCTTAGGTTGATCACCGAACGCTCCATAGCCGATGCTACGGCGATCGGCTACGGGCGCCGGGCGATCGGCCAATGTTGCGATCGCCGACCAAGAGTCCCGTTGGAATTTTTCCAGCGTGGATAAAGCCGTTGTCTCACAGCTACAGTGTTGGCAGTCGACTGGTGACTTATGGCAGTCGACTGCTAGGCAGAAATCCAGCCCGATGGAGGATAAAAGCAGCTGTTCGTGGAAGGCTCAAACAAGGGGTTTTCTTGGGCGATTTGAAGGGGAATTGTTGGTGCTCTTCCAGTCCTTCAAGGCTAGTCCAAGGCAACCAAAGATCAAGCAACCTAAGTGCTCTTGTAAAGTAGTTTTCTTTACTTGCATTGTATTTCACTATTGTATTTGCTTGTATCTACTTAGATTATTGTTGTAATCTTTTGTACGAGGTTTCTCCACCTCCGACTTGTGTCGAGAAGGAGTATTTGTGATTAGTGAGTGCGTGTGCATCACTAGGGCTCTTTGGAGCTCGTTCCGTGGAGTAGGAACCGTTCGGTTTCGAACCACGTTATATCTTTGTGTCCATGGTTGTTTCATTTCGTGTTATTGTTTTTATTATCATTATTCCACTGCGCTAACACGATTTGTAGAGACGATCACGATCAAATTCCATCTACGTACGGTCACGTCACTATTCACCCCCCTCTAGCGGGTGCACAGATCCCAACACCTTGAAGACCCCGATTTGCAACAGCAAATTGCTCCAATTCACTCAAGAAAATTGCTACAAAAACCCTCCTTCCTAGTTTCCTTTATAACCTGCAATCGGGCTGGATTTTTACCTATCAGTCGACTGATGACACTGTTGTTGTGAGACAACAGTGCAATCTACGCTGGAAAAATCTAATAGATAGGACATCAGTCGACTGATCGAGTCTTCACTCGACTGCGAACCCCAGTAGTCGAGTCAGACTCTATTTTGTACTCGAAATATCGAGCACTAGTCGAGTGATCACAAGATCAGTCGACTGCTCGGCTAATCAGTCGACTGCCCACCTCTGGCAGTCAACTGCTAGGGCACTCCTTGCAGTCAAACCCTAGTTGACTCACACCAGTCGACTGCCACATGATATCAATCGACTGATACACCTCAAATATGAGGTTTTAACCTCAAACATGAGGTTTAACCCAAGTATGGTGCCTCTACTTGCTAGACCACCCGTAGCCTAGACCTAAGCCTTTTAGCCACCTCCGTCAGCCTCGCGCCTATCGGATTCCTCTAAGTCATCCATGACTTGTTCATCCATACGCTAGCCTTCAGGTGCTTCCATCGACAATGTCATGTTAACGGTGTCTACACCGCCAAGGCACATTAGACTTACGCTGCCAAGACTCCGCTTGGATTTTACGCCGCCAACCATTGGACATATGCTGCCAAGACTCCCGCTTGGACTTTACGCCACCAATATCAAACCCCTTGGACTTCTCAAATGCCAAGACTCAAGCTTGGATTTTCCCTTGCCAACTAATGTTGGACTTTCCATGCCAAGACCCATGCTTGGTCTTTTCCTTGCCAAGACCCATGCTTGGACTTTAAATGCCAAGTACTCAAGACTTGGACTTTCCATGACATGGTCAACTCCAGTCAACCATCAAAATCCCCCTCGAGTCAAACTCGAGTCCGGTCAATCATGACCCGGGTCGATTGTGCCAACAATCTCCCCAAAACATTATCGGACATCAATGTCAAACATCGATGTCAAACTTCCAAATCAAACATCAAAACATCGCTCGAGTCAAACTCGAGTCTGGTCAATTGTGGCTTGGGCCGATTGCACCAACAATCTCCCCATTTTTGATGTTTGACAAAAACACATACCTTTGAGTTAGAACACCAACTCAAATTCCCTTACCAATTATCTCAAATTGGTAATTTCACTTTCTCCTCCTTTTTGATCAAAAAAATTCTCTCCAAGGAGGTCAATGTCTCATGTCCCAATGAGATCTTACAATCTTTCCCTTGGTCCAAAAATACCTAGGATGCTTATCATCTTCCTAGTGATAAGTCCCATATCACTCAAGAGAGACAATCCTTTACACTCTCATAATTTCCAAATTGGGTATCTCCTAATTCCATTTAACTCCTCATGAGGAAAAAAATACCATCCATCATCCCATGATGGATACCTCCCCCTAAAGGCTTGCTCCCCCTTGACAATTGCACCAACAATGTCCTTGGGAAGTCCCCAAGCCAATAGGAACTCTAAACCATCAAAAATAAAGTCTAAATTTCAACATTGAACTTTCCCATCCTTAAATTTGATACATTACCCTAACACCTCTCTTAATCCATATCCAATGGATTTTCACCCTTTATAATGCTTCCCAAAGCATATCCTAGGGTTAAGAGTGATTAGGGAACTTTATCGTAACTGAACACGGGCTAAACAACCTTGTTTTTTCTCGAAATCAGCCAATCAGTCGAGTCCTTCAGAAATTAGTCGAGTCCTTCAGAAATCAGTCGACTGAAGTGCTCATCAGTTGACTAGCACCAGCGTGATCGGCGATAAGCTCTAGGCGCTCGCTAGGCGGTTTACGCTAGAACGATTACGCTAGAATAGGTCTCTAAGGTCAGGTGCGGGCGGTTTCCACGAGGCGATTTACGCAAGGCGATTTTGCGGGGCGATTCTTTGCCAGGCTATTCAATCACCGATCGCAAACAAGCGATGGCGATTGTGATAATTAAAACTCGATTTTGATTATCAGATATTAACTTTGAAAATTGATAAGTAATTATACGTAACTTTAAAAATCATGAAATTTCATACATATAATACTTATGACACATACAATTGGTGAAAAATATTGGAAAAATATTTTACCCATTAAAATAGGAGATTGATACAAAGTTCAAAAACCATTGAAACTTCAATGTTTTTGATCTACTTTTTATCAACTGCTTCAATGGTGATTGCTATCAAAAGATAGACTTCACCAAGGTTTTCTAAAGTGTTTTTAAAATGTTTTTGAAAACCTATTTTGAACCATGGACTATTGGCTAGATGTACATGACTTGTATATTAGCTTTCCTCATGATTCATATTGATGATTGAGATAAGTTTAAGTTCATCTAGATGCACTTCCTATGCACCTTGAACTTAACTTATTTTCCTAACATCTCACATGTATCTAAGATGTATTAAGCACACATAAGTCAAAGTAATTGTGAGATGTGGGATTAGGGTTATTATAGTCTCATGCATTTTCTAGGCAACTCTATTTGACTCCCTTATAGATGGGACTTCAAATCATGTCATAATCCTTAACTCAATTTTAATTAATGCATGAATAATCATGACATGAATGATAATCATAAATAAGCATAACCAATAATCATGATGTCATGACATATGAATAGGCTCTAAAAATGAACATGATATAAAAAATAATTCTAAACAATATCATGACATGCCATATGATAAAATAAAATGTAATGTCATGACATGACAATTTTGAATATATAAACCCATTAATACACATATAATCAAGCAAAAAACATAAGATTTTTGATAAACAAAATATCTCATTCAAATATAACTTCAGTTTTTACAAGCAAAATAGAAGTCTGAAACTCTCAACCTCGCTACGAAATAAACAAAAAGAGAAACAAGACTCCTAATCTATGCCTAGTTGTCATCCCCGACGGATGGTGGAGGCGATGGAGGTTGCTGGCTCAGCGTCCAGGTCCGCATAATCTCGTACATATCAATCTGGCACTGCTCCATCCGGCTGTGGCGCTTTTCTATCTGACTGAGCTGCTGACTCATGGAGGACTGCCTTGATATGATCTCCATCAATCGCGAGTCAACAGACTACTGGTAGTCCCAAAATCTGACCTCTAGCTGTGCAACACGATCTGAGAGACCTGCTGCCGGTGCGTCTGCTGGCACAGGGTCATCCTCCGTAGCTTCGGGCTTCTCATACTGTTATGCAGGCTCTCCAGGCTCTAGAGGTGGCTCCCTATGCGCCATGGGTTGAGGCCGAGGTACCAGCTCCATCTGTCTAGTTCCAGTCCGTAGCCCAGCCAATGTGAAGTTACGCACTGAGATGCAGTTGTATACTTCAGATAGCGCCCTCAACGATCCCCTGGATATGTTAATGCTGATGGACTCTAACCATGCAGTGATAATATGTCCAAAAGGAATATGAACTTTCCCTTGTACAGGGGATATGAAATGGACAATGCAATGAAAAATGTTCAATGCAATGTTCACGTCTAACCTATGATGCATGACATACATGAGAAAGAGATGGGGAGGCCGAATCTTGGCCTGACCCCGAGTCACAATAGGAAGGAAGCACCCAACAATGACTTTGTAAAGAACATTGTCAGGTGTAGATAATTCACTGATAGGGAACTCCTGCAAGATCGCAGGAGTGAACTCCAGGTCGCGTTTTGCAACGCGAGTGGTGTAGGTAGGGCTATCGTCTACCTTCCTCAAGTTTTGGTAGAATTCCTTGAGGAGGTCATCATTAATAGCATGATTGCAAAGGGCGATCTTCATCAGTTGATACTGCAGTAAGATCTCAATGACATCACCATAGTAGTATCTAAAAAATCGATCATCGATGTACCTAACCGCCATCGGTTGGTACAAACGCGATCCACCGTCATTTGGGTCATTCCTACGTGGTCTTCTACATGATTATATGATGAATGCAATGCAATGTAATGACACAAATACTATGATTAGATCAAAATGTAGTGTAAAAAAAAAATAGGGTTTAAAGGGTTTAGAGATATACTTTGGTGCCATTACTAGACTGATGGTTGTGAGGACCTAACTGGGTAGCCTACTTGCCGAAGAGAACACCGAAAGATCACCAAAAAGAGGATCTAGCCGGAACTCTAGCACTGGAGGAGAAAATGGAGGTTGTGAGACGCCATTTTAGCTATAGAGAGATCAAAAACATGAATGGGAGAGATAGTTTCCAAACCTAGGGCTTTTGGTTGCCGGCGTGGACGCGGGAAGGCTGGTCGGAGAGGTTTGGAGGCGATCAGAGAGGAAAAGTCACGTGAAGAGAGCTAAACCCTAGCGGGTCAGTGTTATAAAATACGATCGATGTCCGACGCCGGGCCGATCGATAGCGCGGCTAGTGAACAGCTTCACCGAACCGATAGTCAATCGCTTCGGCTCAAGACTCATCGTCGAACATTCTATGATGAGCGCGAATATCGGGCCGATCGATAGTGGTCGATCGATCGATGTGACTAGCACTCGATTGGGCCGACGAGCCACTCACCGCTGGCTCTTCCGCCTGGCGAACAGTACCATCAGTCGATTGATGTAGATGTATAGTCGACTGATGTACAAATCAGTCGAGTCCTATAAGCAGCACTCGACTGTTGGGCTCGTGGTGTCGTGCTACAGTTATCAGTCAACTGATATCTAATTTTCAGTTCTGAAATTAAGTGAATTTATATTTCTTCACTCAATTTGTTTCATTTTACCATGTTTATTCATGTATATCGAATATATTAGTGTTATGCCTTTGTTCATGTATTTGTTAATGCATTTTAGTGTTTTATTTTATTTTCACAAGCATTAACATTCAATAGTTTTAAATCCTAGCATCTCACCCTTTTTAAGTGTTGAAATACACAATCAAGGTGAATGATCTATTTTGTGAGATGCAATACACCATAAACATTCCTTCCATGCAAACATATGATAAAACACATGAAGCATGGTAAGTATGAGACATCAAGATGTGTAGTACTTGAGTATCAATCTTAAATGTAATTTCTAAGCCTTAAGACACTTTTCTTGATACACTAATTCCCAAAGTGTGCCAAAAACCCAAAATGACACACTATGACCTCTAATCCTAAATTATGCCAATTTAATTGATTTTTCATAATTCCAAAAATATATTGGCACATCCTAAAATCTTTTAGGATCATAATATCAAATCTATTTCTAAGGAATCCATAACCTTGAAAATTACCTAAAGTGCCACCTTTACCATGATTAGATTAACTACCCTTCCATTTAAAGTTGGCACACCCTAAACCCATCTAGCATGAATCAATCACGCTCTTAGGAACCCAAAATCTATTTAAGCTCCTAGGGTTAATTAGGTATTCCTTAGGGATAACCTCCCTAGATACATTCCTAATGACCCTTCTAGGCTTGTTAGCCTTGGTCATTTGGTTATTACCTAGGTTGACTCTGGGGGTGACTCCCCTTGCAACCTTCTTAGTGGCTTCCCTAGGCCTTCTTGAAACCCTTGCCACTAGGCACATTCCTTGGTTACCCTTAGGGATGACTTCCCTAGTAACTTTGGTCTTCCTAGACCTAGCTTGTGTTCCATAATCTAATGGAACACTATGATAAGTCACCTTAGGCTTAGGTTTGTAACCCAAACCTCTCTTGCCCTTGGTTGACTCTTGTCTCCTATGCCCTAGGTTTTGACTTTGACTTCTAGACCCTAGGGTTTGACCATTTGACCTTTGCATTTGATTTGTTATTTTTGCAAGGGTCTTTTCAAGTTTCTCAAGCCTTAACCTCAAGGCTTGATTTTCCAACTCTAATTGCCCAATTTTTGAATTTTGATTTATTCCTTGGGCATTGTTCTTTCTAGGCATATGCCTAGTCTATTTGGGGTTAAAACCTAGGTGGTCTTCTATTTTCTTGATAGGTTCTCTAGGTAAGGTCTTTCTAGGGACATTAGTCTCAAATTTCTCCTTATTTAAAATGTGGACATTTTTAGCTTCTAAACAAAAGTATTTGTTAATCCTAGCATGCTTGTCATAATAAATTGCAAGAGAATTAAAATTCTTAGTATGCTTTTTGACATTTAAATTAGAAGGAGCACTATAAAATGTACCTTAGGGTTAGCCTTAGCTCCCTCTACTTGTGATGCTCCTTCTTGAGTCTTTTTGCTCCCCCTAGGGCATTGATTCCTATAATGTCCTCTTTGACTACATTTGAAGCATGTAATGTGCTCCTTGCTTTTGATGGTTGGGGAACCGGCATCCTACTTTTCTTGACTTTTAGGCACCGGTGGAGCTTTCCTTACTCTCTTTGGGCACTTGCTCTTATAGTGCCCGATTTCCCTACACTCAAAACATATTATATAATTTTT
Source organism: Wurfbainia villosa (assembly GCA_025175895.1). Taxonomy (NCBI): domain Eukaryota; kingdom Viridiplantae; phylum Streptophyta; class Magnoliopsida; order Zingiberales; family Zingiberaceae; genus Wurfbainia; species Wurfbainia villosa. The sequence goes on along the minus strand of CM045997.1, from coordinate 23,254,879 downwards.
ATTATGAATTGATATGTTTGAGTTACCTAGGGTGGTGGTGAGGATCTCTTGAGCTTACTCTTCCTCTCGACCGGATGTAGATGGTTCGTCTTGTTGCTCCGGTGTTGAGGATGCTCTAATCTCCTCCAATTCTTCCTCTTCTTCCACTGTTTCTTCCTCCTCGGATGTCGAACACTCCTCAACCTCCGAATCCTCACTTTCTTACGAGGATGAGCTCTCTCCCTCATCTTCCTTATCTTCTTGGATTGAGTGAGGCTCTTCATGGAATTTTGCCAATTTGTTCCATACCTCCTTGGCATCTTTACAATCCCCTATCTTGATCAAAATATCATTAGGGATTACATTGAGAAAAATACCCATTACCTTATTGTTGATGTTATAGTATCGGAGTTGTTCTTGGCTCCAATTCTTCTTCTTGATTTTTCTTCCTTCTTTTTCTTTTGGAGTGTCAAAACCAACTAAGACACTAATCCAATTGTCAAAGTCACACATTAGAAAATGCATCATTGTACCTTTCCAATAGGTGAAATCTTTGCGGTCGAAGGAAGGCGAAATGTTGATGTCGTCTCCCAATCTCTCCATCTTTTCCTCTAGCATCTTTTGCTCATGGCGGTTAGTCCATAAAAGAGCCCCTGGCTCTGATACCAATTGTAGAGGAAACGGTGACCGCTAGAGGGAGGGGTGAATAGCTCGTTTTGTCGTTTGATGGAATTCAATTGCGTTCGTCTACAAATTTCGTTAGCACAGCGAAAATAAAATAAATAGTAATAATGAAATACGACAAACATAATTCACAACACAAGCATATAACATGGTTCGGAACCGAATGGTTCCTACTCCACAGATCGAGCTTTAAAGAGCTCTAGTGATGCATACACAACCACTAATCACAAATAACTCTTTCTCGGAACAATCCGGAGGTGCATAAACCCCTTACAATAATTACACTAAGTAATACTAAAGATACAAGCTAATACAAGTATGAAAAACAATGCAAGTCAAGAAAAACACTTTACAAGAGCACTTTGGTTGCTTGATCTTTGATTGCCTTGGACTAGCCTTGAAGACTCTGATTTGCAACAGCAAATCGCTCCAATTCACCCAAGAAAATTGCTACAAAAACCCTCTTGAGTTGCCTTTATAACTTACAATCGGGATAGATTTTTGCCTATCAGTCGACTGCTGAGGACCATCAGTCGACTGATGACACTGTTGCTGTGAGAAAACGGTGCAATCAATGCTAGAAAAATCCAACGGATAGGACATTAGTCCATCATCAGTTGGTCGATCGAGTCTTCACTCATGCTAACCCGATGGTCGAGTCGGACTCCATTCTGCCGAAATATCGAGCACCGATCGGTGATCACAAGATCACGATCGGCGCTAATCAATCGATCGGTAGCCACCTGCGCGATCGCTAGGGCACTCCCTGCAGTCAAACCCTAGTTGACTCACACTAGTCGATTGCCACATAATACCAGTCAACTGATACACCTCAAACATTAGGTTTTAACCTCAAACATGAGGTTTAACCCAAGTATGGTGCCCCCATACTTGCTAGACCACCCGTAGCCTAAACCGAAGCCTTCTAGCCACCTCCATCAGCCTCGTGCCTATCGGATCCCTCCAAGTCATCCATGACTTGTTCATCCATACGCTAGCCTTCACATGCTTCCATCGGCTATGTCATGCTAACGGTGTCTACACCGCCAAGGCACATTGGACTTACGCTGCCAAGACTCCGGTTGGACTTTATGCCGCCAACCATTGGACTTATGCTGCCAAGACTTCCACTTAGACTTTACGCCGCCAATATCAAAACCCTTTGACTTCTCAAATGCCAAGACTCAAGCTTGGACTTTCCCTTGCCAACCCATGTTGGACTTTCCATGCCAAGACCCATGCTTGAACTTTTCCTTACCAAGACCCATGCTTGGACTTTATGTTGAGATGTATAATGAAAAGTCTATCTTTTGTATGAACATCTTTATTTTTGAAATAAGAATCACATGATCATTGTTTGCATATTTATGGTTATGCATATTTGTCTGATACATTACATTGTAGATAACATTATGTGTAGTGTCACATAGGAGATCATGTTATCGTTTCATTGTAAAGTATAAGTAAAAGCTCACAATCAAGATGGTTATGGACAAACCATTGGAATGGTTGTAGTGTGATTTGGTATTGGTTTTTCTTGACCATAGAATTACACTAGTACACTTTGTGTGTATTGAGCAAGACCGACATAGAGGTGATTCGATTTATTGTTGACTACATAATCGAATCGGACCTCATATATTATGTTGTACATGCTCTTAATCCCGATATAATAACGGGCACATAGTATTCATTTCTTTGATTTACCAATGGGCGAGATTTATAGAGTAAATCAATAGGCTTGGTAAGTTGGGAAATAATATTATTTATATGGTGTGCCATTGATTATAGGAGGAAACCGTGTCCTATATATTAGGATGATGATGTCCCCTTGAGGAGGTCATAAGGTTCATCATGTAAACCCTGTAGGTGGACTTGGTCCGGCATGATGATAAGGTTGAGTGGTACTACTCATGGAGTTAGATGTTGATTAATTAATTGTCAGTAAATTAATTAATCGATGGACATTCGAGATTTTAAACACGGGGAGAAAAATGTACAAATAATATAAGGATCCCATATTAATTTATGAGGGTTGGTGAGGTAGATCAATGATAATTCTCTAGTAGAATGGATTATCATTAATGGATCGGACTTTATGTGGGCTTGATCCATTGGGTGGCCAAGATTCAACTCCTCCTCATGGTCCCTATTATAGCCTATTAAAACCTCATGGAGCCTAGATCCGATGGTGGAAAACAAAACTCTAGATCCGACGGTTGAGATTAAATCTCTAGATCCGACGGTTGAGATTAAATCCCTAGAACCGATGGTGGAGATTAAAGGAGGCTTAGGCCTAACTCTATAAAAGGAGGACAAGGGGTGGGCGGCAAGGAGAATATAGAAGTGGATTAGGGTTTTGGGCGGCAAGGGGGCTTGGAGGCTTAGGCGGCCACAATTAAGGAAAGTTTTTCCTTCTTCTTCCTTAGGTGGCCGACGCCCATCATTTCCTCTTCTCTCCTTGTTTTTGTCGGCGTCCAACCTTCTTCCCTTCATCCTTGGCCGAAGCTTAGGGTCTTCCCTTGAAGCTTTTGGACGTCCCACTTCCTCATCTCTTCTTCTTGTTGGCCGGTGGCAAGCATCAAGGTTGGTGCTTGGTGGTTGGCTAAAGGAAGGAGAAGAGTTTTTTTTTTTCTATACTTCCTCTTGTTCGGAGCAAGCAAGGAAAAAAAGATCACGATCTAGGAGGCTTCGACTTTTGGAAGATCGTCGCCAACACGATGTCCAAAAGGAGGAAGGACTACAATAGAAGATCGAGAGGTATAACGCTTGTTTATATTCTTTTTTAACATGTCTATAATTGTTTTTCAATCATATACATGTTGTATGTTCTGTTTTATGGTTAAATATACTTGGACCCCGAATACAAACACAAAAGCCGGCGATCCGTACATCGTCTATTCCACGGCTAATCGTAGAATAGAGGTTGGTTGCTTGAACAACAAGTTTGTATAAGTGACAACTCTAATCGAATTTCACGATGATGAAACAGTAGCTTGGGTGATCCCTCCTTGTCAAGGATAAATTTTTTTTATCCGGGGACGTAGAAGGGATCGCCATGAACAAGTGACCGAGTTGAAGTGTGAAGCGAAGTTTCCTACCTTCAAGTGGTATCAGAGCCACGGTTTTCGGTTTTGTGTGTTTAGGATTCGGTTACTTTTATGCACTTTTCATATATTATATGTGCCGAATAATAGTAAGATGTGCGTAGGTTAACTTTTTAGTTGCAGGCATAGGATCCAACTATTATGGCCATATATGTGTGTATGTGATTGTATGTGTGTAATTGTATATTTTGTTGAATCCTCGGGGTTGATGAGGCTAGTATTTATTTTTTGTAATTAGATACGACATTGTTTAGCCACTCCTTTTATTTTAGTTTACTTTCGATCTAGATTTCATGTACACTCCCTCGTGGTGTATAGGATCGATGGATGTAAATTAAAATAGTTTTTCTCGGCTCGGATCTCCGGATGACTTGTGCATGACGTAGGGAGGAGCGGACGAGATGACGATACGATGGGAGGCATATTGGAGACAAAAGCCATAATAGTTGGAAAATATTTCTTTTTCATATTTATTTCTTATTGTTTGATATGCATATCATAGGCTAAAAAATTCCTAAATTTTAAATTACTAAGTGGGAGAGGGATATTTTTATAAATTCTCACGGCCTCCATTACAATTTGACATGTAATGCAAACAAACTTGCGCGTCGGCTCTGAGTGCCTTCCTCCCCATCGGATGAGTTTGTTTATGGATCACAAGGTCGAATATGTTTATAGGAAATTATTAAGGAGTGTGTGTACTTCCCCATCGGAAGGCACATAACCTGAGATAATTACCTTGGTACCGAGTAATGGCAAACACTTAGATACAAATATAAGTATCCTCCCCATCGGAGTCACTTCTTTTATTTGTAGGGTCAAAGAGGAACCAACTATTAATTTTATATGTCAAAAATTTAGGTTGACAAGATTGTTGGGTTTCCGGCACCGCGGCATGTGTGTGTTCGATCACGTTTCGTAAACATGAACACAGCGGAAGCAATAAAAATAATAAATCTACATTTATTACAACACACACAACACACGCATGCATATTACAACAAGTGTAGACATAACCGTAAATTTAAATTTGCAATAAAAGGAAATTTATCTACGTTATACCATTCGTATGACGTGTAGCGGGAACGGCATCAACCGGAACGATCCTCGCTAGAATCGTCTCTATCCGTATCCACGCCGAGTTCCTCGGGATAACTTCGCTAAGCCACGAGCTTCGTCTTCGTATGGGTTACTAGCCTCGTGTTGAAGACGACGTGATCGAGAGATGATCACGATCCGAATCCAAATTCGGATCCTAATACGAGTTCTCAAAACTCGCTTCTCCGGAGAAGTATTCGTCAACCAATTGACGAATATTTCGTCCTCCACCTCAGAGGATTACCGGAGATCAAATCCCCGGTAAGTTAGCCACTGTCGGAGCTCTAACCGTCGTCCAAACGACGCTCCGACGAGAGGAGAACAAGCTGTCCAGAAAACTGGACAGATTTGGTGGAGGTGATAGGCGCCGGCCAACCAAGGGAGATAGAGCTCACCTTGATGCCAAACTTGAAGGAGATCACCGGAGCACTAACCGGCAGCAGCTTGACGCGAGGGGAAGGAAGCAGCCTCGACGGGCGCGGTTGGAGGAGTTTTGGGCGGCGGCAATAGGTTGGCGCCGAGAGCTCCAAGGAGGAGGTGGGCGGCAACCTTAGGGCTAGGGGTTTTTGGATTAGGGCTTAATTATCCCTTAAGCCCTCTTTTATAGAGAACTAATTCTCTTAATGGTTATTGGATCATAACCATTAGGCCCGTTAACCCGCTCCATTAAGATAAGTTAAAATAAACCAAACCATGATGGTTTATTTTAAGTTAAAACGAACCGAACCAACTTTTGGTTCATTCATTTAAAATAAACCAAACCCTTTGGTTTATTCTCCTCCATTGGATTAGAACCAAACCATTTTGGTTCATCCATTATGTCTTCATAAGACATGGCCCATCCACGCTTCCATTGCGACTGAAACGATTTCATGCTCGCTTCATGTTTGGTTCAACCAAACCTAGTTTCTCTAGGTCTGAGAATCCCATTCTCAAGCTTGTTTTAAATCCTTTGGATTACGCTCGTTGTGCATGTGACCAAATAGGTTCTCGGTTTATGTTGGCTGTCTATAATTAACCATTAATTATAGAACGATCATGAGTGGCACCTAGTAGTACATCATGATCAAAAAAAGATCAACGGTTGATCGAACTATTTACGAAACCCTTGGCTCGAATGAATCGTGCCCCATTCCCTTCACTCATCTTATACCCACTTGGTTCGACATGGTCTATAGTGTCATCCCCACTAGGTCGACTACGTCACACCTAGCCCAAGTATCATTTCCTCGTCCCACGGATTCTAGTTACTCCACATGTATCGAAGAGTACCTTACTCTAAACATGTAATGCTTTGGCCAAAGACTTTAGTAACAATCCGACGAGAGGCCATGGGTATACATCTCCTCGCAAGGAGTGGTGAATCCTTTATAGGCTATTCAAACACCTTCGATCACTTCGACTTATACCCAATCATCACGGGTCCACATCTCCTTAGAGATGCTTGCTTAAGATGTCAAAGCATAAGTCTCTATGATCAAGATGACTTGAATACCGCAAGTCAAAGGAACATCGCACTTAAGCCACAGTAAGAACTTCATTGACATATCTATATATACAGAGAATCATATGAAGTCTTACGGCTGGTCACTCCAATGAACTAGTTACCATAACTAGCATCCACGATTAACTCCGGACATCACTATGTCTCCTTGGATACACCAAGGAGTATACCTCGTGCTAGTCTCAACAGAATTGATGGTGTCCAAATCCATCAATTCATCGACTAGGGATAATTCCGATACATCACAATTACACATGTAGAGATACTCACTAGCTGTGATCCAATCACAAATTCTCTCATGCTGTGAATCGTATCGTGGACATTCAGTAAATGAGTTTAAGATCCAATCAAATACATAAAACATGTATACTCAAATAGTGAATCTTCATTTATCATATAAATGGTTCATACATAAGGCGATTGCCTTAGGACATCTCTCATATATTACTAACAGACTCCCACTTGGCCTAATGCCAATCACTACGGTATCCAATACCATAAGCTCGAACATGACCCTCAAACTTATTTTGAGGTAATGCCTTAGTCAAGGGATCCGCTAAGTTCCTTTCAGTGGGAATTTTCTCGATTTGTATTTCGTTCCTACTGATGATCTCTCTGATAAGATGATAGCGGCGAAGCACATGTTTGGATCGTTGATGAGACCTTGGCTCTTTCGCCTGTGCAATTGCTCCATTGTTGTTGTAGTAGACCGGTATTGCTTCAACAATGGCCGGAATCACACCAAGTTCATGAATGAACTTCTTGATCCAAACCACTTCCTTCACGCTCCGGCCGCAATGTATTCCTCGCCTGGTAGAATCTGCCGATCTCTTGTTTGGAACTTTTCCAACTCACTGCGCCCCCATTCAAGGTGAACACGTATCCAGACTGAGACCTGGAATCATCCTTGTCTATCTGGAAGCTGGCATCCGTATACCCACGTATCACCATGTCCCCTTCTCCATATATTAGGAACACATCCTTAGTTCTTCTCAAGTACTTAAGGATCGTCTTAACAGCCGCCCAATGATCCATTCATGGATCAGACTGGTATCTTCTCGTGACACTCAGAGCGTATGATACGTCGGGCCTTGTACATAACATAGCATACATGATAGATCCTATTGCGGATGCATAGGGAATATTACTCATGCAAATCCTCTCGTCTTCTGTGCGTGGACACATAGACTTCGAAAGGTGTACCCCATGCCTGATGGGTAAGAAACCTTTCTTGGATTCCGACATGCTAAACCTCTTTAGCACTCGGTCTATATATGTAGACTGCGAAAGACCAAGCAACCATTTCGATCTATCACTATAGATCTTAATCCCGAGGATGTAGGTTGCTTCTCCCAGGTCTTTCATGGAGAATGTCTTGGATAACCAAACCTTCACTGACTGTAAGATTGAAACATCATTTCCTATAAGTAGTATGTCATCGACATACAATACTAGGAACACGACTGCACTCCCACTAACCTTCTTGTACACACAAGGTTCGTCTGGATTTTGTGAGAAATCAAACTTTTTGATTGTCTTATAAAAACGGATATTCCAGCTCCTGGATGCTTGCTTCAATCCATAAATGGACCGTCGCAATTTGCATACCTTGGTTTTATCAACCGATGTGAAACCCTCAGGCTATATCATATACACGTTCTCGAGTAGGTTTCCATAAGGAAAGCTATTTTCACATCCATCTGCCATATCTCATAATCATAATGAGCCGCTATGGCCAGGAGCATCCGAATGGATTTAAGCATAGCTATAGGCGAATAGGTTTCGTCATAATCAACACCTTGCTTTTGACGATATCCTTTCATCACCAATCTAGCCTTATAGGTAATCACATTACCATCTATGTCGGTTTTCTTCTTGAAAACCCACTTGCACCCTATAGGTTTTATGCCTTCAGGTGGGTCAACCAAGTTCCAAACTTGTTTTTCATACATGGAATCTATCTCCGACTTCATGGCACCAAGCCATTTATCCCTTTTTGAACTTGTCAGCACTTCTTCATAACTAGTAGGCTCCTCATCATCAATGAGTAACACGTCGTTCGATTCACTTACGAGAAATTCATATCTCTCAGGAATATTGCGTGTTCTACCAGATCTACGAAGATGTGGTGTTACAATAGGTCCAGCCGATTGCTCATCACTATGAGTTGTCGACTGTTGTGCTTCACCAGGTATCTCATTAATGTCTATTTGAGTGTCTCGAGCCTCCTCAAGCTCGATGACACTCCCACTATTTTCTTGCAAGAGAAACTCTTTCTCTAGAAACACAGCATGCCTTGAAACAAACACCTTTTGTTCCACAGGATGATAGAATTGGTAACCCCTTGTTTCCTTAGGGTATCCAACAAATAGACATTTATCAGACTTAGCATCCAATTATCTTCATATAAGCAGGACAACCCTATATCTTCAAGTAAGATACATGAGGTTTCTTACCATTCCATATCTCATATGGAGTAGTTGAGACTACCTTGGTAGGCATTCTGTTTAACAAGTAAACAGCTGTCTGAAGTACATAGCCCCAAAAGGACTTGGGAAGAGTCGCATGATTCATCATTGACCTGACCATGTCCAACAAGGTCCGGTTACGCCTCTCAGATACACCATTATGCTGTGGTGTATATGGCGGAGTCCATTGAGACAATATACCATTGTCTCTTAGATAATCAAGAAACTCTTAACTTAAGTATTCACCACCTCGATTCGATCGAAGTATTTTAATACTCTTATCATGTTGTTTCTCTACTTCATTTCTGAATTCTTTGAACCTTTCAAAGGATTCAAACTTGTGTTTCATCAAGAACACATACCCAAACCGTGAGTGATCATCGGTGAAGGTAATGAAGTAGCTATAGCCTCTTAATGCTTGAGTTGACATAGGTCCACATACATCAGTATGTATTAGTCCTAGTAACTCTCCCACTCGTTCACCTTTTCCAGTAAAAGGTAACTTAGTCATCTTGCCTTTTAAGAATGATTCGCATGTATTGTATGAATCCAATTCAAACGATTCCAGAATTCCACATCGGTGTAATTCGGACATGCGTTTCTTGCTTATATGGCCAAGACGACAATGCCACATATAGGAGTCTATTTGATTATCCTTTCGAGCACGCGTGTTGCTCACTTCGATATTGAAAATGTCACTGGATACGTCCAACGTATAAATGCCATTACTCAAGGTTCCAGTTCCATAAAGTACGCCATTCAAAGTTATATAACAACAATTGTTACTAAATGTCAAATGGAAACCATTTCTATTTAAACAGGAAATAGAAACAATGTTCTTTATTAGAGAAGGAACATAATAGCAATTGTCCAGTTCTAAGACTAGTCCACTAGGGAGCTTCAGCAAATAAGTTCCGATGGCGACCGCAGCAACCTTTGCTCCATTGCCAACTCGCAAATTTGACTCCCCTCTGACAAGTCTTCTTCTATTCCTTAGCCCCTGTATGTCATTACATATATTTGAGCCACACCCAGTATCCAATACCCAAGTGTCTAAGGAAATAGAATGACAATCAATAACGAAGATACCTGAAGAGGATGGGGCATCGGATGCCTTCTTCTTCTTCATGGACTCAAGATAAATCTTGCAGTTTCTTCGCCAAAGGCCTTCCTTGCCACGATGGCAAGTGCCCTTTATACCGGGTTCTCGCCTTCTTTGCCTTTTTCTTCTTTCCTTTCTTCTGTTCTTTTGCCTTCCTCTTAGAACCTTTCTTTGAGGAATCAACTAACAGAACCGCCTTCTCCTCATGCTTCACAGAAGGCTCCACAGTCTTCAGCATATTGAGGAGCTCGGGAATGGTGGATTCTAATTTGTTCATCCGATAGTTCATCACAAATTGTGAGAAACTCTTGGGCAAACAATGCAGAATTAAGTCAATACTTAACTCATGATCCATCACAAAACCGAGGGTTGCTAGCCGCTCGATGTACCCGTTCATCTTTAGAATAAACTGCACTATAGATGAACCTTCTTGCATCTTCGTGGTGAAGAGGAGCCTAGAGACCTCGAACCTTTCGGATCTCGCTTGCTCATCGAACAACTCATGAAGATGGAAGACTATAGTATTAGCATCCGGTACCATCACGCTAGCATGATGCAACTCGCCTTTCGAATCGCCACATGCTACGATAGACCAACATTTGATGCAGGTTGCATCGTCCTTAGGACGGTTAGGAAGAGGCTCTTCAAGGACATATGCAAGCTTTTCCGCCTTGAGAACAATTCTCAGGTTTCTAAGCCAGTCCAGGAAGTTAGGCCCAGTCAGTTTGTTCGAATCCAAAATAGTGCGCAAATTCAAAGACGTCATGATCAATTTATTGACCTAGAAATACAAAACGAGCATATATGAGAAAATGATTTTAAAATGCATCAATATACATTTATAAATCCCATTCATTTTTCGAATTTCAAAAACCCCAAAATCACTTCGGGAGATCATAGGTCCATCTCCGAATGGGCTGATATCCATCATAGTTATGAACAACCTTGGAGAGAGTCCAACAAGCCATTCATAACTACGACGGTAGGTATCATCTATACCGATTGCATATCACGTATATGCAACTATCACAATGTGCTATCAACTAATTGAATGTTCACACATACGTTGGGTTGTTAACACATTAACAAGTATGCATCATATGCATAGCACCCAACTTCACCTCCCTTTACATCGACCTTGGAGAGAGTCCAACCAGCCGATGATCCAGGTTAAAGCCAACCCATTAATCGAGAAATAGTTTTAATATGGTTAGAGCGCATTCAACCAATTAGCCCAGCTTGGAGAGAGTCCAACAACCAAAGCTAACGATTGACCTCTGACTCTTACCATATTAGTATTAAACTATTCCATGGTTTGAACATGTTCGGGTTCGAGCCGGGCTTGGAGAGAGTCCAACAACCCAAACAAGAAACGGAACTCTGGTTCTAACCATATCAATGGAAGGTGTAGGCTTTAATATTTTTTAAGGATTTTATGTCTCATCCTCTTTGCATGCAAATAACTATTATCTACATGGCATGACATACATGACATACATCTACATGTCACGACACGCATGACATAATGTTATGCATCTAATGCAATTACATGACATACAATTATGTCATGTATATATTTCCTTATATGTCATAACTATTTATGGAAATAAAATATGTTTAAGATTTGATTCTCCAAATCAAATCATAATTAAATTAGGAAACAAATTTCCAAATCTAATCACATATTTTATTTATGGAATTATTTGATTAAGGAAAATTTATTTAGGAAACCTATTTCCTAAATCATTAAAACTACTTATGGAAATAAAATATTTTAAGATTTGATTTCCCAAATCAAATCAAGATTAAATCAGGAAACAAATTTCCAAAATCTAATCAAATATTTTATTTATGGAAAATATCAATTTCCATAAATACTTCCAACTTTCCAAAAGTGAAAGATTTCCATAAATACTTCTAGACTTTCCAAAATTGAAAAATTTCCATAAATACTTCTAAATTTCCAAAATTAGAAAATTTCCAGAAATAACATTATGACTATCGCAAAACCATTTTACGATTATGTTGAAACACAACCTGGGCTCTGATACCACTATTGGGTTTCCGGCACCGCGGCGTGTGTGTGTTTGATCACGTTTCGTAAACATGAACACAGCCGAAGCAATAAAAATAATAAATCTACATTTATTACAATACACACAACACACGCATGTATATTACAACAAGTGTAGACATAACTGTAAATTTAAATTTGCAATAAAAGGAAATTTATATATGTTATACCTTTCGTATGACGTGTAGCGGGAACGACATCAACCGGAATGATCCTCGCTAGAATCGTCTCTATCCGTATCCACGCCGAGTTCCTCGGGATTACTTCGCTAAGCCATGAGCTTCGTCTTCATACGGGTTACTAGCCTCGTGTTGAAGACGACGTGATCGAGAGATGATCACGATCCGAATCAAAATTCGGATCCTAATACGAGTTCTCAAAACTCGCTTCTCCGGAGAGGTATTCGTCAACCAATTGATGAATCCTTCATCCTCCACCTCAGAGGATTACCAGAGATCGAATCCCCGGTAAGTTAGCCGCTGTCGGAGCTCTAACCGTCGTCCAAACGACGCTCCGACGAGAGGAGAACAAGCTGTCCAGAAAACTGGACAGCTTTGGTGGAGGTGATAGGCGCCGGCCAACCAAGGGAGATAGAGCTCACCTTGATGCCAAACTTGAAGGAGATCACCGGAGCACTAACCGGCAGCAGCTCGACGCCGGCGAGGGGGAAGGAAGCAGCCTTCTGGACGCCGGTTGGAGGAGCTTTGGGCGGCGGCAATAGGTTAGCGCCGAGAGCTTCAAGGTGGAGGTGGGCGGCAACCTTAGGGTTAGGGGTTTTTGGATTAGGGCTTAATTATCCCTTAAGCCCTCTTTTATAGAGAACTAATTCTCTTAATGGTTATTGGATCATAACCATTAGGCCCGTTAACCCGCTCCATTAAGATAAGTTAAAATAAACCAAACCATGATGGTTTATTTTAAGTTAAAACGAACCAACCAACTTTTGGTTCATTCGCTTAAAATAAACCAAACCCTTTGGTTTATTCTCCTCCATTGGATTAGAACCAAACCATTTTGGTTCATCCATTATGTCTTCATAAGACACGGCCCATCCACGCTTCCATTGCATCAAACGCGATTTCATGCTCGCTTCATGTTTGGTCCAACCAAACCTAGTTTCTCTGGCGAGAATCTCATTCTCAAGCTCGTTTTAAATCCTTTGGATTACGCTCGTTGTGCGTGTGACCAAATAGGTTCTCGGTTTATGTTGGCCATCTATAATTAACCATTAATTATAGAACGATCATGAGTGGCACCTAGTAGTACATCATGATCCCCAATTAACCAAAAAGATCAACGGTTGATCCAGAACTATTTCTGAAACCCTTCAGATAATGAATCGTGCCCCATTCCCTTCACTCATCTTATACCCACTTGGTTCAGACATGGTCTATAGTGTCCCCACTAGGCTGACTACGTCACACCTAGCCCAAGTATCATTTCCTCGTCCTACGGATTCTAGTTACTCCACATGTATCGAAGAGTACCTTACTCTAAACATGTAATGCTTTGGCCAAAGACTTTAGTAATAATACGACGAGAGGCCATGGGTATACATCTCCTCGCAAGGAGTGGTGAATCCTTTATAGGCTATTCAAACACCTTCGATCACTTCGACTTATACCCAATCATCCCGGGTCCACATCTCCTTAGAGATGCTTGCTTAAGATGTCAAAGCATAAGTCTCTATGATCAAGATGACTTGAATACCGCAAGTCAAAGGAACATCACACTTAAGCCACAGTAAGAACTTCATTGACATATCTATATATGCAGAGAACCATATGAAGTCTTACGGCTGGTCACTCTAATGAACTAGTTACCATAACTAGCATCCACGATTAACTCCGGACATCACTATGTCTCCAGCCAGTGAGAATCAGCTGCTTGGATACACCAAGGAGTATACCTCGTGCTAGTCTCGACAGAATTGATGGTGTCCAAATCCATCAATTCATCGACTAGGGATAATTCCGATACATCACAATTACACATGTAGAGATACTCACTAGTTGTGATCCAATCACAAATTCTCTCATGCTGTGAATCGTATCGTGGACATTCAGTAAATAAGTTTAAGATCCAATCAAATACATAAAACATGTATACTCAAATAGTGAATCTTCATTTATCATATAAATGGTTCATACATAAGGCGATTGCCTTAGGACATCTCTCATATATTACTAACAAAGATAGTAAAATTAATGGGTGAAACCTCCTCTTACAAATGTAGAATTCGTATACGTCCACACTATCGTGGCATACGATATTCTCGGTGTTTTGAGGTGTTGGTTGATTTTAAAATTTTATTGTTTGAGGAATCAATAATTTTTTGAAATCTAATATTTTGATCTATGTGATTCTTAGGTTTTTTCAAAATGACTTTCAACCCGCTTGTTGTGATACTGAAAGAAAATAAACTTACTGGACCCAATTATGTTGATTGGAAGAGGAACCTTGACATAGTCTTGACTGTTGAGGAATACTAATATGTACTCCTAGAAGAGTGCCCCCCTAAGCCTGTGGATGATTCTAGGGAAAAGGAGAAGGAGAGTTATAAGAAGTGGATTAAGGCCGATGAGATGACACGGTGTTACATTTTGGCATCTATGTCAAATGTACTGCAACATCAACATCAAGCCATGCCCACTTCTTATGACATGATGCTCAATCTCAAAGAGCTTTTCGGACACCAGAATCGGCCTACTAGGCAGGAAGCCATGAGGAACTTGATGACGACCACCATGATTGAGGGAACACCCGTGAGGGATCATGTTCTCAAGATGATGGCTCATTTGAATGAGCTGGAAGTCCTCGAAGCTGAGATCGATGGGGAAACCTAGGTCGATATCATTCTCCAGTCTCTACCTAGGAGTTTTGAGCAGTTTCGCCTGAACTACAACATGAGCGAGAGGTTGTATTCGTTGGCGGAGCTTCTGACAGAACTCCAGGCGGTAGAGGGGCTTTTTCATCAGAGTGCTCAGGCACAAGCCATGGTTGCCCAAAAGGTTTCTACTTCTAAGCGGAAAGGCAAGAAGAAGAAGAAACGAGCTGGGGCAAAGGCGGTGGGAGGAACTCAGGGAGGAGTGAAGAAGCTGAAAGGCAAGTGCTTCACTTGTAAGCAGAGTGGACACTGGAAGAAGGACTGCCCCAACCGCAAGAAGAACAAAGGTATATCTTTTGGTCTAGTCGTTGAAACATATTTAGCGGTGTTATCTATCGGCACCTGGTGTATAGATACGGGAGCCACTAATCATGTGTGTAATACTTTGCAGGGGTTCCAAGAAATCAGACGACTTGCTAAGGGGGAGATTACCTTATACTTGTGCGATGCCACAAAGGTGGCGGCTATTGCAGTGGGAGATGTTTATTTGTCTTTTGAGAGGAATAAAGTTTTGGTTCTTAAAAATTGCCTTTATGTACCTCTATTTAGAAAGAATTTGATTTCGGTTACAAAATTGTTTATGGATGGATATTTTATTTCTTTTAATGACAGAGTTGTTATAAAAAGGAATAGGGAGATTATCTGTTCTGGTGCAATGATAGGAAATTTGTATACACTTGAACCAAAAGCTCCCACGATGCAAATAGAAGTTAATAACTCATCTTTTAATTCCAATAAGAGAAAAAAACCTTCGAAAATGAACCAAACATATCTTTGGCATCTAAGACTTGGTCATATTAACCTAAGAAGAATTCAAAGGTTGATAGATGATGGACCTTTGGGTTCATTAGTGGTGGAAGATTTCCCAACCTGCGAATCTTGTTTGGAGGGTAAAATGACCAAGAGGCCTTTTAAGGCCAAGGGGTATAGAGCAAAAGATGTGTTGGAATTGGTTCATTCTGATTTGTGTGGTCCTATGTCTATCCAGGCTAGAGGTAGTTTTGAGTATTTTGTCTCTTTCATAGACGATTATTCAAGATATGGATACATTTACTTGATGTGCCGCAAGTCTGAATGCTTTGACAAGTTCAAAGAATTCAAGGCTGATGTGGAGAAACATCAAGGTAAAAGTATCAAGACACTACGATCTGATTGTGGTCGTGAGTACCTCTTGGGAGAGTTTAGGAATTACTTATCAGAGGTTGTGATTCAATCCCAATTGTCTGCACCTAGCACACCCCAGAAGAATGGTGTAGTAGAGCGAAGGAATAGGACTCTTATGGAGATGGTTAGATCGATGATGAGTTATTCTGAGTTGCCAGATTCGTTTTGGGGATATGCTCTAGATACGAAAGTATATATTCTGAACTTGGTACCATCTAAATTAGTGCCTTCTACTCCCATAGAATTGTGCACTGGGCGAAAGCCTAGTCTAAGACATATTCAGATTTAGGAGAGTCCAGCACATGTGCTAAAGGCAGATACTGGTAAGTTGGAACCTCGTACAGAAGTGCGCATGTTCGTTGGCTATCCTAGAGGAACGAAAGGTGGTTTGTCTTATAGTACTAGAGATCAGAAGGTGATTGTTAGCACAAACGACAGATTTGTAGAGGAAGACTATGTGATGAACCACAAGCCCATGAGTAAGATTGTTCTGGAGGAATTGAAAGGGAAAGTCACTACTTCAGTACCACCGGAACAAGAGGATATACCACAAATCACTGCACCGCATTTTACAGAGGATACACAAGTGATACCTCATCGTAGTGAGAGGGTTGTTAGACAATATGATATATTCATGTTCTTGGGAGAATCTTTTGATTTGGTCCCTGATGTACATGAACCTGATCCCTGGACATATGACGAGGCAATCCAAGATAAAGATGCGGTATCTTGGCAAAGTGAAATGAATGCTGAGATTGAATCTATGGATTCAAATCAGGTCTGGGAGCTAGTAGAACCACCTGATGGTGTAAAAACCATTGGATGCAAGTGGATCTACAAAAGAAAGAGAGGAATAGACAGGAAGGTTGAGACCTTCAAAGCGAGGCTTGTTGCGAAGGGGTATATTCAGAAAGAGGGAATCGATTATGAGGAGACCTTTTCACCGGTAGCCATGCTTAAGTCTATCCGGATTCTCTTAAGCATTGCTGCTCATATGGATTATGAGGTATGACAGATGGATGTCAAGACAGCTTTCCTTAATGGAAGTTTTGAGGAAAACATCTATATGAAGCAACTAGAAGGATTCATTACAAAGGGAAAAGAGCATCTTGTGTGTAAGCTTAATCGGTCCATTTATGGATTGAAACGAGCTTCGAGGTCTTGGAACATCCGCTTTGATGAGGTAATCCAGTCTTATGGATTTATTCAAAGTCCAGATGAGTCTTGTGTATACAAGAGATGTGACAGAAACGTAGTGGTATTTCTTGTACTATACGTAGATGACATTTTGTTAATTGACAACAATGTCAAGGTGTTATCGGACGTAAGGGTATGGTTCTCCAAACAGTTTGATATGAAGGACTTGGGAGAAGTGGGACACATCCTTGGGATCAAGTTTATAAGGGATCGCAAGAAAAGGATGTTGTGCTTATCTCAAGCTTTATACATAGACACCATTATGGATCGTTTTAGCATGCAAAACTCCTAGAAAGGTTTTCTACCTTTCAGGCATGAAGTTCCTTTGTCTAAGGAGATGTGTCCTAGAACATCTAAGGAGATAGAGGAGATGAAGGCAGTTCCTTATGCTTCGGCAGTAGGAAGCCTCATGTATGCGATGCTATGTATGAGACCAGATATCTACTTTGCCGTGGCCATGGTTAGCAGATATCAGAGTAATCCAGGATAGGGACATTGGACTGCGGTAAAGCATATATTGAAGTACTTGAGAAGGACTAGGGATTATATGCTAGTTTACCAGGCAGACCAATTACTCCCTGTGGGTTACACAGATTCCGACTTCCAATCAGACAGGGATAACAATAAGTCTACCTCAGGTTTTGTGTTTACTTAGGGAGGTGGAGCCATTGTATGGAGGAGTGTCAAGCAGAAATGTGTGGCTGACTTCACCATGAAAGCTGAGTATGTGGCAGCCTCTGAGGCGACCAAAGAAGCTGTGTGGCTCAGGAACTTCTTGATGGACTTTGATGTGATTCCTGGTTTGCCCAGAACTATCACAATTTATTGTGATAATAGTGGTGTAGTTGCAAACTCGATGGAACCACGAACCCATAAAGCAAGTAAACACATAGAGCGCAAGTACCACCTGATATGAGAAATCGTAAAGAGAGGAGAAGTTGTTGTGGCCAAGATTGCATCGGAGGATAACCGGGCAGATCCTTTCACTAAGGCCCTTCTAGCGAGAGCTTTTGATAGGCATGTGGAGGGAATGAGAATCAGATGTATGACAGTTTAAGGACAGCATAGTCTTTTAATATAAGTGGGAGATTATTGGGATGTATACTGAAAAGTCTATCTTTTGTATAAACATCTTTATTTTTGAAATAAGAATCACATGATTATTGTTTGCATATTTATGGTTATGCATATTTGTCTGATACATTACATTGTAGATAACATGGTGTGTAGTGTCACACAGGAGATCATGTTATCGGTTCATTGTAAAGTATAAGTAAAGGCTCACAACCGAGATGGTTATGGACAAACCATTGGAATGGTTGTAGTGTGATTTGGTATTGGTTTGTCTTGACCATAGAATTACACTAGTACACTTAGTGTGTATTGAGCAGGACCGACATAGAGGTGATTCGATTTATTGCTGACTATATAATCGAATCGGACCTCAGATATTATGTTGTACATGCTCTTAATCCCGATATAATAACGGGCACATAGTATTCATTTCTTTGATTTACCAATTGGCGAGATTTATAGAGTAAATCGATAGACTCGGTAAGTTGGGAAATGATATTATTTATATGGTGTGCCGTTGATTATAGGAGGAAACCGTATCCTATATATTAGGATGATGATGTCCCCATGAGGAGCTCATATGGTTCATCATGTAAACCCTATAGGTGGACTTGGTCCGGCATGATGATAAGGTTGAGTGGTACTACTCATGGAGTTAGATGTTGATTAATTAATTGTCATTAAATTAATTAATCGACAGACATTCGAGATCTTAAACACGGAGAGAAAAATGTACAAATAATATAAGGATCCCATATTAATTTATGGGGGTTGGTGAGGTAGATCAATGATAATCCTCTAGTGGAATGGATTATCATTAATGGATCGGACTTTATGTGGGCTTGATCCATTGGGTGGCCAAGATCCAACTCCTCCTCATGGTCCCTATTGTAGCCTATTAAAACCTCATGGAGCCTAGATCCGATGGTGGAAAACAAAACTCTAGATCTGACGGTTGAGATTAAATCTCTAGATCCGACGGTTGAGATTAAATCTCTAGATTCGACGGTTGAGATTAAATCCCTAGAACCGACGGTGGAGATTAAAGGAGGCTTAGGCCTAACTCTATAAAAGGAGGATAAGGGGTGGGCGGCAAGGAGAATATAGAAGTGGATTAGGATTTTTGGCGGCCACAATTAAGGAAAGTTTTTCCTTCTTCTTCCTTAGGTGGTCGACGCCCATCCTTTCCTCTTCTATCCTTGTTTTTGTCGACGTCCAACCTTCTTCCCTTCATCCTTGGCCGGAGCTTAGGGTCTTCCCTTGAAGCTTTTGGCCGGCCCACTTCCTCATCTCTTCTTCTTGTTGGCTGGCGGCAAGCATCAAGGTTGGTGCTTTGTGGTTGGCTAAAGGAAGGAGAAGAGTTTTGTTTCTATACTTCCTCTTGTTCGGAGCGAGCAAGGAAAGAAAGATCATGATCTAGGAGGCTTCGACTTTTGGAAGATCGTCGCCCACACGATGTCCAAAAGGAGGAAGGACATACAATAGAAGATCGAGAGGTATAATGCTTGTTTATATTTTTTTGTAACATGTCTATAATTTTTTTTTCAATCATATACATGTTGTATGTTCTGTTTTATGGTTAAATATACTTAGACCCCGAATACAAACACAAAAACCGGCGATCCGTACATCGTCTATTCCGCGGCTAATCGTAGAATAGAGGTTGGTTGCTTGAACAACAAGTTTGTTCAAGTGACAACTCTAATCGAATATCACCACGATGAAACGGTAGCTTGGGTGATCCCTCCTTGTCAAGGATAATTTTTTTTTATCCGGGGACGTAGAAGGGATTGCCATGAACAAGAGACCGAGTTGAAGTGGGAAGCGAAGTTTCCTAGCTTCACTTTACATGCCAAGTACTCAAGACTTGGACTTTCCATGACATGGTCAACTCTAGTCAACCATCAAAATCCCCCTTGAGTCAAACTCGATTCCGATCAATCATGACTCGGGTCGATTGTGCCAACAATCTCCCTAAAATATTATCGAACATCAATGTCAAACATCGATGTCAAACTTCCATGTCAAACATCAAAACATCGCTCGAGTTAAACTCGAGTCTGGTCAATCATGACCTGGGCCGATTGCACTAACAAAGCTTTCCTAATGATTTTTCCAATTAAGGATTAATGTCTCTAGTTGTCACTTTTCTCCATAGTGATGTATCATTATAAGCATTATGAACCAAGTGCATCTTCCTAACATCTCACATGAGGTCTAGGTTGCTCAATACAAAAATCATGGATTCTTAGTGATTTTGTAAGATGCTTTGAGGTATACACCTAGAATTTGCTATAGGATCATGCAAACTTATAACACTACTCTACAAAGCACATGGCAAGTTCTCTCCTAAGTGTTAGTGCAGGGGCACTAGATAATCGAACCTTGGTTTTTGATAATGAAAAAGATTCAAAGTTAAGTTATTTTTTTATCTCATATGCTATGTTGAGTGTGCAGGTAATGTGTTAGACTTTGCTAAGGTCAAAGATGATAGGAGAATCTCGACGGGATAAGAAACCTCGGTAGTCGATTGACCAGGTCAAAAGATACTAAGAAAATCTCGACAGGATGAGAAACCTTGGTGGTCGATTGACTAGGTCCAAAGTCGCCAGGAGAATCTCGAGGATTCGAGAAACCTCAGTGGTTGAGTGATTGGAAGCTAAGCGACAGGTCAAAAGGACCAAAGGTAAGAAGGTAAGAACCTTGTGTGGAGAGGTTAGGTCGCGTCCTCAGTACGAGGATAACTATAGGTGACGATCTGACTAAGGCTTCCGGAGGAAGACCGAAGTCGAGATCGGACAGTCCAAGACTATCACACTGCATTTCATTATAAATTTCTTGTGCTAATCATGTGATGTAGGTAACTACTCAAGGCATCAGTTGACTAGAGAAAACATCAGTCAACTAGATCATCATCAGTCGACTAATGGATGTAGCTGTTAGGGATAAGGATAAGGTTTGATCTAGATCTTGATCTCAACGTGCTACGGTTTGAAAGACTATAAAAGAAGGGGTGAGACACCCCTAATTTATTAATCAAAAGGATCCCAAAGTGCTCCATTGATCTAAGGCTTTCTTCTACATGCAACAATGTCGTAACACCAACCAAGCTACCTTTCTCTACCTTTTAGTCGGTACTTGTTATAGTTTCTTTACTTATTATTTGCTAAGAGGAGAGGTAGGATTGTTACCTCTTCCTCTACATTTTGTGTAGTTTCTCGTATCTCTTACCTCCAACGAAAAAGAGAGTTTTAGTGGACTGCCCCTTGAAAGCGATCAAGGATTGTGGGCCTTGTACTAGCAATCGGTTGGCTGTGAAGTAAGTAAAAAAGTTTTTGTCTTTCTATTTTGTTTTTTATTTTCCGATGTGTTTCTACTTTGTTTTATGAAAAGAAAAAAAGAGAAGTTTTTAAAGCATACGCTATTCACCCCCCCTCCACTCGCATCTTCTCGATCATACACTAAGTGATGTAAATTCCGCTTAAGGAAGAGCCTTGGTGAAAATGTCAACAAGGTTGGACTTAGATTCAATGTAGTTAAGTTCAATGTCATTTTTTGCCACATGATCTCTAATGAAGTGATGTTTCACTTTAATGTGTTTGGTCCTAGAGTGATGTACCAGATTTTTGGTTAAATTAATGGTACTCACATTATCACAATAAGTCTTAACTTTAGAGTAGTGCAGCTCATAATCCTCTAGAGTATATCTCATCCAAAGTAATTAAGCTACACAATCACCCATGACCATATACTCAGCCTCGGTTGTGGATAAAGCAACACAAAGTTGCTTTATACTACTCCAACTTACTAGGGAGGATCCAAGAAATTGACATCCACCACTAGTGCTCTTCTGATCCAATTTGTAACCCGCATAATTGGAATTGGTGTACCTAATCAAATCAAAAGTTTGAGTCCTAGGGTGCCATAAACTTACATTAAGAGTTCCCTTGATATACCTTAAAATCCTTTTGCTCGCTATTAAGTGAGACTCTTTAGCACAAGATTGGTATCTTGCACACATACCTACCGCAAATAAAATATTGGATCTACTAGTAGTTAGGTATAATAGGCTACCAATCATACTCCTATAAAGTTTAGATTCAACCAATTTTCCATCTTGATCATTGTCTATCTTAGTGTTGGTTGCCATGGGAGTAGACACTACCTTAGCATTTTCTAAACCAAATTTCATGATAATTTCCTTAGCATATTTGGTTTGATAGACATGGATTCCCTCACTAGTTTGTTTAACTTGTAAGCGCCTAATAAAAAAGTCAACTCTCCCACTAGACTCATTTCAAATTTATTTTTCATATTTCTAATGAAGTCTTGGAGAAGTTCATCATTTGTTGACCCAAAAATAATGTCTTCAACATACACTTGGGCAACAAAGATGTCTTTTTCTTTGACTTTAGAAATAAGGTTTAGTCAACTTGGTCTCTCCTAAAGTCCTTAGAGATGAAAAATGATGAGAGTCTCTCATACCAAGCCCGAGGAGCTTGTTTTAAACCATATAACGCTTTCTTAAGCTTACAAACATGATTTGGGAAGTCTAGATTTTTAAACCTGGGTGGTTGCTCTACATAGACCTCTTCCTTACCCATTTAGAAATGTCAATTTTACATCCATTTGATAGAAATTGAAATCCATGTGAGTGACATATCCTGATAGGATTTAGATAGACTCTAGTCTAGCAACTGGGGCATAAGTGTTGGTGCAATCGGGCCAAGTCATGATTGACAAGACTCGAGTGGGACTCGAGTAGTATTTTGATGTTTGACAATGGTTTGACTATTGTTTGATAATGAGTTGATCAAATGGTTGACATGGGTTTGACCATATGAGGAGATATCTTTATGGGAAGATTGTTGAAGCAATCGACCTCAGGTCAAGGTTGACCTAGCTCGAGTAGGACTCGAGAGAAGTCCAAGTGATGAAGTCAAAGATGGGGAACAAGTCGCGACTCAAGAAGCTAATGATGGGAATCAAGCAAAGGCCATGAAAGAAAAGAAGCATCCTGCTTTAGATGTTCTTGATGATCCATTACACATAATTGAAGGTCCAATTACAAGATCTAGAGCTAGGAAGATCACGGAAGCACTAAGTGTGTTAATTGAAGATTCTAAGGCCAAAGCTATAATTGAAGCGGATTTGACCAAGAGCGAATCATG